>CM073136.1:29298950-29989783 GCA_037039145.1 Fundulus diaphanus | reverse complement strand
CACACATAAATAAAAGTAGCCTACTGCCCTTTTTTTCTTGGAGATATTGAGTTTGAGCTATCAGGTGATTGTGAAGAAAGCCGCGCATGTTTTGATTCTTTTGGAGCAGGAACAGCTGATTACGGATATCTGCAGCATTACGCAAACTATGTTCGTCACAACATGTTAAGCGCTCCCAAAAGTTCATCGCGTCTTTTACATGTAGTTACACCTGACTTGGAGCAAAACCGTTATTCTTATCAGGAAAAAAAACGATAAAAAAAAAAGAAAAGTAGCGATAGGAGTGTGGTTTGATACGGCTTCCCACAAGTTGTTCCGCCTTCTGGCTTGCTGTTTGATGTAGGGCACACTTCTCAGTGTGAGGTCATTTACTTCCTGATATGTTTTTTTTTTTTCCTACTGCTCTTTGTTTAACAAATTAGAGGAGGAAAACAATGCCATGTGATCAATCAGCTGACGAGCTGGTTGTCACGTGACTACGGGCAAAGGCGACAACAGCCGGGAGGAGACGGACTAGCTGAAGGACGGGGCTGCGCATCTGAACAAGCAGAGGCAGTTCCCTGCGGAGGAGGTGAAACAGACCCCGTCTGATCTGGTTTCGGGTGACTTCTCCGGGGAAGCGGACTTGGGAGTCGCTTTTGTTCGCGGACCCTAGGAGCCTCCGGAGGGGAGACGGTTTGCTTTTTGTTTAGAGGTGCGGCGTAAGACAGAGGCAGGACAGTTAGCTGTTTTGTTAGCCGGCATGATGTGTTAAACGTTCACAGTTTTTGCTTGCGGTCGTGAATGACTCATAGCTCTAAAGCAGGTTTGAATGTCAGGCAGCGGAGCAGAGAGTGGTTTGATTTCCTCCAAGCCTTCTGGTTCATTCTCTGTGTCTGGTCGACGCAGACGAGAACCATGAGCCCCCCCGCACTGCGCCCCTTGCTGGGGCTGATGACCTGCACTTTGCTCCTGATGTCGCCGCCGTGCGTGTCCTGTCACCCGGCGCAGAATGCGGCTCAGACCGGGACCGACTTAAAGGAGCAGCTCGGCACCTTTGGCCTCGACTTCGGCTGGAGAAACCTCACCTGTCCCGCCTGTAAAGCGATCTTCACCGTCCTTGATGTCGCACTTCTGGTAAATCTTCTGTCTCTTATTCACAACAGGATAGGAAATCCGTGTTTGTCGCAGCGAACGACGCGATCAGCTTTGCATTCCTTGCAGCAGAAATCTTAAGGCAACACAAAAACAGCACCCAAATTTAAAGGAGAATAAAGAACTGCAACCATGCGCGCATCCATGTTTAACGGCGTGTTGTAAAACCCAACATTTGAAGCATTTAGCGGGGTTAAGATATTATTTCGTTTTAAAACTAACATATATAGATCAGGTGAATTTTATTTCGTTTTGAAAAACTGCTACAGCTATGCTTGTCTAAACCCACACAATAGGCTTGAAGTAAACCTCATTTGTAAACTAATAACCAACATGTAAAAAAAGTGCGCTGACACAATAAAGGCAACATTCATATCCGGCTTGAGGCACAAGCAAACTTTGCGGCAGCATTGGGCCCCCTGCTTTCCTGCAGGAAGAGGACTTGAATTTAAACTGGACAGGTTTATTTAAAAAAAAAGAAACTGGACTGGCTTAGTATTGACGCTAAGGAAACTCTTTATAAAGTTGTATTAACAGAGTCATATTCTAAAGCTGATTAAATAGGTTCTGCTGCTTGTATCTTGGTTCCTACTTCCACTTCATCTTTCTAAACTGTTTCGTATTCTTCAACAAATGCACATCACTTCTGTTTCTCGTTGATTTAAATTATTTTCATCAATTACTGAAATTAATTATAATGAAAGGTTGAAATCTTGTGATTAAATCTATTTTTTTTTCTAATAGCCTATTTCCATTTATTGGGTTCTGATCCCTATTTAGAAAAATAAGACCTAAACTGAAACCAGACTAACTGTGAATGACGTCCTGTGGGTAGAGATTATTGATCGGAGTGGTAACCACATTTCACAGCAGTACGACATCAATAGAGTAAATAAGACTACCTTAAATCTTCAGTTGCTAAAGTGGATAAGCACTGTCCCCTTGAGGGGAACAAATTGACGTTTGGTCAGATAGCACATGGCTCATTGGATCACGCCCACTGTAACTGTGAGTACATTAACTAGTGAATCTTTATTTTAGATTTTTTTTTTTTCCCTTATAAAATTCTGCTCAGGGCCTCTCACAGCCATGGGCCAACCTTGATTGAACATTTAGATCTTATTCCAGACTGATTTTAGTGTTTAACAATTGATTACTCTCCAACTGAGTCTATATTACAGAAGTCAAAATCAGGAAATGTACATTTAAAATTAAAATGAAGCACATTGATGGTTTTATTATGAACATGTAGATGATATAAGGAATATATTGTCTAAAATATAAATGCTCGAATGAGGATAGGATATTGTTTCCACTTATTTGATCCAGCAGAGCACGAGCCTCTTATTGGATAAATGCTACATGGGCGATCTGGGCTGGCAACAAGTTATTTAACCCCAGCTGATGCAATGAGTGGCTTCTCTTTTCTTAAACAACTGTGTGGAAAGACATATCCTGTTGTCGTGCAAAAGATGTTAGTCTAACAGGGCTCAAATCACTGGCATGCATCAAGCAGAGAAAACATCTAAGACGGCAGAAACTGCTAGAAACTGGGGTGAGAACTGTCGAAACGCTTTGATAAAAAACAGTAGGGATGGTGGGGGAACCATCGTCTTCAAGGAAGAAACGTGGTCGGAAAATAAATCCTGAACGATTGTGATTGTCTGTCACTTTAAACGTCTGGCCAAATCAAATCAAAAGAAAAACAAGAGTATAACTCAGAGGTGCGTTTAATAGTGAAAGTAAGGGTCTGGGTTCGGCAACATGTGCCCAAAGTATGAGGTCAGCTGACTACCTGAATACACTGAATGACCAGGTTACTCCATCAATGGATTTTTTTTTTCTTCCCTAATGGCACGGGTCTATTCCAAGATGGGCTGAAATTCGTTTTCACACACGGATTGGCCACCACAGAGTCCAGACCTCAACCCCTTTGAGAAGCTTGGGGGATGTGCTGGAGAAGGCTTTGCACAGTGTTCAGAATCTCCCATCATCAATATGTGATGGTGTAAAATTAATCTTAACACTGGATGGAAATAAACCTTGTATAACGCTGCAGAAGCTCATCGAAACAATGCCACAGCGAATGTGAGCCGTAATCAAAGCTATAGGCAGTCCGACGAAATATTGATGTGACCTTTCAGCTTATTTGTTGTTCTCTGTTCAGCTAGTTTTTTCTCATTTCCTTAAATAAACCGGGACTTTCTAAACATGCATGTGCTGTGTTACTTTAGTTCACCAGTAAATGTGGTGTTTGTGCTGAGGCGTGCATTGTGATTTTTAATCATCAGCCCGAACCGCAGAATTCCCAGCTGGGCTGTAGATTGGAATAAACCCATCTGAGCGTGGCTTATTTTGCGGAAGTGTATTGTTTATATGTAAATTCCCGACCTAACAGTTGTGTCCCTTTCTGCCTTGCCTCATCCTTTTAGAGCAGTGTAAACAAAGAGCGGGTGGCGCATGCGGTCAGCGAGGCGTGCATCCGTCTGCATCTGGCCGATGAGCTGGTGTGTCGGAACATAACCGAGCTCTTCAGGGATGACTTCATCAGGGCCCTGCAGCAGTCTTTGCTGTGGCCCACCGAAGCATGCGCCGTGTTGGTGGGCCCCGCTTGTGGCACATTCGACATTTACGCGCCCTGGAACATCACTTTGCCGAAGGTTCCCAAGCCTCCTGTTACGCCGCCCTCCCCTCCCCAACCTGGCTCTCCACAGAGCAGGGTGCTGTTTCTCACAGACATCCACTGGGACAAGGTGAGTGTGTGCAGAGTTTAAAACGTAGAAATTGGACCGTGTCTTGTAAGATAATTTCCCTTTAAAAGCAAAGAAAAAAAAAAAAAAAAGACATACACAGAAGTTAGTTGGTAGCTGGGATTTATTTATTTTTCTCCTACTCAATTGTCCCTGACAGCCAGTCTTTTTTAGGTAATAAGATGTTAAGAACAGTTAATTTTAAAATCATTTAGTGTTTGATTTCCTTCTATAAATATATGTAATAACCGTTTTGTTCTAATGTTGTCGTTCCTCAAAAGTAGTCAGCATCAGCCTTTAGTCAAAGCTTTTTTTTTTTTTTTTTTAAACCAAAGAGCAGAAATCAACCATAAAACTGGTTTGCCCCTGTCTAAAGACTTAGTACAGAAAAAATGTTCCATTTGATTTGTTCAAAATTGATTTAAATTCAAACCCCTGTGCTGACAGGACTATAAAACCGGCAGCGCTGCAGACTGCAAGGAGCCTCTTTGCTGCCGCGAAGACTCCGGCGTTCCCAAATGGAAGCGGAGAGAGGCTGGTTACTGGGGAACCTACAGCAAGTGTGACCTGCCTCTACGCACGTTGGAGAACCTCCTCGAAAATGCTGCCAAAGCCGGACCGTGGGACTGGGTCTACTGGACCGGAGACATCCCGGCCCACAACGTTTGGTTTCAGACCAGAGACCAGCAGCTGACAGAGCTCACCGTCATCTCCAAGCTCATCCACAAGTAACTAATGTCCACTTTGGAACTTAATCAGATACTTTTGTACTTTGATTAAATATACCCATAAAAATGTCAAGACGCTCAGCTGTAAGAACATTTGCTATTCTTTTCTGAACTTCTATTGCTCAGAACCATGTTTACCCAACACTTTTAATCTATTCTAGGCTTTTGTTGTGTGTATTTTCACTTCCAGATATAACTGTGCTGGTCATGTTAGCTACATCCTGTGACTCTGAAAGGCTTGCCTTTCTTATAGCTGCTGCCTGAATCAACTTTGAAAGCAACCTTTCAATGAGCACCACCTTCCTACAAAGCATTTACCTCAGATTGTATCACAGCAGTCGCAGTCTAAAACATTAGAAAAAAACACTAAGACTTTGTATAAATATATCACCTGTTAATCCCAAAGTTCTCTTCAGACTCCACACTCTGTCCCCTCGCAGAAAATAAAAGCTATGATCTTAGCAACCAAATTACATCCAGTTATTCTTGTATATCCTCATCTGAAAACGGATTAAAAATTCCTTTAAGCTGTGAGCAAATGTGCAACATTAACCCACGTTTGATGACTGAAACAACCGTAAAGTGCCCCGAAACCTGACGATCCACATTCCGCTGGGGTTGTGGTTGTTTTCGGTTGTGCCTCGTCACGTAAAACCTGTGAAATAATCTGATAGAAATGGTCGGAAACCCAACAATGAGTTTGACTGGAGGGGGGGGGCCGTGATTTAAAATCACAAAACACAAATTAGAGAGGAGTTTAGACTGAAGTGTCCCTTTACACTAATGCTGATGGCTGTGGTCACAGCCTTTTTATTAGGTCATCTTCACCTGGAACTGTGTACGGATCTGAACAGATGATTACTCTCCCATTTTCTATCCAGGTACCTGGGAGCCAATGTGAGCGTTTACCCGGCGGTAGGAAACCACGAGAGCACGCCAGTCAACAGCTTCCCGCCGCCTTTCGTTCACGGCAACAGATCGTCCGCCTGGCTCTACGACAAAATGGCCGAGGAGTGGGCGCTGTGGTTGCCAGAGCAGGCTTTGAAGACTTTAAGGTTATTTCAATTCCTGTTTCGGTTACGTACAGTAATGGTCGTTATCACGTTCAGGACGTCTGCACGACGGTGTACGGGTCAGCCTGGCCTTGTGGAGAAAGCTTGAGCGTTTAGAGGAAATAATCAAGCGCTGGGTTTTGTTTACCGGAGAGGAACGCCGCTTAGTGATGCACATCTGACCACAAGAAGAGCAGAAGTGGTGTCAGTTCTCAGCAGTTCGTGCTCCTTATTTGAGACGCTGAATCGACTCTTAAATTAGACTCTCTTCTGTTGTAAACAGATATGGAGGGTTCTACACAGTGGAGATTCAGCCGGGCCTGAGGGTGGTCTCCCTCAACATGAACTTCTGCGCACGAGAAAACTTCTGGCTGATGGTGAACTCGACCGACCCGGCCAACCAGCTGCAGTGGTTGGTTCATGTTCTGCAGGCCAGCGAGGACAGGGGCGAGAAGGTTGTTTTTTTTTGTTTTTTCTTCACTTGGTTTTCAAACATCAAGTGTGACTTTATTCAATTCAGTTTTATTTATATAGTGCCGATTCGTGAAACATGTCATCTCAAGGCACTTTACAAAGTCAAATTCAATCATATTACACAGATTGGGTCAGATTATACAGATTGGTCAAAAATTTCCTATATAAGGGAACCAGTTGATTGCATCAAAGTCCCGACAAGCAGCATTCACTCCTGGAGAAGCGTAGAGCCACAGGGAGAGTCGTCTGCATTGTCCATGGCTTTGCAGCAATCCCTCATACTGAGCAAGCATGAAGCGACAGTGGAAAGAAAAACTCCCCATTAACGGGAAGGAAAACCTCCAGCAGAACCGGGCTCAGTATGAACGGTCATCTGCCTCGACCAACTGGGGGTTACAGAAGACAGAGCAGAGACACAACAAGACAGACAAAAAAGCACAGAAGCACACATTGATCCAGTAATCTGTTCTACATTAGATGGTAATAGTCGGTGATCTGTCTTCCCTGGATGATGTCACAGCTAACAGAACGCCAGACCAGGTGTACCTACTATGAAGAAAAAAAAGAGGGAGAACAAAAAGTTAAAAGCTGAAATGACGACAAGCAATGCAAAACTGGAGAACTCAGAGTGAGAAAAATAGGCCCTGATGTCCTCCAGCAGCCTAAGCCTATAGCAGCATAACTATAGAGGTAGCTCAGAGTAACATGAGCCACTCTAACTATAAGCTCTGTCAAAAAGGAAGGTTTTAAGATTAGTCTTAAAAGTAGACAGGGTGTCTGCCTCACGGACCAAAACTGGAAGTTGGTTCCACAGGAGAGGAGCCTGATAGCTAAAGGATCTGCCTCCCATTCTACTTTTAGAGACTCTAGGAACCACCAGCAGACCTGCAGTCTGAGAGCGAAGTGCTCTGTTAGGAACATACGGGGTAATCAGAGCTCTGATATATGATGGAGCTTGATTATTAAGGGCTTTATATGTTAGAAGAATAATTTTAAATTCTATTCTTGATTTAACAGGAAGCCAATGAAGGGAAGCTAAAATTGGAGAAATATGATCCCTCTTGTTGATTTTCATCAGAACTCTTGCTGCAGCATTTTAGATCAGCTGAAGACTTTGAACTGCATTTTGTGGACTTCCTGATAGTAAAGAATTACAATAGTCCAGCCTTGAAGTAACAAATGCATGGATTAGTTTTTCAGCATCACCCCTGTATAGAATGTTTCTAATTTTGGCGATATTCCTGAGGTGAAAAAAGGAAACTCTGGAAACCTGTTTAATATGGGATTTAAATTACATGTCTTGGTCAAAAATAACACCAAGATTTTTTACTTTATTACTTTATTGTGGTTGAAGCTCAGGTCCGGTGTGTGCATGTCGACTATGTTGGTATTTTAATTGCATCTAGTTAGACGTGCTGAGCATGTGAGATGGTATTAAACATGAGTCAACATCTTCTTCAGCCTGTTGACGTTTGCTTTTTGTATTCAGGTGCATATCATTGGGCATATCCCACCTGGCCTGTGTCTTAGCAGCTGGAGCTGGAACTACTATCACATCGTCAACAGGTAGCTGCTCTGTTCATCACTAATGTGTCAATGAAATTTCAGAAGCCGAATGCATCGTTAGGTCAGCGCTTCTCAACAAGTGGGCCACGTGAAGGCGTTACAGGGGGGGGCGCAAGAACAGCCTAGCCTTTTCTTTTTTAATACAGGCAGGTGTTACAGTGAAAATTCTGCAGGGAACTTCTAAATAAATGTGACAACAGCGCCTCCTGCTGTTTGGTCCGTACCTGCAGTCACTAGTACGACTAAAACCGGATTCTCTGTAATCCTAAAAGCTTCACCGCTGTGAGGTAACATAACTATGGTTGTCTGTAGACGAATATTAAGAAACTCCTAAAAAAAAAAGTCTAAAACTTCATTTAACTGAAGTTTTTCTGTAATATTAATGGGTTGCTATTATTTTCGCCATATTTTCAGCTCCTCTATTTTGCGTCTCTGAATTTTACTGATGATGAGGTTCATGGCTAGTTAAAAGTAACTTTGCCTTTCCAGAGAGAGAATGTTTTGACTGCAGAATAAAAAAAAGTGTGGCAATGTTAGAAAAATTCTAGCCATGAGAAACCACTGAAGATTATCCAGAATGCCTTTTACATTTTCTAACAATACATTATATGACAGAGTGACGGCGTCAATGCATTAAAACAAAAAACAAATATTTTAGACCCATTTTTTTTTTTGGGGGGGGGGGGGGGGTCCTGAAATGTGTTCATTCCTCAAAAGGGGGCACAACAGAAACCATTTGAGAACCACTGGTGCAGTCAGGTGCAGTTCCCTTTTTTATTGCTAAGGACGTTCATGTTCTAATGAGTTCCTTTCTTGAACTTCTGCTATAGGTGGATGATTACACATTTCTAAAGTATGTGTGGGAAATGTAAATGCGTGGCTGATGTATTACTTCAAGCACCTGTTTCCACTTAGACTGTTTTTGTTTTTGTTACATTTCACGGATGACATCGTGCAGCAGTGTTGTGTCCAAGTGACTATTGGAGGTTCCAGAGTTTTTGCTTTTTTCTTAACAAAAATGTCTTTGTTTTCAGATATGAAAGTACAATTACCGGCCAGTTTTTTGGGCATACCCATCTGGACGAGTTCCAAATGTTTTATGATGAAGAAACCCTGAGCCGGCCATTAGGAGTGGCTTTCATTGCCCCCAGTGTCACCACTTACGTTAATCTTAATCCAGGTGAGTCTATAAACCAGCTGAGTGAGTTAACGTTATGTTGAGGCGCTAACCATTCCATAAAGTTTGGAGCGACTTTTTAATAATAGAGCAGCATCACTGCTGTGACTGAATCAATTTCATCGCTAAAAATCCCTGCAGTTAATTTTTTTTAGTTGGGTGCACAGAGTTTAGCCACTGAACAAGACACCAGCATGTACAGTGATGCAATACACTTACATAAATAGTACGGTTTGTTACACGACACTGGAGACGAACACAGGAAGCATCAGGGGTAAAATCAGAAGGCACCAGACCATTAAGTTGCTAGGGGGACATGTCACTGGTTTAGTCAAAACGCTCCTCTGGTGCCTTATTTTTATTGCATACTTTATCCTGCATATTTAAGTGTAGAATTGAGTTTCCATGCGTTTTCTAAAACAACATCATTTTAAATCCAAACGTATTTTTTTTTAGCCGTAACACATTTGGATTCGATGTTGTTGTGCTTCTGAGGTGCTTTTAAAAACACTTTTCTCCCTCACCTCAGGTTACCGTGTCTACTATGTCGATGGGAATTATAAGGACAGCTCTCGGCTCGTCCTTGACCACGAAACCTACATCCTCAACCTCACAGAGGCAAACCACAATCCAAAGGCGCCGGGCAATCCAGTGCAGGACCCCAAATGGAGTCTCCTGTACCGGGCCACTGAAGCTTACGGTCTCTCCAGTCTGTTCCCGTCTGATCACAACGCACTGCTTCGAAACTTCATCAACGACGACCGCTCCTTCCAGAAGTTCTGGTACCTCAGACATAAAGGACATGTGTCCGAGTCCTGCAAAGAGGCATGCAAAACCACAATGCTCTGCTTTCTGCGAAGCGGACGCTCCGATGAACTGGACAACTGCGACCAGCTCAATGGTTTTTCAGGGAACTTGGCTCGCGCTGCAAGGAAAACTCTTTGTTGACCCAATTAAAGTTGGACTGAAAGACTAAGTAATGAATAGCAATATGACCAAATACTGTATAAGCCAAAACAAATTCTGTGTTGCAAGATGATCAATAACAATAGCACTCACTTTAAATGCTAAGCCAAGCTGTTATTGTTTGAGAAATCTTGTTGGAGTTCAGAGCTTTCAGTTCCCCCCCCCTCCCCTCCCCCCTTTTTAGTTTAAATTTAGTTTCCAACTTTGTGCTGGGCTGCAGGCAGGTCTGCAGGGTTTACTAAAGGTTTTACCACACCGGTTATGCAAAGTCTGCATAAAAACATTGTCCGTTTACTTGAAATGCAGAATGATAGGCATTACTGTACTGCGATCATAGTTTTAGCTGTTCTTAGCCGAGTGCCTTTTTTCTGGAAATGAGTAAACCCGTAAACTGCTTTAATTCGCTTCAGAATTTTACATTTCTTAAAACTTTTCCTTTCACATTGAGACGCAGAGGCTAAAAGCCTGCATACAAACTGAGGATGGGATAATGTAGCAGTATTAGCATTTAACGTTAAAAGATTGTGAAAAATTGGATTTGACTCTGCCGCAGTCAAATACAGAATAGACATATTGTCATCTGTTTTAACAAAGCCATTCATAATTAAGTTTCTTGATTGAGGTTTTCTTTTGTTTGCACTTTATTTGAAAAAAAAACTATAACAAACTGGTGAAGACTTCTCAAGACTGGCTCTGTGAAAATAATGATGCAAGTTGTAAAACATGCAATAAAACAACTTGATTGTACACGTGGCTGCGACAATAACTTCTGGTGTGCATTTTGATTTTTTGGTAATTTAGTACCTCCATATTTACTTCAAAGGTTATAAATTTCACAGTGACCCAAGCTGTAAAGGGTTGCTTTTTAGGAGAACATCCAAAATAATTAGTTTGTATTCACAGCACCTTTTAACACTAACAGATTGTTTTTTTACATTTGCACTGCTATAGCGTGGCGAATTCTGGTTAGCTCAGTCATTATAGACCTGCTACAAAGACTGTATTAAGATTGCTTATTTTTTGCTTGGTCTCGCCTTCTTCACAATATCCAATAGAAGAGCTTTCCCCCCCTAGAAAATCCAGAACAGCGATGATCTGGTCATCAAATGTGCTTTAAAGAAGGTCCACGTCGATGGTAATGCTGATTTTGGACTTACAACGCAGACCAACACCAGCAGATGACGTGGTCCGCACCTTGCTTGAGCACATTTTTTCCTACTAGAATTTCCTTCCATCAATATGCTTTGCTTAGGGCATGCTGGATAGGCAGTTTTAGGCCTGCTCCCCTTGAGGTCAGTGATTGTCTGCTGTGCAACTGAAGATCCCCAGGATTGTGCAGGTCATAACATTTCTGCATTAAAAAAAAAAGATATTAAAACAAATCGGCCTTATATAAAATTCAGATTTTCTGAGATGGCAAGTTTTGGGATGCATCATATATAAGCCCTCAAATCTGTAAAATGTTTTAAATGCATCCATTTGTAATAAGCTTCACTTTAATGAAGTGAAATACAGCAATGAACCAGTCTCATATTTATTAAGATGTACCAATGGATCACAATTTTCTAGGAAATTGACCTTCATCAAGACCAAACTGATCATCACAACTTTAATTTTGTTCTCTAGTCAAAAGATTGACTAAAAATGTTATATACAAATGCTACAATTAAGTTGTCTTAAGTCACATTAGACATGTATGATTCACTAGGTTTAATTGCAAGTGTTCCAGCATTTAATATTCAAGTGCCAAAATAGCTCTAACCAAGATAAACCTCTAGACATTAGGTCTAGGTATTTAAAAGATTAGAGCAAACTAGTGTTTAATTTACAGATTTCTTCACATTTATTTATTTTGCTCCCGTTTTTTGTTTCAGAACATGGCTTAATCAGAATCTGAGAAAAACATGGTTACACCAAAATCCTCTTTGTATAGGTTCCAGGTTTTAGGCTTATGTGGGTTGTCCAGCTCCTCTCTGGGCAAAAACAACCTAAATATATACATAAAAAAGGCGAGATCAGATGGTGCCAGAGCCTTAAAGGAATGTGAAGGCTATAAAAATATTGGTGTCGGAGTAAAATAAATCTTACTTGTTTTCTGTTATAAAGGATGTATTGAACCAAAAGTAGAAGGGAACATCTTCATATACTTTTGGAAGACCCTGATGGCGATAAAAGAAAATATCACAACAGTTGAAATAAGGTCAAACTTTTAACGTTCGTAAGTTAAAACTGTAAAAGAACTTACTGCACTTGATTCAAACATAACCTTCACATCCCCTTCAACCATAGGCCCATTCTGCAGGCTGATTACGGCAACATTGTTGCCTGTATCAGGAAATACCTTTAAAAAAAAAAAGAAAGAAATTATATATATATTAAAACAGATAAATGGTGACACACAACCAAATGAGTCTAGGAAGCTCACCTTGCAGTTCTCCTGTTTGGCGCACACACACTCAAAGACCAGCACTTTCTTCACTATTATTTTCACCCTCAGATCACTGGCGTCTCCCTTCCCCACACCTGGGCATGAACAAGAAAACATACTAGAACCCTGTGCTGTTGAAGTGCTTGATCAGAGTGGGCTCAGGTCTGCTGGGTTACCTGCTATAGAATGAATCCGGATGCTTTTTATCCTCAGGCTTTTAGGTGGAGGCAGCTGGCGGTTGTACTTGGTCTTCATGATCTCATAGTACCCCACATATCGGCTCTGCGGTTCAAACAGAACAAATATCTAAGCATCTGATTTTTTTTTGATTTTTTTTTTATGATTAGACAAAAACAATCACACGGGGCTAAAACGGGGTGTGTGTAAAACCTCATTTTTACTTACTATTTTTTTATTTTTCCAACCTAAGAATTCTGCTGCTTTTCTCAATCCTCTAAATCTTCTTGGCATGACCAAGGCTTATCCTTTTCTGTGATGCAACTAGAAATCGCGGTTCAATATTTATGATGATATTAACTAAATATTGATAATTTTCTAATGTGCACATGAACAAAAAAATCTTTACCATTTGTTAATTTTCTGGGCTGCAACCTTTTTTTAATTTGACAAACATCTTCAACTGAGGTGAAAATATCCAAAGTATTTGCCGTTTTATAGTTCTAAGACTTTGTCATCTCTAAATAGTTTAAGTATATACACAGGAAACCTATAACAGTGTCTTTTCTTACTTCTGAAAAAAGTACAGCTAATAATTCTGAACATGTTAGAAAATTGTTTTAACTGAAACTTTTTAATGTGTGTGTACCAAATTGGGAAGAAAGGAAATTGACACAAACTAACAAATGTGGGTTATGTGAAACTACCATTTTCTAAATGTTTTTGTATAGAAATCTTTTTTTTCCAAAGAAAGAAAAACCTTCCTGCTGTAATAAAGGTTAGGGTGAGTTTTAATATCACATTGACATCCCCCTAATTCAGTCGTTTGACCGATAAAGTTTGGTGTAGGGAGTCAAAAGCAAGGCACGGGCTGTCGCTTAGAGTTAGGGGTTCTGAAAAAAATAGAATAGCTCTGTCACTGACGGCAGTAGAGCTTTTTGTGCATGGGTACTTCCTCCGTTGGTCCCCACCGCTGCCCTACTTCTGATTTAGGCCGGCTGGGGTCGGTGTGTTCAGACTGGTGATCCAGATTCTTTCTGCCGTCCTGCCTTGGACTGTGGATCAGGTAAGGTTGGATTGGAGGATGGTGGCAGTAAAGGCCTCCCATCCATGTTGAATAAAGTGCTTAACCAACAATGTGTGTGTGTGTGTGTGTGTGTGTGTGTGTGTGTGTGTGTGTGTGTGTGTGTGTGTGTGTGTGTGTGTGTGTGTGTGTGTGTGTGTGTGTGTGTTTGATGACGTTATATCTGTGCTGGGTGAACCGGGTCAGAATTGTGTTTCCCGTTTCACCCACGTATTGCATCTAGCAGGTCTTACAGATGATTAAACACACAGTTTTTGGTCTGGGGTGTCCTGATTCATCAATTAGGTTAACTGCATTGTCATGTTTGTTTTGAATCCAATGTAGTTGCTTGAAGAAGTCACTGTGACATTTGACCTCTGGTTCCTGCAACGGTTTAACCCTGGCATGCCCTAAAACATCTTTGAGGTTTTGTTCCTGTGTCGTTCCCTACAGCCGCCACACAGGGGCGCAATTTAGAGGCGAAACAAAATAGCCAGATTCCAGTAAAACTTTTTAAAACAAGTTCATTTTCAAATGGAAGGTCCAGTTTCTTGCTAAACTGGTGTAAATGTCCATCCTTACCTGGGAGGGAGTCTCCACTCCCTGAAACTTGGAGCTCCGACTCTTGTCTGTCCTCCTCTCGCCAAAATACTCCAGACTGTCCTGATGCCCAAACACAAACAGACATAACAAAAAAGAGTGTATTTTTCCAAAATATTCAATCTATTTAATAACCTTGCTCTGAGCAATCCCGAAACTAACCTGTGCGCTCTCAAACTGGTCGCTGTCGATGAGCCATGTGCACACCATGGTCCCTGTGCGCCCTGTGACAAGACGGCGGTATGATAATCAGTGGGTGTGACGACACTCGGACACAGGCTAAGATGATAAAAGCAGGGGGAATCATTTACGTCACCTTTCCCTCCCTTGCAGTGTATAGCGATGACATTTTTAGGATCAGCAGACATCCACTCCCTCACGTTTGCTGTGTATTTCAGCATGTCTCTGACAAAAACCCAAGCGGAGACACCATGATAAAAACTACCAAGCTGTTAGCCAAGCAATAGTCTACATGCCTGCAGCATTTCTGTGTTCATCACCCGCTTTAAAAAAAAAGGTACAATATGCGTGAGGACACTTTTAAGATGAGAACAATATAAAAAGGAAATCGAAAAGTTTCTTACTCTAAGGCGGGCACATTGTGGTCGTCAATAAAAACCCGTTCAACCCTGTAGTGGAAGAACTTGGGGTCGTAGCCTTTCTCACCTGAAAACAGAAAAGTATCGCTGATATTGTCGGCATGGTTCTACATTGAGAAGAAATGCAACACGTGAGATGAGAGCACAGTCCAACTCACTGCACAGGTTGTAAACTTTGTAGTGTCCTCCATGTTTAGTGTCTAGGAACCTTGCAACCTCCTGCAGAAATTTTAATGGTGAGCATAAACCGCTTCTGAGGACCCAGTCACTGTATTTTCATAGTTTTGATCATGACCATCTTCCAATGTATGTTTGTACCAAAGTCCTCTCTTACTTACACCAATTGGATTCCTATAGAAGGCCTGTTTCCCAGATGAGGGGAAGGACATAGCAATGACACGGTCTAGAGAGATGGGCAAAGAAATTATTCCACAGGAACTTTTGTTATAAAGTTCAGATGTTTATACAGTCATGTGAAAAACTTAGACATACATACAGGCTGTCGCAGTGTGTGCTAACACATTTGGACAAATGGATATTTAATATTAATTTTAACCATCCTGAAACATTAATGTTAGCTGCTAAAAGGAGTCAAAAGATCCTAAAAGATCATTATGGGTCCTACAGCAGGCTCTTGTTATTTTTGATATGAGAGCGCATTGATGTCGTCAGAAAAAGACTGCACAGGTTTAACTTTCATGGGTGCAAGGAGGAAACGTTTGCTCTTATAAAAATAAAAAAAACATGAGGACCAGACTGTAGTTTGCTAGAGAACTTCTACAAAAACCAGGGGCCTAATGTACAATGGGTGTGTACACACAAAACTGATGTACCCCCTATTCCACTCAAAAGTTTAGATGTCTTAATAACTAACTCAACGTGGATATGTGCGGATCCCAGACAACTAAGGTTGGTTAAGGCACATTTCTACACGTATTGACCTCTTTGATGGCACCTAGAGGGCATGAAGGGGTAAGGTGAGGGAGGACCTTATTTTGGATTTAATGGCATCATTTCTCGTCAGTTGTTAAATTGAGTGATGGTTTCCTGCTGTTGCTGGTTAAACTAGTGTGAGCATTTTACCAGCAAAACAGCATTAAATCTGTTTCCCTTCCAGGTAATAATAAAAAAAACAACTATTAGACATCAATAAGAACTAAATACTTCATGTGATGCCCTAAGCATATTTTCACATCACTGTATATTTATGCAGAATAAAGCATCCAATGTAAATTTAACCCAAATTTGTATAAAACAAATACATCACTCTAACCTGTGACATAGGTGAGATCAAGATCGAATCCATCCCTTTGATAACGCCTCTTGTTCTCTGATATCTGGAAAAAAAAAACAATGTCTTAAGGCTAAAAACAATACAACAACACAGGGACTGTAAATATGTCATTCATTTCTTTTCTGGCTTTCAGAAACTTAACGTACCATCCTTCTAGTGACCTTCTCCAGCTCTTTCTTCTGAGATGCCAGTCTGAAAATCCTCACAAAGATGATTATTCTCAAGAAGCGCAAAAACGTCACTGCCCTGTGAATGGAGGATTAGAAACATTAATATAAGCCGTTTTTCTGACACCGACACAAGGTAAGCTTGTTTGTGTACTAAAGCAACGTTCATGCAAGAGCCAATTCAAAAGGCTTTCTAGAAAGAAAAGGAACAAAAATGTAAGAAAAATTAAATCACAGACAATACATTTAAAATTAAACATTTGAGCATAACAAAACTAGTAAAATGCTAATTTAAAACAAGATCTGAGACATGATTAAAATTCCAGCAAAATATGAGTTTACAAATACGTAATGGAAATAATGCAATTCATGTCAAATCAAAATGGGAATTAGATTTAAACATACACCTGTCAAAGAGTAACTGGCTTTCTTTGTGCAAAACACAACAATCCACCAGAAGATGGTAAAAATTTGTCTGGGAAAAAAAATGTATGCGCTTTTCATTACTAAACAAAACAAATTACTGGGCACACAACAGCAATATTGGAGGCTGTGCGGACACAGGAATACCAGTGTACAAAACTAGAAATCTTCTGGAACCAGATTGTTCAAACGTTGGGGGACAATTTTAGATACAAGATCCCACAGAACCCCAGTACTGCGTAGCTGGCTTTGATTAACAAGGGTGTTATTCAACAAAGTGTATAAAAACAGACGCGCACTTGCACGCTCTGTGAGTTCTACGCTCCGCTAGGCCGAGTCGAGTTTCTATATACATTTTTAGAAAAACAATGAGTTCTGCTCCTTCATGATCTGGACAAGCTGAGCAAGTGACAGCAAGGACCATGGTGACATAGAAACCTGAAGTTTCATCAGCATTAGGACAGTAAGATCTTAAGGAGGAAGCATAGATATTTTAAATACAGGACTGTCTCAGAAAATTAGAATATTGTGATAAAGTTCTTTATTTTCTGTAATGCAATTAAAAAAACATGAAATATCATACAGTCTGGATTCATTACAAATCAACTGAAATATCGCAAGCCTTTTATTGTTTTAATATCGCTGATTATGGCGTACAGCTGAAGAAAACTCAAAAATCCCATCTCAAAATATTAGAATATTTCCTCAGACCAAGTAAAAAAAAAAATTATAACAGCAAAACAAAATCAAACATTTGAAAATGTCCATTAATGCACTCAGTACTTGGTTGGGAATCCTTTTGCACAGATTACTGCATCAATGCGGCGTGGCATGGAGGCAATCAGCCTGTGGCATTGCTGAGGTGTTATGGATGCCCAGGATGCTTCAATAGCGGCCTTTAGCTCATTTGCATTGTTGGGTGTGGTGTCTTTCAGCTTCTTCTTCACAATACCCCACAAATTCTCGATGGGGTTCAGGTCAGGGGAATTGGCAGGCCAATCAAGGACAGTAATGCCATGGTCAGTACACCAGTTACTGGTGGTTTTGGCACTGTGGGCAGGTGCCAGATCTTGGTTGTGCAGCGTTTCCTGCCACATTTCCCCCTTCCAACACACTTTTTGTGAATGTGCTTTGAAACTGCACTCTGTGAACAGCCTGCTCTTTGAGAAATTTATTTTTGTGTCTTACCCTCCTGATGGAGGGTGTCAATGATGGTCTTCTGGACAGCAGTCAGATCAGCAGTCTTCCCCATACTTGTGATTTAGTTTACTGAACCAAGCTGAGTGTTTTTGTGCTATATAAATAAAGTGGATTGGATTGGATTTTTCAAGGCTCAGGAAACCCTTGCAGGTGTTTCGAGTTAATTAGACGATTCAAGTGATTAGTTGAATAGCCTACTAGTATACTTTTTCACGATATTCTAATTTTTCTGAGACAGTCCTGTAAGTGGCCTGAAAACAGAGCCTAGGGGAACCTCAAGTGTTTTTTGTTCACTCAGGTTTAGAATTGCCAACTGACAACAATCTTCCACGTAAGATCTGAAGCAGTTTAGCAAAGTACCAGACAATCTTACTGACTTATCTAGATCGTTATTTAGCACATTATGGTCACAGCGCTGAGACTGAATAGTACCATGGTAGAAGTCTTGAATGCTTTGCTGTTAATGAGGAAGTAATATGAAACTTCTACAATAGCAGCATCCGTGCTGTAGTCAAAAACTTGTCTAAAAAGCACAAAAGAGATTGTTTTGTGAATATGCTGCCTTTTTAAATTATCTTTGCCAAAAATACTCAAATAGCTATGAGCTCGTAATGACTTACGGAGGAATCTACAGTCCCTGACAAAAGTATTGTCACATCCATTTTTGTAGAAACAACACCCTATAACCTGACTTTTAGCCAATCCATTGGTTTTAGAAATGGCTCATATGAAAGCTAAAGCCCTCCCAACTTATGTTTAATATACTAAAATAAATTTGCTTCACTGAAGAAAGATTGATTATTCAATGAACACAGAAAGGTCTGATTTTAGCAAGACAGAAGAAGTTTTGTCGCCTTGTGATGCACTCAAACCTAGATTACAGCGTCACCTGTGATCAACAATTGATCAATCAATTAGTGGGTGTGTATAAAAAGAAACCCAGCACACCAGACCTTTACATCATTACATCAACTGCAACTTGACCTTTGACAACACACCTAAGATTCACCCTGAGACCAAAGCATTGATTATCAAGAGGCTGAAGACCAGATCCACTGCTGAGGTGGCTGACACCTTCAATGTGTCTCAGCGTCCAAGTGCAAAGAATAAGAAAAAGAGTTGAACAGACTGGAGATGTTTTTGACAAGCCCAGCTCCGGCAGACCCCGCAAGACTACTAATCGGGAGGACTGTATGTTGGCTCAAAAATTCAAGGCAAGCCCCTTTTCCACTGAAGCAGAGCTCTACCGGGCGTGGTCACCTCCAGTCCCCATGTGAACCAGAACAGCTTGTAGAATAATGGCTTCCATGTTCAAATCAGTGCCCAGAAACCAGCACTAAACAAAAGGTAATTTACAAACCGTGTGGCATTTGCCAAGGCTCACAGCCTGCTAAATGGATGCTGGAAAAGTGGCAGAAAAAGGCTATTTCAGATGAATCTTCGGTTGAATTACATCATAGCTGCTGTAAATATTGTAGAAGACCTACTGGAGCCCGCGTGGATCCGAGATTCACCCAGAAAACAGTCAAGTTTGGTGGCGGAAAAAGTCATAGTCCGGGGTTACATCCAGTATGGGGTTTGCGAGAGATTTGCAGGGTGGAAGGCAATATCAATAGCCTAAAATATCAAGAAGTTTTAGCTACCGCTTACATCCCCAGCCATAAGAGGGGTGAAATTTTGCAGCAAGATGGTGCTCCATTGCAAACATCATCAAAGTTCCTCAAGGCAAAGAAGATCCAAGGTGCTCCAGGACTGGCCAGCCCAGTCACCAGACATGAACATTGATTATAAATCCATCTTCTACCGCTCCGGCTACAACCGTTTGTGCCCGAACCAAAAATGGTTCAGGCAACTCGCATTGCAGTATTACGGTTTAAGGTGGGACATACCAGTTCGAAGAAAGCAAGAGCTGCTGAGCCCCCAACTGAAGCAATACAAACATGGCAGCGCAGGGGGACTCACACGTTATCGCCTCTGTTTTGTCAAAATCCACAATTTCGTCTTTGAAAGAACAACAGCAAGAAATGACCTATAGCTTACCTTCCTGTGGTTTCTAATGGCGTTTTGATTTGAGACCGTGATTGGCTAAAACCAACCTTTGGTAGGCGGGCACTAGGCGTCACTTCGCCCAACCAGCTCAGAGATTTCTGCTGAATGTCCCGCCATTCCCCAAACGGATTCAATGGGAGCAGTCCCAGATTGATAATGTGCAGAACGTAGAGTGCTACACATTATCAATCTGTGGCTTGACACGTCTTCTTTTGGTCTACAAACAGTGCTCAACAAAATGTCACTTATAGCTCCTTCAAAGGTTTGATTACTGCTGTGTTTTGGAGTTTAGGGGTTATCTGAAACATTTCAGGGGCACCACAGCCAAAATAGTCTATGAGGGCAACAGCAACATTGAACACTCACTAGCTGAGGAAGGAGAACACCCACCTGGGAATGAGACTAGCCCCCGACAGGTCACTGAAGGTGTAGATCATGGTGACAATCAGCGTGATCACCACAACGCAGGCATCTACAATGTTCAGCTTTGAGCTGAAGTACACTTTGAAACTAAAAAAAATATATATTATTAAATACATCCAACAATGATCTCAGGAAAAAAAATAGCAGATCACAAGCTGTACATTTGGGTTAGCGGTTGATAAAATGGACTGGATCTATTGAGTGACTCTGTCCGGGTATTCCTAAGAATTTGCCCATCACATGGCACATTTCCTGTAGAGCTTCCTCTTCTCAGCTTCCTGCTCAACAGCTAAACATGCTGTGTTCTGCTGACACAGGAGCTTGGGAATAGTTGCATCACTATTGAAATTTTTCTGTTCCCAGACTCCTAGGAAAGCACTAAAGTGGTGTGCATGAGTCCTTACTGTGACTATGAGATTGTTGAGAATAAGACAAAAGTATAGCTAATGCTTTTCTGCTAACCTTTCTACATAGACGCGCAGGAGAACATCAGCAAGAAAGAAGAAGGAGATGGTGAGCGACACAGCTTCCAAAGCATCTCCAACCTCTCTGCTCTTCTTTGGCAGCGAGAAGTCGACAATCACGAGCACAATGTCCACAATAATCAGCACCACGCCGAATATACTGAAGAAAACATAACCAGGGAAACTTGATCACGGTCTCAAACACAAGAACGCAAGAAATAATTAAATACAGTCTCCCCCAAAACGAACTCACCGAAATCCAAAGGACATAACAAATGGAGTGATTTTTTTCCGAATATTGCTGTAAGACGAGGGAAAAGAAGCGTCAGCATTTCCATCAAAAGGGATTGTGTGCAAATCTGCATTCCAGGATGCCGCAAACACACTTACTGGTACATTGTGTCTGGCAACAAATTCTCCTCCTTTCCATCATCAATATCCACTTTTGCGTCTTCCATCTTTGTAATGTTTCTGCCATAAGAAGAAAATAAATAATTAAATAAACAAACTGAACCAATTTCAGACTAACAGGTATAATTTATCACTCAATAGTAAGTTCAATATATCAGTCTTTAAGATTCATTGCTAGGGATGAATCAGTAGGAACATTTGGGTCCATTGATTTCCATTTACTAATATTTACTGTTGTTTTATACATATTTCCCAACCTTTTCGACACCATGAAAATAAAGGAAGACCACAACGCTGACATTGCTTCAGTTTTAGATAAACACCCCACAGTCCTGAGCTGCATCGCAATTACAAGCCCAAACTATTTCATCATGGCCAATCCCCTCACAGAACACATACACAAAAGGCAACAAGATGGACATAAACATTGGTTATTAATATGGGCCTGGTTTTACTTAAACTAATAGCAGTGTTAAAAAAAAAAAAAAAAAAAAAAAAGAATTGACCAACCGGTGTTAATGCTGATATATTGTGCATCCCTATTCATTAAATGCTCATTTATTTCATGTTGGACAGGAAAAGAGATATAATGCTCTAGTTTTTCACAAAATGCTGTTTGAATAACTGTTAGTGCTACCCAACAGGGAGTTGGATAGGACTGGTGTCCAGTGGTCCAAAATCCTCTTTTTAGATAAAAAAAAAAAAAAAAAAAAAGGCAAAGTGCCTGCGTCTGAAGGAAGGCTAGTTGAGATCAAGAGTGAGGTTTCCACAGTCAGTGACGATGTGGTCCACTGGGTTTTTTCTCAAGTCCAAAGTCTGTGCAGCCGTAAAAGTTCAGAACCCCTCATTCCTCAACTCACAAATTTTATGCATATGCTGATTTCATTCACCCCACCCCCCCCCCCACCACACATTCAAGTGTTTCCCTTTTTGACTCCAATGAATACACCTGTCAGTTTAAAACAACAAATTACGCACTTGCCTTTCTCCTCTAACCCCACCAACAAAAATCAGACATAACCTCGTTTCTCTCACCCATTTACTTCTGAATCTGGTCCGGGGTCGAAGTAGACAGACATGATGCGTTCCTTTTGGTTTCTGGCCTTCCCCCCCGACCGAGGAGTTCAACTGCTGCTGGGTTTTGGACAGAAGACGTGCCAAAGAGATTTACCAGCGCCGCCGCACAACGTCCCGCGGTGCCTGCAAAGCGGTGACACACAAAACAAAACTTTTTCCTGCCTTAAAGCACGAACTCTACGCGTCGCACAATGCTATTAATTAAGACGGTCAGAGTTATTCCTTAAAACTTTTTTAGATGCGAACCGTTTAAGTCAAAACACACTCAGGTTGCGCATTTAAAGCGCCAGCCACCATCAGCGTTTACCTTTGGGCGTCAACACGTTCACAACTAATTAACCCGTAAAAAGCTGCAGTCACTCTGCCTGCTTACCGTTAGGAGGGTCATCCAAGAAATTATACGACAGGTCGTCTTGTGACTTCTTGTGTGAGCATGAAGAAAGACGGTTCAAAGATTAACTGTGCCTGTTGTTTTTCCTTCCTTTTTTCCTCCTCTATCATCCACTATCCCTCATTATTTTTTGCAAGCGTTTTAGTTTCGGACTTCCTGGACTTCACTGGAAGGGAAGGGGAAAAAAAAAAGCTCAGCCCCCTTTTCTCTTGTTACTCATCTTTCCTCCTCTGCTCGCTTTCTCGTTAAAGTCTGACTAAACCTGACCATAAACCGTGCCCTGCAAAGCTATTTGCACCACCTAAAACTTGAATACATGGGCTAACAAACCAAGCCGCAGCCCGATCGCTTCTTCCTGCTCTATCGCCCATCTGGTTCCAATTAAATGCATTCACCCCGAACGTCCCAGTCTTTTTTGTTTTTTTTTGTTCTTTGTTTTGTGTTTTATGCACATATATTCGGCTGTTCTTCGTGTTCTTCTTCATCTAAATGCAACATACCCCATGTAAGTAGAAAATATATAAATAAATAAAAGCTCAGATTAAACGTGAATACGCATGGTTTAACTTTTTTTCACATGTACTGTGGGCTCACTTATATAGACCAACTCTGACATAATTAAAAATAAATATAGAAATAAATGCTCAATAAATTGATAAGCATAAAGAAATACATATATGTAAGCAGTAATTAAATAATACAATGAGACATAAATATCTAATTTCATTTGCTTATTTATTTATTCCTCTTTTTAATAATCCCATTATTGATGTATGTTTATTATAATTCTCAGAGGTTTGTTAGAACGTTAGTGGACAATTGGCACCATGAATGTCAATGAACACAGCAGACAGGTTGGGGATAGTGTTGTGGAGAAATTTAGAGCATGGTTTGGTTGCGGTTTTATTAAACCTCTTGCAGAGGGCAATTTCCGCCATGATCCGGAAATGAAAAGAGTATGGCACAATCACAAACCTGCAAAGATATTGCCGTCCAATTAAGCTATCAGGCCAAGCGAGGAGAGCATTCATAAGGGGAAGCAGCCTAGAGGCCATGGTATCTCTGGAGGACCTGCAGAGAGCCACTGCCCAAGCACTAGAATCTGTTGATAAGACATCTGCAAGTTGCTCTGTACAGAGGAACCCAGAATCTCTCCTTACCCTGGCAGATTTAGATTTTAAATATATTTCATTTCAACCATGAATTTTGTTTCTGACAGGAAATTATACTGGCATTTCCCCAAGATAATGTCAAAGGGATATGACATTTTTTGAGAAATATTTTGTTTTTAATCATACTTGGCATGTCCAATATCAGTGGCATAGCATGTTCAAAATCAATGGAAAAACCTTGTTTGGAACCGGGACCAAATCATTATTGTAATTGCTGACCACTACCTTCATGTCTTTGCTAGTATTTTGACAATGCATCTTTTGCAATGAGCTCCAAGTCTTTGGGATTGTTGGGCCTCCTTGCCCTCACTCTAATCTTCAGCTTCCTCAACAGAGTCTCTATCAGATTTAAGTTAGAGGGGTCTAGCTGGACCACTCTAAAATGTCATTACTTCCCATCAGAAGAGACATGTTGGCAAAATTAAAAGATTACTTTACACCTGAATCTGTGTGGTGTATGTGTAACTTTTAGGGGGAAACAGGAAACATGTGAAATAATGTATTTTGGTCAGATAAGGCCAAACCTGAGCATTGCTTTGCACATAAAATATCATTTTTGCCAGAATACTAACACTACATATCAAGAATCAAGAAGCTTTATTGTCAAAATGGGCTCAGAATTCACATAGTTACACATAACACACACAAAACTGTTTTTCTTAAACAGTTTACTGCACTTTCCAAGAACAACACTCCCTGAGGAGTGCATACAGATGCGTGCATGCCTCAGCAGTTATGGGACTCCTTTCAAGTCAAAAAGTCAGGCAGCAGACTACAATGCAGTGTGATAAGTTTAGTTATTGAATTGTGCAACTTGCTTGTTTGTCTAAACGGACTGTCTCTGAGAGACTGAAGTGTGATAATACACATTTGTAAGTGACAGTATAAATGATTTTCATCAGATCAGAGACCTGTGTAACCTGTAGTGTGTCTGTTACATGTAACAGATTATGAACTGGTTTGATTGTTTATTAATTTTCAGCAGGGGGTGATCGCCCTTACAGCTTTGTGAAAGAATCTATTTTTAAATCTGTTAGTTTTTTATTTACTGTTCCCTGATGGAAGTGGGACAAACAGTGCATTGCCAAGTTGGGTGGGATCTGTGGCAATACTTTTGGCCCTTTTCTGGACTCGTGCAGCATAAACCGTGTCTAGGTCCTGTAGATGCCATCCCACAATCCTCTATGCTGTCCTCACCACCCGTGCTACATCATTCATCTCCTGCACTGTGCAGCTCCCATACCAAAGTCCTACGCTGAGACACAAAATGGTTTCTGTTGTAGCTCTGTAAAGGTTTTTTAACAGCTTAGTTGAAAGTCCAGTCCGTTTCAATTTCCTGAGAAAGAAGAGCCGTTGTTGGGCCTTCTTCACCAAGTGGGAGATGGTCTCAGTGGAGGAGAGGTCAGAGGAGATGTGAATGCCCAGGAACTCTATGACGTTCTGGTCTAAGACGTGTGGTAAGACTTGAACATGAACACTCTCCATCCAATATGACTTGGCTTGAGCTATTTTGCAAAAAAGACTAAGCATACATTGGTAAAGACACACCCGAAATGACTTGCAGTGGTATTTGCAACATAATGTTCCAGAAAACTATTGACTGAGGGGGCTAAATATCCATAGATGCATGCCACACTTTTCAGATGTAGCATTTTCCTTCTACCTGCTGCAAAACCTTAAAAATGCTTAGTGAAATAATCTAAAAAACAAACTCAATTGTGTTCCTCTTCCACTTATCCTGGGCAAAACCCAGGATATTTGCTAAAGATGTTTTAAGCATATTATATATATGTGCCCGATAGAGATATTCACAAGACATTTAATGTCTTGCCATTACAGAAGCTCCTGCAGCACAAACTCACTCAGTGTGAATAAGTGAAGTACAACAACAGGACCAGAGTGTGCCAAATGAGCCACATGCAGTTTTGATTTTCCTTGTGAAAATTGGATTAAAAACCTCTTTTGGTGTGTGGATTTTGGTCATGAAAACTCATCATACTATGTATGAATAGTATGTCATGCCTAACACTTTTGAGGAACACTTGTCAGTAAGCAAATCACATGTTAATTTTAACCAATTAACACTTTTATAAAGGGGCATATTTTAAAACTTGAATTGTCTTAATATAGGACATCACTTCACAACATGTTGAAATCATGATTATTTTTTAAATTGCTGCTCTACTGGAACAGTATGTGAGGAATGAAGTCTTCTCAGTACTTTAATTCCAATAGGACACGGTCTGTTCTCAGATCTGTGATTTATGACCACCGCCATCTTTGACTTGCCAAAAAAAAAAAAATAGTATCAGGATTGCTCAGGTCTGAATCACCTAATGTGGACCATGCAGAACTAACCCCGCCTATAAATCATTCGGACACGTTTTAGAGGTGAAAGAACACACAGCATGGAGAAAACCGAAAGGAAGCGCTGTGAAATGAAGGTAGGGTTGAAGCAGTTTTGTTTCATGGAGTTATTAGTAATTATTGAAACTTGTCAATGATGTGAAATTTTTATTTTTATTTGAGACAAATATTGCTGGAAGTGTATTGCTTCTGAATGCAATGGCAGTGTTGCTGCTGCATCTGATCCACCCAACCATAGCAGCTCCCGGGCAGCTGTTTGTGAGTACTTTGCATGGCTTCAGAGGTTATACCTGTCTTGTTTTTTAATCAACAGCAGACCCGCTTAACCCAAAGGTCTACCCTAAACCACAATGTCTACATAAAAAAGAAAAAGCATTTCCAAATTCTAACTCTTAAATTTCTCATTTGAGGACACTGATCCATGTGAACCAGACACTGCAGCTCTCAAGAGCAATATAAGGAAACTGGAGAATAAATTGTTGCTTACGACTTGGCTTGTTGAGCATCTGCAGAGACACAGATACTTCCGACCACTCCAGCTTCCTCTATCCGACAGTAAACCTCCAACTGACCTAACCTCAAACATAAACCACAACAACAGTTTAGACAAGACAACAATTGCACCACTTCCACCAGCTGGAAATTTGATTGTCTATGATAAAGGTGAGTAAACAATTAAAAAATTATATCTAACAAACATGTATTTCATTTATAATTTTCTTTATGTTACCCTTGGTTTTTATTCACCTGCACCTGTTCTTTCCTTGACTGTAACAAAAAAATAATATTTTTTATTGCATTTATGTCATTTTTTTGGTCCTGAATAACTGTAATATAATTATTTTACCATGATTTACAACTTTAAGATCTTTCCAATGTTATTTTGCTAGACTGCTCTGAACTGTTTGATAGACTGAGATCACCAAGCGGCTTTTACCGCATCAGACCCAAAGTGCAGCAGGAGCCTCTTTTAGTCTACTGCGATATGGAGGATGGAGGAGGGTGGACGGTGTTTCAGAGGCGTCGGCATGGAAAAGTTGACTTTAACAGGTATGGTTCCTCACCAGATACATAGCTAACATTCTTGATTTTGCAAAGAAAAAAAGTCCATCCAGCACATCTGTCTGAGTGTAATATCTGTTCAATCCTTTCTTTTAGAGACTGGGTGGACTACAGAGATGGTTTCGGAGACTTCAAACTGTGGAATGATGAGTTTTGGTTGGGGAATGAGCACATGAACACTCTACTGTCAGGTCAGAAACAAAAACAATCATCCTATATATATATAAATAAATAAATAAATCTATCTATCTATCTATCTATCTATCTATCTATCTTTCTCTCTCTCTCTCTCTCTCTCTCTCTCTCTCTCTCTCTCTCTATATATATATATATATATATATATATATATATATATATATAGAGAGAGAGAGAGAGAGAGAGACAGACACAGAGAGAGAGAGAGAGAGAGAGATAGATACAGTGACTCAAAGGTATACATGCCCTGTTAAAATGTCAGGTTTTGTGACATACCAAAAATGAAACCATGAAAAAAACATATTTTATATGACAGATATCCAATACAATTCGAAAAACAAATGGAAAAACTATGTGAAGAACAATTGTGCAAAAAAGAAAAGTGTTCACAATGTTGAATTTGATTAAAACACCTTTTCCACAAAAGACATTTGTTCTTTTTTTTGCATGCCACCTCTCATCTATTATATTTATACAATAACTATGTTCCCACTCAAACTTTGAAAGGTTCTCCAAATGACTCAGATCATAAGAACATTTTTTCTTCAGGTCATTGCACATATTTCCTGGTAGATTCCAGACCCCTGTTCTATCTGAATGTAAGTAACCCAATAGCTGAATTAGACTATCTTGACCACTAGAGGTGTTTTCAGTATGATGTTGTTCATCAACAGTCATTAGGGGTATACATAAGCAATTGTGACGGTAGTCAGCTAAAGGATCAGGGTGCACATGCACACACTCAGGTTTTTCCAGTTGTGTCATTTCTTTTTTTCTCCCCTTAACAGATTTCCCGAATTTTCCCATTTTGGGATAGTAAAGGAATTTCTTATTTGTTTGTGTTCAGTTTAATCATATACAATATTTGCACATTAAAGATTGGAGAAATTTTTCAAAGTTCCTCACGTCATTTTTTTTAAAATAACACAAACCTGGTGGTATTGCAGGGCTGTGTACACTTTTCAGATCCACAGTACTTCTATTTATGCCCGCTGTTGTACCTGGAAAAAAAACAAAAAATGCTTCTTTCTCCTCCTCTACCCCTGCAGGTAAAAACCTGGTGAAGATTGATCTCATGGACTGGGATGGAAAGAAAAGTTATGCATTTTATGAAAACTTCAGGATCACAGATGAAGCTGTAATTAAAAAAAAAAAAACAGTTTATGTCTCTATATTTTTTATTGTAAGAAGCACCGTAATCCTGTCAACAGACAGCTGTTTTGCCAATTTTCCCTCCAGGATAAGTATCGTCTCCAGTATGGACAATACAGCGGGAGAGCTGGTGATGCTCTGACTGGTGGCGGGGGGATGGTGGAGCAGTGGTCTGGCTGCCTCAGTGGCATGCAGTTCAGCACTCGAGATCAGGTCAGCCATTCATATCCTTTTTCTTTAGGTCTTAAGTTGCTATCAATGGTATTTTTGATTCTACGCACATTATGCTAATGATGATTTGTTGTTCGTTGTTTTCAGGATAATGACCGCTTCTTTCAGGGAAGCTGTGCCAAGGAGAATCAGGCTGGTTGGTGGTTTAACAGGTAAATATATATATTTCTCCGCTGTTTGTTTTTCAAAATGGGTTTCAAAATGTATATTCCCTCCCCTGTACCTTTAGGAGCGTAAACTACCTTCTATCTTGCAGGTGCCATGCAGCCAACCTAAATGGCAAGTTCTATCGAAAGGGGAAGTATAAGGCTGAGTATGACAATGGTGTGGTGTGGGGGACTTGGAAAGGCCTTTGGTATTCTCTCAGACACACCACCATGAAGGTGCGCCCTCAGTTCTTTTTGGACGTTGCAGGAAGCGGAGCAGGGGACATTTAAAAAGTCATCTGTCGAAGAGGAAAGGAAAACGAGATGTTTTGAACCTTTATATTTGAATCTCTCCCTCTGCTTCACCTCTTGAAATTGTTAACTAATATCAACAGAATGGCATGTTATACACTTTTCCCCCCAGTAAACGTCTGCAAAACTGAGAATGTATAATACCTGATATTAAAGCAAACAGTATTTTAGCTGCATTGCTTCACTAGTGTTCCTATTTAAAGTGCTTTGCAAAAGTATTCATACGCCTTAACTTTTTTCTTTCACATTTTGCCATGTCACAAACACATACCTCGTTTATTTCAATAAGATTTCATGTCATAAAAATACATTAATTAGATTATGGTTTTCAGGATCTGTGGTATTCGGCCATCCTTACCCTGATACCCCTAGATAAAATCCAGAGCAACCAATTACCTTCAGAAACTTAGTAGATCCAGATCTAGGGTAAAGCTAGCTGTTCTGTGAAGACCTCAGAGGTTTGTTGGAGAACATTAGTGAACAAGCAACATTACGAAGACACACTAAAACAGGTCCGTGTCAAAGTTCTGGAAGGGTTTACTGCAGTTAGGTTATTAAACAATCTCCGAATGTTCAAACATCTCACTCTTCAATTCATATTCACAAAATGGGCAGAGTATGGCACACCTACCAAGACATTCCTGTCCACCTTAACTGACAAGCCGAGCAAGCAGAACATTAATCAGAGAACTGGCCAAGACATCCATTGTAACTCTGGAAGAGCTGTAGAAGTCCAGAGCTCAGGTGTGACAGACTGTTGGCAGGACCATAATTAGCCTTCCAGTTCACAAATATGGGCTTTTTGAGAGTGTGGCAAGTACAAACATTTTATTGAAGAAAATAGATAAAAAAGTCAAGTTTGCAGTTTGCCCCGAGCCATGTTGGGGACACAGCACACACGTGGAAGAAGGTGTTCTGGCCTAGAGCCTTTATGCAAAATCTTTTTTGTGACATAAAGACACTGCACATATCCTTGAAATCACCATCTGCACGGTGAAACACGGTGATGGAAACATCATGGCGTGAGAATGGTTTTCTTTAGCAGGGACAGCTGAGCTACTCAAGAGTTGACAGGAAGATGGATGGAACTAAATACAAGGAAATACTGGGAGAAAATCAGAGGCAGCAAAAGACTTGAGTCTGGGGCAGAGAGTCATCTTCCAGCAGGAAAATGACAGAAATATACCCTGAAAGACTTGTTGCTTTGATTGCAGCAAAGGATGGCGCTGCAAAGTATTCAGGTCAGAGTTTTATTAAAAAAAAAAAAAAAAAAACGTTTAAACAACCAAACCAAAATACCCTGAAATTCTCAAATACAATTGTAGTAAATATTAAAGACGTAGTTTGTGCTCATTTGAACTGCTCCAATCTACAGAAATTCTAAAGGTCCCTGAATAGCAGAAAATCCCATTAGTTTCACTGTGATAAAAACTGACACTTCACAGCATGAATGAAACTGTACATATACAGTTTACATAAACCCCTTTTCTGTTGCATTTTGCATTCTGTCACTGATCTGCCTTGTGTTTAACCGTGCAGAAAGGTAAAAATAAATGCTCATAAACCTTTGGAAAGATTAAATCTAATCAATTAAAAATGTTAAAGGGTTAGTTGTTCCGTATGTTTCCACCATATTAGGATATGTTAACATGGTAGTTTAATATTAACTGATCTTCTACTCCTTCTGTGCAAAAACTGGGGACAGATCCAAGTCCAGCATCCTCTGTTCCGCCTCACTCAGCCTGTAGGGGGAGCCACAACTGCTGCCCTGGTCTCCAGTCATTGGCAGAGAGTGGCACCAATCTTTCCTGCGATCAGGTGATGAGACGTTAAAGCTGGAGCTTCGCTGGCGTCCTTTGGCTCCTGAGAAGGACTGAGCCTCTTTCAGTTTCCGGGCCAGGATGTTCCTCTGGATAGGTGATGGGCCCCGCCGGTTCCAGTTCTGCTCAGCCCGCTCAGCTCGGTCCACACCCAGCTGGTTCCCCTCATGAGACCTGGGAACTGTAAGGGATGGGCCCCCAATCCCTGAGACCAACTCTTCACCTCTGCCTCCAGGGTTGGCAAGCCTCTTTCTTTCCCCAGTGCCACTAAAGTCTTTAGCATTTTTCTCGGATATTAAAAGGTTGTTTGTGTTTGTTCCCGTGTGTTTGATGTGATTGTTACGAGAAGGAGCTGCTGTCTCCATCCAAGCCTTCCTCTGGTCATTACTCTTGGATTTGGTTGTATTCCAGTCTGAGACTCTGTGCTCTGGGATGGGGTAAGAGGGGTGAGGCTGTCTCTCCCGTCTTCCTTTGGTCCAAGAACTTCCTTCTGGAAGCGTCCGAGACCCTACCTGAGAAGGATAATGTGGAATGATATCTTAATTAATCTCGCAGCAATGCATTTCAGAACATGTAAACTGGATGAAAACTAAATAAAGTAATAAAGGGTAGATGACCTGGGTCATGCTCCTTTCTCTAAACTGCATGGACTGAGCTGAAGAAGTCGAAAGGAGTTTTGTGTCACTAAAGCTGGAGGTCCGCCTGAAGTTCGGATTCTTGTGGTAGCTATTTCCCAGTGCTGTATCTCCTCCTCCTCCTCCCCTCCTAAGACCCGACATCTTACTCCTCTCTACCATCTCCACCCAGTCGGCTGTGCGGTCACGCCATTTCGAGCTCCTCTCAGACGCGGGAGGACCCAAAACCAGCTCCACTCTTGGACTCAGTCTGTCTGAGGTGACCCCCGAAGTCTGATGTGAAAGCTCAGACAAGGGAGTCGATCGGGAGAAATGGCTGTGGTTGGCATTGTCCTGCGTACCCACAGGAAGGCCAGGACAAGCGAATCCAGTAGGTGAAGGAATTGGGGAGGTGTCGGGCGAGGCACATGTCTCTAGCACAGTGTCATGGACAGGGCTTGAAGAGACGTGGTACAGCTGCGTGGCCTCTTTCAACCCCTGCTTCTTCATCTCTTTCAGCTGCTGCTGAGCCAAGCGGTAGCTACAGAGAATATAGTGTGTTGTTATCTAAAACTGCTGCGACAAGGTTAAACAGATACTGATAAAAAATACTGAGAAGGAAAATATGTGAACATACCCAAATATCGGCGGTAACACTTTCTGACCGGTGGGAGACAGCCTATCTGGATCCTGTGACAGCGGTATCACCAGCGCCGGTGGCGAGAGAGGCTGAGCTCCAAGTGAGGGTCCGTCTATTTGGGAAAGGACTGCAGCCGATGGGCAATGACCATCAGACAGGCTGGGCCTTTGGAGGCTGTGGCCACAGATAGAGGCCTCGTCGGAAAGCTTGCGCCCCCCAGGGGAGTGGATGGAGCCTCTGTGGACCGAGCTACACTGAGGAGTCTGGCAAAGCTTTCTCCACACGGTCACCACAACAGTTGCCATGATGACTGCCAAGCAGAAGGAAATACCCAGCACCACAATCATGTTACCGCCGAGCGGGGATGCTCCAACGGGTACAGAGGACACGGATGGAGATGGAGAAGGTAACACTGAAGAGTAGAAATTAACAAATGACATTTAAATTAGACACAAGAACATCACCTCTTCACTTAAAGTTGGCGTCGAAGTGGGAGAGAAGATGCAATGTGGTCAGCTTTAAATTCAGGTCTGACAACTCTAGACTCCAGAACTTTGGTCATTAAAGTTGGGGTCAAAACACAAAACTATTTGGATAAAAAACATTTTTATATTATAAATGTCACAGTGGTATAAAAACTAGATTAAAAACAGATGTTCTTCAATAAGAAACCATTTTATACCCATTTACTCAAATCCCATTCATATCAGTTGATTGTTCTTTATTGCAAAGTACTTTCAAAAATTATTGAGATAATGATAAAAATATGTAGAGATAATTTAACTGAGTGTTATTTTCTGACCTACTAGTGATGGACATAAACTCAACCAATAGTTTTCTATTTTTACTTTGTGGGCCAGAAGGTTAAAGCGTAGGAACCGCGGTTTTGGAGAATACATAATTGTGTAAAAAAACTTCATTTGAGAGAACTTACTGTTACAGTCCTCCAGGGAGCAGAGAGACTGTTCCTTCATCATGCCCGTGCACTTCATGTCTCGCTCACCCGAGGGCAGCAAACACTCACGTACTCTTTCCCTCAATCCATCTCCGCAAGTCACACTGCAAAGACTCCATGGCTTCCAGGGCCCCCAAGATTCTGCAATTCAAATTTGAACATACAGAGATTAGCACACCCAAAATTTTACTTCTGTTTTGCTACATATTGCTTTTCCCACGATGACGTTTAAACATATCCAGAAGGACTATGGGGGAATGGAGCGTCAGGAGGGTGTTACAATACCTGATTTTGTGTGAGTGTTTTCGATGCATCATTTAAACTGAGCTGTTCAGGAATTAATTACTAAAGTTTGATTTTACTACTTTTCTTTATATTTATGTTACATTACAGTATTTTGAACAAAAATGAAAGTGAGTTAAACTTTCACCACTCCATGAGACCATTTTTGTGACCAATTAGTAATGTCATTTGAGAAAGAAGTGGCACGATCTTTGATTCTCTGGCTGTGAAATTTTGTCACGTTACGAATACAAACCTTAATGTATTTTGTTTGGATTTTATGCGTTCAACAAACACAAATCAATCCAATATTTTGCAAAGCAATCTTCCCCCCTATTCCAACCACAAGTCGTTTGGTGTAGCTCTGCCAGCTCTGACCATCCTGAGACTGAACGTTTTGCTCATTGTTCTTTGCAGAACACCTAATGTTCACTCAAATTAAACGGAGAGCATTTGTTTTTAGCTCTTGTCACAGATTCTCAATCAAATTCAGTTCTGGAATTTGACAAGGTCACTCTATCGGACAAAGTTATGCTTCGATCAGTTCCAATTTATTGTAAGTCTGATTGTGTGCCATTGTTCTGCTGGGAGTTTATATCAACATCTAACATGACTTCTTCCAGAATTATCCTGGATTTAGTGACATCTGTCTTCCTATCAACTCTGACCAGTTTCGCAGTTTGTGTTGGAGAAAAACCTCCTCACAGCACAATGCAGCCACCACCGCGTTTCTCCGTGGAGATAGTGTGTTTAGTGTAAAGTACAGTGCTGGCTCTCTGCCGTTGTTTTGCATGTAGGCCCTCGTCTAACCAGAGAACTTCTCCCACATGTCTGCTTTGTCCCCTTCCTTGGTTTTAGGAAACAACAAGCAGAATTTCTTGTTGCTTTCATTCAAAGATAGCTTTCTTCTTACCACTCCACAAGCAACGACAGTTATGTCCCACCTGAGCTGTAGATGTCTGCAGCTACTTGTGGGTCACCACTGAGCTTCTTGGCTGCTTCTCTGCTTTACGCTCTTCTTATCCAGCCTGTCAGGGAAGCTGGGCGGCCAGTTATTGATAGGTTTGAAGCAAAGCGAAGAGCCGCCACACTTCAGCATGATCTGACCAACGTGCTTGAAAGGCACCAGTAGATGTGTGTCTTTTACTGTGCAGCGCTGCCGGTGTGCGTAACCCCTTGCTGTAATGCCATACTATTTCTATTTTTGGACGACGCATTGAACAGCGGTTTGAGAGATATTCAAAGCTTGTCATATAACCTAACGCTGCTTTATGCCTCCCCACATCTTTATCCACAACCTGTCCTCTGTGTTCATTGGTCTTCCTGCTGTTTGTTGTCTAGTTTTCTCTAGCAAACCTCTGAGGCTTTAACAGAACAGCTGCATTTAAACTGGGGTTAAATTAAAAGCAGGTGGATTGATTAGGCCGTGATCTGATTTGGTGACTGGTGAAGGCAACTAGTCATCCTAGCTCTTTTTTTAGAGTAAAGCTCGCTGAATGCAAACCCATCCCACACCTTTTCAGATTTGTGTTTGTAAAATAAAAAAAAATAAACAAAACCCATAAAAAAACATGGATCTCTCTTTTCACTTGCGTTGGTCAACCACATACATCCCAATAAAATAGATCAGAGTTTGTGGTTTGAATTGTTTTGCGAAGCACTGCAATTGTTGCAATCAATCCAATGTCAGCCCATTCATTTCACTATGCATGCATTTCCTCTTGAATATTTAGAATGATGCAAAGTTTTGGGCTGGCAGCTTAGTTATACGTGCTGCACTAGTTAAACAGGGATAAATGAAACATAATTTCCCCTTTCATCCACACAACTGAGGTAAAGAAAGAAATCCTGTTATTTACGTTTCATCAACCAATTAAATCTCACCTTTGCTTCTGTAAACCACCAGACACGTCTGTACTGGACTAGGGGATTGACTGAAGTTGAAAACAAAGCGGAAGCAGTACTTGTTTCTTCCCGGGTGAAAAACAGAGCAGTTGAATTCAGTCTCATTTTCCCCTGGTGTGAGCCAATTAAACGCCAGCGGAGGGGGAGAAGGTTCTTCAGGTCCAAACCCCGTCACGCTGGGGGTAAAATCAGCCCCCTTTCCAACTGCTGCATTATACAGCAGTATTTTCCCATTGACGTGAGTACATGGAGGGGTTATCATCTTGACAGTCACTGTGCCCATGCAACCACGCTTATACGCATTGACGTTTTCCACCAGTAGTTTGTAGGGGAATATACGGGACAGATAGAGAGGTCCAGAGCTCTTCACCTCTTGTGCTGTGTGAGGGGATCGTAGAACTACCCTTATGAAGTCTCTCTCGGTGAATGGAAAAGCACAGGGCAGCGCGACACTCTGCGAACGAAGAGGCTGGATGGGTTTGCGTATTTGGGCACGGACTTTGTCAATGGTGTTTCGTCCTATCTGGTTGTACTCAACGTAACTCACTTCTAAGAAGAGGGCAGAGTCTGTGCCGCTCGAGCAAGCCTGAAAGTGTTCGTTAGTGGACAACCCAACCTGGGAAGAACCAACAAAACAGAGGTATGCACGTCATTGTTTTTGCTTTCTGATTGTGCCACAGTAAACAGGCAAATAAAAGCTTGATAAATCAAAGATGTTGTTGTCTTGCCTGAAAATATTCCGAATGGTTTCCTGCTCTCTCCACAGAAATGTGAAAAGTGGGCCACTGCACTTGCAGTTCAGAGCTCCACCAGGAGGCCGAGCTCTGCGTGCTGCGGACGTGCGTTCCGTTAGCATGAGAAGAAACAGCGGCGATGCTTGTCTGCCTCAGCAGGAACCGGAAAGTTCCTGCATACGGGAAGCAGGAACAATTGAACTCCTCCCTACCGACCAGTTGGTAGCTGGGCAGGGTCCTGGACAGCAGAGAGGTATTGGTTTCCATGTTCACTAGAGAGAGGCTCATGTTGCTGATGGTGTTGTTGTCGGACTTTGCGCTGAAGTCCACAAATACACTCCCATTACTAAGGGCAAAATGGAAAGAGGGCCATATGCTGAGCCCTGCAAAAGCTGACAGAAAGACAGAATAAAAACAAAGCAAAAAATGTTTAGAATAATTCATCCACCTCTGCATTGTTGGAAAAAGCAGCACTTAGTGATGCATTTGAACCATTTATTTTCCAAGATGGATTGATTCCACAAGATACAACGTCAGTCATTTTCACAATCAACAACTGGTTGCACTAGTTTAGATTTATTATGGATCCAAAAAAGGTTAAAAAATAAAACAACTGGACTTCTACTCTGAAGCTGAAGACGTTTGGCTTCCCATTCAGGAAGCTTTGAGAAAGCTTCCTGAATGGGAAGTTGTTTTATTCTTTAACCTTTTTTGGATTGATCATGACCTGGATGACTGAGAATCTTCACCAACATATTTATTATGGATCTTCTTTAATCCACAAAATATTACATGTAATCTTATATATTACATGGTTACATGTCTGTCTGTGTCTGTGTGTGTGTACAGACCTCCTCTAATATTTGTAATTTTCCCTCAACACGCTACAGAAAAAGCTCACACTGTTTGTAGTCATTGACAAAGTCCTGGCAGAATTCTGCATCACTACTTAGCCACTCTTTTCATCATAATTGAAGGGAGTTCATTTAAATTGCCACAGGACATCCCTTTCCACATGTCTTAAATAAAGTTTAGGTTGAGGCTTGCTTTACCTTTTCCAAAACCAGTTGTAAGGTGTGCTTTGACAACCGCCGTCTTGTTGAAGCACCCAGTTGTGTGCAAGTTTCCAACTGCCCACCTCAGAGTGAAAGAAAATTACTACTTATCCCTGACCCAATGGACTGAACAATGTTGCACAGTTTGATGTAGTTTAATGTTTTAAAGCCAACAGCTCTTCTTCTAAGATTTGGTCTTGAACTCTGAATGAAGTGAGAAACACTCATCAAATGTCCATTGCGTAAAATAAACTACTAGGGCTGGGCTATAATTCAAGAATAATGTATATCGATTGATAGACGTATATCGATGATAGAAAAAAAGAAGTCAATGAAAATAATTCTCATTGACTCCGCCGCTAAGTTCCGCCCCCTTCAAAGAGTTCAAAGAGCACGTGTTCTTTTTTTCTTTTTTAAAAACTTTCAGTTTTGGTAAAAAAGTCGGTTGAATAAAAGGCTGTGTTTGAATTCAGTGTTTGTGTGTTCAGTGTCTCAAAATAGGTCGCTAAGCAACAGCAAAAACTGGCCAGGGCTGCACTTAAAATATGTTTCAAATTTGTTGATGATTATCGATATCGATCAATATGATTTCTATTTTATCGATATGCTTTATTTCTATATTGTCCAGCCCCTATAAACAACTGTTTCTAGTGCAGATTAACACCACATTTTCAAATATTTGGCTGATTAAGATCTATCCAACAGATATAAGTTCCTAGTATGTAAACACATTCTCAGGCTGGCAGCATTTTAACTATCAACAAAACAAAGACGGGGTGGGCAGAAGCTTCCCCTATATTGTGATGCATGTGTTTCCAATCACAAAGTTTGTTGCTCAGCATAACTTTTTTCAGCCTGCTCAATGGCAGTACTTACAAACTTGAAAGCCGTACTAAGGTATTTAGAAGCCAAAAAGCATCTTTTCGATTTAAGATAAAAGCCTCTTTTCAAACAAGAGACTATAATCAAGACGATATTCCTTGCGACACTCACCATATCCTATGAGCACGAGAAGGAAGGGCAGCAACGAGACAGCCTGTGGCATTCCGATGTCCGTGTCCTTTCTTCCTTCTGCACCACATGAGCATCTCACCTCACCATCGTTCACATCTATAAATCACAGGTCACAAATTAAGTCAGATTGAGAAACATGATCATTCACAAAGGCTTGCGTCTCAGATGGACAAAGACATTGAAAAGGTGTTTTCTTTCTACTGAGCTATGAAAAACAGGAAGCTCATAGTATGAAACAATAAAACCCCAGCTTTTTGGATTTTTAGGTTGATCCTCCTCTTCCTTTCATCCTCACAATGGGTACAAGGAGTTGTCGTCGCCACACAAGTTAAGTTCCTTTGGAGGGCTTTTTTTTTCCATGACAAAGGATAAAGAACTTTTTGTTAGTTTTCTGGGCTGTTTCAATAGAAGTCGTGTATCTTAGGGAAGGCTACTGTGCCCCAGTCACAAACACAATAGAAAAATGGTTAAATCTCAAAATGAACTGATTAAATTAAATAAAGCATCGTTTCATACTGTTATGTTTTTCGAAAAAAAAAAATAAAAAAAAATTCAATAATGAAATTTAAAAAAAATCTGTGGAAATGAGTGGGGCATATTGATCAGGTAGGGGACTGTGTAGCACTATATAAAAAAATACTACATCTGTAAAATCAGTTTTGTTGCTATCTTTGAGATGTCAGACTCTCATCACCACCAACCATTAGGATTAAAAATATGTACTCTGTATAAATCATGGCATTTTCTACGGTTCAGATTAGTTCACGTTCCTTTACACACAAGACATGTGAACTTCTAATGTACAGCTAAAGTGACAGATTTTTCAGAAAAGCAAAACAAATCAAGTAGCCTAATGCGTAAAAGATTGAAAATAGAGCATAAGGGGCACTACAATCTTAGATGATTTGGTTCAAAATAGGCTAAGGTTTATTTTCTTATGGAAATCGGAGGTTATACACGAATTAAAGAAAAATCTCGAGCCAATACACATCAAATTCCAGTTTTTTTTTAAAACCCAGTACATGAGTCATTTCGCAGTTAAAACAAATAACATTCAACCCTATAGCAATATCAATAAAGTTAAGCCATAAGCTAAACTTTTACGTGTGAGCTACGGTAAACCTGAATATTAGGCTAGGTCTAAGTGCTCGAACTTGGGAAAGGTGTTGTAGCCTACTTACGTATCTTGTTTGCGCAATTTACATTATTCCGTCCAGTTTATGTCGTAAAGTACCAACCGCGGAAAAATAATGTTTCCCCTTCAGCCTGAATTTTTTTTTACCGACAACCAGCGGTCCAGATCAAAAGGAACTCTGAAGCGCGAGAGAGCGTTTCAGTTTAAGAGCGCGTGCCCGTAGTCACTTGACAGTTAAAAACAGTGTGCATTCACTGAATATTTGCTCAAATTTTATTTTCATTTATAATGTGCTCAAGCAATACCTGAAAAGTTATGTTAATAAGGTATAGCCGAGGTGCATTGGCTAAATCTACGGAAGTCCAAATGTGCCAGAATTCCATAACTATCAATAAATTAATTACTATATATGAGATAAATGAAATCAAATAAATATTCAAATGTCAGTTCATTAAATAAATACGAATAATTATATTTGGATATCTTGCAAAATTTGAAAATGTTATATGGTTAATTTAATTGTCTAATTTCCTGGTTCCTATTTTACCATGCACCATGAAATAATTGAAACTATGCTAGCTCATCAAATATACCCTAACATCTGACTGACCTGACACAGCAAGTCAAATTCAGTCCAATCATCTGTACTCATCGCTATACTAGCCTTGCCTAGTGATTATCTTTATGCGCTAAAAGTTAGAATCAATAAATAAAAAACAATAATGTATGCAATATTTAAACGACTTTTAAACATAACAACTAATGTATTACAAAAACATCTAGATATTTCACTATTTATTTAATTAAATTATTGGTAATTTTGGCCCTCCACAACATGCCAGCTAATAAAAAGCGGATGATATACAGATTTGTTAAAAATGTAGGTAATTTGGGAAAGGATAAGTAAATAACCAAAATCATCCTTGCCACTAAAATTCTGTTGCAAAGCTAAATACATCACTGTACCTCAGTGGAGCAGTCTGTGAAACTCTTGAAGTTTGCATATGACACCATTGTCATTGCCTTGATCTAGTATGGTGATGAGTCTCCATACAGACAAGTTGTGGATCAGCTGATTCATTGGTTTGGTCAGAATCACATGGAGCTTAATCCACTCAAGACAGTGGGGATGATTTACAAACAAAACTCTGCACAATGTCTCCCCTACCATTCTCATTGTTTACTCAGGATGTTTTCTGGTTACTGGGAATCCCCCTTTCCAGGGACCTATGTGATCTGACTTCCTGAGGCAACTTAAGAAGAACAACCTTCCACAGGAGCTGCTGCTCATCTTCTACATCCATCCCTGTGTGGTTTGCTCATTGATAAAACAGGACACGTTCAGGCAATTTATATATTATTAAGTCTTCAGAGAGGACTGTTAGGGCTGACCTTCCCTTCATCCAGGACTTGTGCAGGTCCAAGATCAGAAAAAGGGCAGCTAACAGATCTGAACTGACCCCACACATTCTGGACACAAAATGTTCAGACTTTTACCTTCAGGGGTGCTACAGGGCACTATTTGCTAAAACCGTCTGCTGGTGCCTATCTCCAGCAGTCATTGGGCAAGAGGTGGGCTGCACCCTGTTGGACAGGACACCAGTCCATCACAGGGCAACACAGAGACAAACAGGACAAAGTGCCCTGCCTTAAATTCATAAGAGAAATTAAATGATCTTCAGGTGGACTGTACACGAAATGGCTTTGCATGAGAAACCATGACTGAGGTGACAACCATGTGGTGAAGACCAGTTTACATTTATCTAAAGCAGACAGTAATTAATAAAATAAAACAAAATCCACAGGTAGTTCTAAACCATAGCACACTGTGGAATACGCTCTCTAACTAGGAAGACAATAAGCAGAAGCATTCATACTCCATATATCCTTCTGGTCAATAACATGCAAAAAGGTTGATTCTATCAGTTCAATTTAATATTTAAAGCAAGAATTATTCCTATGATAAATAAATATTGCTTTAGTTTTTTTATGTGTACCCTAAAAGGAAAGTTGTCATGAATTCAAGATCTCAAACATTTTGGAAGTTGATTTTTTTTACAAATACAGACCGATTCTGCTTGTTGTCCACTCTCGTCAAAGTGCTAAACTTTCATTCCTTAGGGTTGTGAAAACACATGAGCCTTGTTTTCTCATTTTTTACAGTGAGTTACAGAAATTATAAGGTCTTCAGAATAAAGTCAACATTGAAAGTCATTAGAAAACCCGCAAAACTCACATGAAAGAAATATTTTCCCAACCCTGAACAGCAGTATCACAAAATAAATAATGTCAACACTATCCAAATCATATTTACTTGTGGGATGAACATAAAACATATTTTAAACTGGATTTCTTTCCCTTTAGGAGGTTGTGGAACATATTCTGAAAATTCCTTTATTACCACCACCTACTGGCAGGTTTGTTTACCTTTCAATGTGTCGCCCTCCTGAGTTTAATGTGTTCGGTTGACTTTAATCAGTTGGATAAATCCTGTAGCCTGTGATTGCTCCACAGTTTTGTTCGTGAAACACAAAAACTGCCTGAAATCAGACATTTAGTGTGAACTCTAAGTCCTTGCAAACTCATACGTGTACCGTAGTTTGTCCCCAGCTTTATATAGAAAAACGAATAAATGGAAAAGGCAAACCTCAGCTAGGGTAAGAAATATTTTTAAATCTACCCATCAAATAAAAGATCTCAATGACACAAAGACACTGAAGAATTTGTATTTGTCTTTTAAAACCATCAAAAATAACCAGCATACTGTACATAAAGTTGTGTCTAAACTCACCAAACAAGTCCCTTCAAATCTGTTTTGTGTTAAATGCAATACTGGTGAGCCATACTTTCCTAAAAATTCATATATACTCTCTCTCTCTCTCTCTCTCTATATATATATATATATATTTATTTATTTTTTCACAGAAAGTGAGTTGGCTCCTTGAGAAATTCAAAACAATATGACATTTAAATCTTGATGACCAAATTGAAAATTCACACACCACAACATCCAAATAGAGAATAGATTTGATAGTTCTTGTTATTTTGCCTTCCTCACATCTCAAGAGACAAAGGAACTCTGGAAACCACCCCACTATTCTTATGCAGATTGACAAGTAATATACAGTAAGATAATCACTGAGATACATTATCCCAAATTCATATTTGAGATTATTGAATAAGTCTATCAGTCCACCTTGCATTGAAAAAGCAGAACAAGCAAAAGCTCCACATTTACACAACTTTGTATTGACCTACTTGCCTCAAGTCTGATTTCCGGAATGAATGGAGTCCAACTATTATCAATAAGTGACCTACATGGCAAGCTAATCTAATCAGCTTCGCCAACCTTCATTTTTCCTTCAGCGAGAGAGGCCAAAACACAGGAAGCTTCTCTAGGGATGAAACAGCTTACAGAGCAGCTCGGTTCACAGGGGGGACAGAGAATGATTCGATAAGAGTTTCGAAAGCTTCCCATGGATCAAAGCAAAGAATAAAGATGAGGCCATAGACTGGTGTCTCAAAGCTTATATTTTACAAACGCCTTAGTTTCTCTGTGGTAATATTTCCTAAGACATACGTTGCAAAGCAGTAGCTTCCACTGCTGGTTAATACAATGCTTTGATTTATGTTCCTTCAGTCACAAGAGGTAAATCCAGAAAAAAAAAAAAAAAACGTTTATATGGAGGTCAGACACGTTTGGAACTGTGACCTGTTTACTCTAGGAAATGAGCCAGAGGGGGACTGTTACAGCAGTTTAAATCAATTTTAATCTCTAACGAAAAGGATAGATCTGGACTAAATTATTCTGATAGACAAGACTGAAAGACCAACTAAATACCAAAGACAAAGTCAACTACGGTTCGTTGAAATGCTGCACATCCCAACATGTTTGCACATTCCTCGAACAGAAAAGACAACACAAAAAAGTTTCCATTTTAATATTTCTATATTTTAATATAGAAACATGTGGCTGACTTTGGAACAATGTAGTCAAACCCTAGAGGCAGTGAGCCTTTCAAAACAGTTTGCTAGTTTTAAATAAACCTCTAGATAGGCGTCAAGAAAAAGAAAAACATACATTAAAAAGAAATGCACAGAACATTAAGTATATTTTACTAATCCCAATTTTCATTACACTACAATGACCATTCTCCCAAATAGAATGGGCGTAGAATCTCTTAACCTTAGTATTTACAAGCAATTTATAGAACTAGAACGTGATTGTTAAGGCAGGTACTATGCAGCATAGATAAGGTTATCAAAAAAATTGAGAGCAAGAGGACCCACAAAATCAGACAGATGTCATCACCAGATTGACTTTATTATGGATAGTTTTTATGCATCCTGTATTTGTGGAAAGTGCTACCTCAACATGTCTGTGAACAGATCAAAAACAGTTTGGGTAAAATCTTAAACCCTCAACAGAGTCATCCCTACAAAGGTGGCCCATCTTCTCGGCAAGCAACAACCTGAGAATGAAAGAGATACGGAACATAAATAAAGCAGAGCAGAGATGTCCAAAAATGAAGCAATAAAGACTATTAACAGACTATCAACTATCAAAAATGCGACATAAATGACAATTATTTTGCATTAACTTACCGCTCCTTAGACAGAAGAACAGAGAGACCCAAGAGCTTCGCAAACTCCTCGGCTGTTAGGGAACCTTTTTCTGTCACCTGCGATTAAAGAAAAATACCAAAGACATAAAGTTAGGGTATCTACTTCAAATCTTCAACTGTTTAGCAGGTAGTAGGCCATGCTATGTTATGATGTTTGTGAAGGTTAAAGCTTACATTGTCCAAAGCTGAGGCTATCATTTCCTCTTCACTGTGAGACTGCAGCTGGACCACCATCACACCACTGTCAAACACACGCAGCCTACACGCCAACCATGACACGTGGGGGAAAAAAAAAAGAGAAAAAGATGGAGGGAGCAAATCGGTCAGAAAAAAAATCTGAACTCAATTAATTCAGGAAATCTGACTTGAGGCGGGCAGGTCAATACGAATTGGTGTCAATGTTGAACTTTTACTTGTCCTGCTCTATCAGTGCAAGGTGGCCTGACGACTATGAAGTAATATCACAAATATAAACAAATACAAAATAGTGTGACGTTGTGACGTGGAAGTGAAAACATTTGTTGACATCAGTTAGCAAGTTTTACGACAGATCGCCAGCTGGAGGTGCACAGTTGTTAATCAGAATAATCTATGTTATTCGCCAAGTTTGTGGGTACAAACAGGGAATTTGACTTTGGACTGCAACACTCGCATTGGGAAAAAACAGACAAACAAGCAAAACAGCAAACTATAATCTATTTTTTTTAAATACATACATAAATTACATACATTAGCAGTCATTGGAGGAAAAATAAAATAACGATAGTAAAAATGCATAAGCACAAATTACATTAAGGCAGCCCCGTATTTCAGTGTTATGGAGTGAAACCATGAAATAATTTGGATAGTAATGAAAAAAGTGGAAATCATTTAATTTTAAATATCCACCCACAACAATAATGAGGTAATATAAACCGAAGGAATATTATTTGAAAAAAAAAAAAAAATGATACAAAATTTTGACCTAACCTCAAATCCATGTGCCCATGGACAAGGCACTTAATCCTCAGGTGCCAATAATAAAAGATTTCTATCGTATACATACTTATTTCTTCTCTTTGCAATTTTGGATATTCTTGTTTGAATATTTTGTCTAGGTAAGAATTTGTGGAATAAATACTAATATATGTACAATAAACTGACATCAGTAAAGCAACGGTGTGGTGAAATGTAATTCTGAATGCAACTGGTTGATTTTACTTAGGGACACAAGATTACAAGGGGCTTTATTCACATACATTCAACCCTTTTCAGATTTTTCAGTGTAGAACAATTTTGAAACCCATGTAATCTTTTTCTTTGGCTTCACATTTTTTGCCCTGTTTTTGTTGCTCTGTCACATAAATTCGCAATTAAATCAATTCAGGTTCCTGGTTGTGACGTGACAAAATGTTACCGGTTGTTAACAATTCATGCTTGTTTCACTGAACCTCTAAGTTAAGGTTTACTAAGAGCAGTAACGCAGACCAACATGTGAAAACTTTTTTTTTTTTTTCCAAAACTGGCAGGAAGTAACAGGAAATGACAGCTGCGGAAGCCTGGACAGCCCTTCTCACAACAGGAAGCCAGGCAGGAAGAGCCTGGTCAGCCTCGTCCTTTACACTAAACACTTAACCTGCAAGGAATTTAGCACACAGATAATTTAAACAATGCAATACAAACAAGTCAAACTCACCTCAGGGGGAGTTTCAAGGACTCAAACATTTTGCACGCGTTTAACAAATCTTCAGGAGATAAAAGCTGGGGGAGAAAAAAAAAAAAAAAAACATAAGCAAATATGTTTGTCTGGAGTGTAACTGTACAAATTACCAAGTTGTGTCACATGCAGAGAAATGTCAGTGCAATGAAAAACAAGAGAGCATCACCTCCATCCCTCTGGCACGGTTGACGAGACAATACACCTCTGTGAGAGCCATCATACCTCCACGCTCCTGAGACAGCCACAGGGATGGAGTGTGAAAGTTACACAAGACATGAAATTGGAGGACAAAGTACCTCAATTTTTATTTTATTTTTTTTATTTATAGAAAGTAAACAAGTAAGACGCCCACCTCTAGAGGAGCCAGCAGCATATCTCCCAGCTGTTTAGCCAGCTGCATGTGATAATGCGTACCTGATCCGTGCGTTTCCCTCGTAACAGGGTCAGCGATGCCCATGCTCAAGAGGTAAGACTTAAAGCGGATTGTCTATGGAAAGGAACATAGCTGTTGAGAAAAATCCTGCTACTCTTTGAGCATTAATGAGTTAATACCCTGTGATACAGGAACTGATCCATACTTTACTAAATTTGAGGAATGAAGGTAAAACCTGTTGCGTTTAATGCAAGTTTTACTGTATCTGACTGTTAGTGGTATTCTTACCTCGTCCTCTGTTATATCTCCCTGCTTGTCTTTGATCTTGTTGGCAATAGATCTGGACAGCTCCACCATCTCTTTGGCCTGCCAGTTAGAGACTCAGTTAGCAAATCAATTCAATTCAATTCAATTCAATTTTATTTATATAGCGCCAAATCACACTTGATTAACTTAGGTTTGATATCTGTCATGTGTACGGAGCCTTTTGGTATACCGTTCTGTTGACAAAATGTATCCGATGATTGAACAAATGCATAGTAAACGTATTTTTCCCCCTTTAACTTCTTCACATTTTGCCAAATAACAGCTAAAAATGTCAATGCATTTTATTGGAGTATGACGCGATTGTGGCCAACACAAAGTAGAGTTTACCTGTGAAGTGGAAGGAAAAGGATACATGCTTTTTCTAACAGAAATCTAATAATATGATGTATGTATGTATTTAGCTCCATTTAATCCAATACCCATTGAGTTTTTTCTTTTACAACTGTTCTGTGAAGTGCTCAGAGGTTCTTTTTAGAGAACATCGGTGAACAGCAACATGAAGATCAAGGTACACACCAAATGGGTCAGGCATAACGTTGTGGGGAAGTCAAAAAAGAAGGCTTTGAAAAGAAGCCATGCGAAGCCCTGTTTGCTATTAGCAATAGGCTAATATGTGGAAGAAGGTGTTGTGGTCTGATGAGATTAGAGTGAAAGCTGTTTAGTCCTCGGGCAAAAAGTATGTCATTTATGAAGCAAAAAGAACCATGTGCATCACCTTGGATACATCCCCATATGATCCCCATGTTGTGGAGATATTTTTCTTCAGCAGGGGCAGGGATATAATGGAGCTAATTAGCAATCTCTAAATGTGTAAAGCTGATAGACCCCAACAGACCTGCAGCTGTTATGGCATGGAAGGGTGGCTCTACAAAGCATTAACTTGGAGGGGCTGAATTCAAATGCACGCCATAGTTTAATTTGTAAAGATTTATGAAAACCATCTATTCTTTTCCTTTCATTTCACAGTCGTTATCTTCTTTGCGTCTGTCGAATGAAATCCCAATAAAATAAATTGACAGTTGCAACCAGGGTCCGAAATTAACACTCGCCACTCGCCAAATGTGAGTAAATTTCCCGTTTGGCGAGTGAATTTCAGAGGGCTAGCTGCCACATGGCGAGTAAATCTTTGTACCAAATAAATTAAAAATAAAATAAAAATAACAAAGCCCTTCTGGGCTGCGGATGATCCGTTCACAGAGCTCAGTCTAGACCCGCCTTCTGCGGAGCTGGTTCATCTTCTTTCACATCTTATTTCTGCACACTGGATCAGAAAACAGATCTGCTAATCAGATACAGTCTAAAACGCCCATTAGTCTGTTTATAAGTTTCGTTTTTATTAATTCTGCATTTAACTACGTGCGCTCCGAGGGAAGTGAGGAGAGAGGCGCAGCAACTGCGCCTCTCTCCTCCCTTCCCTTGGAGCCAGGTGCTTTTGTCAGCGACCAGCCTTCAAAACGTGAATCACTGCGTTTAATGTCCTTCCACTCGTACCAAAATGTCCCAATTAAAATCAATAGGAGAGTCAGTAGCTATGTTTAATGCTCTTTTGTATTAAACGACACAGAGCCAGTGGTGCTTCGGTGGGCTGCTGCCTTGCACTTGAATTCAGGTGCGCAAAATTACGTTACAAGTAATATAGGTGCGGACTTTTTAAGGAACTTGTAAAATCAGGGGCTTCAGCTCAGACCCATTATTCATTCTCTTCCCTCTAAAGGAGCCCGTTACAGTCTTCATTTATGCATTTTTTCCACCGTTTATCCCTCGCGCGCAGCGCACCAGGGTAAAATCCAGCAGCTGAATTATGCGTAAAGACGCAGCGCGAACCCCTGCGTGCTTTAAGTGTGGCAGCTGAGAAAAAAATGTTGAACCGTATAGGCTTGATTAAACTCTGCCTCATTCACAAATTAGACCAACACGGATAGAATAATGATCATCTGTAGTGTTTTTTATTGCCTAGATGTAAATGTGATAATTCTTATTGTGACTTTTATAATCAACTACAATATTTTCTTATTAAAGTCAGGAAACAAAGATTTCTCTTCCAGGGTCCAGACAGCCACGCCCCCAACCACGCCCCCTGAACATTAACATAATCTCACTCTTAATTTTTGATAAAAATTGAGGTCTGGTCAGGATTAATATTTTGGCCGGTAAAAAATTTGCCTGGCCGGTTGAATTTTACATCTACCGGCCAATTTGGCCGGTGAATCAGGAAGTTAATTTCGGACACTGGTTGCAACATTCAAGTCGTATGAATACTTTTGCAATGCACTTGTAAGTAATTGCTGATATAAATTCACAGGATAATCAAATTAAAGTTCAATTTACCTTCACCATCAGCTTACTTAGGTCTTCAAAGGCCTAAAGGCAAGTATTGAAAGGTTGTTAAAGTTTAAAATTGTATTAAGACTTAATAGTAAAATGTAATATATTTAACAGAACACACTATGACTGGTTGTCATATAAAATACTAATTTCATTTTAGAATTTAAATATTTACTGCTTTAATATGATTGACTTAATTTAGTAGCTTCTGGCATAAATCAACTACTCCAGGATCTCAATCCGGAAATTCCTGTTTTTGTTTTTTTTTCAGAAGTTACCTCAGAAATGTTCTTGTCTGTTTCTTTCCGTTTCTCCTCTATCTTTCTCTCAATGCCAACAATCCCCACTGCGCGTATCCTTCCTGCCTACATGACCACAAAGGAAAACACAGAGTAAATACAATAGGTGATAACAATGATCAGATGACATTGAAATAGAACCACAGACAAAACTCCCAGTAGTAAAAATGATTAAGCAACAAACGTGGATTTTATTTCATTTTACTTGGAAAAAAAAGTCAATCTATTCTATCTAGCTCAAACAACAGATAAAAAAAATAAAACACTGCCACCCAGTGGAGTACAACTGAAACTTCCAAATTAATCTTAAATTTCATAAACCTGCAGCACGGTAACCATCTAATTCAGAAATTCCACTTATCTTGCAGTCTGTTAAAAAAAAAAGTTGTGAATTAAATAAATTGAGAATGATGCTTGTTCAGCTTCTAACCTGAGGCCCAGTTCCTGTTGAGATGGGCTGTGACACTGGGGTATTTTCCCATCTTTTCTGGGTCATCTCTTCTGTTAGTCTCCTGTAAAACTGCAATTAAATGGTATGGTGTCAGTTTCAGGTAATCAGGATTTTGAAATAAAGACCTGCATGCTAACATTTAAAAAGAAAGAACTGTGCATGCATATATGTGGGAATACCTCAATCTGCCCATGTTCTTTAAAAGACAGCTTGATGTGGGAGAACTTGCTGTTCTGGTATGGACCCGGCTCCTTGTTTGCAAGTGATGGATGAAGGTGGATAACAATTTTTGCACTTTAGAGTAAAAAACAAACAACAGTTAATCGCTGTTGTTTTTTAATAGATCAGAGCTGAGTCTTGAATAGGGCTGTGCGATGAAAACAAGCAATATTGGTTGTGATTAATTCACATTTTCCACATTTTTTTCTTTTCTATCATTCCGTTGTCACCATGATTCTACATATGTTTAAGCATCTCACACAACAAAATGTATATGTGCAGAGAGGGCAAAAAAGTGCATCATCTGGCCAGAAGTATCATTAGCATGCAAAGTTTTACTGCATGGCACTTCAAGTATAATAGCCTTCCCAATACTGCATTCAAGAAGGCTTTTATCATTGCGATATTGTGCGCACTGATACAGTGAAGACTGTGATTTAATGTATTGTGCACCCCTCTCGTCTTGACAATGGGAACAATAGTTTCACAAAAACGAACTTTGCCCTATGTGTCCCTCTTTTCCCTCCCTCTATTGTTTTTTGTAACAATCTTAATTGTATCATCTTTCAAACCTTGATGGACCAATTATTACAATAAGACCAAACCTAAGTAGGTAATCAGAAAGGATTTAAAAAAAAAAATCCACAATTAAGGAGATGGGAAATGTCAACCAATCTACTCAAAATGTTTTATAAATCATTGTTTTCAGGAAATTTAATAGATTGTTCATTTTAAAAGTCCATCCATCCATCCAGTTTGGTGTCAGAGATCTCTGCCAACAATCTGATCTGCGTACCTCTTTCCTATTCCTCCAGCCTGCTCCTCAAAGAAAATAATCTGAGATAGGGGCATGGCCAAGCAGCAGTCCTGCCAAATGGGAAAAAAGAAATGCAAAAGTCATAATTAGAGCAAGCAAAGATAAATACTTTCTAATACATACTGTTCTCCTAAATCAGATTCAATGTTAAATCAAGAACAGGAGATAAATAATAACATTATATATGCAAATCTCATAACAATATCGCCTGTATAAACCGGTTCTATGGCGCATCTTTGAGTCAGATATCAAATTAAAATTAGAGTCAATAATATATGCTTTGTTTGCGTTTAAAGTTTCCTTACGTGATTCTTTCCATCCCTCCAGATCAACCGATGGGTGCTCAATAAGGCGACTCCAACATCCAATTTCGCCTTGTATTAACACAGGAAGTAGTTGTTCGTTATGGCAACAATCTAGACACCATTTCGAGTAACAATAGTTTTACGCAACATTTATAAAAACAGATGTGTAAGATGAACTATGCTGGAAACTTAGATGCGGGAAAATTACATGTTAAACTCTATTTTTTACAGAATTTCTGACAAAGTTTTGCTGCCATGTTTTGATAACAGTATTAAAAACCTGTGCTAATGGATGATGAAACTGTACCTTATCATCACCGTCATACAGTCTGACACCTCTTTGTTGTATCACCAAGGTTTCGTTGATTTCTAAGAGGCCATTTGACCATGAAAACCGGTCCATTTTATACTCTTCTAAAAATTAAAACACACACAAATAATATTGCTCCACTGCAAACGCTCGTTCCGTATTTACTTCCTGTGAGCTGTTCAGAAATATACCTGCCGAGAATCTCTGACACACCAAATACATGTAAAGTCAAAATATATATTTTAGTTAAAATTCATACTAAACAGTTATACATTTGCAATATAAGAAGTTTTACTTATCCTTTTTTATTTTTTGTGACACAGTTGACCACATTACCTGTTTTACGATCAGGCGCCTCAGCGGGGTCCTTTCGTTGTTGACGTTCTAGCGCCAGCTGTCAGCAGCAGCTAGCTAAACTTGTGGTTTTTCCTGCACGCCTTATTTAAATTCTAACGATTTTTTTAAGGTTTTTGCAGCGGTTGTAATTTTTAGGACGCCTATGTAAACCGAATGTGACAGCACGGACGTTCAAATATTTGTTTATGTATTTTTAGGGGCTTTTTATCGCGTCGAGGTCTCGATTGGGATAACTGTAGCCACGCTAGCTTGTTGTTAGCTGCAGCCAAATCTGGTTCTGCTCTGCATACGTCTCTCCTGTTTAGGGAGTCATTGTTCACTGTCCGAGAGCTAAGTTACTAAAGGAGTGCAATTACCATGCAGTTATTAAATATTTTACTACATATATATAATGTCTTAACTATTGGCTTAGCCGAAAAATAAATTGGTGTTAGAAGCCGAAGGACAGAAAACATTTTAACCTCATCAGATTCGAATGCCTTTTATTTTACTTGACCTCTCTTGTGTATCTTAAATATTATATTTGACTTTGTAAGTCGCGTTGTAATCAGCTGTTGACAGAGGGCTTAGGTGTGTATAAATAATCAGACATGGATAAGAAATCTTTTGACATCGTCTTGGATGAGATAAAAAAGGTATTTAAGAGGTGTTTCACTTCTAATGGTAATTGTCACTTCTGCAGTATGGCTTACGTTCGATCTTGTGTTTCAGTGCGTCTTAACAGACCAGCGGGTCAGAGCTATAGAGCAGGTGCATGGGTATTTCTCCAGTGAGCAGGTAGGCTACTGTCCAAACAACTCCATGCTTCTGTGTTTATGGTGGTGATTGCTGTATATCTTACATGATTAATTTATACATAAATCTGTTTGCACTTTAAAATATGAATAAAAAGTGTAGTTAAAAATATCTACATCCATTTTCTATTTCTAAGACAAATAAAAGAATGAAACTACAGTGCCTGGGATAAGTATTTATATACCTGGATTTTATACCCCTTTTGCCATGGTAGAGATACACACTTGTATTTTCCTGGTTTTATTTTTATTTCATTTTTTTGTGATATAAGCAAAGTAGTATATAATTGAGAAGTGGAAGGAGCACAAAATAAATTCAGAAACATCTGTACATTTCCATTTAGCCCCTTGTACTTAATTATTAAAAGAGGCCATCCTATTGTAATCTAGTCTCAATATAAGTACAGCTGTTCTTTAAAGATTTCAGAGCTTTGTTAAACAAGAGGATCAGGAAAACCAAGGAACAGACTAGACCTCTCTGGGATAAAGTTGAGGGGAAGTCTACAGCGGAGTTGGGTTTTGATATTTGAATACGTCGTGGGACTGTTCAATCCATCAAATCGTATTATCTTTGTTTTGCCTACCTGCAAAACTTACTAAGGGATGGATGACTGCCTAAACTGGCAGGCTAAACAAGAAAGCTCTACAAACATGTCTGTTATGGAAGGGTGGCAAAAAGAGAGCCATTGTTGAAAGAAATACTTGGAAGACATATTTTAAGTTTACCGCAAACCATGTAGAGGAGAGGAAAAAATGTGGACAAAGGTTCTCTGGTCAGATATAACCAAAAATGAACCTTTTTTTGCCCTACATGGAAAACTATAAGTGACACTTCACGTCTCCCTTAACACACCATCCCACTGTTAAATGTTATGGTGACAGTATCAAGCGCATTTCTACTCAGAGGTGTTGGAATAATAGATGTGACTACCTGTTGAAAAAAAAAAAAAAACTGCTATAGATGGCAAAAGACTTAAGACCAGGGCAGAAGTTATATTCCCACTAGGACAGCGACTGTCAGACAGCTCCTACAATGGAATGGTTTCTTTTAAGGCCTATTCACATGTGGCACAGTCAAAGTCTAGATTAAATCCAACTGAGAATCTGGCAACACTTGCTCTGCATTCAGTCTGTCCGAGCTTGAGTTATTTTGCATATAATAGGCAAACATTCAGTTACTAGATTTGTAAAGCTGATACAGAAATTACTCCAAAAAAGTTTCAGCTGCAATTGCAGTTAAAGCAAGTTCTACAAAGGACTGACTCAGGGAGGGATGAATGCAATACATTCCACACTTTTTAGATTTTTATTTGTTAAAAAGCTTGAAAACAATATAGCACTGTCCTTTTGCTTTACAACTACGCACTGCTTGTTGTTGGCTTATTGCATAACATCCCAACAAACTACATTTAAGTTTGGCGTTCTAATGTGGCAAAATGTGTAACATCTTAAGGTGTAGGAACACTTTTACAGAGCACTGTATGTATCTCACCCTACAGAAGGTGTTGCCATATTTCTGTGTGTTTTGTTGCTCCAGACCTCTTTTTAATTACAGCTCTAAAAATGTACACAATGTCTGCAGGTGATGGAGATCTTGAAGTACTTCTCATGGGCAGAACCTCAGATCAAAGCAGTAAAAGCACTGCAGCACGTAAGTTGGAGCCCTTTTGATCACCTCAGGCTGTGCAGCTCGTATTTTTAGGATTGTCAAAAATTCAAACAAAATTACTGAATTTTCCTCAATATGCCTCTCATCCGAGACGGTGACGGCGCACCATCTACCGTAGCAGCCTCTCTTCAGGAGGGCATTGGGCTATATTTTAAAAGTTCTTTTAAAACGTTGGCCTGATATTGCATCTCTTCCGCTCTCTATTGCCTTTAGAAAATGGTTGCAATCCCTACAACCAAAGTTGCCAATATCCTGAACTGCTTCACCTTCTCAAAGGACAGACTTGTTGTCCTGGAATTAATAGCACTGTGAGTACATTTAACATGCCATTCAACATAGTCAGATCCTGTCTTTAAATCAGCTTAGTTATTTTGTTTTTTTTTCAGTGGATTGATGGGAAGTTCAGTAGGTCTGTCTGTTTCCATATAGGAATATTTCAGATGCTCAAAATTATCGCCCGGTGGAGGATCTGTTCCGGATACACTTGTCTGAGAAAAAGCGTGCTCGCAGGATATTGGACCAGGTGTGCACATAAAAACACACAAATATGACATGTTTACACTTTTGCAAGAATTACTTTTATTAATACAAAAATACTAACCGCTTGGTGTAATGAGTGACATAACAAACAAATCATTTTGAAAATGGCACATCAAAAAATGTCATCAAAGTTTGTCTTGTTAGGTTTATAAGGTTGGCTGCAAGGCTCCTGTTGCCATGATCTCCTCCTGTGGAATGATTCCGGGAAATCCATACCCTAAAGGCAGACCCAGCCTGGTCACTGGCACTTTTCCTGTGAGTATAAGCAAGATTCAGTGTCTTAACTGAATATGTCTCTATTTATATGAAACTTGAGTGACGGTTCCTCATATTCTGACAGCACAGTATGGTTTTTTTCCCTTCCACACCAGGTTATAGAAATGTAGGTTTATGACGTATATATACTCTGTCACTTCAAATGTTGTTTTGAAAATGTTGTTTATATGAAAACGTGCATCCGACCACAGGGAATCCCACCAGTTAAAAAAGACGGCGAGAAAAAAGAAGATGGCTCCAACAGTATGGAGGGGAAAGGAATTGCCTCCAGGATTATAGGACCATTCAAACCTGTAAGCATTGAACTGATGATGTATTTGTCGGACTACAACAAATCTTCTGATGTATTGAAGTTTGATTATACATAAAAGCTATTAAAGGATACCTTATTATAGTCAAAACCACATAGTCTGAACTAATCATAGATGAAAGCCTTAAAAAGACATATTTAAGGTAATCTATGATTAGTTCAGACTACGTAGTATATACAGGTGCTGGTCATATAATTAGAATATCCTGACAAAGATGAATATCATGAAAGATACAGAATTTGGGGTTTTCATTAGTTGTCAGTCATAATCATCAAAACTAACAGAAATAAACACCTGAAATATATCAGTCCGTGTGTAATGAATGAAAATAATATACACGTTTCAGTTGAATGGAATTACTGAGATCAACTTCATCATGACATTTGAATATATTATATAATTAATATTTAATATACATATAATATAAGTGGATATCTGTATGATGTCAAATTTGTGGAGACTGATATTAACCAGTGACTATACACAGAAGTGATCTTGTGTTTGTCTTCTTTCGCAAAGGTCACCAGACTAGTATTTATAGTGCCCGACAAAAGTATTGTGGAGCTTTTTGTCATATTGTATCCACAAACTTTAGTAGATTTTATTGGGAATTGTAAATTATGGGTCAACACAAAGTAGTGCATAATTGTGAAGCAGTATTATAGTAGTGATAAGGTGCATGGTTTTCAGATTACTAATTGAAAAAATAAAAATCTGAAACATTTGTGTGCATTTTTATCTTACTCGCTACTCTTTTAAACCAACTGCTAAATAAAATCTAGCTCACTCATTTGCCTTTAGAACTCATTAAAAAGTTGATATATTTAAAGCTTTGGTATTAATTTATAGCATAACCCTGGTTTAAACTGCACTACACCCTTACCTGTCTCCTGTGTTGCTTGGTCTTACTGATGCTGTTTGTTAAAAAATTTTCCTAAATAATCCTCTGAAGCCTTCTCAGAGCCCCTCATTTATTATATTGACATGAAATAACTCACAGCGAGGCTATGTAGTAACGCAAGAGTCCACTCTAGCTACGCTCACATGGGGAGACAGGCTCTCATTTTGATGTAGCTCCTCTCTGATGTACCACATGGTCTCAGGGAGCTGTGTTGAATAACCTTCACCTACGTACAAGAATGAATCTAAAAATTTTACCTTTGTCTTAAGCTACGATTCAATGCAATCTTGACCCATATAGCCATTGTAACATCAACTTAAGGGCCAAGGATAACAAGAACAGTCACTAGATTATGCAATATTACTTGATTACAAAAACAAGAGGACTGACTGTGGATACGTTTACAGCTGTTGTGTTTCAATTGTTTGTTTTGCTTTATTTTTAGTTTCCCTCGACTTACAACCCTCATCGACCTGTTCCCTACCCTATCCCACCCTGCCGGCCTCATGCCACCATCGCTCCAAGTAAGAAACGACAAAGCACAGAACACGGTACCATGGCACCAGTTTACCATGAACCTACCATGAAGATTACTTTCGGTTTCATACAACCTGTCAGTAATTACAGAACAGGATGCAATCACAGGGTTTGTTTTCTGACTGTTATGTTTCATGGATTCTGGTCCATTTGGTAGCTTGTGTTGTATGTTTGTGTTGTTTGTGCACTGCGGACATCTTTAATATTTGCAACTGCCACTCAGGTGCGTACAACAACGCAGGCCTTGTTTCTGTAGGAGGGGTCATAACGGCCAACGTGCCCCCTCCCCCCTACCACTCTTCTCACAAAATAGCAGGTATGATTCCTTTGAGGCAAGTTGTGCGTAGACTCTCTCTGAAGCTTGCAGCTGAACTTGCTGGCATGCTGCTGACCTGTGCTTCTCCAGTTTATCAGGTGACCGAATTCAGGTATACTTCTGGAGCACACCGACTGACCAGAAAAATACATAACAGTTAGGAGTTTATAGTAGGGCTGGACCATATAGAAAAACAGCATATCAATAAAATAGAAATCATATCAGGGTTACCTCTAGGATTTTTGTAGACCGTGTTTTGTTGCGTCATCATCTAATTTGCATATGTGTTCATACATTTGGGACCCGTGCCGTAGGAAAGCATTTGCCAGGACAAAAATGTTATTAATAATAGTGATTAAATGTGTTTGGCACTAATAATTACCTTTATAAAATGACTTATGGATTTTGATACATTGCCTGAATCCACATTACATAAAAGAAACTGTACCCAGTGTTTCCCCTACGGTTCTACAAGAAGGGTGCCCTGACCTCCAAGAAGGTGAGAGCTTTAAGTAAATAATTATACGTCTGTGCGTGTTCACAGTTATTTTTATTAAAATTAGCCTTTCTAAATAACGCCAGATCGCATCTTGAGCTATTTCTGTCTCTAGGCTCCTACATAGTAAGGCGGACATGAGTCCGTGGACAGGTATGTGCAGAGCTCAGTTTTATATGCGCATAAGCAACGTCGCACTATAAACTACTCTGCGGGAGGAAGTCTTCACATCGAGCTGCTCCAAGCCAGTTGTGACTCACAAACAACTGCGGCGTCACCTGTCCACACCATGTACTGACATGATAGATAAAGACAGAAACATAACAACAGATCAGCTGTAAGACAGACCGCTACAGGAGACCCTTCCATCACCATCTACAACAACGCATTTAAAAACCTTGTATGATATGAGTTACACCAGCATTTAATTTCCCTTTGGGATTAATAAAGTATTTTTGGATTGAATTTAAAAAGAGAATGAAAGATGGATAAATAGGAGCAAGGATAGGTTAAGGGAGACAGAAGATGTCTGCTTGTATAAACGTGTATTCTTTGATATAAATGGAAAGCTAAGTGTGCTGGTGAAGATTCCCAGTCATCCAGGTCAAGGTCATTCCAAAAAAGTTAAAAAAACAAACAAAAACAACTGGACTTTTTTCCGAAGTTTGAAGACGTTTCGCTTCCCATCCAGAAAGCTTTCCAATCCAGAAAGCTTTCTCATTTTGAATTGAGAAAGCTTTCTGGTCGGAAAAAAGTCCAGTTGTTCTTGTTTGTTTTTTAACTTTTTTGGAAAGCTAAGTGGAAGGTAAAATCTTTTTAACCACCCAAAAAAGAAGCAATGAAATGAAGAATGCTAATGAAAGGAATCCTGTTGTTCTTTGGAACTTTTTACTAACCCTTTCTTTTTTCTATCCCACCACACAATCGACCGATATATATTGTGATTGAGTTATCGTCTGGCCGTAGTTTATAGTTAGGAGTTTATATTATTATTTTTATTATGAAGTTTTCTCTACAGTATCTGAGTAAACGCTAGGTATGGGCATTACTGTGTGATCATATATTGTGATTGGATTTATATATATATATATATATATATATATATATATATATATATATATATATATATATATATATATATATATATATTATATAATTATATAACAATTAAAATCCATTAGTCTGTCTGGCTACTTATAGTCTTTGGCTGCAAATCATTGCAGTCAAAGCTCACAAAAAGGAAAAAAAAACAGTCAATAACAAACAAGTTGCAGGTTGACACCACTGACATTAGGTTGTACAATTTTATCGCCAAACAGTATATTTTTGAATATATCAATATTTATTGTTGCTCACAGTAAGAAATAGACAAAGTAACAATCTCAACTGTACTTTTAGGTTTGTAAACGGCACCAGACTTTATGTAAAAATTCTTACGACGATAAAAATATTCACAATAACGGTAAATAGTATGATCATTAGCCATCACTGGTAAACACCAGGTTCCCACAGTCTTGAAAAGTCTGCAAAAAGCATTGAATTTGCTGGATGTAATTATTTTCCTAGTCTGAAGAAAATGTTAGATTTTCCACACTTTGTTCCTTGATCCATTATCTAAAAGAAACAAATCAGTTGGTTTTACTTTCCTTTCTGATTTGAAGATTTTTTTTTTTTTTTGATTTGCCAAATCACTACTTGGATATTTATCCTGCTTATTGACTTACTGAAAAGAACACTCCCATTCAAAACTCCAATGGCCATTTCACAATCGTTAGTTATGATCTGGAACTGTGGTTCTAAAACTCTGGTTGAGATGCTAAAAATAGAGTTGATACTCACAGAATAAACATATAACTGACGAAAAACTGTCATTTGGAGAGTAGATCCATTGTAGGATTACATTGTCTGAATTTTATGAGTCTGAGTATTACATTCTTTTAAATTGAGCTGATTTAAGATTTAAGCAGTTAAATAAACCTTCACTACACTGTTAAATGGGAAGCTGTCTACCAACATTATGTTGTTTCATGATTTTAGAAACAAATACATAATAAAGCCCAACTAGATGAATGTTTTGTACATAAATCCCCCACATGTTACAAAGTTCATCACATTTGATTCCAGAAAGATGTGACATTTTTGAGTATTTCTGCGTAAATGCACATGCAGAACACTAAAGAATAAGCTTAATGCCACAAGTGCTCCATTTTCAATTTTTGAACTTTGTAGAATATCATGGAAGTATTTCTGTTATCTGGTCAGTGAGTATATTTTTATTACTTGTGAGAATAGGTTTTGGATTCTAAAGTGAAAAATAGATGCAAACTTTGACCTTTTATCTTTTATGCTCTACAATTATCCTTTTCGCTTGCATTTAACATGCATTGCTTGGGGTAGTCTTTTTTTTTTCCTTTTGACTGCCGTGTCTTTTTTTTCTTTTCTTTTTTTTTTTTAGAGGAGCTACAGCCGGGTTTTCAAAAAAGTTGGTCTGTTCTGTAAAACGCAAAAGAAGATAATTCAGTTATTTGCATGAATTTGTAGCCCTGAATTTTAAGTACCACAAAGAGAACATCTTACATATCTTTTTTTTTTTTTTTTTTTTTTTACATTCAATGATGAATAAAAGAAACATCTTTTAGATATTTTTGACTCAAGTGTGTGGTTTTGTTACATAATCAAATAAAAAATAGCAGTTAACTGTTAATTACCTGTTAGTTAGTTTAACTAAATGAGTCAACATGGACATGCAGTGTTGTTTGTCTGCTGGCAGTTTTTCGAGACCCCACTTCCCACTTACTAACATCTGAAATAGACTTGCAAATCCTTACATATGATTAACAGGGGTTTAAAGAGTATAAATTATAACTCTGTTATTATTTCCATTTTACAAAACATTCCAACTTTCTTGAAAATGGAGTTGTACATCACTGAAGCCTTTTGGGGAGATCTCTCGTAATCATGTTTCTCTAATTTGGTTAAACCGTCAAGCATTTACCCCAGATAAGACTGGTTATTAGCTGTGATGAAAATTAAACTGAGCCGAACCAACAAGAAACTGGGTTGCAGACATTTCCCCAAAGGTAAGAAGGAGACGGCTTTTAAAACTAACTGTGATTTCAAATATCCGTAAAAGGCTGCATGTAGGAATGCTTCTTGGCTATTCCTCCTTGCTTTTTCTCTTCTTTTATACACCTTATGCAAATAGTTTGGCTTTTTATTTTACCTGTTCTGCCAATGTTCTGTATTTAAATATATCATCACATAACTGATTATCATTACATTTCAGTTACTTTACTAGTCAATTGATTATACTTTTTGACAATCTCTAATCTACCCTTACTTTCAGGTTACAACAAACCTGGGAATCCACAGAACACCACACCCGGAGTCAACAGTGGGCCCCTTCTCATTCCTCATGGGTCCACTCCTTCTACCCCAGCCCCACCCCAGGCTTCACCTGCTCAGCCACCTCCCCCAACCACCCCCATTACACCAGTTTTCCCAGGCATGGTACCCTCCCACAACCTGAATGCCCCCTCTCCTTCCCCAGCTCCATCTCCGTCTGTGATCAAAGCCGGGCCGCAGACTCCCACTGGTCATGTCACGCCTTCGCCGTCGTCTGTCATTAAAGCCCACACCCCCTCAGGCACCCCCTGTGGAACCCCTGTCCCCGGCAGTGGGGGTGTTTCCTCTTCCCCTTTCCATAGCCTTTCTCGCCCAGGCACCCCTGCTGCTTCACGTAGTGTCCAAGACTCCCAGTCACAGTCCAACTCCATGGGCTCGGCTCAGCAAAGGGCTTATTCCCAGTCTACAGACCAGCAGTCAGGACTCAGCTTCGCTGGCGTGCACCCACAAGGAGGTAACACATCTGGCTCAGTGATCCGAAGTTACACCTCTTCACCTCTCACTCCTGGATCTTCCAATCCCGTTATTCCAAACTGTTCCACCCCTGGACCCAGTCCGAAACCCTCCCCTGGCCACCCAGCCCAGGCTCAAGCTCAAGCTCAGGGCGTTGTGGCTGAAACCCTGAACAGGCATTCTGGGGGTAGCAATAGCGGCAGTAACAGTCCCATACCCTCAGCCTTCAAGGGCACGTCTCGTTGTGGTACGCCGTCCATCAGCCCTCTGGTGACACCAGCTTCGGCTCAGGCCGCCCTTGCACGCTCTTTGGGTCTGACACACCCCCCAGGTTCTCCTCAAGTGTCTCTCCCTAGTCCGGTTGCTATCACTGGCCACCAAGCAATGTCTTCTAGCCCAGGTCCGGCTCATTTTCCAGGTCTGTCCCCTTTCTCGGCCCTGTCTTCTTCTCTTCCCTCTGCCACCATCCCTTCATCAGTGCCTCCCTCCACCAGCCATCCACCATCTTCTGTCTTCCAGGGCTTAGCCCCTGTTGCTGTCCCTACTGCAGCTTCACCATTTGCTCTAGGCCTAACCTCTGCCCCCTCTATATTCTCAGGGCTTCCTCCTGTGCCTAACCCCACCACCTTTACTGGACTGGCTGTATCAGGTGGGGCTGGCACCAGGAGCCCTGTGTTGCCTTCTTTCATGGGACTATCAGGAGCAGCTCCATCCTCAGTAGCTTCTGTGGCCCCGCTGCAGGCAGCCGCAGTCGGGGTTCCCTCATCATCACCAGTATTACCTGGATTTGCATCTGCTTTCAGCTCCAATTTCCAGCCAGGGTATGTAAATTTAAAATTTTGTTCATATGTTCCCACAATGTAATTTGGATGGTTAAAGGTATCGGGGTATAGTAATGATTTTAACGAGGTACAGTTTCAAGTAGCTGTTTTACTGCCACTCTGCTGGCTGAAATAAGCCTCACAGTTTTCCCTTGCTTAGAGGACAAATTGGGTTGCCACAACGTATATATCCATAATGCAAAGATTTATAATTTTCTATCAAATAATTCTTAAGCTTTAAAGTCTTTTTGACCTAGAAAGTGCTGGAGTAAGCATCCTGTTCTCCAGCTCATGTAGCATAGTTGTGCAGTGCTGACTCTAGCACTGAAATATGGCTCTGACATTTTACCGATGTGTACAACGAAGACAAAGAGGAAACACAGTGAATATACTGGATGGCAGTGTTGTATCCACTGTTGCACCAGTTTACCTTTGACAAGAACTGGTTCTGAATTCGCTTCAATCTGGTTGGATTAATTATTTCATTTTCGTCGTTACCCATTTGAGTAGTTCAACCTAAGTTCGCAGCTCCATCATCAGCTAGTTGTCGTTTATCATATTTTGTCCACAATAAGGTTTAAAAATTAGATATGCACAATATATTAAAAGACAATCATTATTCCATTATCTCATTTTAAATTACGATGGGAAAACATGGGATCAGAATCAGTTTAATTGCAAAGTTGCTTCATACAACAAGGAATTTGACTTTGGTTCCACAATATACAAAAGGGTAAATAGAATTTTTTTTTGTGAATATGAATAAGTGCATTTTTACAAAAGATTATGGGATTGGTGCAAATAAGCATGGTATCGATCTGGAAACTCTGAAAACTGACAGCTTGGGGGAAGAAACTGTCTGTGCCGACTGGTTTTAGCAAATGATGTTCTGTAGTGCTGACCTGACGGTAAAAGTCTTAGCAGTTTGTGTCCAGTTCCGTACAAGAGTCCACCATCATCTCCACAGTCTTGAGCAGTTTAAGCCCCAGGTGGTTCTGACCGCACCAGTGGACCAGCTGAACCACCTCCATTGTTCTGGATCAGACAAATGACAGTGGTGTTGTCTGCAAACATCAGGAGTTTCACAGACTGCTCCACTAAGGTGCAGTCATTTGTGTACAGAGAGAACCGCCGTGGGAAGAGAACACATCCTTGGGGGGCACCAGTGCTTATAATTCAAGTGTGGGAGAAGATGCTACCCAGTCTCACCTGCTGCTGTTGGTTTGGTGCACAGGGAACCTCACACAGTTCCAGAGACTTGCTGAAGATCCGAGTGACGATGGGGGCCAATTAATAAGTGCAAGCTGAATTGGTGGGAGGTGTGAACAACTGCTTTTCAAACTTTCAGTAGAAGCTGTTAAGGTTGTTTCCCTTAAAAAAATGTTAGAGAGAGAGAGAGAGAGAGAGAGAGAGAGAGAGAGAGAGAGAGAGAGAGAGAGAGAGAGAGAGAGAGAGAGAGAGAGAGAGAGAGAGAGAGAGAGAGAGAGAGAGAGAGAGAGAGAGAGAGAGAGAGAGAGAGAGAGAGAGAGAGAGAGAGAGACGTCACAATGTCAGTAAGAGTATGAAGTATGTAAATATCCCTGGTGGGGCACTACGAAGGGCTCAATAGTTTATAAAAACGACTCCATGTAAGGACTACGTGTCTTCTGTAACACTTGGACATCAGCACCCCAACCTTCGTTTATGTAATCCCAGATTCCACCACCTTTCCTGTTCCCTGAATGCACCGTATTGTGGTTCAGTCCAAACTATGGGAAGCCCGGCAGCAGAAGTACGCTGTTCAGGTGTGCTCCCTAAACCAGGTTTCTGTCAAACAGAGAGCGGCAAAACCACAGAAGTCTCAGTTTTTAGACTTGAGAAGCAGTACCTTGTCCATTTTGTTAGCCAGGGGACGGACCTTAGCCAGATTGATTGAAGGTAAGGGTGTGCTGAACGTGTTACCGACCACGATCTCAGCAATATTTGGGTCGATGAAAAATGCTGAAGAAACACCTAGAGAGGACTCTCTGAAGGTCAGGAGTACCTTTTTAGTGAAAGTGATTGCCGAATGGTGGCATAGAGCAGAGTAAACTCACAAAAACAAGAGAGCAAAGGACCAAGAATGCCACCAATGATGCAATCTTGCTTGCTTTATAAAATAATAATATTAGTGAATGTGATGATGATATGGTTTACGATAAATTATGAAATAATATATTTACAAGTGTTGCTGTCTTTCTGCTTTGGGGCCGTATCAAACATAGACCTCCGATGACGAGTAGACTACCCAGCTACTGGAAAAAAACAATCATAAAATGTGTTATTTTCATCTCATCAACAACTACGACTTAGTTGTCATGTCTTAATGACTCGACCATCTTACCACCTCTTTTGCAATACATAGATTGTGTATACTGCTATTGTGATGACAATAATGGTGCAATATTTTGCAGCTCTAGTGTACACATCACAATCAACAACGCCTCGGACGCAATATTTGGTAGAGCAGTATATTTGTCATGCATTCTTTTTCAGCCCTATTAAAAGCATTTATGTAGGTCAGAACCTCATTCAGCAGTTAGCATCTTGATTATGTCATTATCAAGCTGTTTTTTACAAGCTTATTTAAATCACTTTTGTTTCCACTCTGTCTTTTGCAGTTAGATCGTGTTTTATTGTGTGTGTACAAACAGTGAAATCTTGATACTTTTAATCATACCAAGAGAATCTCTTACTGGCTTATGCCAGAGTCTAATATATCCATTATGTCCTATGAACCAAATAATAATATTCAATGTACCTGGTAATATGGAGATAGGTTAATTTTGTTTAAACAAATCGTGTCCAGAGTCTTTGAATGGCTGTTATATTTGCCATCACATCTATTTTTTTTCTTGTAATAATAAAACAGCACAGTAAACAGCGTGTAGAATTACCTCACAATTACTGTAAATGCATGACATTGATTTCCACTTGCTTGTGGAAATACAAGGGCATCATAAACCCTGCCTAATGTTTTTTTTTTTACCACTGTTGTGATAAGCCTAATGCTTTGCCTATGCTGTGCAAAGACCTCATGTGCTTTCACTCTGGGATGTAAAGCTTTGCTTCTTTGTGTTCTTTGCCAGCTCTGCAGAGTGATTACTGCTAGTTATATTTACTATGGTATCCTGTCACTGGAGCAACAAGCCTAACCTTTATGCCATTTCATGCACCGTTGAATGAGTTGATGTGCTTAAAGGAAACTTAAAGTAAAGAAATAATCATACAGCTACTAAAACTAAATAATAATAATAATAATAATGAGGAATTATAAATAAACCCATGCCTGTAATACAAATAGAATACTACAGTTTTCACACCTGACAGATAAACAGACTGAATGATCTGTCGTGGTTAGTGGCAGGTTTTGGTTCACTTGGAGTTTTCATTTGTGTATAAAGAAACCAGACCAACCAAAGACGTTAAAAATGAGCAAACCCAACTGATTTGGACTGATAAAGTGACCGTACATGTGACAAAGCTTTGGGGCCTGCACCAGACAGCTGATATTAACACACAGGTAGAGTCCATTTACCATTTAGGTGACCTGTGAAGGCATTCGAATGCACATGATTTCGACTAGTGGAATTAGAGTAGAGGGGCCGAATATTCCTTTTTTCATTAATGTAAATGAAATTATAAACTGTTTATGCGACAGAAAACAAAGCCTTTTACACACTGTAATAAACTGCAGCTGGAAGACCTCGGTGAAAGTGCCAAGCGTTTGCCTCCAAGTATTCATGAAGTGTCTGTGCGTTCCAGTTTGACCGGCGGACTCCAGCCCCCTGGAGGTAGTGGATTCCCTGGCCTGCTGTCCTTCCCCACTGTACCTGGCTTCTCCCCCTCTGCCTCCGCTGCCGCCCTCAGCGGCCTCCACAACCCAGCGTTGCCGTCGGCTCTGCTTCAGGTAGTCCTGTAGAAACAACCTACAGCGGTCAAGAGTGTTTGACCATCAGTTTAACGGACGCTATAAACACCTATGTACTTTTTTGTTGTTTTAGGCTCATCCCACATCTGCACTGGAGAACTTCCCTCCTCAATCCAGCAGTTTCCCAAACTTCCCGTCTGGCCCTGGAAACCCGTTCCCTCTCCAGCCAGGACTACACCCCCAGTTGGGCTGGCAGTGAAACATGGAGCTAAACACATTCAGACTTAGACACTGAACCCATTGCTTTGCCCCGCCCTATCCTCTAAGGAGGTAAAATGTCACTGGCCGTCAACCCTCAGGACTACATCATAGCACAGTTTCATTTCTGTTCATGTTACAGAAGGAGTGTCTAAAGAAACACTAGTCTGGATATGTATGCTATCCTTGTGATAACTAGCAGGTAGAAGTTGTAAATCTCTGCAATGAAGTTGTGCGGTTTAACAAATAGATTGTGATTAGTTGCAACAATAGCTTTGACTTGCCTGTTTTTAATAATGCGAACATGAATTATGCAAAATATGAAAAATTACTTAAAAACATTGATTACTGCAATTATCATGATGAACTGTTTTCTATGATTCAGCAGCAAAGAGAATGGACTTAAGAACTCTGTCCTGAACCTGTTATTACAATGTGAACGTTCTACTGATCTGTTTATGATATGGACTCACGTTTTAAGGTGTTCACACAGTCCTGTAAATATTTTCAGTTGTCAGAGGTGCTACTGGTCCATCTTGAAAATTGACTTTGGCAGCTTTGATCATGTTTTTGTGTTCTGATGTATTTCTCTGTGACTATTTTACTGTCATTCACATGTTTTGTTCTTACAAAGTTAGCCAATCGGACACTCCCAGGACGGTTACTGTGGGATTTTACCAGACATACAGTTACATCACAACAATAGCAATTACAAGCCAATTTCATGAATTCAACTGAATTGGATGTCCAAATGAAATATAATATTTACTTTTATCTGACAACAGGACTTTGGCTCACGGAGCAACAGGCCAGTCCATTTTCTGTGTAGCCCTAGTAAGATGCTTCCAGCATTGGTCCCTGGTTTAGTGTTAGCTGAACTAACACTAGCTGAAATGAATGTGAAAGTTGTAGCCCATAACTTGTAGCCCATAAATTCTTCTGTCCTGCCACATGCAGACAGATAAACTCACTCTAACCTGGGTCCACCCATTGTGATTCTCACCCAAACAGACTTCAAATCATAACCTTCTCAATGCTGGCAAAGAAGAGTTTCACTTCTTTATGTTCTTTGATGAAATAATTTCCCTTTTTGATCCTATTCTCATTTATTGAGGGGAACCTGTACTCTGTGTGGTCAATCACACAAGGCTTATCAAGGTATCCATGAACCTTGAATACCGATTTTTCTGTTTGTTCCTTTTATAATATTCAACCAATCTATGTTTACTGAATTGTCACGCACTTCAACATATGCAGTTGGAGAACTCAACTGCCATTGACAGATTTTTTTTTTTTATAAGTGGTGAACATTTAATTTTGGATTTGTCCCTTTTTTTGTTTGTTCCTCATTTTTCCAGTGATTTTCTAGTTTATGTAGCTGTTTCTGTATGTGATGCATTGATTGTCTGACACCCTTTTAATAAAGTTACCAAACCTGTATGAAATATAATAAATAGAAAGCATGTTAATTATTCAAAATAATAAGAATATGTCAACATTAGAAAACGTGAAAAAATAAATATATATATACACACAGATAGATAGATAGATAGATAGATAGATAGATAGATAGATAGATAGATATGTGGTAAAAATTGCACCTTTGAAGAATAAACATTTCCATGGAATACAATTCAACAATATTTTCTCTAAAATGTAAATTACCAACATAATAGTCTACCATGAAACGAACCATTAATGTTATTTTTCAGTCTTAAGTTGCAGAGAGTTGCCACCTCCCTCCATTTTTACAAATGTTGTAATCAACTTAATGAGTTTATGGCACTCTTCCACTCATCATATATAACGCTTATCACTAATGTCAGTAGTATTGCTCAATACAGGTGATCAGTCAGGTGTTAATCAGTCACAAGGATTTCCAGTCACGGGATTCCACTGATGTCGTTTCCATTTGTTCATATTTTCCATTTCTGTTTGATTACTATCTCTCCTTTGCCAAACAAATGACCACTTGTCATCACTGGGCATCTACTCCCATAGAAATATGCAGCAGTTCCCTCAAAAAATATTTTCTTACTGAAATTGTGTATGATTTTTAACTGACAAAAGACTGTATGAACCCCTTTTTAAAGGACAGGTTTTTATTTACATTTAAGAACATAAAGCAATGAAGCTAACAAACACTATTCACAACTCCATAATCAAGGGTGTGTCAAGTTAATATTAACCAGATATTTTGTGTTTTGTAACTCTCATGAGTAAAGTACATTATGTATAAATATTTATTATTATTCCATTAAAACTTTAATGTTTTTTCTTATATATATATGTATATATATATACATACATATATATAAATTATCTCACAAATGTGAAAACTCACAGTCTTGTAAATAGTTAATTCTCTTAAGATATAACACTTTGCTACAATGTAAAGTAGTCAGTTTAAAGCTTTTATGATAGTGTAAAGTTGCTATCCCCCCTCAAAATAATCCAACACACAGTCATTGTCTGTAAACCACTGGCAATAAAAATGAATGCACCTCTAACTGAATATGTCCAAGTAGTGCCTAAAGTGTCAATATTAAGTGTGGCCACTATATTTTTTCCAGCAGTGCCTTAACTGTCTTGGGCATGGAGTTCAGTAGAGTTTCACGGCTTGCCACTGGATTCCTCTTCCACTCCCCCATGATGATATTAAGGAGCTTCTGGATGTTGGAGATCTGGATAATAATAATAATAATAATAATAATAATAATAATAATAATAATATTTTTTATTATTAGTAGTAGTAGTATTTTATTTAAAATCTCCTTTCAGAACACACAAAAACACCGTATAGAGCAAGCAGCATCATAACAATAAAGATCACATAAAGAAACAGCATAAAATAAAAAACAAACAATACTTGGTCTCATCCAACCCTAAGTCATGGTTCCAGTAATTCAAGTCCTTAGTTTGCTCGTCTTCAGCAACATGTTTGCGGACTTTCTTGTGCATCACCTTATCAAGGGGGACAACAGATATGCAGACCAATTTGATGTTCAACATCTGACCTTAACATTGAAAGGCTGATCCCCTTCCTCTTCAACCTGCCAGGATGCTGGCAGCAACCATACCGCTATTCTATCATAGCCAACCTTTGGATACAATACTTTGGTCAACTACGGTGAGGCCTGTTCTGTGTGGGACCTGTCTGGTTAAACTGTAAAGTGTCATATCATCAGCGCAAAAATGTGCTGGTTATACTCGCTTTTGTGGGATATTGTTTAAATAACAGAGATTTTAATAAATATAGTAAAGGTTAACATTGCCTTTTCTTATAACAATATATGTAACAATTGCCACCATAGTAAATAATTAACCTACTTATATATATATATATATATATATATATATATATATATATATATATATATATATATATATATATATATATATATATATGAGGAAAAAACCCTGCATGGGATGTACCACCGACAGATAGCTGAAGTGGCTGATATGACCAAATCCTGCCAATGGCTACAGAGGGCTGGACTGAAGGACACCTCTGAAGCGCACTGATCATGGCAGCCTTGAGCGCCAGAGCAATAGAGGCCCAGATCTATCATACCAGGTTGTAAGATACTTGCAGGGAAAGAATACATGGAACACCATAACCAAGTGGCTGGTATCGTGTACAGACATATCTGTTCAGAATACCAACTGGAGACCCCCAGGTCAAAATGGCAGTCGCCTCCCAAGATGGTGGAGAATGACAGAGCTAAGATTCTGTGGGACTTCCAGATGCAAACAGACAAAATGGTAATGGCAAACCAACCGGACATTGTGATCATTGATAAGCATCAGAGGACAGTGGTTGTGATCGATGTGGCCATCCCAAATGATGGAAACATCAGGGAAAAAGAGCATGAGAAACTGGAGAAATACCAAGGGCTCAGGGAAGAACTAGAAAGAGCCTGGAAGGTGAAGACAACAGTAGTGTTTGTGGTCACTGGAGCATTCGGGAAAGTAACCCCCACTTTGGAGAAGTGGCTCCAACTTGGAGAAACATCAGACATCTCAGACCAGAAGAGCACAATCTTAGAAACAGCTAAGCTACAAAGAAGAACCCTTACAGAGATGGAGATGGAGTGCCACCCACCCTGCTCAGGAGTATGAGGGGGGGTAAGAGAGAAGTTGTAAATTTCTATCCATGTTGTTCTGCCGTTGTATAAACCGTAAAAACCTTCCTTTAACACACATAAAGCACTATGATTAATGCAAAACATGAGAAAAAAGTAAAAAAACAAAAACAAATCATTAATATGACTAAGAAGCCTTGTCCACAAATCTCCATAATTCAAATTACATGGGATAAGATAAAATACTGCATTGTCTTGTCATACAAGGAGTAAGAAGAAGCAAATGTATTAACTGAAAATCCATCCCTAGTTAACCCATCATTTGTACACACCATGATATATATTCTACACTATTTTGAAATAATTATGCTTATTTATGTCTACATAATTTGTAATTATACGTCTATAATATGTGTACACTTGTAGATTTTATAAAGTTATGCTGTTTACACTTTCTATTTTTATATCTATAAATTACCTCGGACTATTTGTCTGTGACACTTATCAAGTAAAAGGGGATTTTTCTCTGTTTTTTTTTTTAACAAGCCATTATTTTGCAACCCTACAATATTATTAGTTAACCATGTTGAGGCTTCCTGGCTGCCCTCAGTTGATGATCAGCTCAGAGTCACGGCCACACCTACACATTACGGACCATTATATTGCTGTGATGCAGCTTTAAAAGGCTGGATCACTTCCCCTTTTGCAAAAGCACTTTGACAAACCCTCTCTGCACATTTCTGGGGAATTCACTCAGCTCTGAGCAGCACATGGAAATGGAAGACCAAATGGAAAGCCAGAAGAGACGAGGCGTGAGCAAAGATAACCTAATATGTGAGCCAAATCCTTTTTGTGTTTCATGCTTATGCTTAATCTTCGGTCTGAGTCATGTAGCACAGCTGTTATTACTACATAGAACTTGATTTTTGTATTGTTTTTTTTTTGCTTCGGTTATTAATGATTTCATGTAGTCTTATGCTGACCAGGCGCTCTTTATGTAAAATGGGTCACGATTTGCATGACAGCAGGAGTTTATTGTGCTTTATGCATAGATACGAACACACCTGTGCTGATAAAAAGCAGCCACACAAGCCTGGGGATAGCATGGCTCCATCGTCATAGAGACAGAAATCACATGTCATGAAGATAAATGCTCCCAACAGCATGTGACTAAGTACGCTTGGGCATTAGCTTCCCCACTTAATTTTTTTTACATGCTCTATTAAGCCAAGCAAAAACAAACTGTTATTTTCAGAGCTTTGACTAACAGGTGTGGAAATTGTCCATCCTTCGGTGTTTAGATAACTCTAAATGACCCATGAAAGACGATAGAGTGATTGTCCATTTATTATCAGTTAGGCCTACATATATTTTCAAATGCACAAAACGCTGTTCTATAAAGCTGGTCCCGATTGCGTTATTATCCCATTTGTGTTTAATGCAGCCTTTGCTTCCTTTGTCAAGCTGGAGAAGTCAGTCCGTGCTAAAGAGAGAAAGTTCTGGTGCTTTTGTTGTACCGGTTGAAGTTATACTCACAAATACAGCACGTGTTGCCATTAAGCACTTTGTTTTAGAGCCTGTGGTAGCATACTGTTGACTTTTCATGTTCGCTTCACTAGATCAAATGAGCTAGTAAGACAGATTTTTCTGCATCAGTTTTGTATTGAGAAATACATCTCCTTTACATTTCTCATTTTGCAACAGTGACATTTTCCTAAGTTGAACAACAGGAAGCTGTTTCCATTTGTTCAAGTAATTTGGTGAGGTGCAACCTAGTTTAATGTGGTTTTGGTTGAAATGTATTTACTGAGGTGCGGGTAACTATAGCAAAAGCAACAGCGGCTTGCAAAGAGTAAACTTTCCATCAAGGATTAATTGTCTTTTCTCTGATAACAAAAAAAACAACAACTTTGAAATGAAAGGTTTCTCATCAGCACTAATTAGCCTGAGCGGGAAACAACGTTGTTTTATTACAAAGCCATACTCCAGAGATCATGTTGCATCAGTCGACATATTAATATTTACTCTTTGTACTGATTTCTTTTGGTTGTTTTTTGTCTTGCGAGGGGGGGGGGGGTAACGACTGCGAGTGCTCTGTCATAATCACAAGGATAAGAAAAAGGCAACCTTCGACACACCTTATGTCTGCACATGTCATTCAGAGTCACAGGTAAACAAAAGACACGTGTTTTGCAATAAAGCATTATACTTTTATGTGGTGTAAAGTCCATGCTAACAGCTGAATGCAAATATTCACCATCTAGCATGCGCGCTACATGTTAACAGTTCCCCCGGGCATTTCAAGGGGGACATTAAGTATGACAGTAGAGCAGTCAGCCCATGTTTGGAGGCGATAAGTCCTCAACTGGGTCATTCAGGGTTTGAAGATCAATCTTGAGTCCTTGTCTTAACCCCCTTTTCTCTCTTCCCGTTCCCGTCGAATCACTGTAAAATCAGCCTACTTGCGCCACAAAGCTAAAAACACGGAGGCATTTCTACATTTACATTTCATGGCAATCTATTCCGGAAATCTGTCAAATCACTGACTCTTTGTTTCCTTTCACTAGCCGAAGGGCCCATTGGATCTCTGGGGTGCATCGGCTGGCTTTTGGTAATTGTCTCAGGATTCTTCATTTTTGTGACCTTCCCGATCACAATCTGGTTTTGTTTTAAGGTGAGTGATCTTAAAACCAGAAACCAACCATTTTATTTCAGCGCAAACGTGAACATGGGCTGATTTCGTGTTTGTGACACTGATTCTGTCAGATTGTTCAAGAGTACGAGCGGGCCGTCATCTTCAGGCTGGGTCGCATCACAGACCGAAAGGCAAAAGAACCAGGTGTGGTAGTCTTGTTGCTTTTTTTGTTAGCTTTTTTCCACCAATTTTTAAATTGAAATACAAAACGTTCCTGTCTTCATCTGAATGTCGACAGGAATTTTCTTCATTTTGCCATGCACCGATTCCATCGTGAAAGTGGATCTGAGAACTGTGTCATTTGACATCCCACCACAGGAGGTAAGTGACACACAACAACCAAAATTTAAAAGGACTTTACTAAGAAACCCATCAAAAGAAATTACTTTAGTGTTCATGCTCGCTCTAGATTCTGACTAAAGATTCAGTCACCGTGTCTGTGGATGGCGTGGTGTACTTCCGAGTTAGTGACCCCATCGCCTCTGTGGCCAATGTGACTAACGCTGACTTCTCCACTCGGCTGCTGGCACAAACCACCCTCAGAAATGTTCTTGGCACCAAGAACCTTGCAGAGGTCTTGTCAGATCGTGAGGGCATCGCTCACAGCATGCAGGTATGTAAACTCAAAGAGCTTAGGTAACACTTCTTAGGTCTGAATTTTGTTCCCACTTTCCTGAGTCATATATCATAACTGTGTTTGTCAAAGGCCTGGAAAATTATAAAGTGCACACCAAGGGTAATCCTTCTTTCCTTCAGGGATATACAGCTTCTGAACTATCTAGGCCACTTCATAGGCAACACAGGTTTCCCCTGTGTTATGCACATAAAGGCCTATTCCATAAATTGGAATGTTATTAACTTATGCACAAAATTACTACACAAAATTATGTTTTAAAGCCTTTATTTATGTTGATTATGATGATTTTCTACTTACTGCTAAGGAAAACACTGCATTTACATTTAGAATATTACATCAGACAAATAAAAAAAAGCATTTTAATACAGAAATGTGTGCTTGATAAGTATGTCTAATGCCTGCTTACAAGTTGTTGTTTTAAAAGGTGCTTTTATTCTGAAAAACCCGTATTTGTCAGATATAAAAATTGCATTTCTCTTCCTCCAAACACCACTAAAGACAGTTTCAAGTTTCAAGTCTGAGGTGATGATCCTCTTTCTGTAATCTCCAGTCAAACCTGGATGAGGCCACGGACAACTGGGGCATCAAGGTGGAGCGTGTGGAGATCAAAGATGTGAAGCTACCTACTCAGCTGCAGAGAGCCATGGCAGCTGAAGCTGAAGCAGCTCGAGAGGCCAGGGCTAAGGTCAGGAAAATGAACACGATAAAACCCAGAAACTCTTTTAAAATTAGATGAGTGCATCATGCAAAATCTGATGAGTGAGTTGTGTTTATGCGTTATTTTAATGCTTGTCTCTGTCTTGCTGTAGGTGATTGCAGCAGAGGGTGAAATGAACGCCTCTCGCGCCCTGAAGGAGGCCTCTCTTGTGATCGCAGAGTCTCCGTCAGCCCTGCAGCTACGCTACCTGCAGACTCTCAACACCATCGCAGCAGAAAAGAACTCCACCATCATCTTCCCACTGCCCATGGATATCGTATCTCACTTCATGCGCAAGTGAGGGCACTCATGCCATCATTTGCACTTTGAGGAAGGAGTTGAGCAGCGAACACTCACACAGTTCAGTGGCGGCTTGCCCATAGGGGGCGCTCGGGCGCTGCCCTCCCTAGATGTGGAGGGGAAAAGTCAAAATATATATAGATTTTAAAAGTATTATTAATGTCAGTTTTTACTTAATAGTACGTGGCTACATGTAATAAGAATTATTAAAACACTTCTACTAATTGAATCTACCAATTGACTCTCATTTAACAGTGCATTTCCACCAACAGAACGTATCATTTCTCTTCTTCTACGCTTGTGGGGCTGCCGCTCAAGGAGCCCCACAAGTGTAGCGAAATAAGCAATCGTATACTGTTGCTAGGGAAGATTTATAAATATTTGGCCAATCAGCATCGCCAAAATGAATGGCTTTGGGGCTCCTGGAGTCGTAGCCCTAGCTGCACAGTGATAGGTGCACTTTACGCGTGACGTCACGAGCTACATCCGCACTACATCCGAGTCACGGTGGTTGGCAAAAACAGTACTGTTTTCGCTTACCAGCGTGACAAAACGGGTGAATTAGAGCGTACTTTTAGTTTATTTTTGGAATCTAAACAATGCCTAAGACTTGTTGTGCTCCCGGTTGCACACAGAGGCATTCCAAATCGTCGGATGTACGTTTCTTTCGTTTACCGAAGGACGAAGAAAGAAGAAAGAGATGGATAATTTCAATGAAAAGGATGCAGGCAGACAATCCCAATCGCCATCATACCATGACAGAATTTGCAGTCTACACTTCATCTCCGGTAAATAAAACTTAATTTTGCACTAGTCGTTGTTCTACTTAAATCATTATATAAATAAAAAATTAGGTTATATATTTAAGTCAAGACGTAAACGTTCGTTTCGTAATAATATACGTACATGTACAATGTATGCAAACCCTCTGGCATGAGTCTGTGAAAATGATTAATAAGACAAAACCACCAAAATAATCCTTTGTGAACAATGTTTTTTTATTAATTAAATCCTTATTTTGGTATCGTAGTAATTTTCCGACTTTTAATTTAAATGCATGTACTGGGTTAGGCAGGGAAATCTATTGGCCACCCCCACCAAGATATTTTTTCACCTGCCGCCACTGCTCTAGTTTATGCCTATACTCAGGCCAGCTGACAGCTTTGCTAGGGCCCGGGACAACACAGTCTTTTTGGGCCCCCCCTCTACACCTGCCACCACACACACACACACACACACACACACACACACACACACACACACACACACACACACACACACACACACACACACACACACACACACACACACACACACACACACCAAAAAAAAAGTCAACTTAACTGTATACTTCATGCCCTGGAAATCTCTGTATTTTATATTTTCAACCCATCTATTGAATTTAGTGCACTAGTTGATCTTTTCTTCATAAGAGAACAGCAAGCACTGCAGCCAAAATATGGCTTCTTTTTGCCATTAAATGCATAACATTCACACAATCAGAATCAGTCATTTTTGTTGGCCATAAGGCGGGATCATTGAAATTAACGGTGTAATCCATCTTACATAACCAACACTATGACCACGTCATACATTTTAATTTAACACATATCTCACATTACAATAATCAGTCTCTGCTTTGCCCGTTATTGCACAGCAATTAATTACCACAACTCCTGAGTTTATAAAAAGGCATCACTTAACTATTTTAAAGTGTAATAAAACTGCTAACTTTTAGCCCTGTGACTGGAAACCTGTCCAGGATGGACCCAGTGTCCCCGCCTCTCGCTCACTGACTGCTGGAGAGTCACCAGCATCTAAATCCTCATCATTTAAGGAGTGTCCTGGTGCGCAGCGGCTCATCAGGTGGGGCTGCTGCATATTGACTGATAGCCGCTCTCACTGCAGCTCTGCCTTCTTTCTTCAGACAAGCGCAGGTGGAATTTATTTTATTTTTTTACTTTTTCCAAATCGGACCCAGTCAAATGCGGAACATTGTTTCACATTCCAAAAAAATAGCCCGTCATGATAAATTAGCCTGAGATAGCGCGTTACTCTTTGAGTTTAAAAAACAAACATAATAGTGAATCATGGGGAGATCCCTGGTTGGTCGCCCATGTTTATCAGCCAAGTTACTGGAAGCGAGGGAATAAACGCTGACAGGTGACGTGGCTACAGGTAGAAATAACTCATTAACTGCAGGAGCAGCGACAGACACGCTTACCAGGGAAGTTGTTGTCAGCTGCTCTATCCGCTGAACTTTCTGACCTGCTGGTTCATAAATCCAAAGAAACCTTTGACCACCGCTACTTTCATTCATACCATCTGTCAGTTTGAGACGCTCTTCCAAAAGTTAAAATGATTGAACACCGATAAACCTCAGACTGGCAGATCTCCGCTTTGCAAAGACCCGCCCTACTCTCTTTCTGATTGGCTAATGTCCCGGCTCTGCCAGGTTTCATTGGTTGAGAGCAGCTTCAGTTTAAAACCTTGAAAAAAAAATGCTAGATGGAACGATTTGCGTTCATTTTCAAAATGACGGAAATCCGTCGCAGCGACGGAGAACTTTAACCCCTGATTTAGTTATTCTAATATTAAATAATTTTCACACAAATATTTTCTGAAAAAATACTTCTGCCTGTATTTTAATGGTCAGAGTGTCAGTTTTGCCCCCCCCCCCTCTGTCCTGGGCCCGGGACAATTGACCCGTTTGTCCCCCCCCTGTCATCGGGCGTGCCTATACTATAGAAAATAAACCTGCCAGAATTTAGTCCAATGTCAAGGTTCCTTGGCTTTTTGATACTGTTGGTCTTGATTAAATGGGGCCTTTCCTATGACTGAACAGAATATGGAATAGCAGTGTGAAATTGGTAGCAAGTAGCTGAATGTAAATAAAACAAGAAACAAATATAAAGTGTCAAGAAAATTTGTTCCACAGTGTCAAATAATTTGAAAAGCTTCTCTTGTATCTTAAATCTGAAGAGCCCCAAATCCTTGAAATAGATTTTGTTTCTTGAACAAAATGTGTTTTTGAAAAGCCATAGTTTAGTTTCAGGAATATAATGTCCTGATCACATTATTTTTGAAGTGGCAAACAAGGATACTTTATTTTTGTCATTATCTTTATCTTTGTTTTACAAATAAAATTCTGGAAAATGTCTGCATGTATATTCAAGTCACTTTACTCTGGTACTCTTAAATAAACTAAATCCACTGAAGTATGTGTAATTTAATTTCGGTATGTGAAGGTCTCATAGATTTGGTAAAGAACATTAGTGAACAAACAGCATCATTAAGACTGAGGAACACAGCAGACTGCTCAGGGATGAAGGTTTGAAGAGGTTTAACGCAGGGTTAGACTACAGGCAACCTTCAAGAAGAGGTGAAAGAACCTGTTTGCTGGAAAACAACTATGGTGTAGACAATACACATATCTTCTTTAAGGAAGAATGGCAAAAATGTCAGGATTTGGGTTTTGTTTTGGCTGTTTGTTAATTTTGATTTATTAGTTAACTCTCCGGCCTTTAAAATCAGTTTTGGTTTTGGGTTCTTTCTTGTTTGGTTTCTATTATAGCTTGTGTTTTGTTTAGTCTTAGGTTTAGGTTCGGTTTTGGTTTATGGAGTAGTTTGTTATTAAGTCACTTGGCCTGCTCAGTTCACTCCTTTGTATCCAGCTGTTAATCAGTCACTCAGTTCACCTGCCAGCTCACCTCTTAGTCAACACCCTGTCATTCCTCTTCTCCAGTCACCATCCAATCAGTTTCAGTTACTTCCAGTCACTTCCCTGTTCCTGATAAGCTCCACCCATGCCAGTAATTAGTTTTCACTCCATTCACCTGCTCACTCCCCTACTTATACCTGCCTCTTCCTCCTGCAATCTGCCAGATCAATTCAAGCAACTTGGTGAGTCTTATCCAGCGTTGTATTTCTGTTAGCCCTGTTGATACCGACCCTATTGCCTTTTTGATTCTGAGCCAGCCTGATCCCTGAACCTGATTTTCTTGCCCTGTATGATTGCTCACCTGTTTCTCTGACCTGGACCTGTCTAGGGATATTTTGAGTTTTGCCTTGTCCTTGTCTGTACTTTTGCCTGTTTTGGACTGCCTTTCGTGTACTGGATTTTGGACTGCCTTTTTGACCATTGAGCCTTGGCTGTCCCTGTTTATTAATAAATCCTGTTTTTTTTTTTTTTTTTTTTTTTGCTTAAAACCTCTCTTGTCTGGCTGAATACTGGGTCCTCTGTCTCTGGTTCGTGACAAAAAAGACATATTATTCCTCGATGCTCTGGTTGCATGAGAAAAAAACCCTAAATACTACATGTGGCAGAACACTAAAACTGCACATAACCCCGTGATAAACGTAGTGGTGGCAGCATCATGCTGAGGAGATTGTTTTCTTAAGCACGGACAGAGAATCCTATCAGAACAACGAGATGTTTGTTGGAGCTAAGTACAGAGCAACCTGGAAGCAAACCTGTTAGAAGCTGTAAAACACTTGAGAGTAAGGCAAAGGCTCGCCTTCCTGTAAGATCACAAATCACACACATACAAGCGTTAAAATGCGACAGTTTAGAACTAAGCCTGTCTTTTTGCTAAAATGACCCAGTCAAAATCTGGATCTAAATCCATTTGAGAGTTCATGACAAGATTAAAAAAAATGCTGTTCACAGTTACTGTCCAACCATCCTAACAAGGTTTGAGCTATTTTGCGAAGATAAATGGACAGACATTTCTGTATCCAGATGTGCAAAAGCTGGTATGGACCTACCCCCAAAGACCTGCTGCAAAATAGGGGTTCTATAACAATTGACTCAGGGTGGCTTAATACAAATGCACAACACACCCTTGACATTTTGATGCAATGATAATGGGAAAGATGTGTTGTGCACAAACAATGAATGAAATCCAGTCCTCTTTTTCCACATTGCTTCCAATTTGCCACTAAGATACATTTAACTTTGTAACTGTAACATGACAAAATATGAAAGGGTTCAAGACATATAAACAGGAAAAAAGAGCCTTTGGGGAGCGAGATAAGGAGTTATTGAAGAGTATACAGAGGCAGCTCAAAGTCAAGATTAGCAAAGAGAAGTACAGGAAGAAGCTTGGGAAATAAAGTGCGGAGGAACAATATCAGAGATGTGTGGTCAGCGATGAAGAAGATCACAGGCTTCAGGCAAAAGGAGGATTGTATGGATGAAAGTCTGGACAGAGCCATTGAGCTAAACACATTCTTCAATAGGTCCAGTTCATGATCAATCCCATCCTCCTCCTCTCCTGTACCCAGACAAACAGACATCTCACCCTCCTCTGACCCACAGCTTTCCTTTCAAACCACAGATGTTCCATCTTCCAGCATGGATTCTTCTGCTTCCACCAGTTTGCCTTCAGTCAGGAGATGCTGTTGCTCCCTTTGCCTCCCCCTCCCACATTTCTGGATCTAGAAGTCAGGTGAAGGGTCAGCTGGGGATACTGAACCAGAACAAGGCTGCAGGTCCAGATGGTGTCAGCCCCAGAGTCTTGAAGGTCTGTTCAGAGCAGCTCTGTGGGATTCTGCACCCTCTCTTCACCCTTCAACCTCCACTGTCATCTGGACAAAGCAGGCAGCACTGTGAGGATCATGTTCTTTGATTTCTCCAGTGCATTTAAGACATTTCAGTCTGCTTTGTCAGAAACTCCAGAAGACTCAGCTGGAGGCCTCAACAATCACCTGGGTCTATGGCTTCTTGACAAACAGACCACAGTTTGTGAGACTGATCCTGTTCTTTTTCACTCTGTACACTTCCGACTTCCAGCACAAGTCTGACTCCTGTCATCTACAGAAATACTCAGATGACTCTGCAGTCGTCGGGTGTATCAGAGATGGACAAGAAGCTGAGTACAGAGATCTAGTGGATTGCTTCGTGGCATGGTGTGGAAGCAATCATCTTATCCTGAATGTGAACAAAACAAAGGAGTTGATTGTGGATTTCAGGACACAGCCTATACCATGTGTCATGATTTGGGTTTTTTTTTGGTTTATGTTTGTTCTTTGCTTTATTTAGATCAGTTCACATCTCTGTTTCCAGTTCAGTTCTGTTTTCTTCCAGCTATCTGCCAGCTCACCTCTTAGTCACTCTCCTTCTCCAGTCACCATCCAATCAGCTTCAGTTTACTTCCAGTCACTTCCCTTCCCCTGATTAGCTCCACCCATTCCAGTAATTAGTTTCACTCCATTCACCTGCTCACTCCCTTACTTATATCTGCCTCTGCCCCCTGCAATCTGCCAGATCAATTCGAGCCTTTTGGTGAGTCTTATCCAGCGGTCTTTTCTTATAGTCCTGTGAATATTGACCCAATCTGCCTTTTTGACTTCTGAACCAGCCTGATCCCTGAACCTGTTTTTCCTGCCCTGTCTGACTGCTTACTCGTTTTGCCAACCTGATTCTGCCTTTGGATTATCTGAGCTTGCCTGTTCCCTGTCTGTATTCCTGCCTGTTTTGGGCTGCCATTTTGTGTATCGACCCTGGACTGTTTTTTGACCACCGAGCCTACTTATCCCTGTCTGATCTATTTTTGAGCTTTATTAAAGCCTTTTCATTTACCTCGCTTGTTTGGTTTGAATACTGGGTCTCTCTGTCTCTCTAGTTCATGACACCATGGTCACTTAGGAAAGAAATATTAACTAAATTATTAACACTTTAATGTTTTTTCACCGTTAAAATTGTATGTTTTTCACAAGAAGCAAAGGTAACCAGCGTCAACTGTCTAACGGTTACCAGCCAAGGTTTGAGCCAGCGCAATAATTTAGAACAATCAGGCTATTTGACCAGAGCTTTTTAATGGACACCCCGAAGCCAATCAGAATCAAGTATTCATCCAGACCATGGTATAACAAGAATTAATTTCCCTTTGAGATCAAAGTATTTTAGAATTTGAATTAAATACCTGCAAAGGACAGTATATCTCTTGTTTTCTAGTCCCATATTGGAGGATATACAGCCCTTTGGATCATCTTGTTACTGAAAAGTGCTATATAAATAAACTTGCCTTGTTGTTGGCTAGTATTATTAATATAATTTGCACTGTATGGCACAACCAATTAAAAGAACACAAGCCATTTAATATTTTTCTTAAACACTTTAATACTGTCCTCTCCCCAGAAATGACAAATAAAAGCATCAACATACTGTGTTCACATTACACTGGAACGCTTTTATCCCTCCTCTTCTACGTCTCCCCACGTTAGTTATAGCTTCACCATGAACAATGCGGAAAGGTCAAAAAAGAGGACAGGAGAACGAGGACAGCAAAGGCCGAGAAAACATGCTTCTGTTTCTGTCGGTGCACAAAGACACACAACTCGAGTTATAAATGTATTTACATTCAAACATACAATCAGCACCAAAAATCAAGTCTCGGGATCAAAATCCATCTGAGCTATAGGTTTTAAAGATAATCCTCTACAAATTTCAATTATTGAACTGATGGTAGACAAGCCACATTTGCTACCGTAGCATTCAAAAATCAACATGAGTGTTCAAAAACCTTGTCAAATATACTAAATTAGTCACGTTGTTCTGTGGGTAGGTTCGACCAAATGCTACATATTCAATGGCTGCTACAAAATGATCACAAAGAGGTCCTTCTTTAGTAAACAAAATGGCATGAAAGAGTTTTATAAAAATGCAATCATTAATTCTTTTTTTCTTTTTTACATTCAGAGCAAAGTGAGAAACAAATGTCCAAGGGACACATTGCAGGGTCATTACAATACCAGGTTTACGGTTTAGAAACTGAAGTCCATTCAAAAGACTTATACTGAAATCCAGGACTGTATGCTGCCATTTGTAAACAATAGCTTTGTTGCATCCTTGTAGACTGTAGTTTTTGCACCTGAGGTGAAGCTTTTAGGAGGAATCTTTCAGTGACATGAGTGAGGAATAATCCCGAACAATCTGAAAACACAGTGAGTATCTGACTGGACTTTTTTTTTTTTTTTTTTTTTTTTTTTTTTTTTTTTACAATTGAGCAGACATTCTTAAAATCACCAGTGTAGAAAAACAAAAGATGTGATAAAACTATTGTCGTTATCTCTATTACGCTGCATTTGACAATCCTCTGTCAGGAGCATTCAACCCTGTTTCCAAGTCGTACAAAAATTTTGACGTTTAATGAAAAGAGTTTCTTTCAAGACCATCAAAAAGTGCTGGTAAAGGAGTTAAAGACCAACATTGCACTTGACTTCTATTTTGACCCCTGGTAAACATGTGTAAAAAAGCACTAGAATACATAAATTAATCGTAACTAAATTTATTGCTGCGGCAATAAATAGTTTTACTGCCGCAGCAATCCGACCTTTGATTTGAATTCAAATTAAATTTAGGGGAAACCATATCATCTTACTATATTTCAAAATTATTGTTTAAAAGAATACTAGAGCCACAAGTAGTACTACTTCTAACAGTTACTATCAAAGAAATACAACACAAGCATTTTTTTTTTATTTATTTGAAGTTTAAAGCAGCATCGTGTAACTTTTAGCCACCAGGGGCGCTATAACTGTTACTTCCTGGTTTAGAGCCCCAGAGGCCTCTGGCCACACTGCACTGTCGGCAAATGAAACAGTCTCCCTCCGTGTTTTGGGACCTGATAGCAGACCACTTTGGACCAGCAGATTGAGAAATCATGGAGTTACTTGCAAAGACAAAGCCACATTCACCCCTCTAGATTAAATCCTACATCAGATAACCTAAATGTTGTCTAGTCAGGTAAGTATCATATCTGTCTTGCTTTGTTGTTACTCAGACTGCCATAACCTAGAATGGGTCATGTGACCCATTCAGCAACAGAACCGACTTTCTCCAGTTACATAGGCGAGTTTTTGAGAAGGGCATCGATATGCACCAAGTACTGTATTGACCTGAAAAATCTAAAATTAATATACCTCAAATTAAGCTAATATATGGGTCAAATCTTACACAGTTTACCACTCTAGATTAACTTTTATTGTAATCCATGACACAGGGGCCCATTTCTGCAATCAACTGTTCAACATAAGAAAGGTGAGAGAACGTGCATTCAAGCACGGCCCAAGTATAGCTTTACCTCGCTTAAGAGCTAATGTCCAAAGCTTTCTGTTAAAAAACTGCTGTGAAAAAGCAGCTTATAAAGGGTCACCATCTCCCAATCACAACTATTCATTTCAAGGCTTTTGCACACATCTTTACCAGGACTGCCAATAAACGTTGAGAGCATTGTTGTGACTGAAAGTCTGGTACATCAGCGGTACATGAAGCTCGCCTGCTGAGCTAGAAACATTCAAATCAAGTGTGCTGGTAAATGTTTTTTCTGCATTTTCTTTGCATTTCTTAGCAGAACAAGTCATCAAGAGAATTTAGCAGTAACCAGCACCTGATCTTCACAATGAAACCACATAATTCCCTCCCACGCCCACTCCAATTCCCATGTCTGTTTCCTAATAAATACAACTATATTAGCTACTAACCCAAATGCATGCTGCCCTCAGTAATATCACTGCTGACACTATCTATTTACAGTGGTCAACCTCATGTAAAGTTTAGACTGGGTTAGCTTTGTGGACAAAAGACCGCAGCTTTTCACTATGTCTTGTTTAAAGCCAGGCAAAAGATCATGACCCTGAAGGGTAATTTTGCTAGCATTTTATGCAGCGGGATTTGACACACAATTTGAAATAAGATTTTTTTTTTGCCATTGTAAGTTGTTTTTAATATAGATAGTGTGCTGGTGTGGTGTTTTTCTCAGAATTGTAAAATAATTTGGGGAAATCTTTTGAAATAGTTCTAAACTATGTGCTCTTTTGTACAGCTGTACAAAAGAAAAGTAAAAGAAAATCTACTGAATTGTAACTTAGATATCCCCTGAATAATATATTCTAGTATGCTGAGAATTCAGTATGCAGAAGTATACATGAATATACCGATTAAAAATAAAAGTGTATTATGAAAAAGATTATGAACAGGTACTATAAATACAGGTTTGACAAGGTCTACACTAATTAAGTACATCACAAAAGGTAAACAGGGTTTTCTGCTTTACCTACATAATTTAGAGAACTATTACACAAGAGTCCTCTGAGCATCATCTGCTGTGTGCAGAATTTTCTGCATCCATAGGCAAATCTGACAACTTGTCCCCAGTTAGCTCTGAACATGTCCTCTGTTTAGTTCACAAAATGAAACACCATGCATTCATGTTCCAAGGCTTGCTAATTTTCAGGTGAAAGGATATGTACAGTTCCTTGAAAAAAAAAGTATTCATGCCCCTTGAACTTTTTGTCGCAGAATAGCTACAAACTTTAGTGCAGAGGTCACGGATTAGCGGACCACGGTCCGGATCCGGACCCAGCTGCTACCTAATCCGGACCCAACCTCATTTAAAACATTTATATATTACTGCATGTTGTCCGACGACAGTGTCTAACTCGGGGGTTAAAGTTCTCCGTCGCTGCGACGGATTTCCGTCATTTGGAAATTGAGTTTAAAAAGTCCCGTCTAGACTTTTTATTCAAGGTTTGGCAATGAAGCTGCTCTCAACCAATCAAACCTGGCAGAGGCGAGACATTAGCCAATCAGAATGAGAGCAGGGCGGGTCTTTCCAAAGCGGACATGGCCAGTCTGAGGTTTATCGGTGTTCATCATTTTAACTTTTGGGAGAGCATTTTAAACTGGCCACAGATGGTATGAATGAAAGTAGCGGTGGTCAAAGGTTTCTATGGATTTATGCAAACCAGCAGGTCAGAAAGTTCAGCAGCTGACAACAACTTCCCTCGGTAAGCGTCAATCTGCTCCGGCTGTTAATCAATGAGTTATTTCCACCTGTGGCCATGTCAGCGTTTATTCTCTCGCTGATTAACGCGGCGACCAACCAGGGATCTCCTCGTGATTCGCTGTTATGTTTTATTTAAAACACAAAGAAGAGTAACGCGCTAGCTCAGGCTAATTTAGCATGACCCTTGAAGAACAAGAGTCGGACTGTGAAACAATGTCCCTCATTTGACTGGGTTCGATTAGGAAAAAGCTGCGCTGTTCTGAAGCAAAGAAGGCAGAGCTGTATCTGCTGTCGGTATGCAGCAGTGTTCACCTGATGAGCAGCTGTGCTCCAGGACACTAAATAAAATGACAAGGATTTTGATGCTTACAGATTGTTAAGAAAACTACATCAAAAAGATAAAACAAATAAACTGCAGCTACAACATGGACTGGAGAACGGGTTCTACCTGGGTGAGAACAGAGAAAGGCGATTCTCAGAGAGTTTTTTTATGAAGTTAAAGTGGAGCGCGGACACAGGGTTCATCCTGGACAGGTCTCCAGTGACTGGGCTAAAATATAACCATTTTATTAAACTTCAAAAAAGTTAAATCATGCCTTTTTATAAACTGTAATTATTAATTGGTGAACAATAACAGGCAAAGCAATCTGTGTCAAATTAAAATGTATTATGTCATGATAGTGTTGGTGATGTGTCCTGCATTTCCAAGGTTGTGTTTGGCCTTGTATGATCATAAAATTGGTTTATATTGAATGTGACAGGGAGCACCTTGATATGTGCTTGAGGTTGGCTTTGTTGCCAATCAAACTAAGGTTTAAAACCCTTGCAGGGCAGCCTAAAGCTCACTTGTCTCATTAAGCCATAAAAAAGAAATTAAAAAAAGTTCAGTTGTTTTATAAAAGATGTGAAAGTCAGGAAATTGTCTATATACCAAACTGTGAAAAATTGTGGTTCTCTATTTCAAAAAGCACTTTGGATTTTAAAATAGAAAAACGTTCAATTTTTATGTTATTTTTTGTGGATGCATAAACATTTTATTTCAGTGTTAAATACTGTTTGAAGTAACGGATTGTAATTACAAATGTGTCCGGACCTTTACTGGTTGTTGATTTTCTTTATTCAGACCCCGCTGATTTTTAATTCGTGACCCCTGCTTTAGTGTAATGTGTTGAGATTTTATGTGATAGAAAAACACAAAGTAGCGCATAATTGTGAACTGGAATGAGTCGGATACATATTTTTCCACTTCAACAAATTTGAAAAGCTTGGCACACTTTTTATGCACTGCTTTGTCCGTCATCTTGAAATAGAAGGATTATGACGCAGCTGCAAACCTACTGAGAAGTTGGATGTTTAGCTGAACTGATAGACTAGGCAGAGAGCAGAAAGATTAAATGAGCAAAATTAAATGCATTCCTGGAAGAAACCTGCAAAAAAGACTGCAAAATACTTTTTTCGTGGAGTCAATGTTGACTTTCTAGCGGGACAATGACTTTAAAAATTGATGTCGTTTATGCCAAATTCACATCTAGAATGGTCCAGTCAAAGTCCAGAGTTTATTTCAGAGTCTGTGGTAAGACTGGAAAATTGTTGTTCACAGTTGCTATCCAGTCATCCTTTCTGACCGAGCTTGAGTTGTCATGCAATTGTATTGATGAGGTAACTAATTACTTGTACGGGATTTTTATTAAGAGGTATTCGATTAAATCTGGCTTCTTCGTGTTGGTATATCAAATATAATCTCAATAAAAACAAGGAAGTTTGGGATTCTGATGTTAGAAAATGTGAAGTTTCAAGGGGGTGAATACTTTTGCACATTCAAACCACTGTACTGTGCTCAGGATCTCCAGATCGTCTGCTATCTCGGGGGTACTATGTCATATGCTGTATTCCACTTCTGTCCCATGAGAAACATCTTTAAACATACAAACACGGCTATTTTCTAAACATTTCAGCATCAATAAACAGATCACAGCAATCATTTCTTTTTACAATAAAACTGGAAGACTTTCACAGTACATGCCTGCTTAATTAGCAAATTACATGTTATAAATAAATCAGATATAAACATCCTCCTATAAAGAAACAGACAACAATTAAAACGGTGAATCCTCTGCTAGGTTTCCCTTTGCGCTGAGCTCTCTGTCATCTGTCACGTTGTGTTTTTTGTCGCTTTTTGTCGAGACACAACAGGCTGCACATTCCACTGAGGTACGTAGAAAACAGCAAACACAGATTTTGCGCGCTGACCTGAGGGAACTGAAGTAAAGAGGAGCTCATCATGTGAAGGAAGACCTGGCAAGGTTGTAAAAAAATTTTACAAAGTTCTTTGTATTTTGCAGGTAACATGGCTCCCGGGATGCTAAACTATCAGTGCTGAGTTGATTAGAAACACTCAAATAGAACTCGAGGAGGCAATTTGCTTCCATTTACAAACCAATTTTGTATCCGATGTCCCTTAGAAATGAAACATTGGTCGCTCTCTGCTGGTGAGGTGGTAGGACCAAGTTTAAGGCGCTTTGTTTAGTCCAGATGGAGAGAGAGAACTGAGAACAGGAATTCGAGGGACAGAATACATCCTATTCTGACGGAGAACAGCTTATTTAACTGAGGGTGTGTGAGCATATATAGCTATCTTTATGAGGACCAAAGCTTGACAGCAGACCAACGTTGTCAGGACAATTGGCATTGTGAGGACATTTTGCAAGATCCTCACAATGCAAATTGGGCTAATGCTTAGGTTTAGGGCTAAGGTGTGAATTGAGTTTAGGTTATGTTCAGGGTTGGGCATGTACCCATGACCTTAGGTTTAGGGTTAGGCGATGCAATGTCCTCACAACGATGTATATACTAACATATGTGTGTGTGTTTACCACATCATCTTCTCGTGACCGGAATGTGCTATTTCCATCTCTACAGTCGTGCTACGCAGAACACATGCAGGGGGAGGTTTAACTATCAACAATACCTGTTCTAAATATTTAACAGTATTTACAGAATATAATTAAACACAAGACAAACATGGATCTCTGACAAGAAGAGACACTTTTTTCCCCCCCATCTTATAGAATCTCTGTATCACGAGCACCACCAGTTGGGGGGGTTCACAGTGTCTGTACAGTATTCTGGTAACTGGTTCTGGTTACTTTTACGTACCACCACACACGGCGAAGGAAAGAGTTGGAGTACTGAAGAACAAAAAGGGAATGTGTGAGATTTACCAACTGCTTCTAATTCTGTAAAGAGGTGTTTGAGTTACAGCGACCTGCCGACCCCCTGTGAGTGGGCGTGTTCGGGCCGGAGGAGTAGTTGTGATTGACAGCGGCCCTGTGAGTGGGCGTGGCCGGACCGGGAGAGAGGTTTTGATTGACGGCAGCTCTGTGCGACGGGGAGCAGTACTGAGCTTGCCTGGGACAGCCGTGACAGTGGGTGGGCGAGTCGCACCCCGCCACGGGCGAGGAGGAGAACAGCGGGGAGGAGGGAACGGGGGAGGTGGAGAAGGAGGAGCGGTGGTGAGGCGATGAGGCCGGGGACATGAGAGGGCTGGTCTGGAGAAGCCACAGCAGCTCCTCGTTGTTGCGGCTCAGGCGCTTCTTCTCGGTGCTCTCCTTCTCCACGGACTCCTGCAGGTTGGCGTTCTCCTCCGACAGTTGCCTGTAGGGGGAAGGAGTGCATGGTTGCACGAAGCAGGAAATACGATGCAATGTCAGACAACACAAAGCTAAGAAAAACAAAAAACAAAAGTCAACCTCTTAAAAATGTAATTGTCCTTATATTAAAACCAGAAAGATCTTTTGGAAATTGGAAATCATTTAGCCGTCCAAATTTAATCGAAACATGAATGCTGAAAGTCCACTGATTTTAACACTAACTCATATCCCAAGTCGGTGTCAGCAGATTTCCGCTCACACTGAGCCTGGATGTGTAGAAGAAGAAGAAGTTTCTTCCTGTTACAAGAAGGAACTTCCTTTCCACTGTGGCCACATACTTGTTCAGGGGGAGGGATTGCTGCAAATTCAGTGGCTTAAAACAACTGGCTGGTTTTTCCTTAATAGAAAACTTTTACCAAGTGATAATATAATTAATTAGTTAGAATAGACTTGGAATCTTTAATTGAATCTGAGTCTTTCCATAGTTGACTTTAAATTTATTTACATAAAATGGGTTTGTTATAAACTGAATCTGTTTGTCTTTTAAAGTGCCTTCATATTATACCTGTTGTGAAATGGCAATATATAAATACATTGAATACGTACACCCCCCTTCCATCCTCTCCTCCTCTTCTTCACTTTTGTTTTGCTCGTACATCAGAACATCATGAACCAAAATGGCTTTTGTCCAACTATTTGCGAATTTACAATAATTTTACTTGCAACAATATAATTTTTCCACATATACTATTTAAAATTATTTTTTATTATTTTATTTAATTTTTATTTATTTATTTTAAATATTAAATTTTTATTAGGGTCATTAAATTGATTTATAAGGTTTCAGCACCATATGGATCCCTTCATATGGACTGTTAGCTTTTCAATTTTTAACCACATTTACTCATTTTTTAGATTGAAGGTAATGGCATCTTTTACAAAATTTTGCAATTTATTTTTACAAAACACAGCTGTGAAACAGGAGTGGTGATGGTGGTGGTGGGGGTCTCTGATGTTCTTATGCTTAGTTTTGCTGTCTTCTTTACTACTAAGTGTTTACTATTTCTAAAACTAAGGATGCTAATGTTATCTAATGGACCTTCTTCTGTTACTAAGTTAAGGGAAGCTTTGTGACATTTTGATGCCACTTTTGTTTTGCTGTTTTTGTTGTCTTTATTATCTTATTTACATTGCTAATATAACATTTGATTTGCAGTACGAAGTGTTAACCATAATGAAAATCACTGTACAAACCAAAAATTCTGTCTTTGCAGAACACATTTTCTTTTCTGAATAATGTTTGAGTGATAGTGATTGAACAGTGTGTAGAATATAGATTAATATAGATTTTTATATTTATAGATATTTCCCTTTTTCCACTTTCTAAACCATCTTTTTTTATTTCGGCTGGTTAGTATTGTGTATAAAGTTTATGGTTATCTGCAACAGACTAGCCTGTACTCTAACTGTTACTAAATTTCTAAGTCCTTTTAAGAAAGGTTTATTAAAGGGATATAAAACATTAGAGGTTGTGTCCTTGGGTAACGATGAGATAGAACATATTTGGTTTAATAGAACAAAATAAGACACGATCCTAACGACATCTCAGAAAAAACTAAGAATTTCCAATTGTTCTGTTTTCCAAAATACAATGGAAGCTTCACAAAACATATAAACATATAAATATAGATTTTTAATGTTGTTAAATTCCAATCTAACTTTGACCAATCTTAATAGCTGATGTTATGAACTACAAATGATTTGTTGCAGTCCATCTTACTTAATAAACTGATTAAACTTATCATAAATAACCATGAAAAACAGATAGGGGAAATCGCCCTTTACTTTAGCGGCAACAGGCCAGCCATGGTGTACTGCTTGCAATGTGCTATTGAACAGTCATTTGTACATTCTGTTTTAGTCTGTCCCCAGATGTTTTTCTACAAGGATCACCACATAATTGGCACATAATCGATTTAAAAGACTTCTTCTGTGGTAATATAACCAAGCAGTCTGTATTAGTCAATTCTGTCATCAAAACAGGGCACGTAAATCATTACTTCCTTTGTTTTCACAAAGTGAGACTCTAACATACTGAGCCATGTAGCCAAACCTATAGTTCTCACCTTTACCTTCAAAGTTTCGTAATAATAATAGCTCTTTATTAGCTTAGATAAAGCCAAGCTTTCAGTGACTAGGCCATCTTGTTGAGTTTAATATTAGCAGATTGTGCACTACAAGATCTTCTTACATCCCTAGAGGCCCTGACCCAACCTATATTAGCGTAACATTGTATCTTACACAGACGTCACAGCCCAATCTGGTGGTTGACTGGGTGTGTCTTACCTAGACATAGTGAGGTTCATCTCAATACGAGCCCTCATATCTTCATTCCGCTGCTGTAGAACTTGGATCTTCTCTTCGAGGAACACATTCTTTTGAGCCTGCTCAAATTCAGAACGCAACAACGGTGCAATCTTTCATTCACCACACGCTCACCATCATTGGAGTGCAGAAAGACATGCGTACAGATGTATTTGCGTGCAATGTTTTAAAGATTGTGCCTTTAGGAGGCTTATTTGAGCCTACCACTTTCTCCAGGTCAGAGATCTTCTTCTCCTGCTGGTGAATCTGCTGGTTTTTCATTTCAACAACCTCTTTCAGACTCTTCAGATCTTTCTCAATGTGCTGGTATGGAGCTAAAGCATCCTGGTGAAAACAACAAAAATACGCATTAAAAGAAGACCCTGCCAAAGTATTCACAACCCTAGGACGCTAGATTTGCAAAGATTGCATATCCAGCTGGTGCACTTTTTGCAAAGTGTGCAAATGCTCCGGCCCTTTGTTTGAACGCTAGGAAGCTGGATTCCCACCACTTGTGGGGTCGGGGTAGTAGTGGTGGGTGGCTGGTGGGATAGGGGGGGATAATTTCAGGGATGTTTCAATCAGGTGTACTGTCAGTTCTTCTTGGAATTGCTGCTGCTGGTTAGGACACACCTCCTTGTGGATTATATGGCTGTCGGGCACACTGACGTCAACAAGATGCTGGAACACGGTGATGGTCCACCACTTTGTTTTCTGGTGAAATGATCTGGTTCAAATCATTGGATCAGAGGTGGCAACTCCCTCCATACACCTGTTATATTGAGTCACCTGTGCTGGGGATGGAGGCTCACCTATCTTCTGTTGGCACTCCACCATGTCCCCACTGTAGACTGGGTCGACCCTGGAGCAGAGGATGAACTCACAGATGTCCCTCAACTAAGTGAACAGAAGGTCAGCCTCATAGAGAATGTCTATGGTCTCCATTGCCTATCCATTGGATGCTGCCGCTCAATGCCCTTTCCCTTCAACTCATTCTCCTTTGTTTTTGACAAGCCAAAACGGTTGTTATTATTTATTTATTTATTTTCAGATTGAGCAAACTTGTTTAGTTACGGTAATAGTACTTCAGACATAGCGGTAGTACGAGGGTTGTAGCCAAGTTAATGTAGGCTACCCTTTATCTTACGTATGCCGAGGGTTGTATTGGAAGCAATTTGTCACCATCTAGTGGCCAGGGAGTGAACGACATCCAGTTGTGGTTTTACATTGTCAAGCTGTATTTTAAAAAAACTCTAATAATAAGATATGTGTGCTCAGTCTAAATAACAAATTTACAACTTAAACATTTTTAGCATCTGCAAAAGCAGCCTCTATTAATTTAATAGATGGCCTAAGTCAGACCTAGAATCTGAGGCCATACTTTAAAATTAATGTTCATAGACCCTCTCTGGCCACTCTGACTGAGTTCAAGTTATTTAATAAAGAACAGGCAGAAATCTTTGTTGATAAATCTGAAAAACCAGTAAAGACATAACTTAAAAGAGTGGCAGCTTTAATCGTATGAGAAGGTATCGCTGCAAAGTACTAAATCAGAGGGGCAGAACACAAATGCCCACCGTACTTTTCCGATTTTTGTTTGCAAAAAATGTTGACATTTTCCTTTCAGTTTAATAATGCTGCGAGTGCTACTCTGGGTTGGTCTATCAAACTAAATCAATATAAACTATGTTGAAGTTTGTGGTTTTAACTACGTAGAAAGAAAGTTGAAAGGGTATGAATACTTGTGAGAAGCACTACAAAAACTTTTTGATCTTATTTACTAACAAGCCACAATAGATCAGACTTGTTTAGAGACATCCTGGACTTGTGAGACAGATGTGTCTGTTTCAGGTAGGTTGAAATTTGAACTCACAATGATTTGTTCATCTGTACTCTTCCTCAAAGCTTCCTCGAAGCGCTTGGCCCTCTCCTTTAGACTCTGGTTTTGAAATGTTAGAGTATCTACTTGATCCTAACAAAAGAGATACAGCAGAAACTGAACACCACACATCCAAACTCCCATGAACGAACACATCTGTAAACTGCTCTCTTCTGCCGACACAATACCTGTAAAGACAGCCTTAGTTTCTCAAAATCCTCCTCTAGAAGTAGCCTCTGTTGATCATGAGCTTTTCTCAAGTCTGCACACAAACAAAGCAACACAAGAAAGTGAGAAGAAGTCGTTTCTAACAGTTTCTGTATCACATGTTTTTTTCGATTCCTATCGGGGAAAAAACAAAAAAACATACCTCTCATTGTACGGGCATGTTCCTCGTGCAGTGTTGCCATGGTGATATTATGCATGTCTCTGAGCTCCTGCATGGCTGCCTGGTGGTTAACTGACACCTCCTCCATCTAATATGTCAACCAAAACACATAAATATATATGCAAACACAACAAAGGTGACAGTTCACGTTTGACATGAAAGACCGGATCTCATCCCCGGGATTCCTCTCTGTCACCTGCTCCTGCTGCTGAGTCGTCAGCTCCTCCATCTCCAACCGATGCTCCACCTTTAGGTGCTCCACCTCAGCAGCGTGACACTTCCTGAGGCCTTCTTCCACCGCAGCCAGCTCGGCCTCCTGCTGCACCTGGAGCTCCTGCAGCTCGCGCTCAAACGCCACCTCCATCGCTGTTTTGTCCTGCTGGAGTCTCTCCCAGCGCATCGAGTGGAAGGCTGTGCATCAACCGGATTAAGAAGTGAATTAAATTGTTAAACTCTTACTAAGAATCTTTGATGTTGAGTAGCTCCTGTAATCTAAAGAGTTTTCAGAAGGTCACAGAGAAAAATATATATAAGCTGACAAATCCTGAACATGTCTGTTGAAAGATAATCGGATCTATTAGAACAATTTGGAGATTTTATTTTTGTTTTCTATGCTCATCCCTTTTTATAGTAAGCCTGATATTGTTACTCTGACCATGCGTGCATGCAGTCACTGAATCTGTGAAATAAACTGAGAAGAGAAGGAGGCATATTTGTTTTTAGAATGCTCTTTCCAAGAAACTGCAAGCTAAAAATAAAACATAAATATACAGTGTTTCCAACAATTAAGGGACTTAATCTCTCGTATTGGTAGAAGTAATTAGCGCATGTGCATTTCTGGGAATAAGAAAATAGGCAAAAGAACCAAGCTATAATTTTAGCTCTTTATTTGGTAATGTCTATTCCCACTTACTCATTTCCTTTCTAGCCTTCTGCAACTCCAGCGATAATTTACTTCGACCATTCTCGGCAGCTTCATTCTGTAAATGAAAAAAAGGTTTGTTTGTTTTTATGTAAAAAGGAAGCTGTTATTGACAGAGGGAAAACGATTAATAATTATCATTAGGATGTTTGTATTGTTTATGTCAGTACCGATTACAATATAATGACCACATTGGATATGAATTCAGTTGTTCTGTAAAGCCCTCCGAGTGTATGACACATCCAAAAGCCTACTAAGAACTGACCATTCACCCAAACTGATGGGGACAGAACCAATCAGAGGAGCAGCCAAAAGGCCAGTGGAATCTCTTGAGGAGCTACAGAGACCTGCAGCTCAGGTTTAAGAGTGCTGACATGTTAAGTATTAATTTTTCACTCTGCAAATTTTAATTTTATGCAAGAAAAAAAGTTTGTTTTGAAGCAACATAGATTATGAAATAAGTCACATTTGGAGTTTGCTATAAGCCATGAATGGGATGTAGTAAACATGAGGAACATTGTGGTCTGGTTTGATTAGGCCACAATTGACCTTTTGGCTTGCATGAAAAAGATTACATGTGATGGAAACACTTCACATCACCCTGAACACAACACCCCCACAGTGAAACATAGTGGAGGCAGCATCATGCTGTGAGGATGCTTTTTTTTAAAAAAAAAAAAGCAGGGTCAGGGAAGATGGTGAAAGCTGATGGGACCTGGATGGACATAATCGCAGATTAACCCTGGAATAAAACCCGTCAAATTCTGCAGCAGACTTTAGACCGACGCAGATCTCACCTTTCAGCAGGACAGTCACACTAAAAGTGGAGCCAGAGCTACAACAAAATAGATTACATTAAATCATGCTCATTGGTTAGAGTGACCCAATCAAAATGCGGCGCTAAATCCAACTGAGAATCTGTGAGTTGTAAACCGATGCTCACATTCAGTCTGACTGAGTTAAAGCTAATGTGCAGAGAATAACGGCCAACAAAATAGTTCCTAGAAGTGCAAAACTGGACTTTGTACGTATAAGAGATAGTTTTACAAGCTATTCCCTCAAGTGGGCCGAATACATATGCACAACACTTTTTTTTGGAATTTCATCTATGAATGCATGTCTCATTTTCCTTCCTCCTCACTTATATATGCTGCTGTTTGCTGACTCTGTGTACTTTCGCAAGGTGCTGCAAGTTCATTAGTCGTTTTTCTTACAGGGTTTAATGTCCCTCTTAATTAATTCCTTTTTGGAAGGGTGCATTTAACCTGCCAGGGGAATTGAACGTGACCTGCATGAGCAGCACAGAAAAACACTTTACAGTGCAGATGTTGCACATTCAATTTACTACAGTCGTCATGTCTGAGTTCTATCAGCAGAGGGAGCCTAAACTCTCTCTGCTGTCCTCCACCAGTCTTCTCCTGCATTTCTGTGTGCTGAGGGAATGCAGTGCTCAGACAATGACCGTAAAGGAGTCAGACAGATGCAGACAGTAGCAATGCTTTCCTGTCTGAGACCCTAGCTCACACCATCAGGCTCAGAGCAGGGGGAAACCAGCAGTCATTATCGTGGAGCCCTTCCACAGACACAATCAGCCTTACTCATCATCTGGAATCTCACCTTTTGGTGGTAAATTTTGCACCTCTAGAACCTGCGTCAGTTTCTACATGCATTGCAAGTGTGTTGGATGCATTCAAGGGCCAGAGAAAATAGACAGGAAGAGACATAATTCTGTTGGTAATCAAAGGTTGCTTCACATGAAATCAGAGGGAAGGACAAGATCACAATAAGAATGACTATTTACGCACTCCCCTGAGAATTATTTGGCTGTTTTATGACATGTAAAGTCTTACATAATCGGGTGTAGGGCCACTGTTGCCGAACAGGGAGGGACAACGCCATGCTTGCATTGTGTCATTTTATTCTGCTTACCTTGAGACAATAATGCTGAGCAGTGACAATGAAAGCATCCAGACCTAGAGAAGCTCTCCTCAGCTCATCTCTCAGTGCCTTCAGCTGCTTCTCCTGATGCTCGCAGTGCCTCTGCAGCCCTTGAACCTGGGTGACAATAAAAAAGACAGTAGAGTAGAACACAGTAGAAGAAAGCAAAGGAGCGATGCAAACCTCCTCATCACTGACCTCCTCCCTTTGCTCCATCTTTTTCTTCTCATCCGCTTGCCTTTCTTGCTCCTTTTGCTGAGCCTCTTCTTTCTCTCTCTGCAGGTTCTCCTGGTGCTCCTGCTGCGGTCTCAGTGGGGCCACACGCCGAGGTGACCCTGCGGGAGTGGAACCCCTCACTGTTACTGCAGGCCGCTGCCCTGGCTGGACTTTAGAGAGAAGAAAAGCAAACAGAGGTAACGATATCCGGTCAGAAATAGGAGGAATTGTGTATTTTCACAGGGAAAACTAAGTTAAAATTCAAATAGATGGATTCAAATTATATCTACACTTCATGACATCTCATACAAACTCTTGCAAACATGTTCATACATCGCAAACTTTTAAGGGAAGGGATCTACATGCACATAATTGTAGAGTGGAATAACAGTGATACGTTTTTTTTTTTAAATAAACATCTGAAAAGTGGGTTTTTGTTTTTGTCCCCGTTTCCTTTGTTACTCCTAAATAAAGTCTTGTAACCCTCATAAGTCATCTAATAAGCAAGTCAAGTCCGGATGTGCATAATTTCAGTAAATCTAGCTTTTTTGTGAAGGTCTTAAAAGTTCATAAGTGATTATTAATGAACAAACCGGACCAAGAAGCCCAAGGAGCGCAGCATCAGGGATAAAGGTCAGGGTTGACGTTATGAAGATGAATAAAGCTGGGATGGTTACAAAACAGCATCCCAGTATTTGAACATCCCATGGGGCACTATTAAATCTATCGTCTGAAAATAAAAGCGTATGACATGAAATGCCAACTAACCTAGAAACGTCTACTGGTAGGAAGCCATAAAAAAGTTTTTTTTTTTTTTTTTTTAAGATTTTCGCAGCTTATGTGGGGGACACAGAAACATGTACAAGCAGTCGCTCTGGTCTGTATGCAGGTTAAAATGTGCATTTTAAAACTAAAACTGCACGTCAAATTGAATGCACCATGGTGACACATGGTGGTGGCAGCATGATACTATGGGGATGCTTTTAATGACCAGGGACAAAAGAAGCATGCAAAAGTTACAAGGAAGATAAATTCAACTAAATACAGGGCAATAATGGAACTAATCATAATACAGAAGATGCTGAGATGGAGGTTCACCTTTCAACGGGACAATGAAAACTAAACAGGCAGCCAGAGATAGAAATCAGCTCAAAGTGTATCAAAGTCTGCATTCAGTGCAGATCTAAATCAATATAATTTATATAATATAGGAATCAGTGGTGAGACTTAAAAATGTATGTTCACACATGGTCTCTATCCAGTCTGACAGAGCTTGTGGTATTTTGTAACCAACAACCTGCAAAAACGTCAGTTTTCAGACGTATAAACCAGTGACATACAAAGGTGATTCCTTAACCTACTAAATAGAAAAAGCACATCACACTTTTTTCAAATTTAAATCTGTAACATGTGAACAGCATTTGTCAATTTTCTTTTACTTTACAATTAAGTACTACTTTGTGTTGGTCAACCTAAAATCTGTGCTAGTAAGATGGCAAAACGTGAAAAAAAGTCAAAGGGGTGTGAACACTTTTGCATAACACTGGATATGTCTTCATGAGTTCTACTTAAATGTACTAATGACACCGACAGCTGTTAAATGAAGAAAGGTCTGACCTGACCTGCTAATGCTAATGATTGGCTTCATGAGATAAATGATTGTAAGTTAATGAGATCTTTTCTGCGAAGGAAGCTTTGTGGTTGTTCCTAATCTGATGTTCCTCCCTCTAATTTCATGATAAATGGGACTAATATCTGCACTGTGCTAGAGCTAAGCCACAGAGCGTGTTACTGTATACATATAGGGCTTTACAACAACTTGTGTGAGAGTTTAATTGTTAACTATCAATCTAAGTAAAGGTTCCATCCTCCAATGATAGGGGGTCATTTAAAAAGCCGGACAAACATACTCAGCTAGTCGTTTTTTTCCCCCAGGAGGGACAGAAACATTAGGTAGACGACATACAGACAAGGTCATTGACGTGTGCGGCAGCCTTTCAAGGGTTGTGAACAAAGATGTGCAACATCTTTTAGTCCAAAAACGGCTCTAAAAGTTTTAGAACCATTCTTATTTCTGGTAGACGTGTGTCCGCTAGAAACTGAAGAACTGTCCCCTAAATGTCTGCACCTCTCCATCCCCAGCCTAAGCCTCAGCATTTGAACCTACTGAAGCAAGCGGTTTCCATGACGACGTCAGGCAGAGATTGGGGTGCAGGGTCCCAGGTAATGGGAAAGAATTGGTTGGAGGAAGGTGGGGTGGGACGGGGGATAAAATGAGAGGCGAGAGTGAGCCGAGAGATAAAAGACAGAAAAGAGTTGCGAGGCAATATTGAGTAGGAAGGGGGGTGGGGATAAGGAGCTGAAGGACCATAATAATGATAAATGTCTGAAACCCATTTAGATGAGCGAGAAAGAAAACTGATAAGAAAAATGCACGAACATATGTCTTAAAGGGGACCAAAATATGCAAGGTTGAGGAAAATGCAAAGATTTTTGCTTCTCAAAACACGCAAAACTCATACATTTGAGCAAATCTGGCAGCATTTATCCACGTCAATGTCCCCTGTTGTGTGTGCCTCTCTAAATAATTTCCACCCTCTATTTCCTACCTGCAGACATCTGTAGGTTTCATCTCAAAGGTTACAGAGAGGATACTGAATACTAAATGAGCATGATGCAGATGGGAGCCGGGAGAACGGATTTGGAATATTAACACAAGCAACAAAGTGGAAAATGTGAAAACAGACCTTGCAGGAGGCAGAGACTATACATATTGTTTTATTACGTTGAGGTTGATGTATTCTTGAGGCTGCAATCAGCGTTAACATAACTTTTTAACAACCTGGATTTTGGCACTGGACAGATCTCATTCTTGTCAATATATGCACCTTTCAGGGGAAAGAAGTAAATTCTCCATACCAGATTATATTGGTAAAAGTAAGATCAAGTGAGGTGCAAGAGTAGCGAACAGTACCTCTGCAGTGTAAATATTAGACAGGAGAGAAAAAAAAACATCCCAGGGAGACTTTTTTTTTTTATAAGGATGCATTTGGAAGATTGCTGCAATCCCATGACAAAATATTTTCACCGCTGCAGAGCTGGGAGAAGGTAAAGCTGTGCCTTTTATGAACCAAATCAAATCAGAGATGAAACTCTACGCTCAGCACGGCCTTCTTGGAATAACCGCAAGCTTCTGTTGGATGTGGGTGAATTTCGTAGTTTAAAATATACGAGAAAGCTGAGCTGGAAAAGAGGAAGAACCACAAGGAGCTGAAATTTACAGCAGGATGAGAAAGGTGAAGATCAAATTAAGCTTGCACTAAGGATATTTTTTTAAGTAAAGCACCAGACAGGGGCCGTTTTACTTGCATACATATTTGATCTGTAAAGGCAGGGGTAATATCGTGTTAACTGATCTTAATAATTACTTATGCATTTAAGAAGGACACAAACTTTTACGGGCGCATCCTAATGAATTAAAAAATCATCAAAAAGTGAAACATTTTCAGTAATTCTTTTCAAAAAGGGGAATGTATAAATTATATAAACATTGCATAAACTGATTACATACATTCATGTTAACTTTTGATGATTATGGGTCACAGCTACTGAAAAATCCAAAGTTCTACTTCTTAGAAAATGTGACTTTTACATACGAGCAATATTGTTTTTTTATGCGGAATGTAGGTCTATGTTCTGTGCAGTACACGTGCATGAATTAGTGCATCAATGGGGCATGGAGGCCAGTGACACTGCTGTGGTGCTAAGGAAGTAACGTCCCTCGTTCAGCAGCCTTCAGCTTGTTTGCATCGTTGGGTCGCGTGTCTCTCATTTTTCTCTTTACAACATGCTGTAGATTCTCTGTGTGGTTTAGGTGAGGAGATTCACCTGCCTTTCAAGCACATTGAAACTATGGTAATTAAAACAGCTGCTGGTGCTTTTGGCAGTGGGAGCAGGTGTCAAGTCATGCTGGAAAATGAAATCAGCAGCTCAATAAGGCTTGTTAGCTGAAGGAACCATTAAGCGCTCTAAACTTTCATGGCAGACGGTTGGACTTGAGAAAACACGGTGCACCAACAGAGGACATGGCTCCTCAAATCTTCACTGATTGTAGAAAGTGCACACTGGAGCTCAAGCAATTTAGAACATGGGTTTCTCCACTCTTCCACAAAACTCATTTTCTTTTCAAATAAAATGAGCTACAGTCCAATTTTTTTCTTTTTATTCCAGGTAAATGCTTCTGGCATTGTCTGTGGTTCAGGACTGGCTTAGCATAAAAACTGTAACAGTTGCAGTCCATGTCGTAGAGACTTTATGTAACTCTCCCCTGTATTTCTGTTGCTTTTGCTACTTTTTCTACAACATTTTCCTTCCACTAAACTTTCCATGAATATACTTGTACTTGGAAACCAGCCACCTTATCTAATAATGACCTTTTATGGCTTCACCCTCCTTCTAGAGGGTGCCAATGGCCATCTGGTGGACACCTGCCAAATTGGTAGTCTTCCCTGTAATTGTGTATGCAAATAAATAAAAATTCCTTTTGTATTGATTTTATGTGATATTTTCATTTTCTGAGAAACAACATTTTAGGTGTTCCTTAGCTGTACACCAAACTCAACAAAACAGAACACAAATACATTTTTGAAATATATTCCTCTGTGTTAATGTCTCTACATAATTTAGGCATTTTTTTTCTTTTGTATTAAATTACTCATTCAAATTAACTTTTTGATAAAAATTTAAATGTATTTTCATTTTCATTTTATAACCTAAATACAGGCCACAAAATATATTTAAAAAAAGTACTACAATGTTTTCCCACAACTTTTATTGATAGACGCTATGTATGATGGCAAAAAAGGTCCATATTTTCAGACTTTCTGTGTGTAGTCTGCAAGTTCTTAATCCCAAAGTGAGTTTTTGCCTAGTTGCTTTTCTCATGTGGTTCTGACATGGCAATGTGAGGGACATATGAAACATGCCTTAAGAATTACTCAACTAAAGACCTACCTGGGGACTGGAGCTTCGGGGGAACCACTGCCAGCCTCTTTGGGGAAGAAGGAAGGGAACGTGTGACCTCTGAACTCCGCTGGAACTCCTTCCTGCCAGCTGTCAACACACAGAAGTCCAATAAATCAGTGGTTTCATCCTCAGAAACTCATACAGCATTTAATATTCCCTAAGAGTCATGTGTTGGACCGGCAGCGACCTGAAGCGAACTCACATATTCACTGGGAGAACAGACAAACTCAGAAAAATGCAGAAAGACCCCAGGCTGGGATTCAAACCCAGGACCTTCATGTTGCAAGGCAACAGTGCTAACCATCTTCCAGCCACCAATAAATCCATAATGTCACTTTTTTTAGAACATTAAAGTTCTTGAAATCCATCCTTACGATAGGTAGTACAAAAGTACAAATTACTTCCAGTGATCCGATATGCTGCATACTGTACATTCATGTGCCAAAGAGGACAGGGTTTGCGAAACGCTTTACACTCAAACCCATCAAACCGGCCACCTTTTATTTCATGTTTTCTCAATCTTTCTGCTTCTCTTCCCTTTGATCTCTTTCTATCCCCCCTGCTGTGCGCTCTAACAACGTCCTTCAGGACCATCTGTCAAAGATGAACAGGACATTCAAGGGAACATATTCACATCGTCTTCATGCTCCTTGTGACATTATGCACTTTCTTGGTCGAAACAAGCTACAATTCTAGGTTTAGGATGTTTTCTTGCTCAGGTTTGTGGTTGAATGGCTGCTTCTATGTTAGCTTATGTCTTTTACACAGCTGGAGAAGTATGCGGGTGTTAAGCAAGCGGCAGGTTTTACAGAACAATGTTAGACGTGTTGCGCTGGAGCTCGAAGTGCTAAGGGTGAAATTGTGTGAAGCTAAAATGGTGATGTGAACAAAGTGAGAAGAAAGGAAGTTTCAAGAGGTTTGCAGAGAGCCTGTCAAGAGGCAGAGAGGAGAGGGAAGGGAGAAGCGTTTGAAAGGAAACTAATTAGACCTGTTATAGGAGAGAAGCCTCTGATCCTGAAAAAAATCCCCATATAACCCCGGAGAGATACTTTGGGCCTCCAGGGACATCATTTACGGGTTCACTGTGTGTGTGTTCGCTCTGCTGTCATTCAAATGTTGCTCTCAGACGGGCTCGTGCTGTAAGTGTGCACATTGGAAATCAAATCCCACCATTGCTTTTGCAATATAAAAACTCTTTGAATTTTTCTTGATCAGCGCTCCAAGTCAGACTTAACTGCTGAGCAAAAGATTCGCAATTTTTTTTATGTATATAGCAACAGATACATGCTTTAGCATTATTACATATTTGTTGTGCTTATCTGTTCATGCACAATCAAAACAAAAATGTATCAGACATTTTAACAATCCTTCCATCTATTATCTATACCCGCATATCAGTGCAGGTTGTGTGTGTGTGCTGGGGGGGGAGGGGGGAGGGGGGGGGGGGGCTGGTGCCTATCTCCAGCAGTCATTGGGTAAGAGGCGGACATTTTAAAAATGTATTATGAGAATGTTTACATTCAGTACAGGACAGATCTCTTTCGAAGCTGACTTTACTCTGATTGTAATAATCTTGAATTGACATCTCAGCTAAAACATAAAAATGTGGCTCATGCTGCAAGATTATTAAAAAAACTTTCGACTCAGCCGTATGTGTGGATCTGGGTGGATTGCAGCATCTTTCATGCTCTCACACTGAAAGCCTGACATTCTGCGGTTCAATGAACTGCGGCGCAACGAAGACAGAAGCCTTTTGGTGGCATTTCATTCCATCTTGGAAAAACTCTCCAACAGTTTCATATTATGTGCTGATGCAATTGATGCAAAATATGTACTTAGTGCATTTCATAATGTCCAAAGAAACTTCACTAAGAGAAAGGCCTAAAATATACAGTGATAAATTAGTAAAAGTATAAATAATGCACAAATAAAGAGATCCCAAGCTTTTGACATCTCACGGAACAATGTAATGACTCAGGATGGCTAAACACATTTGCACGCCACGATTTGCAGATTTTCTCCAACCATGTGTATCTTTCCTTGAGCTTTTAAAGTTTTGCACCACATTGTGTTGGTCTGGCGACCCAACCCTGAAATTTGTGGTTGCAGCATTAATAAAAATGTAAAAAAGTCCAGGGGGTTTGAACAGCTTCGCGAGGCACGGCAAGCAGACGAGTGAGGATAAATAAGATAAACCATCAGAAAATTAAATACGATGATTTAGCAACAAGAACATCAAGAATATGCGGTTAACATGAACAATATTCCTAAAATGGAAGTTCAGTGAGCAAGATTCCTGCGTATCTCTGCCAAATCTGAGCTTTACTACGCTGCAAAGAGAATACCTGATGATACAGTTGACCTTACAAAGTAGTATCTGTGCTTTCCGGGGACTATTTCCCCCCGAAAATGAGCAACAGCTGTAACACGACTTAAGGCCAAAACAAGGTGCAAGAAAGTTCCTCAGCAGCAGCGCGTGGATCATTAATTTGCCTGTTTCTCTCTCAAACCTGCATGCTACACTGGCAACAGCGCATAAAACATTGGGGAATTTAGTGTTCATTATTCAATAAGACCCTATAAAGACTAAAAACAATTTCACATTCTTTTCTATATGGCCTCAAGTGTTAAATCTATGGGTGAAAATATGTGTGACTGCGTGTGAAAAGCATCACAGCCACGTGCCCCGCCGGTGTTACTGGTGCTAACAAAGTCAGGTGTGATCGAGCAAGAATCTCACATTATTCTCTCAACTTGAAAAGCTCAACTAGCTCTTGTAAGGCAGCTTGTAACTTTTTATATTTAGACCGAAAAGTAAATAATTGCCATCCAAACAGCAAGAATTTGCTTAGTTTGGTGCAAAGCAAGCAAACAATAGCTGATACTCTTTGCGACAGTGCTTCAGCATTCAGCTATCTGACTCTTTCTGACTATTTCAGGCGTAAAACTGCTTCCCTTAAGCTCATGTTACAACACCAACCCTTTTAAAAGTGCTACTCTGAGTTTCTAATAAGCTACACTATTCGGGCAAAAGCAAAGAGGAAGCCTTGCTCTGTTTTTCTTCCACTGACCTCCAGGGGAGCTTCTTGGCTGGGGTGGCAGGTAGCGGCGTGGCAACGCCGGGGTGGAGGGAGGTTGGAGGCTGCTGCTGCGACACGGCGGTCCCCGCTGTGGATCTGTCGACGGAGGGCTCGTTGTCACTCTGTGGAGTGGGGGCTCCTCACTCACACTCAGACCTGGAAAAAAAAATGCATCAAATATGACTGCTCCTCTCTGAGGTTTAATTTTCAATCAAATATTCAATCTCAAATGCATTGTTTCTCAAAACCCATCCGTCCCATCCTTTCACAAACACTCTTTTTTTTATACCTTGGACAGCTTGGATGACCCTGGTGTCATGACTAAATTTAGACTCACTGGACTGAGAAATGGTTTGTTACTTCTGGGTTTTGCTGCTGCCCTCAATCTTCCCTTCCTAACCTGGATCAGAGCATTCATTCTGCACACACACACACCTTCTTCCACACAAATTGACAGACACTAACTCACCTCCGCTCACACATACGTATACCGATTATTCCTCAATCCAGTCTTTAGCACTGCTTTCTAGTGCGTAAAGTAACAAAAGTATGTCTTAAACCAGCTGTCATTCACTGTGTCTTTCCAGCTCATCTTCCCAAAATTGATCACTAATAGCACAACAGACCGTCTGAGGCAAACATGGATGACTCATTTGATTTAAGGCTCCTGCATAGAAGCTTGAAGATTGTGATTAAGTCAAGTAGCACAACTTCCATCTCTCTGTGCCACCAGAAAAAGGAAGGTTTCTCTTATGCTGTGCCAAAACCACCTCAGGTTTGGGGGATTAGAATAGCTCACTGCAGGGCGCTTCATCTTTCCAGAGCAGTTATGCAAGAGAACAGATTGTTTCAATCACCAAACAGTTCTCTACCGCCTGCATAGACACATAACTGTGCACAAACATTTACAAAGTAAGAGCAAATTCCAAGCCAACAACTAACAAATTCATCATTTTATCGTTTGCACTATTGCAACACTACTTTGTCAAACCCAAAGAGTGCAAAAGACCTCGGATAAAAAAAGGCCCCGCCGTCAGTGAACAAAACACCCGCTGATGTCCATGCACCTCTTTATTAATCAATATGTGCTTTTTTGTGCTTTTTTTTGCAATCCTCCTCAAAGTTTAGCCACAAAAAATAAACCTTCACCTGAAAACACAGGTTAATACTGTAATGTTAGAAAAGTGAGACTTGCACAAACACTGCATGGATTGTTGTTTGGGAAAATGTGTTTATGTGCAGATCACAGTAACAATGCTGGTCATGCGTGGAGCGGATATTACAGTGTCCAACTGAATGCTGCCAGATTCTTATCACGAAGCAATACGATTTTCCTCATTCAAATGCATTGAAAAGAAAAGTTGAACCTACCAATTGATGACAACAATCAACTCATCCAACTTAAGTAGGCTAATGATTAATTTAATCAAGAACTAAGTAAGTACTTAGTTCTTGATTAAATTGATTTACAGTGTCTGAGAGGGAATGAACACCATAACCGCCAGGTTACAGATTCCTTTCAAGTCCCAATTGAGTTGAATGACATTGGCAGGTGAATTGTGGCTGTTGCAAGCTGAATTTAGTGAAAGACTGCTTGTTTTTTTCACCTGAAACAGCTGTGGACTGATGTTAGAATATCCTTACATGATTTTACCTGCTGAATGTTTGGACAGTAGTTCCTCTGTAAATAGACCCAGAAGATGCCAACAAAAATTCACAAATCTCATTTTAAGCCACATCAGGCCCATCGCTATTTATATTTTGCATACTCTTTTTGCCCAAAAAGCCAATGGCTTATAATTGATCAACTTTTAAATCTTGCAAATTAGTTAAGTGTGCACAAAAAGTTATTCCAAGGTTTCATGTCAAGGTTATTGTCCATTATTTGATTCTTCTTCATAGAAATAGGTCTGTCACTCACTGGAAAACTGATAAAGGGGATCCCAGTTTGGGATTGGAAATAAGTGGGAAGGATAAGGCCCTCAAGATGAAGCTTTTCACCTTCTCTCTTATCTGTTGTCTTAAATGCGTTTAAAAAAAAATTATATTTGTCCCCTCCTTATTGTGAACAAAGCACTGAATGAAATAGTATAAAATATTATCTTTTGCCCTGATTTAAAATTATAGTTTAGGTACCCCTGCCCATAATTTGGTAGGCGGCACTAAACCAAAATCACGCCTAGGGCACTGAAATGGCTAGATCTGTTAGACCAGATAACCATCAGCTCACCTTGGCATTTATTGCTCAGGCTATTAGAAATAGTTACCCAGGTATAGATATAAGGAATGTTTCCTGGCTTGATAAAATCTTGTAGGAATAAAAAAAAAACTATTTTGTATTACAGAACACAGTAATTAACGGTTTTATAATATCTTATATCTGTCACAGACAGGAATGTCTATAAAGAATAATTCATCCATCCATCCATTGGATATATTTGGTTTTTCTCTCAGGGTCGCGAGCGGCTGGGAACTATTTCCAATGGTCTTTGGGTAGGTGGCAAAGTACATCTTGAACAGGTTGCTGGCCCATCACAGGACAAAAAGAATAATTTGTAATAAAATAAAATTTTTACTAAACTGGTTAACTAATGCCAAATGTTATGTCAACATAGAAATAACTGAGGAATGCTCTGAATTACAAGATCGAGATGCATTGGACAAAAGAGATTCATTTATATTCAGTAAATGAGAGCTGATAAAATATACAGCTTGACAAAGTATTCCACCTGATAGCTGGTAAGGAGAAGAAGAAGGAAGAGACCAGAAAAGAGTGACGCAGAAAAATAAATGGATGATATAGCAACAGAGCAAAGACACAGGCATTTTTTTTAATGCTCATGACAAACGTTAAACATATTTAACAGGGACCATGAAAATTAGGAAACAGCTGGGTACCAGGTAGGGGCAGTTTTTCCAGCTCAGCAGGAGGTTCATTTCGAGGAGCATTTTCTTGCACATTCCAGCAAAACTAGAATAGTGCTGACTATTTTTTTTTTTTTTTTCTCTCAAAGCAGATAAAGCGGAAATAGACACAAAAAACAACATGATGAAGCGAGCTTATCCCGCATGAAGCATCACAGTTTGCCTGGTGTGAACGATACAATTAGGAGGATTTAAAATGATGGAAAATGGCTCTGAAGACTTTGCATTAGACTTAAAATCTAATTTATTTTAGATGAACTCAGCTTAGTCCGAACATTCACCATCAGCAAAAGAAACTCAAACGTCGTCCTAAAGGAATTGATCCGAACCATCCGAGCTGAATTTACAGAAAGCTGCCCACGCCAGGTGCACACACAAACACTTTACATGTTGACAGGGCATGAAGCTGCACAGCTGGCATTGCTGACTTGCCAAAGAAAAAAAAAGTCTTATTCATCAATGCATGCTCCCTCTTGAAAATAGATAAACACTTTAAACTATAATAAATGCTTGAAACTAAAACGCCTCTGGTAAAAACCAGATTGGTAAAATGGATGTGCACTTTGATGTGTTTTCTATTCATTTATAGAAATCGATACCAATTTCTAAATGATTTTGGGGGATAACTTGTTAAGACAAAAAGGTACAATTTTTACTGGAGTCAGTCTGCAGTTAACTGTGCAGTAAACAGTAAATACACCAGTTTTTGTTTTTTATTTATTACGTTTTTAGTTAAGGACAATCAATATCTTTGTTTAGAATAATAAGGCATAATTAACAAACATTTCCTCCTGACACTGGTGGGTAATGGGTAGTTTATCTTTATTGACAAACAAATCATATCTATTTTTTCAGTGAAATAATCTCTTCAAGTATCTTTGAAATGCTTAAATAGCTTAAATAAAAAATAATGTACTTTCAGTGAGTAAAAATAGTCAATATCAGCTTGGTTGTACTTCTGGTTGCAAACAAATAAAATATTTATTCTGTTTTCAGTAACTTGCAAAGTTTGGATTGCCTTTAAGTATGGTATTTGACATGTGACTATTTCAGATAGTATATTTAAATCAAACCTGAGCTATTCTCTTTTAATTAAGCCATATGTTCCCATTGACAGGTGTACGCTACATTCAGCTCAGCTGAGTGTGTGTAATTAAGTTTGAAGAGTGAATCCATCAGAGACTTTGTTATTTGTTCTGCCTGTCAACTGCTGCTTCCTCTCATCTGTTTGAGGCTGATACTGGAAATGTCTGTCAGGCTCCCACCATAATTCAGAATCTCCTGTCAAAGCTACTGCTAAGCCTGGAATATCTTTCAGATCCTGGTTCTATTTACAGTGTACGCTAATGAATGTTGCACATGATTGTTACATGTTATTAATTTCTGATCACAATAGGAGATGTGTGATCACAAAAAAAAAAAAAACAGGTGTTCACATGGTTCACAGGTGATGACTAGAGAAGCAGAGGTCAAAATAGTTCAGTAAATCATGTGAAAAACATGTTTTGCATGTGGAATAATTTTCCACACATGAAACACATGTTGAAAGACATTTCACATGTGGAGACTTTTACATGCTTCTCCACAGGATTAGTTTCACATGTCAAACACATGCTGGGTAATGTTTGCAATGTGGAAGGTTTTCACATGATACAATTTCCACACGGGAAACATGTTGCAGGTTTCCCCTTAATGATGACACTTGATATAATTCCAACATGAGAAACACGTGAGATATTATCTCACATGTTACAACACAATACAATAAAAAAAATTAAAGCAGGCTTTGCCTTATGAGTTTTCACCTACATTTTCATGTGCTACTATACAACTTGATTTCTACACAGAGAGTACGTGATATAATGAGCCGCTTAATTTCCGTATGTGAAACTCACAGAGACATTGAAACATGTGAAACATGTTTCATGGTTTGAAATTCATGCTATCACAAGATACAATTATCATGTGCCGTCAGCAGAAGAAGCATTGTGAGGATTCCTCTGGATTTGTACCTATTGCAAGATATAAGTAAGTGCAGGGCACTTTTACACATGAAATAGGGCAACATCAGTTCTTACAGTAGTATGTTAAAATGTAAATGTGTAATTTCACCAGAAACCTTCTTGAACAAGATTAAACCCGAGAAGGACAATAATTATGGAAATAAATATGCCAACAACTAACATATTATGGTTCTATGGTATATGGACAGGGAAGAGAGGGATTTATGGAGATGACCATCTGTTAGCTGCACTGGATTCAAAAACCAGTAAGAGCCAGAAAACCCCCGCTGAAATGTCCCTCTACACATATCTGAGACTATATTTACAGATGGCAACATGAGAGATATATTTTTCTAGCTTCTGGTTACTACCATCCCAACACACAATGGTCATGTCAATGTGGCAACAGTTGCATACCAAAGAGATGAACACGTACAGCCTGCACTTGTATTTGTGTAATTTCACTCATTGACTTGTTAGTGATTTGGTCAATTTTTACTGCCGTTCAGAATGTAGTATAAATGTGTGTGTGCTGTTTACAGACTTGGTCATACATTTTCACTCACTAAGACGGTGTAGAACTGCAGCAGATAAAGGAAAATACAGTCACTAGTACACAACATTAAAGCTGTACTTTAATTTAGAGGATCCAAACACAGACAGTGGATGTTAAAGAAAGATAACAAAAATAATCCTCCACATAGCTTATATTTAATATTTTTGTAACAGGCTGAAACTATGCGTCATAAGAATTCTGCAAATGATATGAAATGAAGACAGCTCTTCAAAAATAATATTTTTGTGCAATTTTAAAAGAGACGACTACACTATAAAATTAGTAAAATCAAAAATTCAAGTAATCTTTCAAAGTTTATGTTCAGGCTAAACCTAAAAAGAATAAAGAGGCTTTTATGTAAAAGAATAGTATACTTCACATAATGATCCCAATCTTTCATATTTACAATATAGTAAGAATAAGTGAAAAAAAAAAGAAAAAAAAGTGACCAAAATGACAAAAGTGACAATTTCACTCAGGTAAAATTGGGATAAATATATTTAGATAAAACAAAAAAAATTAAAAAGTCTTGTGACACACATAATTATAACATTTCAGTATTTAGTGACGCTGCATGTTTGCCCAAAGCACACACTGCCGGAGACACAAAAGTATATCTGTTATTGATCCGGCAGTTTTTATCCAGTGTAAAACATCAGGTAAGGTCATACAGTCGACTTAAAAGTGAGCTGGAAGAAATGCACCTTGGGTCCGTCAGTTAACGAACAGGCTGTTGAGATTATCTTCCCTGCCAGAGCTCTGCTGCTTCAAGAAGCTTCAGCCATGTTAGTTTTTCTCTCCTTAGCCACAGAATAGCATCCATATCTAATTGGCCCATCTAATTTTGCTGCTCTATGGGTGATAACTCACGCGCATGTGTGCGTGTATGCATGTGTGTGTGTGCATGCACCACGGAAACCATCTGTTTGCAGAGAGCTGGCATGAGTCTCAGACCAGATCTGAGCCTTGCGTGGCATCTGGGGTTTGACATCCTCTCTTCCATCTACACTGATGCTTCTCTTTCCCACCCCCCTACATCCCATTTTCCTTTCCTCTCTGATTGCTGCTCATTTTCACTCGTTGGATAGTGCCTCTAGCTTCATGCCTCTTCAGCTTCTCTCCTCCTCTCCTTTGATTAATTTGATTTCTTGCATTATCAGATGATCTTCTTTTTTAAAAAAAAGGCCAATAGGAGTGATAACGCTCTGTTTGTATTAGCAATTGAGTTTCGCCATCGAGTCGATGCAGCTCAAAGACGCAGGCTTCATTCAGCCTGCATCTGCTGTATTTGCCTTTCAGCTCTTTAAATTGGTTGCAGTGGATAACATGAATCCCGATGCTAATTCTCAAACATAAAAACAACGACAACCATGCAACACCTGAGGAGGCCTGAGTGACAACACTAAAGCTTGGATTTTGTTCATGGTGTATTGATTTGATACAGAGACACCTAAAGCTCCCAAGATGCTCGACTACTCCACTCATACTTATCTGCCTCTTTCATGCAAATGGTGGATAAGAATCAATTAAGGCCATCATGAAGCTTCAGATCAATATGACCTTTTGCTTCCCTTAGTTCGTGGGTGAAAGGGGTTTATAAATATATTTTTACTTACATCCCCTTGTCAAAGTGGTCACATCCCTTAAACATTTTTATATTTGGTTACAACCAAGCTCTATATTTACAGGTATTTTGAAACGCAAAGCAACTGTCAGGTGGAAATAAAAAGATACATGTTAATGAAAGCTTTTTACAGATGAGGATCTGAAAAGTGTGGCTTGCATATTTATTCAGCTGATGTCCATAAATAAAATTCAATGCAGAAGCCACCTTATTAGCAAACAGATTCCATCTGTGTCAATCTGTCAGATCTAAACTGACAGTTCAATGAGAGCATTAATCAGAGACACAGCTAAAAGCCCAATTGTAACTCTGGAGGAGCTGCAAAAATCCACAGCTCAGGTGGGAGACTCTTTTGGCCAGACAGCCTTCACTGGGGAACTTTACAAATATAGGTGTTTATGGTAAAGTGACAAGGAGAAAGCTGCTTTTAAAAGAAAGCCCATTCAAAGTTCACCACAATACATGTGGGGAAAAGCAGAAATTGGGAAAAAGGCTAAAGAAGCTGAAAAGAGGATGTATTTTTTTTTTTTTTGGGCCAAGACGCAGAACACAATGTGTGGCAGAACATTACATGTCACCCCTAACACACTATTCCAACAATAATGAGAGCATTTTCGTCAGCAGACGGATTGGACCTAAATAGCGAGGGCAGTTCTGGATGAAAAATAGTTACAGGATGCAAAAGACTTGAGACAGGGACATGCCAACCTTCCACCTGGATACAAACTATAAACATAGAGCCAGAGCTCATGATTATTATACAAGAGTAGAATCATTTGTTAGGATAGAGTCCAGACCTAAATCCAATCAAGACACTGTGTTCACAGATATTCTCCATCCAGAATGGCTGAGCATAAGCTTTATTTCAGAGAAGAATGAGCACCACACTTTTCAGAGGTTTAGTTGTAAAAAAAAAGAACAAAAGAAAAGAAAAGAAAAAAAGAAAGAAAGACTAAAACTGCTTATCATGATCATTCAACTTCATGATTATGGGCAACTTTATGTTAGTATGTCAAATAAAATCCCAATTAAACACATTGAGGTTTGTACTTGTAATGTTACAAGAAAAGCAAGTGTTATAAATACTTCAGCATAGTGCTGTACCTCAAATTGTACACAATACTAATATTTTTTCATCTGACTTTTGTTTTTGTAGACCCTATTTTCTCTTTTACAGTCAAGCAATGCACAGACGTATCCACCGATTAGGGTAGTCGGATGTATAGATTCAGTTCCAGGGGTCCCCTCCCCCCCCCCGACCCCCTTTACTGGAGACCTGAAAATCCCTTAGTTCTCTCTCCTACACCCTTAATGATTTATTTGGTCTGTATCATCCAGAGACCTACACTTGCACATTTTGATTGGGAATAAATGGGGAAGACAAGCAACTGAGCACAGGCTTTCTTCTCTCTGCACAAGTAGGAAGTGGATAACTTCTCCAGCTCCCATGACATCCATCAATGAAGAGTGTGTAAAACCTCAGCTGTCAGTATGGATGTGATTTTACCCTAATTGAAGTATAGAGAGATGAGGCAAAGATGCCCAAAGTATGATGAGCTTGCATTCCATGCAGTCAAAATACATGAAGATCTAAGACATGAACATGCTTGGGAATGTTAATAGGTATGAGGATGTCAATGCAAAATTATAGGGATCAAATTAACAGACCAAGAAATCTGAATCAGGGGAAGGCTCAACTTCAGATTTACCTTTGTTAAGTGTTATATAACCCTCAAAATCAAGCAACATCCAAATGCTGCTAAACAATATCCAAATGCTGCTTTACGTTTAACTGATGAAGCTCAGCAATCAAATGTAAAAACATTCAATATATTCAAAAAGGACACAAGCTACTATGATTCTAAAATTGTTCCTCATAAAAACACAAAAAAGCAACCAGGCACCCTTTTGTTTGACACAGGAGGATTGAACAAACTAGTCTGTCTCACTTTAATCCTAAATTGAGAAAAGAGTTCAAACACCTCACAAACAAAAGTCACATAAAACACACACAATCAAAATCAAAAGCAATCCCACCCACATTCTCATCAAAAGCCCCTCTACCTCTCATGACAGTCGTCATTGATCTTCTTTTATGTCCTACAAAGCTTCTGTGCTTCATTGCAAATTAGAGAGACTGGTGTAGATGTTGCCATTGGGAACCTCTTAATATATACTCTTCTAACCACACACATTTTTCCAGGTTTAAATGTGTAAGGATATTTAAACAGTTGCTTCTTGGAATACAGTTAATATCAAAAACATTTAATATTAAAATTTACTTTAATGGATATTGTGATCTTTTTTGTGTCCTGTCTGGCAATGTGGCAATAAGAATTGTTGTCTTGATGCAAAAAAAGAGCCTAACAGATTTTACTTATAGCCTTACTGCTTTCGCATAGTGCTCCGCTTGAATTATATATGCAAAAATATTTATTAAATTTTATTCTGGGACAATTTCATGTTTAATGGACAAACAGATTAGACAAAATGCTAAAAGGGTGAAAAGTTGAAAGAAATAGAAGAGAGGAAAGGGAGAGAGCAATTTAACATCCTGAGTCTGCTGCTTCACCTGCAAAGAGAGATATAAAAAGAACAGCAAAACCAGTCGATAAAGTATTACAGGTACAAACAACCAACGCCTTGATACCATCACTGAAGAATATACAGTATGATTTAATGTGAAATGTATAAAGTGACAGCTAAAGATAATAATAGTGGTGTTCTGTATAAAAGTGAATCTGTAAGTACCTCAATCCAAGCATCTGTAGGTGTTAGTGAGAGTGCGCTTGTGTATGTAACGTTTATCCATAAGAAAAATGCTCAATAGTGGTTGTGAAGAGCCAAAGACCTGCCCCCCAGAGCACCAAGGCAGACGCCATGGGAACCAGAACCCGAGATGCCCAAGAGGGGCCAACAAAGATAAAGCTGCCTCCCCCACCCGAGGGAAGAGCAGAGATGGGCCCCAAGAAACCCTCCAACTGCCACAACTCTGAAGCCACCGGGAGCTGTGGGCTCCACTGGCAGCCAGCTATGCAGGAGCGGATCCAGCCATGGGCCCAGGGCCCCAAGGCCCTCTAGCCCACCAGAGGCCCCAGGTAGGGCCAGACACCCGGTAATACACCGGCCCAAATCCCAAGTGACATACTTCACAGAACCCAAGCCCCCGAGGCCCCGCCAGGACACCTGCCTAAGCACAACACCCCCCAAGAACCCAGAGCCCTGGGCCCACCCCAGACCCACCCAGGAGCAGCACAGCTACCAGGCCAGTAACCCACGTCCGCCGGCACAGAAACCCTCAAGAGCATCGCAAATGGCTGCCGGAGGCTGCCCCAAGGCCCCCAAGCCCCACCCAAGTGAGGGCCACAGGCCCCGGGCCGGACCCTTCAGACACCCCACTCCGGGCACCCCCCAGAGCCCCAAGACCCAGGCACCCCCCGAATCAGCCACCACGCCCTACAGGACACATCCAACAGCCCCCACTCCCACTAAGTGATGGAGCCGATCAACAGAACCCAGAGAGATCGATCTGATGTGGAGGCAGATGTTGTCTCAAGACTAATATGATCCAACAAAAGATCTCTATACTGATTGATACAGAGAATTTTTTTACTTTCCCAATTCCTGAGGATAGTTTAGCGATACATAAGGCAGTGAAAGCCATGCAAACGGATTTTCTTCCAAAGTGCTACCATCCAAATTACCCAGGAAGCAAACTGAGGGGGAAGGTGAAATTTTACAACTAGGGTGACCACCTGCTAATAAGCCCAAGGGGGGGCAAGGGGTATGTTTCTGAGGGACAAAGTGGGACACTGCTTGGCGCGGCGGTGCCCCCACCTCACGGGCAGACTCACTGATAGTGGTTTACACATTTCTAGCACATACCACCTTACATGGTATATTAATAATGCCTTATTCCCATAAACATGTGTAATTGCTGATGTATGCTCATGAATAGGCCAACCAATGTGTATTTCTTTCTAAATAAAGATTCATAATACTTTGAACATTCAATGAACAGATGCACTTCCAATTCCGATTTACTTTAGCTATTTAATTTTATTTATTTTTCATTACAATTTATTCACTTTAAATATATTATAATTTAAAATTAAATGATTAACAGTAGTTGCTCTACACCACAGGAACTGTAAAAAAGTCTTAACTCACGACTCCAGAGGTTCACAGAACGAGAAGGGGGAGGAAGGATGGTGAACTTGGATGTTGGTAAAGGCAGGCGCAGGAAAAAAAAACTGTTCAGTGTTCTGGGGACACTTTTAGGACTTTGGGGTCACCTTTAGGACTCAAACCTTTTCAAGCCAAAACATGAAGTGGGCAGAATGTTTAGATGTCCACTTATAACATCAGTTTAATCCAAAACATTACAAAATTAACTGACCAGCAATCTAATCACAACGAGCCAACAGCCAGGATGTTTCTGAATCAGACCATTAATTAGCCTACCTTCCATAAGATCGCAGCTGCATGACTGAAGGCTTCCCCTGGAGCCGCAGCACCAGAGCGCTCCGGTCGTCTCGGTAGAGCCGGTTGATGCAGTCAGGATCCAGCAGAGTGAATGTCGGACTAGTTTTGGCTTGAACGGCCATCAGCCTCCATGAATACCAGGTTATTCTTGTTGATATTTATTAACACCGATCCAACTCTTTCACTGCGGAGGTTCGCTTCGATAAAGTCACACTGCAGAGCCGTCCGCACCAAGTAACGACACAAAACAGGTTAAAATGTCCTCGTACGTTATCAGGCCACTTCTTCATGTCATCCTCTCAGTCATGAATAGTTTCAAGCTGTGGCCATAGTTACTTCCGCGTTCAAAAATAAGGTGGATAGAGCGACCAACTTTTTTTGAGAAAGCATTGATTATGCGTGACACGGTCTCAATTTGCGGGACGCATGAATTGGGCTTCAAACGCTGTGCGCGCACGCGCTACGTGGGACGGGTGGTCACCCTATTTACAACTCAGGCACTTTGACAAGTTCTTACATATCTGGACCCAGAACCTCTGAACATGTGTAAATAATCATAGTGCATCAATATAATTGTCAGGATATTAGATGGTGCAAAACCCATCCTGAATAATCTTTGACCTGTATAGTGTACTCTATGAAGGATTATGTATTGTATTAGCTGTAAATTCAGGTTTCTAGTCATTTTTGAAAGGTCTTAAATATATCGGAGACCAGGTGTTTTGTTGAAAGCTGACTGATAAATCCTCTTCCCATTTCATAATAGGAAGATATATTGAATCATCTAGTTTAGACAGTGTCCTGTATAATTTAGAAAGTAGTTTTTTTTTATGGGGGGGGGGTTAGATCCAGGTACTCTAATACATTTATTGGAATTTGTAAACCACCTTTAATGTGCTTAAATTTATTTTTCGTAATAGATTTAATTTTTTGATATTCTACAAATTTATTTTTATTAATACCATATTGTGTATTTAATCTATCAAATGGGATGAACTCAGTTCCTTCAAATATATGTTCCAGGTATTCAATACCTTTACTCTGCCAGTAAGGAAAGTTTATCATATTATTTTTTGTAGGATTATTCCAGATGTGTGTACAGCTGCATGGGATAAGTGATGACTCCATAATTTTTAGAAACTCCCACCATGCTGTCAGAAAAGAGCTGATGTTGATATTTTTTAAAGCATGCATTCTGTTTTATATTTGAGCTAATAAATGGCAAGCTAGAAACCTTAATATTATTACATATTGCCTGTTCTATATCTGGCCAGGGCTCATCTAAGGGATTATGTTTTAACCATTTTGAGATGTATTGTATCTTATTTGCTAAGAAGTAGTGATGAAAGTTTGGCAGATCTAGTCCCCCTTTTTCTTTGGTCTTCTGTAGCGTATTTAAGCTGATATGGGGGGGGGGGATTGCTGATTTCTACGTTGGTGTTGTGATTGATTGTTTAATCAACTGGACAAATTTACTGCTAATCTACGGCATCGCCGGTCGTTTATTTCTAACTGACGTTATCTTGGCAACCGCACAGCATTTTCTATCTTCACCTCGGTAACTTCAAAGTAAGAGCATACATGGAACATCATAAACATTACACTTGGTTCAGTTGCTTTTTGCTTGTTTGTTTTGCGGCGAAAAGGAGAAAGAGCACTTGGAGGTCAGCTGTTTTACACTAACTCTCCCTCCAAATAGAGAGGCACAATGCTGTTAAACATCCTCATTATTATGAAGGATACTGACTGGCTGACATAGATCTTAGATTTACGGTACACTGCTCCCTATGTGTCCGGCATGTTTAAAACAAGTTCAGCCGTGGATTTATACGGGTTTGTGTGGATGAAAACTTTTCCAAAAATGATCTTGTGTTTCCAATTTAATTTTTAAAAATTATGTATTTTTATAACGACTGAATCTGTCACTCAAAGCAAAATGATCATGTCTAAATTTGTTCTGTAGTCTTCTTTCAGGTTGGAAACTGGCTTGAGTCATGGGTTGTAAGTGTGGTTTAAATGGTTCCATTTAGAGAGAACAGAAGTATTTGTTAAACTTTCTGAGGACTCCCCCAAGGATCAGTTTTAGACCCTGTTTTATTTGTGTAAATAATAGGATGACCATGTCTTCAGCTGAAGTGTGCTAATCTGGCAAGCCACATTGATAATGTGCAGCATTCTCCCTTCTGCACATTATCAATCTTGGCCTGCCCCCATCAAATCAGTTTGGGGAAAGCAGGTACATTCATCAGAACATTGTGAGCTGATTAGGTGAAGTGACACCTAGTGCCCACCTATCAACGGTTGGTTTTAGCCAATCATGGCATCAAATTAAAATGTCTTAAGAAGTAGGTGCCATGAGAAACTGCTACGAGGTATGCTAATCAAGGCACAATTGGATAGTTTGGAGAGTTACATTCGTGACAATCATGAATTCTGACAAAACAGATGTGATAGCAGCAGTTATGCATGGGTCCTCAATTACTTATGACAAAGTAATTGAACAGAACTCATCACTTTTCTCCATGCTTTTGTCTCTCTGATTTGCTTTAATACTCTTAAAAAGAACTCAGGAACTAAAGAGTTCCTGTATTGTTGTTCTAATGCATTTATACCATTTAATGTTCATGCTAAACTGCTGGTAATTCCCAGATGGCCGTGTCTATTGAAAAATAAATATTAATCTCAAGAGACTTAAAGGTTAAATAAATAAAAAAAATACTATCAAGAACTTGGCTTCAGCTAAATTTAAGTTAAAAAAAAAACATATTTTGTATATTAAAGGATTTTTTAAAAGTTAATTCTCCAAGGTTAGTGTTACTTTTTTCTGTTAAAAAAGTATTCTGGTTTACAAGTTCTTCACAGTTTTGTTGTATCTGAGGCAATGCCTGACAAACATAACAGCAGTTTGAACCAATGTTTTTCAAATTAGAAAGAAAGAAGCATAAAAAGAATATGCTTCAAAGGGAGGAAGTGAGGGAAAGCGGGATGACATAACAGGGGGCCTGATGTGCGTGAGCTGAGAACGTAGGCACTTACGTCAACTGTAACTGGGAGAAGAGGAGCAAGCCTTCCTATGTAGGTCACATTAAATAGACATGCTGCTACCTCAAAACTCAGCCAAGTAACCAAGCAGCCTTGAAATCACAGCTGGAAAACCTCAGAGTTTTCCACTATGAATGCAAATCAAGACAATTTACACAGTTCACACAGCAGCATGTTCAAAATATTCTTATCTTTCCGATTGCTGACAGAATCTGATACACAGACCTAGTTCGGAGTTTTCAGAATTACTGATGAGTTTGGAGAATTACATTATCCGCTTTTTATGCCATCTTTTATACATGAGTTTAATGGGAGATTTACACGCTGGAGAAGTTTTGTGATTCATAGTAACCTAAATCTTTAAATTACTATTACTCTTTTTAACTGAAACAGTTTGTGTAGTATTTTAAGCTGTGTCCTGTAAATGGTAAATGGATTGAATTTATGTAGCACTTTTCCAGTCATACTGACAACTCAAAGCGCTTTACACTATATCCACATACACCCAATCACACTCACTAACCAGCACACATTTACACACCGATACACAGATTGGTAGATAACTGTAGCATCCCATCTAAAATGTTATGAATCACCACAAAATTCATGAGCAAAGCAAGGAGGTGCTGACAATTTTCTGAAGTGTGGCTTTCACTGGCTTAAATGGGCTGCTTTTACGAATAATTTGACATTCACATGAAATGTGCAAGGGTTAATGAATAAATTGTTTTATTTGTTTATGTGATAGACTAACACACACTAGTATATAGTAGTTGTAAAGTGGAAAGAAAATGATACATAGATTGTTTTTGTTTGTTTGTACAAATAATAATCTGAACAATAATGTGGAAGCAATTTGTATTCATTCAGCTCTTTTTAATCTGATACCAGTAAATAAAACCTGGAGTAACTACTTGCCTTCAGAAGTGATCGTAATCCACCTATGAATAATTTAATTTCTATGAATTAAAACAAATGTTCTGTGAAGACATCGGAAGCTTGGTAGAAGACAATAGGGAACAAGCAGCATCATTAAGACCAAGGAACAAAACGGGCAGGTTAGAGATACAGTTGTGGAAAGGTTTGAAGCAGGTTTAGGTCATAAAACAATATTTCAAGATATTCCAAGGAAGTGTCTCGGGTCAGAGGACTTACAATGCATATCCTAGCATCTACACTGCTAAGGTGCGTTCACACTGTATGTGAACAAGGGGAAATTTTTCACGTTGATCGCCTGCCATTGTTAACTTAACATTTTGCCACTCTCTCTCTCTCTCTCTCTCTCTCTCTCTCTCTCTCTCTCTCTCTCTCTCTCTCTCTCTCTCTCTCTCTCTCTCTCTCTCTCTCTCTCGCCAGCTCGCTTCACTGCATCATCAACTAGCAACTAGTGGGAACGGCTATCCGCTTGCCGGTTCCTCTTGTCTGTTCAACTTCGATGTGGAAAGTCGAGCAGAGGCATCGCACCGGCATCCCTGGGTTCACCAGATCCTCCAGAGATGCACCAGGTTTGGCGTTTACCACCACCTGCTCCAGCAGCTGCGTCTGGATGACGGTTGGTTCCAGCAGTACTTCCGTCTGTCCAGGACCCAGCATGAGGACCTGCTGTCCCGCATGAGGGAAAGGATCACCCTCCGGAACACAAACAACAGGCCCTCTATTACCGCCACAGAGCGCCTTTCCATCTATTTTATGTCAGTAAATCAATTAGTGCTCAATAAAAATATAACCTAATTGTACTGTCTATATATATACCAGTTAAAAAAACATTTTCACACTCAAATAAATGGACGAGTTTCATTTAACACAATGCAAATTGACAGAAAAGTTCAGATTGTTGAACTCGAGCGAAATTTTGCTTCGCTCTAATCGCGCATGCGCTGCGCATATTTGCAGCTTCACTCTGCTCTTTTCAGACAATTTGTGACATTTAGGTCGCTCGACATGCATCATTTGCACCGTCAACCGTTAACTCACCCCTGATCGCGCCTTACCTAGGGATAACATGTAAAACAATCGCTTCATTCAACTTGTTCGGGTTCGACGTGAATGCACCTTTAAACTTTGAGGCGTCAGAATCCTGCTTGTTAGAGGCTGCAAAACTCTTAATACTTGGTTCACCTTTCAGCAGGGCACCCACTATAACCACATCGGTGGTATGTTTGTAGTTTATAGGTTTAGATCAAAGCATATGAGTTAGAAAGGGCTGGTAAAAGTCCGGAAGTAAACTGAAAATCTATGGCTAGACTTGAAAATTCATGTTCACAGGTTTGATCTATGCAGACTGACTGAACTTGAGCTATTTTAGAAAGAATTTCACATACTAGAGTCTAGATCTACATGTTTGACTGGGACATACTTCCAAAGGCTTCATAATGAAAGATGCTTTAAAAGCAAATTGCTTCAGGGTGGCTGAATAAAGATGCATGTCACACTTTTAAGATTTTGATTTCTTTCCACTTTAAAATTATGTGCCACTGTGGTCTTGGTCTATCACATAAAATCCTCATAAAATTCAATGAACTTTGCATTTACGTCACAAAAGTTGAAGGGTTATGTATATTTTTGATAAGCATTTTATATATATATATATATATATATATATATATATATATATATATAAAAACTTATATATATATATATATATATATATATATATATATATATATATATATATATATATATACTTATATATATATATATATATATAAGTTGAGGCAAAAAAAATTATTATAAAGGAGATCCTATTTTATAATTAAGAGGTTTTATTACTATAACTATAAGTATACGTTCCAAACGCCTGGTCAAAATGAAGCAAAAACAACGATCTACAGACAAAATTTCACCTTTGGTACAGCACTGTCATCATTTTGTTTAGAGCAAACTCACGGTGAGCTGTCCTGCAGGGATCACTCTGCACACTGTCAGCAGAGTGAGCCGAGGAGGCCGAGGAGACGCTGGAGCTCCTGACAAAACCAAAGGCTGCCAGGCGGCCTGCTGGGAGACGGTTGGAGGAGAAACCTGGAGGACGCAGCCCTGACTGACTGACTTTGGGAAACGGAGCTCTGGAGGCTGTGGACTGGGGCTGGGAGACTGTTGTGGGAGCAGCAGGAGCAGCAGCAGGAACCTGGTCATCTAATGATGAAAAAGCAAAGTGACATTAAATGGTTTAATCTTTTGAAATATTGTGTATTTAATAGTGACGATCGTGAGTTCAGGTAGATGTGCAGTGTTAGTTTCCATCACAATTAACATTAGACCAAAATGTAAAATGTTGGTGTCATCTGTCCAAATCTCTTTTTTTCACACATCCGTTTTGTCCTTTCATGGCTTGTGTCAACTGCAAACTGTACCCTGAGATTTGAGGGATTTCTGGGGGCAGGTAGTATAAGAGTAAAGGGTGCTGATAAATAAATGAACACTTCTCTTTTCAGAATTTTATTTAAATAATTTTGAAGAGAAATATGACACTTCCATTTCACAATTACACTCTATGTTGTGTTAGACTGTCATGTAAAATCCCCAGAACATGGCTTGAGGTTTACTGTTGTAACGTGACAAAATGTGAAATAGTTCAAGACATATTTATACTTTTCTCTCTAAAGGATCTTTCTGTAAATGTTAAGGCTGCAGTTAAGGTTAGCTGCCCCATCATTGCTAAATTCTAGCAATGTTGCTGGTTTTAGACTTTACACTAGATATGAAACTGGAAGCAATGTAATGCTAAAAAAGAAAAATTGGGAAACCATAATTGAGCAAGGAAACTACAGGTAAGAATGTAATCATAGTGCCACAGTACAATATATTCTCAAAAAGCATTTGGGGTATAATCCTGCTTGTCTGGAATCTATTGCCTCCGACAGAAAAATAAAAGTTAAGATGTGCAGACATGAACAATCAAGGCTTCACACAGAGACATCCAGAACTCAGTGGGCAAATCTCAGAACTTGGGATAAAAGCCCCATCTTGGCTTCCTCAGCCCGCAAATGTGGGGTCAATATCCTGCACAGAAGAAAAGCATTATCCCCTGCTGGCTGCAGAGATAAGGTAGACAGCACATCCTTGCCTTTCCATTTGGCACAGCTGTGTGCTTCAGTGGGGGCTAGAGGATAACTGCTAGAGTAAGAGAACAAACATCTTTCCAAGGAAGAAACAGACCCCGTCATGTTAGACAGAGGAAAAAGTGGAATGAAAACAAAGTGGAAAAGTCCACCCCCTCCAGCATCGTTACAGATGCTGCTCATGCTTATCACATATTCCTTCCACCCCTAATGTCTGACTGTGTGCCATCGGGTCTACTTATGAGTTTGGAGCTTCCTCCTCTTGAGTGAGAATGTCAGGATCATTAAGGATAAATGTCCTCATTTCCATCCCGGCCTTCCCACCCCCACTTCTCATTCTATTCATCACCTCTGAGAGGCCAGGAGGAGAAATTAAAAATGAGTATAACAAACTTCCACTTATCCCTAATTTACACAGTTTATTTTACATCTATGTTATATTTCTATTCCTAGCTGACATGCCTCCTTCTACAATTCAACTTAAAGTTGAAAATTAGGAATATTGTTTTGCATACAGCCTTTGTGTGCTACTGCGTTTGAGTGAAACAAGGCCATTCTCACTTTGTATGAATAATGTAAATAAGGCCAGGGTAAATCAATAGGACATGCAGCTGGCATAAGCACTAATGATTTTAATCACAGTCCAAAGTGAGCCGCGACAGTGCGTATAGATTTCCACCTCCAGGCTTTAAAATGCATGTTGTTAAATGTGATTTTTCATTACAACGCAGTTCCAGCAGCACTGTGAGGGAATCCGCTCGTTGTTATGTCACCAGTTTACCTTATAAGTAGACTGTCCTTATTATCATAACAATACAGAATTTAAACTATGCACTGAAATCATGTGCCACAACTGACACACAATGAATATTTGCTATAATGTGCAGGTATCAGATATATCTATTTAAATAGAAAAGTGCTGAAAAGTCATAATTAAGATTAGTGCAAATTTCTTCATGAAATTAAACCAAAAATAATAGTGAACGACAAACACTGATGCACAGTGTTTTCCAAAGGTATTCTTACCCCATGAGCCAGTTCCCATTTTGCCACTTTATAGCCACCGATTTGAATGCATTCCACTGAGATTATATTCATAGACAAATACCAAAAAGAATTTAACTTGGAGATGGAAGGAAATGATGAATTATTTTTATTTTTGAATAAAAATCTGGAGCATGACGTTTATTTGTATTCCATCCCATCTGAATCAGCTCGTGCTGTTTTCAAAAGAAGATCGACCAAAAGCTTCAGTCTGCAGATGTTAAAAGATGGTGGAGACACATCCCAGTGTAATGGCAGCAGCAGCAAAAGACAGTTAAAAAGGCGGATTCAGGGCGGCTGAATACAAATGCATGTCACACGTCAGATTTTTATTGATGGAAAAACATAAATTGTTTTACTTCCACTTTACAATTATGCATATCTTTAAAGAGGGTTATCACATCAGATTGCAGTAAAACAAGGGAAGTTTGAGGTTGTAAGGTGGCAAGTGTGACAAAATTCCAAGAGGTGTTAATATTAATCGAGACAATGTTCTCAACACTGTCCAGTGCTCTATGTGTCAAAAATTTCCATTGGTCTACACCAGTCTTACATGCATAAAATAAAGATAATTCCAGTGAACAAATTCTTAAATCAAATGCCAACTGATATGCAGTATCTTAGATATGCATTAGCAAGGAATATGATGAGATAAACCATAAAACTATGCTAATCGATTCTGAATGTGAAGTTTTTGGCCATTTGTGTCCAACTACTGAACATTTGCACATAGTCTTATGCTTTCACTTTCTAAGTTATCACAGAAGAAATACGCATTTAAGCAAAGAATGAGGCAACCTTCTAGAAGGATGATGGGAAACATCAATACTTCAATATCCCATTGACAGATGAGGTGAAGCAGAAATCTGATTTCAGCAATCAGAGGTGCTATCTGTAGCATCGGAATTAGAAATTCCCAGAAGAGAAGATATGAGCGGGTTATGATTTATTTATTGTTTTTTTCACTTTAGTTTGTAGATTGCTGCCTTCTGGTACAGAATGAGTCCCCTCCTACAGCCATCCAATCAGATCTGCTGAAATTAATCTCGGAGAGAATGCATTTTAATGAGCCGCCTTCATCTCGAGCCAAGCTGAGGGATGCACAGGTCCCACAACTGCTTCTTGTTGTATGGCAGCAGGAAGATAAGGCTGTACTCTAGTTAGTCAAAATTTGGGCTGATGAAGTCATCTTCACTTGGCATTCCAGAAGTGAAAATGTAATGAAGAGTGTACTCTACCTGTGTTGTCTTGGCTTTTGTAGCTGATCGCTGGGCTGACCGTTTGAATCGGCTGGCTGAAGACAGATGTCGACTTCTGTCCTTGACTGGGTCCTCGGGCCTTGACTGGAACTGCAGTTGTCCTGACAGCTCCCAGACCCAAACGGAGGCCTCTGCCAGAACGAATGAGACTGCCACTTCCCCCAGTCTGTGTAGCTGTCCTGCCCTGCAATGCATCTTCAGAGGAGATGCCTTTTAAACTGCTGGACCGCCCCACCTAAAGATAATAATCATTCAAATTATCTAAAAGCATTAGAACATGGCAGAGTTGTGACATTTTTTGAGTCCTGCAGCACACATCGTAATGTAAATTTACATCATCACGAAGAGAAGAAACAAGCATCAGAATTGAAAGATCAGTCCTTATTTGCTGTAAAACCTGCAGTTCCCATGGAAAACAGCATGTACTAATTAAAGACTCATCCATTGCAGTTTCATTGTGCAGTCTATTTTTACTCAAAGATTACAATTCCTTATTTCTACAAGCAGATACCCTGAAGTCTGGAATCTAAACGGGAAAGTTACAGATTTTTCACCAACCTGGATGGGGGACTCTAATATGGCTGCCATATGTGTAAACACTTAGTGACTGCTAATACACTGTTTGTTTGCCCTTCTTATGGTTTGTCTGCGATTAAATGGGGTCAAATCTTTCACCCAGATAGCAGTGATAGCTGAACCTCTGTTAGTGAAGTTGTTCCCTTTCACAGTTGGGCATAAATCAAACTGCTATGTACAAACAAGAGAGGAACTGACAGTTCGACTTCAGCCGTGAAGGATTTGCATTGCAACAGACATTAATTATGTATTTTTGCTTATTTTCATTTAGCCATGTAAGAATGGGAAAGCCTTATGAAGCTGTTTAATACAAATTAATAAGTGCTAATGTTAAGGGAATAATGAGCAGCTCTTCTTGGACCGGGAATAAGATGCAATACATCATCAATTTTGCATGTGGGCATGAGCTGAAATAAAGGATATGTAGTAAATAAAATGGACAAAATAGGCTAGTCATGCAACATGATATTTTTGAAACGCAAATACGTTTCAAAAATACGTAATAGAATAGGACAGAATAAAATAAATCTGTAATTACATTTGACTCACCAGCATTTAAGACATACTGAAAAAGGATCAGGCACCAACACAGAAACAAATAAACAAACAAAAAACTAAAGGTAAATATGAAAGCTAATATTAGAATATAATAGTCATATTTAATAAATTAGAAAATGGATTCCTCACCTTTTAAAAATATCAATCTTTGAACAGCTATTATACTATTTATTTAGTCCACATTTCTGTATTAAAATTGTTACTTTTTATGGGTTTGATGTAATATTTTAACCCAAAATGTTGTGTTTTCTTAATCTTAAAAGTGGAAAATCATCATAATTAACAGAAATAAAGGCTAGATCGTCTAATCTATATAATGTGTTTCAGTTAGTGAATTGGGTTACTGAAATAAATAAAGTTTTCATTAATATAATAATGGATGCACGCACGAAGTCATGTCATATAGTACCTCATTTTGCTTACTGTGGGCAAATCACTTCAGTAAATTCAAAACAGCAACAGCATGTAGGATAAATGGAAGCTTAAAGATCTATCAAAAGGCAAAGATATAAAGCAGATCAAGTACATTTACTTCACCTCAGAGGATGTCCCATAGTAGTTGTCCGACCTGTCGCTTAGTTTCGGGGATACATTGTGGCTGTGTGTATGTGCTGGGGGGACTGTGTTTGTGTGTCCAGGAGCCCTTACGCTCCTATTTTGCATCCCTGGTGGGAAACTGTTCATCTGCATCTCTTGGCGGTATTTCTCATAAAGTGGGTTAGAGGCACTAAGTACTGGGGATCCTCGGGTTTCTGCGTCAGGCTTGCAGCAGTCTTTAGATGGATCTTTAAAGGCCGCTGGTTGGCTGTGGGTGTACGTTGAGAGCCTGGATGGCAGAGACGAGACCTGATAAGGTCCATCAGCAGCCTGGAGCTTAAACTGGGGAGTCTTTCGAACAGAGGTTATGATTTTGGGACGGACTCCTTTAGGTTTCAGTTTGGGTGAAGGGGAGTTCTCTTTGGGGTTAGAGTTAGAGGAGCTGTGCTGGATGTTAAGAGGCGCTTTTGGGATTCCACTTGTGCTTATATTAGTTTTCACCGGAGCTCTCAAGCCACTGTTGCCATGGCCCTGAGCTGACGTTGGTACAGCTGGGTTGCTTCCTGCTGGGATGTGCCTAGAAGCTCCAGGGACATTCCTGGAAATGAGGTAAATAGAGGGCTGCCTGCGTGGTGAGCCCTGTGGTGTCCTGAGAGGGGAGTGAGGAGGGGTAGATGACCTGGATTCAATTCCGGTCCTGTTAGGACTGGAGCAATTCCTTCGATAAGTCAGCTGAGCCTGGGGTTTCTTGTCCAGCACGGGTGGGTTAGAGAGACCAGATATATGTTGTGCAGTTGTAGTTGGCTGTTTTTCCATGGGTGGACCCTCCCTCTGGGATGCCTGGTGGGGCTGCCTCAGCTGGGAGATGCCACTTATGTTGTAAAGGTGGGACAAGTCTGATGGTTCCTTTAAAGCAGATTTGGTAAACTTTCTGTTTGATCTACTGCGGTGCGACTCTGGAGATACATTGCTGGAGGAGTTTAGCACTGTCGCAGTTTGCTGACTTTTGGAGTCTGGGAAGCTCCTTTCTCTTATCATCTCAGTCTGGCAGAGGGGTCTGACGAGCTGCTGGCGTCGAGGCGGCATCACTCTCTCCTCAAATCCAGCCCTTCTCCTTTGGCCGAGGCCTCCGTCAGAGCTCATTCCGTTTCTATGATGACTCCTTTCCTGTTCCTGGCTATAATATTTTGGAAGGTCATATCTCTCTTGAGGACAGAATGGTGGGGAGTTCTGATTGGCATCTAAGGAGGCTGCCCTTCTGCTGGACTGGGCTGAGGTAGTACTGTTGGTGTTCGGAAAAAGGTTGGTCTTTGGGCTGGGTAGGGACATAAGAGATGCTTCACAGTTGGAATCCAGAGCACTAGACAAACTTCCACCAAGAGCAACAGCTGACAGACTGGAGACAAACACATTTGTCTCAGACTTGGACTCCTTCAGACCCCCCGTCCGTCTATCCCTTCCTGTTCTGGTGTCTCTTTTCTCTACTGAGTCTGTCACATATGCGTCTAGCTCTTCAGCGCTGTGACAGGCAATGCGTTTCTCCTTGTGTCTCTGTATTCTGCTCTCTTCCTTGTTGTGGTTGTCATTTCTCCTTACACCAGTTGAAGCAGAACTGGCTGTTGAACTTGAGGATATAGACATGGGACCCTCATCCTTCCCATCTCTCATGCTCTCTCCATCATCTTCATCCTCATTAGTCTCCTCCTGGCTTTGATTTCCTAAGAATGTGTGGATCTCAAACTCTCTGAGCTCAGGCTGCATACATTGCTGCTCAGAGCCCCATATTAAAATTTTGTCCGGCGATTCACTCTGACGCACCAATGGGGGAATAGAGCCCGTGTTGTACCCTGTGACCTCAATCCGGTGACCTCCTTCTTCGTCAGGGACTGAAGTTATTTGATTGGCATTATCGTCACCAGATGGGGAGAAACTGGTCTTATTTCCAATCTTTTCTCCTCTTTCAACACTGACCCTCAGTCCACGGAAATTAGCTGGAATGCTCATCTTTGACTGCTGGATTAAGCACACTCACGGGTTTAGGCCATTTACAGATTTTCAATAGTTACTTCAGCTTGTGCCATTTGTTTTCAGGGTCAGTCTTTAGCTGAATTATCCAGAAGTTGAATATCATCTCAGGAAATCTTCCTCTTTCTTTTAGGTTTCCTCCCAGCTTGCATTTACATTAAATTACTTACGTTGCTGTTTAAGGGGTTTAAATGAAGATAGACGTTTGATGAATCTGAAAGAAAGAAAAACACAAAAGAAACCGTAAGAATGGACAACTGTGTAAAATAAAATCCAACCACTTTCGATTAACTAATTCTGTTTTGTGCCCACTGAGTCACATAAATAGTTTATATCCAGTGTACATTTAGAGCAGCTACTGATGAATTGGCCGTAGATTTCCCACAGCCTTATTCTCTTTATCTGTGTGACTTATGTCAGTAAAGGGCTTTATGAAACAAAATCTTGCTACCCAAGATGGAAAAAGAGGACCTGAATTGGTTAGATTATTTTCTGGTAATTATTGCAAGCACTGTTACAGTATACATAAACAATCATTTTTTGTTTATGAATATATGGAGAAATACTTTCAGAACTTTAAAATAATCACTTTTTTGTCAAATGGTTTCTTCATTGCAACATATGCATTTAAAAGTAATAGTAATAAAATTATATCATACTTCGAAATATAAACACAGCAATTACTTATATTTTCATTTCAAAGTGTGATTGATTTGAATTACTATTACAGTGAAGAACAATCGTATCTTGGGTTAGAAACATTATCAATTAGAGTTTATTATTATTATCACTGGATAACTAAGTCTTGTTAATTTTTTTTTCTGATAACATTAAACAATGCCCTTCCCCACTGCTTAACTCTTGTTTCTATTTCAAATCAATCTTTTATGAAGGCGTACTTACAACTTACATTAAACCAGATTTAATTTTAGGTAGAAAACACACAATTGCCAGTCACTGAATACGTCCAAGGTGCATTTATGTTTAAGTCTAACTAACAACATGTACCCACTTATACAATATAAACAAATATAGACAATTAGGGTTTAGGAACGCATCGACAGAAAATGCCAGAAGCCATCATCCTTTGGGAACACAAATGCCAACCACATTTTTCTGATCATCCTTTCTTAACACTGTCAAAGTGTTCTTATGCATGCTAAATCCACAACGGAAATCAAATACTATGTTCCTGAAGTGATACCATGAAGTCTCTTTTTAGTACATGAAAATGTGCATGTGTTAAAGTCACATCACTATCCCAAAGACTCTTTTTATTCCTTGAGATGAGCAATCTTGCATGCAGCATACAAAAACTATACACAAAAAGTAAGTAAAAATAAAGCAGCTCTGGGAACTCCATTTAGTTTCAATCTTTACATGAGTTAGAGCATGTTATGCCTTTGAGTATGTAATTTTTTTATGAGCAGTGGGGCTGTGGGAGCAGAAAGAACCACGTGAGTTGATTATGTGTGCTGTGTCTGTGCTTGAATTTAATGAAAGGTTCGAGCGGGCAGCGGGTGACTTTGGAAGGATGCATTTTCTGTTTCAGTTTTCCAACACAGGATTTACAAAGAAGCTACTGGCACAACTGTAATGCCCATATTGTAGGTTTGCTTTTTTTGGTTTTTGTTTTTCTGTTGTTGCAGCGGATAAAAGCTTACATTCAGGAGGATAACTATTGACCACAGATCATTTACTTTGTACACTGTCCATATCTGTGTAATTTTACTATTTGCTCCAACGATTCAGCTGAAACAAAGATGATTAATAACCTTTTCAGTACAAAATGATTTATCAGTGCCATAAAGTGCATCCAAAAATAACACGTACACAACAACTTTGACAAATTATTCTGATTCTTAGCCTTCAGATGGATCAGGATCACACATTATGTTGTTTTTTAATCTTTTTCAAATACCAAGCATATTGTACAAAAAAAACCCCAGCGCGTAACAATGTTGTTGCTTTTTATTTACATTAGTTTTGTCTCCATCGATTGTATTTGTAGAGCAAGTCATGTGTCTTTCTTCAGTATTAATTCTGTTTGCATATTTTCAAAGATTAAAATGGATCCCTCACCTAGTTATCTTTGCAGCAGAGGTGTCTGTTCTCATTAGCAGGTCCCTTCTCCATGTCTCTGATAGCAGGCATTTTAGTAAACTCACTGCTAAGATGGCAGCTCACTCTGCCTGTGGCTTACTTATTCAATTCTTCCCAAATGAACTGGTTAGAAAAGCATCAAAACGTTACGCTTTTTCATGATAGCCAGTGGTTTTTGTGAAGAGTGAAGTGAGTTGAGAATGACGTTAAATGGTGTATATTTCAAAGATAACCAAATCTCTAACTTTTTAATTATTTGTTTAGATTGCAGTTAAATATATGTTGACTCCTCAGCCCTTTTCTGTTCAGGATCAAAAATGACTAAAAGAGAAAAGGAAACCTAATTTGAGGCCCACCGTCTGCGCCACGCTGCTCCTGTGTACCTTGCTCAATATCAGATAATTAGCTGGTTACAAAACACACATGGAAAATTCAAATCGGTAGGGAACGGAGGGGGAAGCAGAATTCTCCGAGAGGACACAGTGTCAGATCGATTACAGCGCTGATGTAGTACCAAGGCTTGTGCTGATGACAGCAATCTGAGGGAGGCTGAGCGTTCAGCTCGGTCACACCGCCTGAACCCGAATAGACTGCGTTTTAACAAACAGCTAGGCTGACAGCATCAATTTGGTACAAACCAGAAGAGTGTGAAGAATGCAAGAGAATATCTGGCAATTTGAATACAAATACTTATTTCAGTGCACAACAGCAAAGGAAAACTGTTAATAAAGAATAAAAGCACTTGACTCACTCCCTTTTTTGACATAAAGAATACAGTTTATCAGGCAACGCGCATATGTGTTAGTGGGGAGCAGATATGTTTTTGTCTTTCAGCACAAATATAAATCATGACACATGTGCCAAATGTTGCAGAAATTAGTCCAGCCTGACAACATATGTGCCATGACTGCTTTGCTAAAGCCCACATTGTCAATGTGCAAACTAAGCTTTTCTTATTGTCACTTCATCACAAAGCATGTTCCTGTTCTTTACGAGCTAAAGGTGAATCCGATGACGTAAAAATCTTAAGATTCTTTTGGAGTTCTGCAGAAAACAATGTTAGTTTTATTGTTATGTTTCTGTTAGGCTCAACCAACCAACTGTCCATAAATCCCAACTGTATCTCCTGGTAGTTAGTAAAACTATCTGGAGTAAAGTAGGCACCGCAAAGGTGAGTGTGGCGGTGATCCAGATCTCTCCATAGTGGCTCCTCTTTACAAAATCGTTTTTATGCCGCTGGAGCAGAAGAGGTGGGGTTATGCTGAAGGCAGCCATGTGAAGACAAGAGGCTGCCCTTTCAGACACACCCACAAAATCCTGAAACCCAGAAATCCTGAATCCCAAATTGAATTCTGACTCCACAATTCAATTCTAAATGGTTTGGAGACTTTTTACATGTTTAGAACAATACATTTACAACATAATAATGTTTTTAGAAGAAAACTGTTGGAAAATCACTATTTTACACAGCAAGCATCTGTCTGTCCGAAATATTTTAATATTCTCTGAAATATTGTTGCATTTCAAATCTTGACATTGTTCCATATGACAGCTACTTTAATAAAAAAAAAGAACATCCAATTTAAATCCATACAGCCAAACACTTATAATAATGAGAAAGTCATAACATGAGAATTGGAGAGCACAGGTCAAACCCCCTCCATCTCCCATCAATGAGACGGATCAGGGACCACAGCGGTCTGAAGGTCAGCTTCATGCTTTCACAGATCACAAGACGCATGAAATTCTCTTGCGCATCACCTTCACACCACACAAGCACAATCATTGTTGGGCACAATGCACATAAAAGAACACACACACTACTGGAAAATTGCGAATGGGGGAGGAGAAACCCTCTTAGCGCAAACGGATGCACTCATGACATGATGAAAGAATGACCCATGAGCTGGTACTTGGGTCGTCAAGTTTTGTTAAGGATTTTTTTTTGTGATCAGTTTGAGACTTTTTTTTTTTTTTGAAATCCTCCATGACATGAATTTGATCTCAAAGATAGGTGTACTTAAAATCGAAAAGAACTGAGACTCTTAATTTATCCAACAGGATTTAGTCTGAGTGGGTGAGAGACTGAGACACAGCCGGACGTGGGAGGGCTCAGACGTGCAGATGGGTGAAAGAAAAGAGTTGCTGAAGATTTCTAATTAGACGGACGGTGGGGAATACGTAATGAGGGCCGCTATATGAGCTTTACAGCTCTGTTTATGATGTGACTTACTGACTCAAGCCCAAGAGAGGAGAGCGGAGTGATTATTGGAAATCCCTGACCACAAATAAGGCTCATTAGTAATGAATTGCTCACACCGGTGAAACTGGGAACTCGGACTTCCTTTTTAATAAAATTATTTTCTCCAGACAGAAATAAATGAATCTCAAGATAAAAACAATGCCAGGAGGTTTATCAGACTACCAAAACTTTTTTTTTTCATTTGAAACTGCTGAAACGGTCATAATGCAATGAAATACATTTAACAATTTTATGGTGTAGGGAATTACTGGGATCTTATAAACAGCTTCCCTTTAAACCAGAGACAAGAGATGTGCTGCAGTGCCATGCTAAAGTATTCACACCCCTTGAACTTTTCTACATTTTGTTGTGTGATACCACAAAATCCAACTGGAATGATAATCATGCAAGGTTTTTCTATTTTATTTTTACAAATGAAAATCTTTAAGTTGTGGAATGCAGTTGTAGTCAGCTCCCTTTGACATAACACCCCTAAATAAAATCCAGTGCCACCTTTGCTTTTACTCTCATACTAAATTCAACAGTTTTTTTGAAGGCCTCAGAAGTATACAGAGAGCATTGGAGTACAAGCTACATCAGGGAGACCAAGAAACGCAGCAGACAGATCAAGGATAAAGTCGATACAGCATGGTTAGGTCACAAAACAATCCATCTGAAAATAGAAGCCTTCATAATCATCCACCATGATTTTGGCAACATCATGTAGTGGGGGATACCATTAATTAAAATCCATTCAACATAAGCACATTTATGAAGCAATTCATGTTGGCCACTCATGTTAAAATTCCAATAAAATACAAGTTTGGTGTTGCACCCTGAGAAAATGTGAATAGGATCAAGAGGTATGAATACCTGAATAAGATGCTTATTTTTACGGCTGGGCAATGGTCTTGAATAAGTTGACATTTTAATTTACTATCCAGGGAATGTTCTGAGAAATACAATTTACAGTAATGAATAGGTTGATAAAAGTTAAGTGGGGGAACTGATGTTACTGTTTATTTTTTGTATAGGTCAAAAAATATATTTCATATAAGATTTGCAACATAACCTACCAAATTTTTGGGCACCACCTAGGAACTGACCTGCCCAGTTTTTTTTAATTTTTTGTCATTTTGCAAAGTATGTTTCCATTTCCAGACATACTCATAAGCACGGAGACAATACAAAGCCAATCGAATGCTCAGACACACACTCATACCCAACATGCAGTTCCCCGGCATCTTTTGTTGTTCATCCAGCAGCGCAAGCGGCTTTTTAGGAAAGCCGTTTGTCTTTGGCACTTTGCTTTACTCTTCTCCTCCCCCCACTGGCTAGCAGACAGGTTTTATAGCTCTGTGGTCCCATGGGGGGACACCAGCAACACTCTGACACATGTATCCCCCCTTCCCGTCTCTTTCATCCACACTTCGGCTGAGATGTGAATTCCAGCACTTAAAATAGAAGCAAAGGAGACGGCCAGAACAATGACGTCTGTGTGTGTGTGTGTATGACTGTGTATCACCATAAATCGTGACTCCTGAATATTTATACATGACATAATCTGATATAGCACCTGGTTTTTCATTAAAACGAGTTGTTCTGAAAGGTGGAACTTGCTCCGATGGGCTTAACACTGTGCTCCTTGCATCAGAGGTGATGAATCTCATGCTTCGCCGCTGAGCACATAAAAACAGACACAGCAAACAGATTCAGAATATTGTATAATATCCTCCAACAGGTAAAAGCTTGGACAATCCTCAGACCATCCACTCCTGCTCCTCCTATATCTGTCTGGAACACAGTACAGGCAGAAATAGCATTGGGATGAGCTAAATGCTTCATTATCACAGTGCACAATAGACAGCCCGTCGGCAGAATCTCACGAGACGACTCACTGCGGTGTTGCTGTGCGTTTGTGTGGTTGAGTCAAGGGATAACTCAAGGGATTTACCATCACATACAAAGGAGAAGCAAAACAGTGCAGGAAAAGACATATAAATAGTCTCCCAGTTTTTCCTCTTTATTTAATCTAACTGGTTTTGCATCAAAAACAACAGATGTTCCACTTTTCTTCTCTGTGGGTGGTTCAAAACATAATCAGATAGGCTTTGTCCCTGTAGTGATTCCATCTGATTTACTCATTCCTTATCATATATATATATATATATATATATATATATATATATATATATATATATATATATATATATATATATATAATGTGATTTTTTTTTGTTTCATCCTCACTGCTCCATTCCTTCATTACTTCCATCTTAATAATGTAGTGTTCATAAGGGCAGGGTGAGGCAATCAATCCCATTTCCATCATCATGTGGTGACACATCAGCAGACTGTAGCTTTCTGTCTCCCAGCACTCCCACGTCGCAGGGGGGACAGTAACAGGATTTATGGAGAATCTTGGGTCAGAGTGGGTGGTCATAGCTAAGTGAATAAGCGGGATACGGAAATCGGATCTTCTGCAATAAAAGCTGATTTTATCTCCTTTCCTCGCGCAGGCATGCTGTGTTTACTACCTGCTCAGAAACCGACAGAAACTCACAATACGCCACTAATCGGATTTATCAGATGAATCCGAAATGGACAAATGCAATCACGCATTCACACATCGACACATGTCCCTGCGCATGCTTTGTCTCATTGCTGCTCACACTACTGAGAGCTTGTTCAAATATAATCTAGTATTCTAGAATTCAGACAAAAGAAATCTACAAGAAAAACCAAATGCATAATTTTCTGGATTTGCTTCAATGCAGAAGCAACGATACAAGGAAATATCGACAACTCTATTGTGCGATCACACATAGTTCAGCCTGTAGCTGCATTGTCTTGTACTTTCATTTTGTCTTATTGTAACCACAGACATCAGTGTAGTTTTCTGGAATTTTATGTGACAGGACAACACGAAGTAGGGCATACTTTAGTAAGTGGAAGGAAGATACTTAATTGCCATTTGCATTTTTTTATTGATATTTTTTGTCATAAAAATTAAGTGCTTTAAAAATTAAGAACATCTCTTCATTCTTTCGATGTAAGGGTTTTGTCTTTCTTTGTTTTAAAACCTTAAAAAGATGATGTTTCTGGTTTTACATTAAAAGTATTTAAGGACCTTGTTAAGCTTTATTTTTTTAGGAGTCATGGTTTTATGGTGTTGTTGTCTTCCTGAAGGGGAACCTTCCAAGTTCCTTCAAAAGAATAGCATCCTGCAGCATGATGCTGCCAGTATTGGTATGTTCAGGGTGAAGTGGAGTGTTTTTCGACACACATACTGTATATTTCCCTTTATGGTCCCACAGAAGGAAAATTTATTTCTACATTTAACCCATCCCTTGGGGAGCAGTATGCTGCCACACAGTGACATAGAGGGAGCAATCTGTGGTCAAAGGTCTTGCTCGGGGGACCCAGAGTGACAGACTGAGTTTCAAACTGGCCACCTTTGCAGCCTCTCCAAGGAGCAAACACCCGGCTGTCTGACCACTAGACTACCACTCCCACATATCAGTCAATAAATAAAAAAACATGCATTTATACTAAGTTTAAAGAGGAGAAGTATATATGATAATTAGGTGTCTTCAGAAGAAAGTTGTTTCTGCTGGATTTTATTGTGGGGTATTCGATTAAAAAGGACGTGAATGCTTTTGCAAGCAGTTCTAATGAAATCCGTCACAGTTCATGGTTGAACGAGTCACTGTGTAAAGGTTCAAGGGGTTGAGAAGACCTGTACTTGGCAATGCATCACCACAGCTGTATTTGACAAGAAGGCCGTCACTCACTAGTAGAAGTTTATGGCAAGCAAGCAACACTTGTACTTCATCGTTCTTTTTTTTTCTTTTCAGTCTTGCCTTTGGCAAGTACAGGGAATCAATCTCCACTTCATAGGACAGGCTTTTGCTTCGCTGTCTCATTTTGCTGTGCCACGCACCTTGCAAGGTGATGAAATGCAAACAGCGCAAAAAGAGTGTAAAAGAGAACATCAAACTGGGGATAGGTTATTAAGGTGGGACAAAGCGATATTGGTCAAGAGACCGAGACGTGGATGCAAATGAGCAGATTCTCCCAGTTTGTCGGAGAAAATGGTGAAAAGGAGGTTGTGAAAGAGCAGTCAAAACACAGACTAACATCAATCGGTGTGGTGGAGGCATGAAGGAGGCGAGAAACGAGGGTGTCTGTCCACGCCGGTAGCTGGTAACACTGCATTATTATTAACAATGCCCCTCCACCCACTACCCTAATGCCTGTCGCAGAGAGGGAGAGAGAGAAATGTTAACTCTTGCATGGCTGAAACTGTAGGCAGTGGGACAAAGAGTGGGACAAATGTGCTACATATTAAAGCTCTCAAGATTACGAATAAAAAGAGCTGCATTCTTTGTTGGACTCTGAAGAGGCTGCAGACAATACAGAGACAGACATAAGGCTGGAAGGGCTATAGGCTGAGTCACATTTGTTTATTCTAAGAATATATAGAGGCACTGGCTTTGCAGTGAGGGAAGAGCATTGATGGAAAGTAGTGGGGGGAGAGAGAGGATTCTAGTTAGCACTGTTATGTGTAAATGTGAGTGTGTAATGTGCAAACCCTTGAAGTGTGGGGGAGGGAAGCCTGGTGAGAGGTGAGTGGAAAAAAAGGGCAAAAAAAGGGTTCAAGGAGAATAGAGGGAAAAATACATTAAGACGAGATGCAACTGTTTTCATGCTGAGGCAAGAGTGCTTAACAGAGCAATGAACTCCTTTTTTTTTGGGGGGGGGGGTATTTTTGGGAACATGGACAAGGCTGAGAAACAGAAGGGGATAGATGCAACGTCTGGATAGGGCTTTTTTTTTTAAATATTACTGATCATGAGAATTTCTGAAAACTTCCTGATTTGAGAAACATCCTTATAGGGACCCTAAAATAATTAAGTAAAGGCTCCAGCTTTCTTGCTGTAGTAACCCAAATGAGCAGACTCTATGCCCTTGAACTGACTGCTGATATTGTGTAAAAGGTTGCACACAAGTGAAACAATGGCTTCTGTGCTGACTCTCCACAGGACAGGGACGTGCATGTGTGTATGTAAGGAGGCGTACCCCCCCCCCCCCCCTTCACCCCTCATATCTTGGCCGAGACTGCAGGGGAGGAGCTAGCTATGGCAGGCTCGTTGCCACCTTTCACACAAAAGCAGTGTGAATTTGAAAACGCGGGTCTGCATGTGTGTTTACACAGGTTCACGTGCCGCCATATGCTCAGATTTATCCACATACCGACAACAGAGGGCCAGGAGGTGAATGCAACAGGACAGGTCTTTAAATAGGTTGAGTCTCTCTTTTCCCGAATTATTAACCAAAGATTCCTCTACACAAAGCATAGCTACTGAAACTAGAGATGCACCAATTGATCGACCAGTTTGACAATTTTCTTATGACCGGCTGTAATGAGGGAATGGGCAAGTAAACACTTGAAAAATTGATTTTTTTTTATATTGCTTAAATGCGTAAAACCAAGAGATCCCGCCAGTTTTGTTCCACATATAGTGAACAACAGATGCACTGAAGGTTAGAAAGATATATGCTTTGATGCATAAATAGGGATAATCTTGTAATTCATTCATGTTCTGTTGGATCCAAAACTACGACTTTAATCACAGAACCTGCAGACAACTGGGAATCCGTCTGGGCCTATAAGAGAATGATCAGTGCATTGCCTATAAAAAGGAATTAGCAAAGGGGAAGAAAAACAACTTGATGATCAATTAATCCTCTGATTTCAGTTTAATCTTCTACATCTTTGGTTTTGGTTGTTCTCTAATAGTGTTATAATTCTCAGGCAAAAAAACAAAACAAGTGATTGCTGGATCTTTAATCCAAGCAAACTATAATTTACTCTGAGAGTCCCACTGACACATTCTGTATACTATTTTCTCAGTTTCCATTACTCTTTGCCATCCTACATCTCCTTTGTTTTTTTTTCCCCTTCCCTTTAAAATATCCTTGAAAGTTGTGCCAGTTTGCAACACTCATGGGCTTTGTGACAAGCTTTCTGACCTGCAGGAACAAACACACACGTGCATGTGCATGATATCTGAATCAGAACGCTTCTGCAAACACACACAGACACACACACAGACAACCACGCGCTCGCACGACGGCCAGAGGTGTTCCTGCTGAATTGATCGCAGCTCAGACAGAGCTGAGGTCAGACGTAATGTATCAATCATGCAAGAGTCGGCATGCAGAGAGGCAACAGCAGCAGACAGCCGTTCGGTTGAAAGGCCAGTCACGCCCAGCACGGTGTCCGCCTCCACGTTAACATGACAGGGAAGGATTGCTGGGGTTTAACAAAATGAACTAGGTGATCCATAAACGGGGAAAGCTTTTGATACTGGAATCAATAAACATTAAGGAGTGCCCTTATCAGACACAAATCTTATTAAAAGGATCTTAATTAAAGCAATACAACAAGGCTTTAAACTATGCAAACTCCTAGAAAGATGCTAATATTTGAAACATGTCCAAAAACTGTGGCCAAGTTGTTCTCAGATTGATCTCCACAATTTCAAGGGCAACATAATTATCAGACACAAATCAACCATTTAAGGGACATCGGGATGTGAAGCACATTCACTCAACCTTTGTTTGATTCTTCAATTCACACCTTTCAGACTCTCAGAGCCTCCAAACAACACAATGGAGAGGTTGAAAACAGTCTTGCAAAAGTGGCTAACATAGAACAATGCAGCAACCATGCCTTGGGCTTTCTCTGGCATTGAAAAGAGGAAGGTAACAGACAATAAGGTACGGTCTTAATTAATGATGTCCCAACAGAGCTGGACCAAGGTTGTATGAGGCTCTGGGCAGAATTTTGTCCACCATCAGTTAAAGGGTTAGGGTTGGTTTTGCTGCAATTCTGCTCATCTACAAAATAGGCTGATATTTTGTTTCTGCAACTTTCCTGAGCCATTGCAATGAAATCCCGTCAAGATATTTGACCGTGCAAATCTAAATGACAGCAAAGATACGTCTAAGTATTAAGTCTAAGTTTCATCTTAAATATAGGTCGGAGCTTGTTACTAAAGGACAATGTCAGTTATAGTAAGCTGCTGCAGCTGGATGGCACTCTAGCTTCAACAGCCAGCCAACAAGACAGTTAACTAGAATACAGAGAGTTACATATATATATATATATATATATATATATATATATATATATATACATAAAACATAGCATAAAATATTTAGAAGATTTCAGCTACTTGTCAGAGGACTTATGATATTAGAAGATATGATAAGAGAGTGTTCTTGGTTGCGATAACTGTGGTAATAGTGAATAAATGGTGTTAGAATTACAATTTTTTAAAAATCTCCATCAAACTTTTTTTACTTTGACTAAAACAGAAAACTATTATCTCATTAAGCTGTTTTCCTTGACTTCTATCAATCTTTCATGTACACAGCCCCACTTATGTCTCTTTTTATAAGACAACTGTTATGTTCTTTAGTAAGATGCACCCTCGATCCCTCTCCTTAGTCTAAGTAGTTTATCTATTGATTTAACAGCACTGAATCACAATGTAAATGGGTGCCTTCAAGGATTGTTCAGAGTCTCATTAGGCAATTATCAGGCTTGTTAATATTAATGCAACTAAAGGTCAGATGCACAAACTGGTGCCAGTGCTAATTTGTATAATATTTACTTTGAACATCTGTACAAAAACACCAATACATTTTCAAGCAAAGGTTCTCTGGATAGATGGAAAATATTAGTACCTGGAGATTTTAAATAAGGATCTGTTCAACCCGAAAATCCTGGATTCAAGCATCTATACTTTTGTACAACTACTGTATTTTGCCAACTTGTCCAAAAGAGCTCAATTTCTTCTGCTGCCCCCCGTGACAAGAACCGGAGCCCTCAGGAGTCACAGAAGTCTCATATACTTTGGTCCGGTAGTGCGTCCCGCAAAAAAACAAATTAATCTGTCCTGGGTGTACCCCGCCTCTCGCCCATTGATAGCTGGAGATAGGCACCAGCACCCCTCGCGACCCCATGAGGGATAAACGTGCATAGATAATGGATGGATGGATGAATGGATGGATTGTCACAAAAACTAACATTAAAAAAAATAACAGGAAATAAAGTGAGAATGTTCTGCATATAGGTCAGCCTACTTATTCATTTATTTTTTTAAATGAACAAGGTTGGAACAACCCAAACAGTAAGCCAAGAAGGTACTTAAACAATCCTGTGTCATATCTATCATCAAGTCATTACCTAAAAAGCAATAAATATATCAGAATAATTTTTTAATCCTATACTCAAGAGTAAAGTAGTGAATTTAGATTCACCAAATCTTGTTAAAAAAATTAACTACTTACAAGATTTAACACTTCAGTTGAAATCGTTGAAATATAACACAAATACCTATTACCTCATGGCTGAAGTCTTTAAGTCTAAAGCCTGCGATTTATGCACAATCATTAACAACACACACACACACACACACATAAAGAGAGAGAAATAGAGAGATCTGACCTACTCCATCCATCACATCAACCTGTATGACCTCACTTTCTCTCCAATACCATCTGCATTATTCCTACCTAACTCACATAAAACAGCAATTCAGTTTACACAAACGTTCTAAAATGCTTTTAAAAATTCTATGAGATTCTTTTTTTAGCTGTGATCAAACCCGTAGGATTAGGAAGGAAGGAAACAAAAAAAAGCAAGCAAATCTATGTGCGACACATCTTCCAGAAACCGCAGCTGGCCTCCGGACGATCGCTGCAAAAGCCACCTGACTGTTGTTTTCAGTGTCGCCACTTACTTGCAGGGTTTTCTGGTGCTGATTCATTGAGGAGGCTGGCAGAAAACACAGGAGCTTCAAATGGAAACAAAGCCGCGTGGTTTAGCTGCTTCCTCTGCTCTCTCTCAGGATCAGGATGGCATGAACGGTGCAGGAGGAGAGAGGTATGCAGCAGACAGGAGGGAGAGAAGGAGGAGGAGGAGGAGGCAGGGATCTGGAGGAGGAGTGGTGCTGATGATGCACAGCCCACAGCAGGTGCGCTTTTACAGACAGGCTTTCATTTTATTCTCTTGATGCACTCCCGCCCTCTGCTGGATCATTGAAGAGATGGTCCTCCTAACAGCTCTAAAGGAGACCGCATACAGTGCCTTGCAAATCTATACAGAGCCTCTGAACATCATAGTATTTGGTTACATCTACACCCACTAATTCCAGTATTTTTATCAGGATTATATGTGATACATTAACACAAAGCAGAAAATAATTATGAATTTGGAGGATAATTATGTTTATCTTCTTTCTTTCTTTGTTTTTTACAAATACAAATCTGTACAGTGTGGTGTGTATTTATATTTAGCCTCTGTTTCTCTGATAACTCCAAATAAACAGTGCAACCAACTCTCTCTAGAAGTCATCTAAGTAAGGTGGACTCCACCTGTCCACCCTCTCTGATATAATATCCTTAAATAAAATCTATTTAATCTCTGTCTAAATCCAGCTTCTGTGAAGGGCTCAGAGGTTTGTTGGAGAACATTTCTAAACAAACAGCATCCTGAAGACCGAGAAACACCACAGCCAGATCGTGGAAGAAGTTGAGGAGGCGACTAAAGTACAATTAGGTCATAAAACAAGATCTAAGGCTTTCACTGTCTCACAGAGCTCCATTTAATATCTTATCACAGTTGAAAACTTACTAAAACTTGCCAATCTGTCTAAACTCACAGGCCAGCCGGTATTGGTGAGTAGCCACAGCCCGAATTCGTTTGCAATTATATTAAAAAGAAATTAGCATTTTTGCTGTCATGCAGATTCTAAATTAGGCAGAGGTAATTAATTTAAACATAGCATATACAGTAGATATAAATGTATGCCTATGCATGAAATTAGCTAAATTAGCCACAATTAGAGATCGTTTCAAACACTAGATGACTGGAAAGTGCTTCCACTAAGATTTTTGGCATGAGATGAAAAAGCATCAGCAGTCATTAGTGGTATACATATGCCACCTTGGAGATTGGATGGTCTGAAGCAAATTTGCAACACTGATCTACCAGGGGTTTAAGGAGAGCGAAATCTGAGAAACAGCCAAGTGGCTCATGGTAACTCTGAAAGAGCTGCATTGACACTGTTTTTACTTGCTTTTATTCTGCTTTTTTTTGTTCTTAATTGTGTAAAGCGCCTTGCGTTGTTGTTGTACTGAAATGTGCTATACAAATAAACTTTCCTTGCCTTGCCTTAGGCTCTGTGCATATGCCACATTTGTACCTGGAAAGTATGCTTTAGAATAAAACGAATCACTGGATCACTACGAAGTTCTAAGTGGGGTATTCCGCACACAAAAATTTTATTCTGTTGTTGTTGTTGGAGACTTTAACATTCATGTGTGTTGTCCTGATAAACTGCTGGTAAAGGACTTTAAAAAGCAGGCAGCTAATGTCTAGACCTGAGCCTTGGTTTAATGAGAGGACTCGTGCTGTCAGAAGGAAATGTCACAGAGCGGAACGGATTTGGAAAAAAGACAAACTGCAGGTTTTGCATCAAATCATGAAGGACTGTTGGCGCCCCGTATCAGAACACAGTTAAAGAGGTGAAAAGAACTTAATTTGGGAAATGTTGTGTTATCAAACAGACATAACCCACATGTGTTGTTCAACACCATTGACTCTGTTCTTAACCATCCTCAGAACCCTTGCTTAGAAGCATCCAAGCAAGGGTTAGAAGCAGCTGATTTGTGTAATAATTTCTTAAAGTTTTTTGTTGACAAGGTTGTTGCCTCAAGGGCTCTGATTATCCCGCCGGACTCCGACCCTTCTGTCTCAGCCACTTGCTCTGCAGCTTTTAGGCTGTTTGAACCTGTGAATCTTTCTTTTAGGTCTTTCCCAGTATTGCACAATATGTCCTTTCCATTGTTGACTGCAGTCTGTGCACTGGTGTGGTTCCTGCTAAACTTAAACCAGGGAGCCAGCTTCCTTTGAAATAAAGTTGTTGCCCTCTGCCCTATTTTTCTGATAGTGAGGAAATTAAAAGGGGACAGACTCTTTAAAATTTGCTGCAGCATAGTCTTATAAAGATCTACTATAAAGAAATCTTGTATTGGGGGTGGATAACTCAGTTACATTGAATTCAAAAGTTATTAAAATAGTCAGATAGGACAGGCTTGTGAGGAAGTACTGTTATTTATCTGTAATTATGTCCACACAAGGTCAAAAACATGAAGGCAATATTGTATAGGTTTGTGCATATTTTGAGAGAAGCCAATTGAGTCTAGGGTAGTATTAAAGGCTACATTAAGGTTATCACATTGAGTGTCTACATGACACTCAATCCCCACTATAATGACCTTGTTAGAATTTAACAATAAATCACATAAGAAGTCTGAGAACTGATCTAAGAACTGACAGTAATGGCAAGGCGGACAACCTCTTACTTTCACATGAACAACTACCTTTCTTGTATGGATAATACATTTTGGAGTGTGTTAAAGAGACCTTTTAAACAGTGTGTCGCAGATAATGATTACACACTCACAGTGAAAAGCTGTGCCTGCTAGGATCAGCTGTAGTTTGGGGCATTTTTTAGTAATTCCACTGATGGAAGAAAAAAGACAGACGAAAGCAGCCTTTTTGTTTATAACGAGTATACAGAATTTTATTTGCAGTGATCCTGTTATCACAGAGTAAGATCAATTTACTTAAAGCGTATTTGAAAGCTATTGAACCCACACACATATCCAACAGTTTGTTTGTTTTCAGAAAAAGAGCCATTTTTAATAATAAATAATGTACTGCTTGAAATATACACATTTTATATACACAGCTTTGACTATACACATATAATTATTGACTGCTTTCTTCTTTGAAATGATTCTCCAAAGCAGCATCGATTCGCAAAATACTTTCATTAAAATCCTTTAGAAATAAATGTATATGTGTGCCAATTTCTCCACGAGGACATGCTTTAAATTCCCACATATTTATTTCAATAAAACGTCAACTAAGGAAAAGCAAAATTGCAAATAACAAAGGTTTAGAAAGTGGGTAATAACACATTAATATACATTTGAGAGAAAGGCATATACATTTACTAAATTAACTCCTCCAAATAAGCATACTAGTAAAATACAATTTTCAATATGTTTACAAGTTTTAAAGGGAGAAGTTGATTGTTAAACACTACATATGCCAAGACACAGCAGCCAGCACTGTGAAAATCCATTAGTACCTTTTGTGACTTCACCTGAAGATCACAGTAAAGTAAATACAGATTTAGGATTTTGATTTATCCAAAAATAAATGTCCCTAATTGAACTATGTGTTATTAAAAACATAACAATTCACATTCAAAAAAGATCACCAGGTTTCAGGGGACTGACTTACATATAAATCTCCCAGTATTAGCATATTTAAGGACACTTATCCAGTTTTACCTTGTTACTCCATGTAGCAGAATAAAATGGATTGCATCTGGAAAATGGCCTAGGTAGGGGTGTAGCATGTCTGGTGTTATCTTGAAACTTTGGGGAGGAGCTTAGTGAAGGGACGGTGCAGATCATTTGTGAATGATTTAATTTTCTCACTATTTTGCTTTAGTCATCCCAGTTTGCTAACATAATATTTTCTCTTAAGTTTTCCTGTCAATAGATTTAAAATCACATCCACTGTGGAAACACTTCGAATAAATCTAAAGCCAGGTTCACACGGCAAGATAATTATGACAACTTTTGCCCCAATCTTCCTCTTTCAACAATCTTAAGGATGCCCCGATTATTGGGATGACTCTTAAGAGATATTCCTGCTGTGTGTGGTGTGTCAAGAGAGATCTAGTCTGCTTGGAAGGACGTCGGGCCGCTCCATCTTGAAATTCAACATGTTAGATTGTCTTGGCCCGATATCCTACCATGTGCGATAGTTCACCGAGGACAAACAAGCACACTGCTTGTTGAATATGATGTATAGCCAATCAGAAAGTGAGGGGACAGAAACCTGGAGGAAAATAAAAACACAACTGTTGTGCTTGGTGTGGGACCAGACACAGAACACTGTACGAGCAAACCTGTTATATCTACATTATTTTAATTTGTCATGTGTGGGTTTCTCAAGTTTTGTAATTCACCCGGCAATTTAAAAGTCTTGCAGTGTGAACCAGGCATTGCATTGGAACATCTTAGAGTCTTAAATTATTTATGTTACAATGTTGTATGATCCAAGGCACAAATGCAAACCACAACAACGCTCATGGAACACGTAATGTCAATAGAATTTTAAGTTTAGAAACATGCCGCTACTGTATTCTTCTGGGATATGTTGCAGTTAATGTAAAAAGTATCCACACAGTTGGGATCAATTGCAGCTTTGTTTCAGAGTTTTACTGCTATGACAGTTATGGCTATAAAACCAGGTTCTAATTCCAATTGAAAGTGCAGGGAATGTGTCTATGAAGTCCATCCAAAAATTGTCTCAGTTGTGCTGTGGTGGGGGGGGGGGGGGGGGGGGGGGGGTATTTTTCTTTCACCAGTCAGCAACATTGGGCAAGCAGCAAGCTGAAGAGCAGCATAGAGGACCAACCCCTAATGAATATAATTTGCATAAACACTACCAGAGTCAGAACGCACACACTACACACTGATTGAGGGTTCAGGTAAAAAGGTTCCAGGGTAGCCTAATGGAAACGTGTTAAGAAATATTCTGAATATTTTATCAAGGTACAAGCTCATAGAGCCTGAAGGGCTGAAATTAGTTCCTGTTTGGTGCATATTCTTCACATTCAAACAAAGGTTTTAGATATAATCTGTCATACAGAGAACGAAAGACCCTTAACCCTGAGCACATTTTTGTTAAAAATACATAGACATAATTTCATCATTCATGTTGAGAACATAAAAATGTGGCGGAAAACTTAAAGATAAGAAGATGGCTTCATGATGATGACTACTGATGTATAAATATGGACAAAAGGTTTTTGAGGTTTATCAAACTGTGTAGCCAAGTCTGACAATAATTGACCTTTTTTAGGTACAATTTTGTTGGAACACCTGGGGTGAACAAAGCTTCTTTTCAATGTCTATTTCTGGGCAAAATGGGGCAATGGCGGGCAAACTTGAAATAACTACAATAAAGATGTCAATTTTTACTGCAATATTAGCAATTAAATACCGCTGCTGGCTGTCTTAAACCCTTGTTGCCCCCGAAGGTTGCATCGCTAAAAATCCACAGATATTTCTTAGTGTAGTTTCAAACAAGTATATGCTGGTAACACTTTGATCTAGTACTGCGATGGTTTCATAATTTTTCAATTGGTGTAGACATCATGTTTTAATAAACAACAGGAAATCCAAATAAATATATCTTTAGAAAACTTTCTTGCACCACAACATCAACTATTTCACAGTCCTACTGCCAGTAATGCAACCGATACACACTCCAACTCAACATGTAGAGAATTTAACATGGCCATGTCCTACCTCTTAACTTCCATTAAACATTAATGTCTCTGAAAGCCCTTCCTCTACAGAGAGTCAGGTGATGACGAGCAGTTCAACAGTGAGGCCATGTGAAATACTGACTCCATTCAATGTTTCAGTCTGATTTTCTGGAGGAGATTAATCACTAGTTAACTGCGTTCTAATCAGGACCAAGATAGGGATGTCACAGTTAGCCATTTTTTTTAAATACATTTCCCCAAAAAGGAGGAGTGAAGGAGTTGACTGACAAAAACCCTCCTACAATGGCAGACTGAAGTCCGGGCAGGTAAGCATGGAGCTGTATGTTCTGCCTCCTACAAATCCCCGTTGTTTTCTTCCCTGACATCAATACCATCATTGAGAAAGGCTTCTTTTTCTGACGACATGGCTTCTAATTCATGATCGAGACTGAAACCGTTCATTTCTGTTACCAGAGCAGAGTGGGCTGAGGAAGCCTCAGAGCTGTGATGAATGCCATAGCAGAAGTAGATGACTAAACCTGCAAAGAAGGAGAAAGAGGTGGGGAAACTATTTGTATAAAATTATGTTTAGAGATCAAAGAAAATCTGGAAAAGCCTCAGCTAGGGTGGAGAGACAATAAATTTTGATAGAAACGAAACTTCATTAGGTCTTCAGTCTATAATGCTATAATGTTCAATATGACAACAATGTATGACTACCTATAGCCATCCAGATGGAAAATCTGATCCATGTTCCTCTGTCCAGCTGCATCATCAGATAGACATTGACAAACATGCTTACGACTGGAATGAAGGGCAGCAGGGGAACCTGAGAAAACAGGACTGTATTACCAAACACCAACACAACGCTTTTGTGCACAAATATATGCACAATATATGCACAAAAGCCTTAAAACACGATTTTAGAGGCTTGGTGACTCCAAGTTGCCATTCTTTGCTGCAGTTCTCTAACAAGAGCGACACAATATTTCTGAAATCTAACGTCATTGCAATAACACTGTGCACAGTTTTAATATGGGAAAGGACTGGTAAACATTTAAATTGTTACTCTGACAGTTGATATGAGCAAGTTTAGGAGAGCGGGTGTTTTCTTGGAGCCATTTCCTGACTTACAAAAATGGACATGCCTCTGTCTTATTTGGATGATATTTTTTCGAGTCTTACCCCTTCTGAAGAGTGGCTATGAAAACTGGGCCTCTGTTTCACCTGATATTTACACCTCCCTGGATTGTGCATTAAAGGTTTTGCGACAAGTATAGAGGATGCCGTAACTATTAGACTTCTAAAACTGTATTTCAGATCAATTATTTTCTATTCCAATTAGCAAAACTGAAAAAAGTTATTTTTGACAACTGACAACAAATTAAATAACAAAGAGGTATAACCAAGTGAATTAGATAGTAGTCAAGTCACACAATTTAGTTAGGCATGCTAAGAAGTTGGGACTGAAAGTAACAAAACGAGCCCAGTTAAATTAGCTGACAGACATAATAACACCAACAATTTTAAAGAACTAAAAAATCTTTGTGTTATTGCTATATATATTTGCGAATTTAGCTGGGTAGCTGCTTTTTTCTCACTTTAAAACTAAACAATAAGTTGCTTCTCCTGAAAGGCATGTCGTCCTGTGTTTCCCATTTTGAAGAGTAGCTTCAAATAAATGCCCCCCTTTGTGGTGTCATATGTAAATATTTAGGTACCCAGTGGAAACAGGAAGCCAAGGACTTCTAATTAAGATTTGTAGATATCTGATGAAATGAAAAAGTACAAATTACAAAACGGCTTCTGCTGGATTCATTTGATAGGAATTTCTAGCAGCAACAATAAGTCGAGTACTCGTAATTTAGAATAAAACAATAATTTCAGAAATAAGGATTTTTCATCTCACTGAAAGAATTTACTCAAATTAAATGCAAGATTATTTTCGTTTTTTCTCTCTCTGTCATTGTGCTACTCCAGAAACAATGAATTGATTTTAAGGCTTTTTTTTTGTACATTTGTTTACAATCATAGCCAAGAAATATGGACCTGTAAGTTAGATGAAATTAGCATGCTGTAGCATTGAAAAGGTCTTAAAGCCAAACCTTAAAGGAGAGTTTTGTTTTACTCTCAGGCTGCCTCCAGATGATGAAAACCAGAACTAGACAAACCATGAAGATGACACTGAGGGCTACCATGTTCCATGAGGCAAAGCCTCCCTGCACAGCCAGTACACTGAAAGTCAGGATCAGCAACCCTGCAGAAGCACATATGAAAGAGACTGTTACTCAACAGAGGGGGAGAATAATTTAATTTTCAACTGGTTTCATTTTAAATAAAGACTTATGTATGTTTATCCTCTAATGACAAACACACACTTAGCTATATCTTTATATCAGTAAAGTAAAAAAATAAATGTATTTCCTTCTACTCCTTGTTATAAAAATACAAACAGGCTTTTAAGACCAAAATCAGTCATTTTTCTTGTTTTTTTCTTGCATGAAAACGGACCTAGGACAGAGGTACAGATGTTGACAGTGAAGCCTGACAGCGTGGATGGCTCATGGTTGTTTGGAAACAGCAGAGTCTGGAAGCTGAATCTCTCCTCGACACCAGGAAGGATGCCCATACTGGTACTGGGCACACTTACGCCATCACTTAAATCTGCCTCATCATGGCTATTAGCTATCTGGTAGACATGGCTGTGCATCTCAGGTTGGTATCTGTAACAAAACAAAAATAAATAAATAAAGTTGTTTCTCCATCAGTTCTTAGATTAAATTAACACCACATATGTTGTTCAGGCAATAATATTTTTCTAAAGTAAATAAAATATAAAGTAGCGGGGACCCTTTGTACAAGTAATGTCAGTTAAAATGGGAGCTGAAGCCAACTTTTCAGCAGTTTCCCTCAGCTGTGACAGCATAAGTGAACGCAGTATGAAATATAAATGAATAGCTTTTTTATGTAAAAAGGATTTATACAAATAATTTGAACATAACCCAACAAATCATCTATTAGAGTGAAAAGTTCTGTGTTGGAAACCTTTCACAGGGAAGAATACCAGCTAGGTTTAAAAAACAGATAAAGGCTAATAAAATGTCAACTATAAATAGTATATTTTGATGCAAAATTCCTATTTGTAAAAAATGACAATTTTATTCTATAAAGTAAAAAATGAATGTTGATGAAGTGAATGTTGCAACACGTTTACGCCAAATCCTACTAATTTGGCAAGTAATGTTATAAGTAACTTTCAAAAATGTTCTTAGTTATATTTTATGTTTTAGAACAAACAATTTTGCAAATTCATCAGCATTTTTTGTAAATAGTCAAAGAAGATACTTGTATGTCAAGATATAAAAATTCCAGTGTGATGTGTCCTCAGTTATTTTGTTCCTGTGAGACCTTAATTATCCAGCACAAGTCTTTACTTAGTTCATTTCTAAGGAAAAATGGCTGACTATTCCTTTCAGTCCCACCTACCAGTTCTGAATAAAACTGCTCAAACTGACCTTAGCACCAGCACACAGGCGGCCACTAACGTATAGGCCAGAAGCGTTCCTATTGACATGAGGTCCACCAGGTCCTTCAGGTCAAACAGAAACGCCATGATTGCTAAAAATGTGCAAAAAGATAGTTGCTGTAAGAACTGTGCATGCTTGATGAGACTTGTCTTTCACAAGCACAAAAATGGAAAAGTACTAAATTATTTTTACATTCATGGACATCAAAACTACTAAACATCCTTATGTTATTTCTTACACAATGTGTGAAATAGCTGAATGACAACAATCCAAAGTCAAATTATTTGCTGCGCACACAATCTTGGCCAATAAAGCTGATTTTGATTTTGATTGACCTCAAAGGACATATGTGCATAAATGTCTCAGAAGTTATTGCCATATAATATATTATGGAAGTGTGTCAACTAAGAAAAAAATTTTTCAAAAGATATCTGTGATATATAATGCTCAGCATGAGCATGGCTAAATGAGCTTTCAGGATTATGTCAAATTATTATGATGTTACTTTACTAAGAAATTTAAAACAAAGAACGTTGTTTGTTTCCTGAAAAAACTTTCACTGAGCCAAGCTTGTTGTGGCGACGCTAAGATCATCTCTATTTCTTTCAGCTTTTCCTATTTAGGCTTCAAAACCACAGTGAGTAATTATTCTATCCATCTGTTCCCTGTAACTTCATGGCTTCTCTTGGGTCTCTCTCATTCACACTTAGGTATTCTGTCTTCCTGTTCCCTGGTCTCACCACAAACCACAATGTCATCTGCAAACATCATTGTCCATGGAGATTTCTGTCTAATCTCATCTGTTAACCTGCCCATCACCACAGCAAACAAGAAGGTTCTCAAAGCTGAGCCTTGATGCAATCCCCCTTCCACCTTAAATTCCTCTGTCACATCTACAGACATGTCTCATACATGTCATGCACCACTCTTGACATATTTCTCTGCTACTCCAGATTTCCTGATAAAATACCACAATTCCTCTCTCAGCACCCTGACATATACTTTGTCTAAATCTACAAAATCGCAGTGTAGATTTCCATCAATATCCTCAAAGCAAATACTGCTTCTGCAGTACTTTTTCTTGGCATGAAACCTTACTGTTCCTTGCAGATGCTCACTTCTGACCTCAGTCAAGTTTCTATTACTCTTTCCCATAACTTTATTGTATGACTTATCAACTTTATTCCTCTGTAGCTGCCACAACTCTGCACTTCCCTTGTGGCAGAACTATGTCATGTTGTAAAATTGTCTGTCAACTGTTGTTGTTTTTTTTAGGATGATCTGTTATTATGTCATGCAGAACAGAGTCCCAAGTATTTTCCCAAGAGAAGCAGGAGCGGATTCTAAATTGCTGTAGGATCTAAATTGCCCTGTAATCAGGGCATTACACTACAATGTATACTGTCTTTATTTAAAGGTAGAGTCTCTTCCGGTCCTCTGGGGGATCGCATGAAAAGAATCTCCCAAATCCACTTATTTTTTCTACTTTTTTTCTATTTTTTTCTTCCTCTTCTTTTGTTAAACTTGGACACGGTTTGCTTTTTGCGACTCTCAGCCATATGGTGAGAGCAGCAGCTCTACAATGAATGGTTAACTGCTAAGCTAACCGCTAAGCTAACTGGATACATAAACACTAGAAGTGCACATGCGCAGCCAGCAAGCGAAAACTAACAAGGAACGTGCATGCACGCTGGTGTTATGTAAGGGCATCAGAATGATTGGCATTTGGGACAACCAATAGATAAGGTGATACCCCCGGAACGTGAGGGATAGAGAGGGGTGAGAGCAGGACAAAAACTCTGACCAATCCCTGCTCTTCAGTGTGAAGGGCAGTAATTGGTCAGAGTTTTTACAGGCCTGCAGCTTTTATTGACTACTTTCAGGATGGCATAACTACAGGATGAATAATAACAATCTAAATTATATATTTAGCCATAATAAAGTGAATATTTCAAAGTCAGTCTTACATCCCCACTGGAGGTTGCAAAGTAGTAAGTGGGATTCTAAATCTGAAAGAAAAACTATAAAGTGTAAGTATCCAATGAATAGAATCAGAATCAGCTTTAATTGCCAAGTTGGTTCATACAATAAGGAATTTGACTCCGGTTCCACTTTGCACTCAATGAAGCCGTTTTAGTACAAAAAAGGAAAGCAGAAATATTTTTATTGTAAACATCTATACATACATGTTTCAGGAAAAAAAGGAAGACATGGCTGGATTGGTGCAAATATCTGTGTGCTCTGCCTGGAACGAAACTGTTCTGGTACCGCCGTTTATTTGTAAATTGTGTTCCCTTGCGCCAATATGCAGTTAGAAGTCTAAATACTTTGGTTCCATAATGTGTGTGGTCTGCAGAGATGTTAGCTGCCCTTTTCCTGACCCTAGACCTGCACAACTCATGTATGAAGGGAAGGTCAGCCTAGACGATCCTCTCTGCAGACCTAAGAATGTGCATAAGACAGGCTGAAATATTTATTTTATATATATATATATATATATATATATATATATATATATATATATATATATATATATATATATATATATATATATAATATATATATTTGCAAACACCTAGAAAGAATATAGCCCCATACTCAACCAACAGCCATGGCAATGAGCCTCTTGCATGTTATTTTGTGGGTCGGAAGCTGAACATATTGACATTCACTGGTAAATATATCCACAGAAAACAGGAAGGTCGCAAATATATATAAATAAAATGGTGGAGACCAGATTGCAAATGTAATATTTGATTGTCCATGTTGAGGCTGAAAATATAGGTCATAGTACAATCTTCATTTCAGTGCATGGTGCTTAAATATTTTAAATCACATGAAACCATTAAGCTACTCTAGCTGCATTTGGTAACTGCTAGAGGGAAAGATAATCATATAGACTTTGCTTAGTTTTAGATTTTTCCTTATATTTTTTTAAAAGAAGCTTTCAGCATCATCCTCTATCCTTACACTTTTTTTTTCATGACTGGGACTTGTTTTGTTATTCTTTTTCAAAGTTATTAATTTTCTCTCTTTGGTTTTCACTTCGTACTCCTCTTACCCGATATGACCCCAGCCGCAACAGTGGAGTTTACAGGGGCCTTCCTCTCGCTGACATGGGCCAAAAAGGAGAAGAGAAGGCCATCTCGTGCCATGGCAAAGATGATACGGGGCAGGGGGAACATGGAACCCAACAGACTGGGGTGGAGTGAGGAGGGAAACATAAGGTTTTGGTGACAGTTGTTGGTAAGTAGCGGGAAATATAGGGAATGAGTAGGAAAAGCTAGTTGGAAAAAGAAACCTAGTTAGTAAGACGTGGGTTGGAGATTTGAGGCAGGAGATTGCGCAAGAAGGTCGAAGCAGTATAGATCAAGGGGCCATGACGTTGTTGGTCCAAAGTTCTCTAAATGATGGCATGCAATGATGCAAGGCTCAACATGCTATTATTCTCTATAGTATTTACATGTATTTGGCCATTTTACACATGCGGTTTTACTCCGTGGATTTCTTCTTGCATGATGCAGGCTGAAAATATTACTGTAAGTTTCAAAGCTGAATAGAAGCGAAATATATATTTTGACAGACCAATGTTATAGGAATAATGCAGAAGGACAACAATAAGCTAGACCAGTGGCAGTTCTTGCATGAATGTCACCCAAGGCGAGGAACCCCCACACCCACTTGACCAGAAAAACAGAGTAGGCTGTGCTGTGTTTCCTAGTTAGTACAATATTTTCTCCATGGCTGCTTCCATGATACAAACCTTGACAAAGATGCCCCTGATTTGCAAAAGTCTAAATCCTTCAAATTTCCACATTTCATGTATCTTAATGTAGCACCAAGGCGCTCTTGCTAAAGGCAGAGAGAATGTCACAGGTTAACTTGCTGTGCTGCACCCCATTTGATTGACACGACTCAACATTAATGCCTCCCTAAAATAACCGTAACCAACATTTTGGATACCCTTTGAGATGTGAGGCAGCTGTTTTTGCCTTCTCATCACAGGGGACGGCACATTCTATGCACAACTGAGCGATTTCATTGCTCCACATATAATATAATATAATATAATATAATATAATATAATATAATATAATATAATATAATATAATATAATATAATATAATATAATATAATATAATACTGCCCTGCGATTGACTGGCGACCTGTCCAGGGTGTACCCCGTCTCTCGCCCATTACGTGTCGGAAAATGGATGGATGGATAACATAATATAATATAATGGGTTTTAATTTCTATGTATTTATTCAGTGGTGCTCACCCTCCCTCTAATGTCACTGAGAGCATCTGTTCATGTTGCCTATGACAAAAACCGCCACTGAGCAAGCATTTTCAAAAAAGGAAACAGAGCCCTGTATATAAAACAGCTAATAGATCCCTTTGACATTCAAGGAGCGGTTTTCTACCAGGTATTAACAGGTATTAGAGATGCTATCGTGCAGATGGATGCAAGTTAAAGATTTAAGACATGCGTGTTAGTGTCTCACCTGCCCCTGTGCCAGAGGCAAGGGTTGCAGTTAGCGGGGTTTTGGTGCGGGGGCTGATTTCAGCCATGAACTTGAAAAGCAGCCCATCGTCCGCCATCGCCCACAAAACACGGGGTATAGGGAACATAGCCCCCAGCAGGCTGCCATGCGGGAGGAGACCAGGATATATAGTATCCACACTTCACTTACACCCAAGAGAATGCCATAAGACATACATGAACGAAGACAACGGCTCACACATTAAAGAAACACAGAACAGAATGAATGTAGTAGCATAAAGCATAGCATCGGCACATACAGTCCTGTCAAAAAGTTCTGAGACCTTATTAGTATTTTGCTAACCTGACTCTCGCCAGATGGATTTCGTTCCACAGAGCTCCTCACGGCTCCACACATCCATCTGGAATCACTGCCATTGGGAGGGATTTCAATATCACATAAAATGGATGAGCCAATCAGGATCGCCAGGCGGGATTTTCGTAGATGTGACGTATCAGAGAAGCAACTGTTTGGATTCAGACAACAATGGCGGCTCGCAGCGAGGAAGCAAGCTGTAACGCTGATGCTGCTATTTCAGCAGTGTAGTCCAATCTACCAAATATTAATTCTTTAAAAGAACACCAGAGAATGGCTTTAAAGGTTTTAGTTAGTGGAAACGATGTTTTCGCCCTTCTCCCGACCAGGTTTGGCCTTCCCAAATGTCAGTGTCACAGGTTGGTTTCGATGTGAGTTGTTGAAGCAGCGCGTCAGTAAAGATGACGGATAAGTGGTCTATCCAAACATATGCAAGGATTTTTGATAAGGCCCCTCCTGAAATACATCTCCAATGGAGCAATCCCAGATGAATGTGTGGAGCTCTGCGGAACAACATCCATCTGGCAAGAGTCAGATTCGTATTTTGTCTCCAAAGTGCCAGACTTTCATATTAATTCTTTGGAAGTTGTCTTGTTAAATTATGACCAACTCTTTTTTATTGTATGCATTCAAATCATACATATCTTTTGCAATAATCAAAACATGGCCATGATAAATATATATACTATGATATAAAAATCATTAAACACTAACACTGAACATAAATAAAACAGCTTGATGAGTCTTGGTTACATAATAAGACACATACATTACGAATCATTTGTCAGTAGAGCTTTTATTTTTAGATAAGGAGTCAAATCCCTTTGAAAGCTAAATATACCCACAGAAAACATACAGTAAGCATGCACAGGCATGTTTATATGTGCCTGCACATGCACTTATGCGTGTTTCTCTGGAGCCTTTTTCACGTGAGCGCAGATGTTCAAAAGAATGTGAATAAGATTTATACCCAGAGATTATGTGTTGTTCTTCACACACTAGCTTATCAGCACATTTCTGATGGAAGTGGCTCTAGAAACATTTACGAGAACCTGATTTCGCAATACTCAAGAGGAGGCATGGTAAAATGCAATATCTGCTGCTAAAAGTGTTTTTGTTTTACCACAAAGTGAGAACATGATTTGAATGTTTTTTTACTTAAATTTACATGTTTACTTACACAAGCTTAACTTCTAGACATTTAATTTAGGGGACATTAGCAGAATGAATCAAAAGTGCATAAGTGGAAAAGACTCGAGAGAAATCAAAACACACACAAACAAATGTGCATGGAAAAGCAGTTCTGGTGTAATGTTCTTACCTGGTAGATAGAGCACAAAGGGAGCCTACAGCTACTGCGTATTTGGCTCCTCCCCAACCCACATATTTAAAAGCTACGGGCAGAGGGCTGTTGCTGTCCAGAAGATAGTACGGCATCATGAGGGTGAGGGCGGCAGAAACACCAAAGTAAGCGACAAAACAAATCAGCAACGAGGAGACTATCCCAATAGGAATGGCTCTCTGGGGGTTTTTCACCTCTTCGCCTGTAGGGTGAAAAAATAACTAGGTCGGCAATAATACATAAAATAATGTGTGTAATAAGCTAGTAGGGCTAGGTGCTGACCATATTTACTGCTATATATATATATATTATTGAGTGCAAAAAAAACAATCAATCAAATTGTTTGGTTTAATAAAGACATGGAGTGTAACTATTTTATGGGAAAATCAGGAGACAGTGCTCTAAGCTCACTTGAACACATACAAAACAAATTTAAATGTCAGTTTAAAAGTGCGTTTTGATAATAAATAACAAGTTTGACGACAGAACTTAGATGTCTAGATTGACATTGGCCATAGAGAAATGGCCATAGCTTTGCCAGGGCAAAAAGCCTTTGGAAACTGCAAAGTTTGCAAAATGCTAACTTTGTGTCACAGCCAAAGCTTCTGGACAAAACTGTACACACATTTTGGGTAATAAAACGGAAAGTTATTGAGGCCAGTGCTCTGAAATTCTCAAATCTGCAACCCAGAGTAGCTGAGCCTGAAACCTGTCCAACAGTTGTTGCGCCACTGTTGGCGCGTTGTTTCTGTGTTGGCAGGTATCCAGCACATGTGGAAAACTGTAAAACAGATGTATTTTAGACATACTGGGAATAAGGGTTTGTAAAAAAATAAAACAAGCAGCTTATGTTCACTGTGGAGCTATAGGGCCGAACACCCAGCTGCAGGCGATTGGGCAACATTGATCCTTTGGCAACCACTCAATTTAATGTTCTGCAGTGACATTGCATCATAACAAAGGAGGAATTCAGAGACTGAAAGATAAAGTGTGTACCAAAAAAACATTGCTACTGATCAAGAAGTAAGTAACACATGGATGTTATCTATACCTGCTCTTGTGATAATACAAAGGTGAAAACTTGCTAAAAATGTGTGCAAAAGATGTGCCTCTACAAGTTAAAATTGAGCAATGGTTTAAGGGTTTACTCAATATGAGCCAGTTAAAACTCAGGAAAAAGAAGGGACAGAAAGCATGTAAGCTGGAGCACATGTGTAAACTTTCCTTCTACCCCAACTTACAGGCCTTGGATTCATTACAGAAACGCACAGAAATGGTGCACTAAAATATCTAGTCACAGATGCAGATTTGAAGACTGCACAAAATGCCTGGAAAACATCTTAAGCTTTAACTCTACCCTCTTGCGTCACAGCCCCTGGCATCCTGCCATGTACACAAGTGGACCAAATGCATTAAAAGTGCAGCTCTTCTCTCTGCCTGGCTACTCTTACGTAAGGCTAGAAGCTGAAAGCGTTCCAAGTCCAGATTCAGTTTCATGCCCCAAACCCCTACTCCCGCCTATATCCGAAACACACTCAGACAATTGGAGTTGAGAGAAATGCTTAAACAGGAGTAGGCCTGTTAAAAAAGTTAAATGTTTACAAAATCCCTCAAATATACTGACTTTTAAAAGAAAGTTCTCACCAACATGTCAAAAAAATGTTTGAAGGATAATGTGTACAAGTTTTGAATTTGTGAGTTGAAGGAGAGACAATATTGTTATGAATGTATTTCTCTGGCAAGGTTTCTCAAAAAAAAACTCTGCATGAACCACTGAATTTGAAAAGATCACAATTCTAAAGTAAACTGATTTTGCATAACTTTATGACCACTGATGGATGAAGTAAATGCCACTGATTTCCTTCATTATGGCATCTTTTTACTGAATTTAGATATATTTGGCAGCAAGTGAACATTCCATCCTCAAACTTGATGGAAAGAAGAGAGCCGGAAATAGGCTCAATGATGCTGGAGTAAAAAAGTGGCATGCATGATACTGAGGTACTGCTGGTTCTGAGAGAAGTGTGTTAGACTGTGCAATGTGACTTATTTTCTTGTGTATGGGGCGGGATAGCCATAGATGAGCCAGGGTGTCCATGCTGACTTTGTGCACCACCATAAAACCAAGCGTGACCATGTGAGCATCAGAACCGGAATTGGTCTCTGAACTCCCCACATCTCAATCCAATCGAACATCTGTGGAAGGTGCTGGACAAACAATTTTGCTCCATGGAGGCCCCACCTTGCCTTGCTAATTTACTGATATTTTCTTGATGCCTACTAGACTCCACACCTAGGGGGGGCTAACACACAATAAGAAAGAGTGGTTTTGAAATTTTTCATCTATTACTGACCTGTGGTGGCGATGCAATCAAAGCCTACGAAGGCATAGAAACATGTAGCAGCTCCTGAAAGCACTCCTGTGAAGCCAAATGGCATGAAGCCACCCTTTCCAAGACTCTCCTTGGATGGCAGAATGTAAGTCAGACTACAATGGAGAAAATAAAAGCATGAAATAAATCATTAACAAGGATGAAAGCTATATGAATTAGGCCATCATGGACAAATAACGGTGGTAATCAGCCACATCCTTACTTTTGGATTGAGTTATTCGTATGATTGACATGAAGGATCTCCTCTGGATCAAGCTGCCAGTTTTTCAAAGTGCCTTTGACCAGGCCAGAGACCACCATGAATAACAACACTAAAACATTGATGCAGGTAAACACCTTGTTCACCATCGCTGACTCTTTTACTCCAAATGCCAAAAGACCTTGCAAATGAAAACAAGACAAAAAGAATTAAATACACACACAAATGCATATCTATATTTATCCAAGGTAAATGTTCATAGCTGACATTTTGCCTTCAGGCTTAACACTGTCATTGTTAGAAAGTTATAATATACCCTCTCACTTCCCATTTTATTAGGTACACGTACATCCTTTAAATTGCTTAACACAAATAAGTCAATCAATCACATGGCAGCAACTCAATGCATTTCTCTGTCTAGAAGTGGTGAAGATGACTTGCTGAAGTTGATGCTGAATATAATATTGGGGAAAAAAGGGATTTAAGCAATTTTAAATGTGGCACAGTTTTTCGTACCAAGTCTGGGTATATCAGAAAGTGCTGATTTACTTGGATTTTCAAGTACAATCATCTTGCAGGGTTACAGAGATTGATCTGAAGATATTCAGGGCACACAGTTATGGACATACAAAAGTGTTTTGTATGATATCAGAGGTCAGGGGAGAATAGATATACTGATAGAGGTGGTCGCTCAAATAAGCACCTGTTAAAACCAAGGCATGCAGGATACCATCACTGAATGTGCATGTCAAACCTTTAAACTGATGGTCTATATCAACAGAAAACTTTAACAGGTACCACTCCTGACAACTAAGAACAGGAAACCGAGGCTACAATTAAAAAAAGGCACCCCAAAATTGGACAGATTGAAAAAATTTTTGCCTGGTCTGGTGAGTCTTAATTTCATCTCAAATCTCAGATCCTCTCAAGATGGTTTCTAGAACGTGTTAATGAGTTTACTCTTCTAAAACATTCCCCCACAGTCACAAAGATCTCAATCCAACAGAGAACCTTTGTGATGTGGTGGACAAAGATATTTGCATCATGGATGTGCAGCTGACAAATCTGCAGCAGCTGTGTGATACTATGATATCAATATGCACCAAAAGATTTACATGTAAATCCTGTGCCCCAGAAACAGGGTACGGCAGTGTGGGGTCCAACGGTACAAGCAAAGTCTACGGAATAAATTGGTCAGTAAGTATTAAGACAAAAGAAAATGCAGACAGATATTTTCCTACCTGTAAGAGTAAATATGATGAGAACAGCAAACATGTCAGGGTATTCTGCCAGTACACCTGGTACATTCATAGACATGTACTCTCTGCAGAACTGCTCAATGCGTTTCCCTACCAACTCGTCAAAGGTGGCACTCCATGCACGAGCCACACTCGAGGTACCTGGAGCATAGAAAGTTAGGTCCTCATTCTCAAATCAGTTATTCTCCCTTAAACAAATCTGTTTACTGTATAGGTTAAAGTGATTTACCAATAACGTAGGAGAGTATGAGGTTCCATCCAGTGATGAAGGCCCAGAGTTCTCCTACTGTCACATACGAGTAAAGATAAGCGGAGCCTGTTTTGGGGACACGGGCTCCAAACTCAGCATAGCAAAGACCTGCCAGTACTGAGGCTGAGGCAGCTATCAAGAAAGATAGGACGATTGCTGGACCTAGAACAACAAAATCAAGATATAATCAAAAGCTTCCAACCATTTTCTCCAAAAGCCAAAACCTTAACATCAACAAGGCGGATCAACTTACCTGAATTGTCTCGTGCAACGGCACCAGCAAGCACATAAACGCCAGCACCCAACGTGCTTCCCACACCCAGGGCTACCAGGTCGAAGGTGTTGAGACATCGAGACAGACGAGAGTCCTCAGAATTTGAATTCACCACCTTCACCCGTAGCAGCTGTTTTCCAAAGTGCAGTAGCTTCTCTAGCACCATGGTTTATGGTCTGGCCTCAGGAAAGGAGAGAATTTCTTCAGAGGTCACAGGGTGAAAAAGAGGGAGGCCACTCACACCCTAAGGGGGGAACAGGGGTTAAAAGATAAAACACTGATTGGAATATATCTGTGTCAATATGTGGAAAGTGCACGTTGAATCTTGCCTATAAATATTGACTGAAGTATTAAAGATCCAGCAAATAATTGTGGAGGACAGTGTGGTTTCTTGGGGGCTGGTTGGGGCTTACATAATGCAAAACCACCATGTTAGACTGTAAGCCAAACTAACTGTTGGAGAAACAGGGTGGAGTCTATGGGATTACCTATTGCCGGATATATTGCTGATATGTAAACACAACTCACAGAGGAAGGGGGAAATGCTCTTTAGCATAGTATTCAACATAAAAGCATCCACATTACATGACCCAGTGTCATCTATCTTTGTATGCAGTAGAAACTCTGAAGTAAGGAACCAAACACCTCAATAATAAGGTTTCATACTAAGTTTTCACAAGAATAGAAAATAAAGAATTTCTTATTATCTCTTGTTCAGTAAATTGGTAAATCCATAGAGACATAGTTTATTTATTTTATTTATTATTTTTTATTAAACCTTTATTTAACCAGGAAAGTCATCATTGAGGCAATCACTTTCTCAAGGGAGAACTGGCAAAAACATAAAAACTGTTACAAAACATTACATGTAAAACACTTTCCATAAATGGCCTCAATAAAGACTACTAAGAAATTAAAACTGTAAAATGTTACATCAGACAGAATTAAAAAGCTTGACAATTTAAAGAAGTCATCTCTAAGACAGTCAGTGTACCATGTTGTGTAGGCTAGATAGACAAACGCCTTTTTTCCAAGTTTGGCGCGAACATTTGGGAGAGAGAGCATGTACCGATCATTGTAATGCAAAGAGTATTGCTTGGTGTCTTTCTTATTATCATCTCAAACAAACAAATTGGAAGACCTTGACTTGCCTTTTATATAAAAGTGTAGCAATTATGGAGCCTGCGGCCAGTCAAAGAAGGCCATCCCACCCGAAAATATAACTCAGAATGATGGGTCAATTTGTTGTACTTTGCTCTAAATCTTAGGGCATAATAATAAACTGTCAATCTTGTGAAGACACTGGCGGAAGCACACCTATAAAAGATCACCATAATTGAACACAGACAAAAAGGTGGCAGCAACATGTCACTTTTGTACATTAAAAGAAAAGCACTGTTTATTACAATAAAAATACTGTTTCAGTCTCAACTTTTTCAATAGTTGGAGCACATGTGCTTTAAAAGGGAGGAAGTTATCACTTCTACTGATCCACAGGAACCCTTTTATTCTAATTCCATAAAACATCTTGATAATTTGGTAAAATACACAATACTTAAAACATTATAAGCCGTTTATAGTTCTAAAAAATATGGCAAACATTTACAGACAAGAAGATGAAAATCACAATGATCGGGTACCTTTCACATTTGAACCGATACAGTACTGATACCCGGTACCTGGGAATCGATACAGGTACTTAATGGTACCTATTTTCAGTACTTTTGTGTGTTTATGTAGTAATGACTGTTAGTTTGTTAATAAAATCTCAAAAAAAAAATTATCATATTTATTTCTCAATATATAAACTTGTTTGGATCTAGAAATTAATCTTATATAATACATTGTCATCATGTATAACTGTTGACCATCAGAGCTGCCAAACACTAAATGTTTCCAAAAAATTGAGAAGGAGTTGGTCTGCACATAAAAATAAATAAAACATCACATCACATGTTAATAAACAATGTCCGGCAATACAGGTCAGGGTCCAAGAGTCTGACTAAAAGTTGCAGTACATCCCAAGGTGGAAATGACCAGAGCAGGTTGAGTGACAGGAGCACTATAAGACTGTGACCCGTGTCAACATGTTAGTCCCTCGCCAGAAAACTCTGACATGATGGCATAAACCCAAAGAGGTTGCTATGTACACCATGTACTCTTTCCTTTTTCCTCCCTGGAAACATTCAAGCTCAGTTCTCCAACTTTGCAATTAAGAGCACATACGGAAAATGTGGTGAGGTTATGCATGTTATAAAAATACAGTTAGAAACTGAAATTTCAGAAGGTAAATTATCTTGTAGTTCTTTGCAGAGGACAAAGGTAGGTAAGTCACTGAAGACATAAACAGAATTATACCATAACATGCAACCAGTTTATGTTTATGGCAACAGAATGACGGTGAAGCTATGACTACACAGCATGACTACAGATAAAGTTTGTAGCAGTTATAAAGAACATGTAATAAGTGTAGAATAATCTAGTCCTGGTCTATATATTGCATTTTTCACAGTTGTCTCAATCTACGGTAGTCTTAATGCCAAAGAAACATTGAATTGCAGAAAGCACTGGATCTACTTAGCAGTGTTTTCAAAAATAGAATTAAGGTTTTATTATTCTCAATATGTGTTTTAGATCATCTTTGTTCAGTGTGTTTTACAATCTAACTCAGAATTGACCAGTAAAAGCTATCTTGGATTTAAAAAAAGGTAGTTTTCAATGTGTAATTCTGTTAGGTTATTATCTACCAACAAACATCCATGCTCTCAATCAATTTTGTTAAGTTTGTCAAATTCCATGCTACTACACTAAGTTTATCTTGGTCCTCAGTCTGCTCTCAGTCTGTTACAAGTGAAGTCAATTTTGTGATATTATGACAGGCTGTTATTCGTCATCCTGTGCTTTTCCAGGTCTTCTAGTACTTTAGAAAGTACCCCTGTGGACTCAATTAGATTGATACAGCTAAAAATTGGGGGTGGGGATATGCTTAAATGTCAGCTTTTCATTCTTCTGAGGGATTCTTACTTTTTCTAGACACTCATCGTGATATGACATCATTCCACTGGTAGTATTTTTCCAAAACCTAACTTCTAACAATCTGAACGCTTATGCTGCGAATCTGATACCAACTTCAGCATCATTAGCCACCCGAGGAGCCTACTCCCTACGTGGTACAAGAACAAAAAGAAGAAAAAAAAAACTTGTTCAGAATGCTACTAACTTTGTTTTCTTGTCAAATTCTTATGCCATCCCTCAGGCTGTGCTACCCAGGGTGGTGAGCCATACCGCCCACACCAGATTAACTGCAGGGCACGCCCAGAGGTCAAGAACATTGCCGTTTCCACCTCATAGATGTGTTTTACAGGTCGTTGGAGCTCACATGATGTCACAGATCATAACCTGTTCGAACCAACAGGAAAACTGGCTGGATGGCTGCTGTTGAATAATTAAAAAAGGATGCAGGTTCTTTTCTGGCATTAATCACTACAATCTGCCGATTTGCAAAAGCTGACTGGTTATTAAAAATATTGGCTGATATACTCTGCCAAGTGCGGGAACATGTATTTTTTTTATTATTTCTTTGATATTTTGGAAAATTTTTGGGGGGTTGCGTAGTGTTGATAGGAAGATTCTAACCCAGCAAACAGTTGCTGCACAGCATTATTGTGAACAGTAAATCTTTATGAAATAAAGCTTTGATTTAAATGCTACTGATAAATGGAAGGTGTTGTAAGCACCTACTGAGACGACATTAACACCCACATATACAGACACAGCCAAGGTGAAGTAGCCTACATGAGCCATGTGACTCTTCGCTGACCTGACTACATAAGTTACTTAACGGATGAAGTTTTCCATCAATTCAAATGACAAGACAATTATGACACCTTTAACAGAGGGAATTGTAACTTATCGAAATAACCTTGAGTGTTTGGACCAACAAACACGGTAAAAAACACGTGGTGTGGTTTATGAAAATCAAAATAACTCTTTTGGACATACCTGAAAGCGGTGACACTTTAAGCGTTGATCTGCGTGGAAGGTTTTGAATGATGAATGATGACAGGTGAAGGGGCTTCGAAAGCCTATTTGCTAACTTTTCTTTCAACTGCTGCAAGAAGCGCAAGCCGTTAGACGGACAGGATTCTAAAATAGAATATGGAAGAATCACATGGCTTGGCTATTCCAAGCAGCCTGAGGACGAGCACGAACGTGCACAGACAAAAAGTTGCAGTCACACTATGTTTGGCAGCCATCGTCTTTTTTCATTTCTTTTCGCAACTGTCACAACAAGGAGCTGCTCCGCAGACGCTTCAGTGCAAACAAGTGCAAATACTGCCATGCCTACTCAAGCTGAAGGTATTAAAATAAAATTATTAAATTTATGGACGATAATCAGTAGTATCAAAAAGTCCAACTGGATAACTGTAAAAGTTGCAATGCTGAGTTTTCTGATGCATTGCCTCTTCTTGCCTTAAAGCGCACACACAGATGCATTCACCAAACCGACTATATTAAATCAACAATATTATTTGAATACTGTAAATCACATGTCAGATAAATTGAACCAATGCCTGTCAGGGGGAGTGAGTAGCTGATCTGGAGAAGGGGTGTGATCCCTAAGAACCAATTAAAATCCACCATGAGTTTAGCACAGTGTCACGGTCAGAAATGTTACGTCATGGCAAAAAAACAGTCATGTCCATCACTGCTAAAAAAAAACCTGCAATCAAATACAGAATTTCACTTTTCAAAAACATCATCCAGCATCTTTCACACTTTGCTGGCACCTCTGACGTTTATGTGTAAAAGGCTTGAAATGAATTATTCTTTTGTTGTTAATTTTAGAAAAATATAACCTTTAATTGATATATTTATTCAAGGGAGAAAAAAATAAGTTTGGAAATAATTGTTTTTAACAAACTCACCAGTACCACACTTATTGGACCCTGCTGTGCGCATTAATTTGCAATAATATTTCACAATGATGTGACATGGTGTTGACCATTCTTCTGGATCACTCACAGTCCTGGATCTTCTCTTAAATTCCCTTCTTTTCAGCTCAGTCCACAGGTTTCCTATGGAATCCAGGTCTGACGATTAAGGTGGGCATACAGGAAGAATGATTTTGTGTCTGATGAAACATTTCCGCATCGTTTTTGCAATATGTGTCTGACAATCGTGCTGAAAGTGACAGTGACAACCCTCTTTCAGTTTCTGAGGAGCGGCTACCACATTTTCTTTTCAAATGATCCTTGTATTTCAAAGAGATCCAGCATTGTAACAAGGTTCTCAGGACACCCACAGTGGTGTCATCCTTTTTTTCAGACTAGACTATAGATTTTAACATGATGAAAGCACATAATACCATACAAGGTTTGAGTAGCGTTGAGCAACCTAAAATCCTAAATTTGTGATTTTAGGACTAAAGGTACTGCCTTCATCCCAAACAACAGGACTGCATATAGATTATGTTCTAATAGGGTTGGTGACCCCAACCCAAGATGCCACTTTTTGTTGCAGTTCTTTAACAATTAACTCTGGAGATTCTTTTTTTACCTCTTTTACCATCCTGCTCACTGTGGGTGTTGGCAAGATAAACTTAGCTGCTCGTCCAAAGCTCAATTGTTTAAAACTTAATTATTGCTCGGACAGCAAGATTTAACAAATCTAGGGAAGTAACTATTTTTGTAGACATTTCCTGTTTTATGTAGATTGTCCTATTTAAATGGCATGTTTACTTGACTGAGAGTGGCAACGAAAATTGCCCCCCTGAGTCACATCACGTCATATTTATAACCAGTGAAGTCATGAATTATTAATTAAAAGAGCCTCGTAATTCCTATTAATACCTTAATAAAGGGTAATTTCTTTTTACACACCTTTAGCGAAAGACCCAATAAGGGTACACAGCACAGCAGTTATAAAGTTATATTTCAAAAGATCAGTTAGAGTTCCCGTTCTTTTCACTTTCTCACATTTTGTCACATTGCAGCCACAAATTTCAGTATAATTTATTGAGATTGTATGTGACAGATCAAAAAAACATTTTGCATAATTGTGAAATGGGACCCACAGTGCATCCATTCTTTCTAGAAGAACCTCTTGCTGCAGTTACAGCTGGAAGACTTTTAGTGGTTTTCCTCTATTAACTCCATCCATCTTCCTATCAACTCTGTCAAGCTTCATTTTTTTTCCTGCTACAGAAAAGCATCCCCACTGCTTGCTGCTGTCACCACTATTTTTCAAGATTAGCACACTACATGTTTTAGGTTTTCTCTCTACATGTCTGATGGTTGGTTGCACTGGATTTTATTCAGAGGTATCAGAATGGAGGGGGCTGGACACAAATGCACAATTAACCTTTCAGATTTTATTTATAAATAATTTTGAAACCCATTTTCTGTCCACTTCACAGTTATGTACCACTTTGTGTTGACCTCTCACACAAAGTCAGAACAAAATACATTGAGGATTTCAGTAATAAGTAGCAAAATGCGGAAAAGCTGAAGTAATATGAAAACGTATAATCTTAAAAAAACAACTTGGTTTTAAGATATTGTGTAATCAGTGTTGCTTGGGAGACATGTCAGTGTTAAAAGCTTAACTACCTCTGAGAAAATACAATTGAAACCAGATGTTTACACTCACCATATATAAAAAACAGCAACACCCATACCTTTTTTTCTATTTGATATTAAATGAAACCTTTCCTGTTTCACGTTATCCAGGATCACCAACATTTGCTAAATGGCAAAAGAATGATAGAGACATTTAGCTATTTCTTTGTTTAAATTCAGAAGTTTACATAGACTTAAGATTGCTATGCCTTTAACAGGAAGAGAATCGTGGACCTCTAGAAGTCTGGTTCATCCTTGAGTGCGATTTCCAGTTGTGTGAAGGTGAAAACCTTGTGAAAATGTTGCCTACAGCTGATAAAAGGTTGCGATTATCTACAGAGTCATCCAGCGAAGAGAAAGCCATTACCCCAAAAGTATCTTAATGAAACAGAGATATAGGTTTGGAATTTGGAACAAAGACCTTCATTTTTCGAGAGATTTTCTTTGATCTGATGAGAATTCAATTGACCTGCTATATCAACCATTTTAACATATCTGAAGGAAGCTCTCAAGCCTGAGAAAACCATCACAAGTGTAAGATAAAATGATGGCGGCATTCTGTTGGGGGGTATTTGGCTGCCGAATGGACTTATTTTTTTTAACTGTATGAAACTATCTGGTTTCAACTGTAAGTCCTATTCAGGTGTCAAATTAATTAACATTTCTGTCCTCTAATCCATGACAAAAGAAAATACAATTCTGTGTAGATCTGTAACTGACCGTAAAATAGAGGTGACTTGGCGAGCTCTTCTGTTTCCTCTTCAGTTTACCATATTTGTGTCTTCAACAACGTGTATCAGTCATTCAACCAGTCTGAACGGCTGTGAGGAGAGACAAAGTCATCAGTTGCACCACCTCCATTGAGAAAACCTAGGGGTAATGCAGGTCCAATAACGTTCAACAACTGTCGGGCCAAAATGTTTCCTACACAAACAGATTGTATACACAATGACTTACGGTAATCTTAGCATTACTCGAATGTTCTTAGAATATCTCAGCTAAGTAAAAACATACCATTGCCTAAGAGGCCATTCGATTTGTTTTTTTTTTTGTTGTTTTTTTATGTATATGCTTCAGGCTGAACAGTGGCTCTGTGACCACTCCTACAGTGCTGAGAAAGAAATTCTCAATATAATCCCAAAAATTATGTTTGTAAAAAAACAAACAAACACAAAGCAATAGTGTAGTCAGTGTTACCAAATTTGTCAGGTTTCCACCCAGTTAGGCTTCTTTTGAACACATTGAGCTGGAACAAAAATAGCTTATGGGCAGGTTGTAAACATTTGGGAAGCTTTTCACAACATTTGTTGGGCTTTTAGAAAGAATTACTGACAAAATATATCAAAATAGTTGTCAATGTCTAACCATTTTCATAAAATGCCATCTCCTTCAACTCATTTTACCGATCAATTTATTTTTTAAGTGAGTCGAATCTGACATCATCAATGAATAATAGTTATAATGAAAGAAGGAAAGAATAATGGTTAATCAAGTGTCACTATGAAATTGTATTGGTAAACGCCCAAGAGGCGTTGAGTTCTACTGATCAACTGAAAAATATTGCATGGCTGTGAAAGAGAAATGTTTGGTTGAGCTCTGTAAGAGAAATTAAGTTTATATTAAGGTAGATTTATTACTCATGTTGGGAAGCTATTGACAAGTTTTTTTTCCAGTTGATATATCATGATTGTTGAAGTGATCTTGTGTGTTATTTGGTTGTCTGATTGTACATTTTGTGCGGAGCCCGTGTGCACGAAGTTTTTTTCTTTGCTTCAGCACAGTTGTGTGCTAATGGCATGTTCTGATGTGTTTAATAGTTTTGTGCTTTTACCATGAGAGTTTGAGATTTGGGCTTGTTTTTTTTTCTTTTAAATTGGGCAGGTTTTATGCTGGGTTTGGGTTGGAAATCAACAGTGAGACAACCTGTAGTGTTGTGTCTTGACTCAAAAGCATAAGCTACACGCTGATAAACATGAGCGCTGGTGTCAGGCTGAACACTGACTGAAATAAAAATTCATACTAGAAGAATTTCTGTGATTACAGCAGCTATGGAGCACAAGGAGCAGAACAAAGGAGAGTTCCCTTCTGCTACCAAGTAACCCTTCAATTTGGCAAAGTTTTCCTGCTCGGTTCTGCTCCTTGTACTCCCAGCTGTCCTAGCTAACCCTCCTAGCATGAATGTTTACTCCAGTGTTGACTTCAATGCTAAAGTTTCAAACAGAAATTAATAGCGCTGCTTCCAGCTCGCCCTCGCTTGCTTCGTTGTGATTTCTGGTAATTGTTTGGTAATCAGACCGAATTTCCATCCCGCTCTACCGACACCGACGGTGACCACAGCCGAGCCGCCGGGCGCCGGCGTCTCTCAAGGCTATGAACTTATGACTCAGTGTCCTGCCCCTCTTCAGCTGTAATTGGCTAGCATGTTGCCTTCAGTCCTTGATTTGATTGGTTGAATTATATGATTGACACATCAAAGATAGTACTAACAGAATGATGGCCACTCCGAGGTTAAAAAAAAAGAAAAAAGGACAGCTTCCAGTCCAGGGCGGGCACGGCTGGCTCAGCGGGCGGGCACGGCCCCCCAATGCCCGCCCATGCCGCCGGGTCTGGTCTGATTAGATAACAACCTAAGTGTTTCCATCCTACAGCGCAGAGAAATAATCATGTTTTTGGGAAACAAAAGCTTGACCTCTATCACCTTTCGCTTCACTGTCAGATATAGCAGCATGTCAACAGATGCAAAAATGCTCTTTTTGGTTTTTGTAACATAGCGCAGTATCATTGAGAAAAGTGAATATATATTTGCTATGAGGAGGAATGACATCATTTTTAGATATAAATGCAGGTAGTTGGCATAGAGTTTGTTTGCATGTGCAGCGTGACACCAACGAAGCCGGCAGAGGACGACTTGGTCCGTTGAAAATAAAGTTCTTTCGTGGAATTTCTACCTCCTTTCACTGCAGTGCCTCATTGGAACAAACACACAATGTGCGCCTATGTCACATTATCCAGTTTATGCCGGTATTATCAAGCCCACACTGGACCAATGCAGCAGAGAGGAAATATGAAGCTCTTAAATTCACAGAACCTGGAAAGCTTCCGCAGACTCACACAGGACCTTGGCTGCATAAGTGCGGTCTGCAGCTTTGCCCACTACTGACCTACTTTGGGACCAGCTAAAGTTAGACTGAGTGAAGCTGATCTGAACTATTGCTTTCAGGATCTAAAAGGTCAGATCTCAGCCACCCATTCTTTAAAAGGATGAACTTTTGCTAAAGACCGCATATCCAACTGCTCCCCACTTCCAGCAGCAGATAACCATGCAGCAGTCTAATTGTTATAGCCTGGGACGTATATTTAAAAGCACAACTTTCTTTATGTTCACGGCACGCTTACGTTTAATGAAGATTTCATCAGAATAACATAAATAAAAATAAAACAACCAATCCCAGATTTTCACTCATATGTAAAACATGTGAATAACCTGACGTACTTCTTGTACCTCGCATTGCGTTTTCACATAGGACAAACACATATGATTTAAAAAAATAGAATGAAACAATTTAGTTGGGGAAATGTATTTTAAAGATTTGTGGGAAATTTGACAATTTTAGTACGATTCCAGCAACATAACGATACCTGTTAAACATAATTTATACACAGAAATGTTGATCTATTCGAATGAAATGGATTAAAGACTGTTGGCCAGGTATCCTTGGGAAAAGAGATTTTAAATCTCAATGTGATTAAACTGAGACTAAATAGAAATAGCCGTTTAACAGTGATATTTTGTGTTCCCAGTGTAGAGGCAGAAAAGTGCGTATTTCTTGATGCATTTACTTGACTGTGACACACTCAAGTCTCTCAAAGCTGCGTGGCTTTTTTTAAAAGCAGTGCCTGCTCAGAGAGACCACTTGTTGCTCTCACTCTGCGAGTCGCCTTCCTAGCCCCCACCCCCGATCAGTTCGTTCATTGGGCTCGAACCTCTCCCCGAACCAGCATTCACATGAGTTTTTAAGAACCCAGCACAGTAGCGACCCTGTTAAACGCTCACACATCTCATAAATATCGCTGCCCGTCTACCGCAGCTCCATGAAAGTCTCAAGATGTGTAGCCTGCATGCTGTTTATGGAAAGTGCATTAATAAAGATCAACGGCATTTATTAATGCACGCCGTGTTGGAGGAATTAGGACATTATGTAACGTTCAGGAACACTTTAAAAAGCCCGAAACAAATATAAAAACACAAGCGTGCTTTGAGAATAGGCTATTCTCAGCTTTAGAGATATGACAGCATTCCCAATCTTTTACGTGAGCGCGCAAGATGATAATACAAAACATCTAGCAGGGAATACAAGTAAATTTATTTACACTTGAATGGTGCCAAATCCCCGTCTGCCGCGAGGAAAGTGCTCCAACATACGAGCTTCCAGGTCTGTAGGTTCCAAAATGAAAAAGCGTCGCGACTCGCTGCTCCAAGCGTTACGCGTCTGCGTAAAAGTAGTTTTATGATGTTGAGGTAGTGTTCGCTCAGGAGCGTTCAGATGGAGGAGGGGATCCACGGAGAGACCCAAACGCAGCTCCGCCCGTTCACTACTATTCATACTGAACAGCTACTCCCCTATTTACTGCTGTGATGGATTGAGATCAACGCTGTCAATGTTTATTTTTTACAGAGGAAGCCATAGTCTTAACACTCTCAGTATCCTACATTTGGATAGCTCGGGAGTAAAATGCACACATGGATTCGAAAAGCATGTGTCATAAAGTGGTTCTCAGGGAATTTGAATATCGCCTTTTTTATCAGCAGCTAATTGATCAAAAAGCAAAACTCAGATCTAGACAGATTCATTCAATGCACACGAGGTGATATATTTTGAGTATTTATTGTAAACAATTAAATATAGCACAAAGCGTTTTTATTTTTTTAACACGAATGTTATGTGTAGACTCCTTTTTTTCTTATATCTACAATGGCCCTAATTCGCCGTCGTAATAGACTGCAGTGTACACTAGAAACGCTGTGAGTAGGGGTGACCGGGGACAGTTGCAACGCGGGTTGCAACATGTCATTTTTGTCCAATCAGAAACAAGCTAGGCTGCAAACGCTCAGTTGGATGCCCTCTTGAAGAGAAAAAAGCAAGATTCAACAGCTGATTCTAAGAATACTCTAAGCTTTAGTTGCAGAAAAAAAGTTTTGAGGGTATGAAATTGTTTTTTTTTTTAGTTTTGTTATACTGTTGTCACTTATTTAACTCAAACCTATATGGTTTAAACAAGTGGTAATGTTACTTTTAAGTAGAATGGTTAGAACGTAGCGAGATCACCTAGTTTAGCTTGTACGTGAGGTTTTATCATACCTGACAGAGCGCATAACAGTATTTTTAACATCTTTTCATTTGTGTTTTTATATAAAACAATCGGGTTAGAGCAGGAACAGGAGGTTTACAGTATGTGTGCGTGTGTCTGTGTCTATGCCGTTTTTACCACCGTGTGTTTATGTGCTGAGGAGGATGCAGTGAATGCTTTAATTATATAAAAACATATAATAATACTGAATGCATGTCCCATCAAAAGACCAAATAGAAGTTAACTGGCTCACAAACTGTTTCATTCTTACTATGTCATAGAAAACCAACTGTATTCTACATATATTTGAATTTTTGACATTGCATTTATGGCCTACTCATCTAGGAAAATATATAATAGTTGTCTGATCAAAGCAGATAACACTGCAATATTATTATAACATATGTTTTGATAACATTATACAATATATAATAATGATAATCATTTATTAACAGTTAAATATATTGTATTTGAAACATGTTGCAACCATCACCAAGCAATGTTGCAACTGTCCCTGGGTCAGGGGTCTGTTGCAACAGACCCAACAGTTTGTTGCAAAGTTGCAGGACACCGGCCCTTGCCCACTGGAATTGAAGGCCACTGCTATAGTTTTTGCCTCACCAGATCTTTGACCCTCTCCATCAAATTGGAGTCGGTGAAGTTGTGCCAGAAACCTTTCAAAGACAAATGTTATGGCTTACACAGTTACAGAATGCTGTATCCAAACATATTAATGGAAAGTTGAAGGCAAAAGTGTGGTAGAATCAGGCGTACCCCACACAGACCTATGGGGCAACAGCTGTCACAACCCTTGTATTAAGCCACTGGCGAACTTGTGACATCAGCGGCAAGTTACCTAGGCCAAGGAGGAAATAGACTGGACTGGTCAGCGGCCTGAAGCAGCACAGCAGGTAAAGTATTGAACATGACAATGTTTTTCTGAGTTTAAATATATCTCTTGGAGCCACCGACATAATTCACACCAGATGTTGGCAACAACCAAAGTTAAGCCACACATATTTACATAATAATATAAAAAAAAACAAAGCAAATCAGTCTATAAATGAAATGTGTGAAACACTCGAGTGACGCAAGGAATAAGTATTGAGCGCATGATTAAAAGGATGTGGAGAAACGTACAGAAAGACTAAAAAACTGTCAGTCTATCAGTAGGCTATTTAGAAAGAATCTTCACCAGCTATTTAGAAAGCAATCCTTCACTGTGTGAATCAGTATCAGCTGATGTTATATTGACTGACAAACTATAAAAATGTTTCTAATGATCTAAGTATTGCACACAGTGGTACAATTGGTAAGAGCAGAGAACTTTACCAAAGCCTTACCGTCGCAAAACATGTTGATGGCAATGGTTGACATTTGCCAACGTCTGAATGCATCTGTGAGTGCAATTGAAAGATAAATCGTTGGAACTGGAAAGAACATCTTTTCAACATTAACATTTCTGACAGAGGAGTCGAAAGTAAAAAGCGAGTTTTCCCCAGCATCAAGGAGTTCTCATGGAGAACTTAAGAACGAGATGGAAATATGATGCACAATTTCCCCATGAAAACAATAAGTAATGCACTCAACTGGAATGGGCTGCATGCAAACTCAGCACAAGACTCCACTGCTGAACATGAAGCTTGTTTAGTTTGCTACAGTTAAATACTAGGGGGATTTGGTCTAAAGCTAAACTCGCTGGATGTCACTGTACAGACCATGTTTGGAGAAAGGGAAGTTGAGAACATTGTTGTGTGGGCTGTCTTACAATCTGTGGAAATGGCAAACTTAGTACAACTGAAGGGTGAAGAAAACAGGATATTTTTGATACGAATCTGAAGATGAAGCAAGTGTTGTTTTCCAAGTAAGACGATAGTCGCAAACACACAGCTTAACTGGTTCTAGAAAAGGTAAAACTACTACCTGTTATTCCATTGGAAGTTAACAAAGAGCTGAAGATCAGAATGCATAGAAAACACCACTAAAACCTTTTGTGTGGAAGAGAATCTCCACCTGAGCCACATACCTTTCAGTAAGGTATGTGGCTAGGTTCTCCTCTCAGATGTTCTAAAGTAGTTACCAGAAGGTTTTCCACAAAGTATTTGCTTTTGTGTTCAGCACTTGTTCCCCGTGGGCATTTCAATATTTTTCTTACCTAATGAATTTGGACTAATTTGCTTTGATAATGAAAACTCACAAAAATGGCTAAAACCATTCTTTTAATTACCTTTCTATCCAACAAACCTCGTTTTTCTTAATTTTGACCAAAGTTCTAAAATCCAGAATGGATAGCCTTAAGAGGTTAACCCTAAGAACCAAAACAATGTCTCTTAAAAATAGATATCGGTAAATAATGAGTCTCATTGAGTTTGACTTTGCGATACACGCGATATGGTGAGAGCTGTGGTTATATTTTCCATTCAGGAAAGGAAGACAGCAATCGATTACAACGTATGTTTTATTCACAGGCAGAAACACAATTAAAACATAACTTACAAACTGTCAGAGCATTCTGGGTGTGATGGAGGTGCTTATGGTTTAGGCTGGGGTAAAAAAAAGAAGTTGCTGAATGTGAGTAACTTCTACCTTTTACCACAATCAGAATGCTGTTTGTTAGCAGCCAAAAACTTAAACAGTGGGGTTAAAAGTTCATATAGAATATTTCCAAAATGTAACCATGATGACTCATTTTTACTCCTAATAAATTATGGGTTTACATTTTTTTTTCTTCCAATATGTACTTTCTGAGTAGGGAACACAGGATTTCAGCTTTGTGGCCATGGAGAACACTACTCTATACATTATTCACAATATTTACAGAAGAGTCCTCTGCTCTCGTCAGTGACTGTAGCAAGTGCACATTTTCCAATAATCCTCCTCCATCGGCTTTAAATGCACAGAGCACAACAGAAGGTAGGGGAAGAATCGCCTCAGGTTGTATTCTGTTATTTCACTTCCAAGAGCTGTTTGATGTCTTTGACTCCGTGCTCCTCTGCCACGGCGATGATGTGGTCCAGGGCGTTCACGCGACCCAACATCTTCACCACTTCTCTTATTTGCTCCCTGGTGGTAGATATGGGATGTATGAAGCACATTATAGGAATATGTAAAACACAATACAGCAAGGTAATTAAGCGAAACAACAATGATTGTCTAAAAGCTATTCCAATCCAGACAAACCGTCTTCAGTATTTTCTATGGAAGAACGTAGGGGTTCTTACTTAGCGGTACGGCGCTCCACGTCGGACGCCCCCACGGTGCTGCGGTGCAGTGTGTTAGCCAGGTGTGTGAGGTAGCGACACAAGGGCTCCAACTGAGGCAAGGTCTGCTGGCCTTTCAGCCCAGAGAACCACTGTGGCGGCAAACACTCCACCACCTGAAAGGACGACCACAAATAATTTCAGTGACTCATTTCACCAAGTCGCATATAACTAAAAAAAAAAAAAAAAGTTCACTACCTGATTTGGTATGAAAAGCTTTTATTTTAAATAAAAGAAATCTTTAAAAGCAATTCTGTTTAAGAGGAAAAAAAGTTAGGTTGGGGGGATTAACTCTACAACGTATCCTTTTTGAGCAGGAACGACATGTACCACAATCTGGATGTTGTTAATGCTTGTTTATACAACACGAAGAAACTTCGCACCAGCTTCTCCCCCTTCACATACTTGGAGACACTTTGAAAGAAATCAAGTTCCGAACTTTTCCATTTTACATCTGAAAATCTCACCTTCTGGCACTTCTGCACATTCTCCTCTCCTATGTCTGTGCTCTGCAGCGCAGAGAGGATGTATCTGTTCAGAGTGCTGTCCAAAGCCAGATCCTTCAGACACGAGTAGGATAAGAGGCCATCCCACTGAACGATGTTGCCCAGCAGCTACGCGAAGAAAATGCAAAAATAAAGCAGAAAGTTATTTAACTTTATCCCGCTGTTCGATTGTGAAAGAAAAGTACTTTTTGAAGTTTCTGTGCTCTCTGAATAGTTAAAGTAACGCTTTGTGCAGCCCAATCCTAACTGCAATCCTTTTCACAGAGTTACGGCAGATAATTTACGGATTTCAGTTTGCATTTTTCTTTTAAGTTTTATTGTCTTTTTCTGGAGTTTTCCGTTTCTGAAACTTTGCATTCTGTTAAATAAAAGCCCTTCAACACCCCATACTTTTACAGACTTAGATTTCTAGATTATTCTAACAGTTTTACTAACATAGTGGACATCTGAGTAAAACTTATTTACCTTGAATTCTACAGCTGAGGAATTTGAAGTGTTGAACTTGGCATTTGATTTACCAGAGTGGCAGAGAGCTACACAAGCCCTTTTGGCATCTGGACTACCTTAGATTTTGCTTTGTTTCTAAATCTGTATCCCCTTGACTTTTCAAATCTGGGCTGTATTATGTTCTACAAAATACAGATTCTTTGAAGCACAGTGTTTTTTTTTCTCTGTGATTTTTTTCCTTTGTTTTTAAAAAAAAAAAAAAGGGAGAACGGGTATAGAAGCTAAAAGTACTGTGAAATTGCTCCTTTCCTGCAGTGAATGTAAATCTATCTGTGGCCAGTAATTAAAAACAAGGCAAATCAAAGATAATCTTAACTGAAAATACATGTAAAAAGTATAATTCTTTAAATATTCTGATATTATGTACCCCACCGCTTGACCATTAACTAATTATTCAGTCTACCCTCCAAGACAAGTAATAAAAAAAGTGGATGGAGGATTTTAGATCTGTCTGGAAACTGAACAATAAATTGTATTTATCTTATACTTATTCAGACTTTAGAAAATTATGCAGTTTGATTTTATTATTTTTCTGACATAGGAAGTCTAGTGAATTGGTTTTAACAGCTTGATTTAGGAAAATAAAAAGTGCATACACAGCACCAACAAATGTGTCCATACCTTTATGCAGGACCAGAACTGTCGCTGGTAGAACAAGTAGGCGCCGCTGTTCTTGTTGTCCATCACGCTGAATGACAGAAAACAGTTTCTATAAATATCAGATCACTTACTATAAAACCTAGCTTCAAGTGCTCTCTGACATACTTTTTAGGGTAAAGTGGAAGGAAGATATCCTCATCCAGAGTCCGTCGGGTCCGTAAGACTATCGTTTTTAAAAGCTCCTAACAAGAGAAAAGTTAGTTAGAAATATTTCATAAAACTAAACAGATGTTTTGAATATTTTGCACTGAGGAAATAATTAGCAAAGTGCGCTCTACCTGTGTGTACAGGTTGTCTCCATGCAGCACAGTTGGATAACCTTCAGCGAGTCTGTGGATGAAGCTCACCAACCTAGCTGTCTGACTGCTTGACAGTGGGTCCCACACTTGCTCTGCCAGCACTACCACAAACACATGACAGATATTGTACTTGTTCATCTCAAGAAAACCATTTTAAGCATCCTATGCTGCAGCAGAGGATCGACTACCTGATAGTTTGGAGAGAAGAACCTTCTCTACGATAGCAGGCAGCAAGCCGATATCCCCGTCTTCTTTGTGAAGCAATTTGTGCTCCTCAAACCCATAAAACAGAAGCGACTCGAACCACAGCATGTACTCAAAGTTTGCACATGGCTCCTACATAGAAAAAAACAACAACAATTGAAACCAAGCTCTGAATTAAGCATTGTTGATCAGAAAATGATATTTGGGAAATTAAATGTTTCTTTACCTCGAGAGGATTCCACGTGATGAGCTGCAGACGAACTAAAGGGTTGAAGAGCTTGGGTAAACACAAGCCGATGTAAGCGTCTCTGTAGCAGTCCGGATATTCCTTTCTCCAAACCTCAAAACGGGTTTTGATGAAGTCAAGAGAATGAAAGTCTTCCACCACATCCTCAAATACCTTTTTACTTTCCGCTCTGATACGGTCTGGATGGGACACAAAATGGCAGGGCTATGGATTTTCTCCAGTCTCTAATTGGCATTTGAAAACATTCTGATGTAATTATTTTCCCCCACAGTTTTGCAGCAACTTAAAGACGCACCTCTCTCCATGTTGAAAGTGGTGACGTCTGTAGAGGTTTCCTCGTCGTCAGACGACAGGCCTTCTTTATGCTCAGCCCTTTTCCCATTCTGCTCTCTTGCTTGTCGCCGGCGAGTTCTGGTTCCAGCCAAGAACACAGAGACGGTTAGATCAACGTTCGGTTTCCCAAACGGCACCAAAATATTTTCTAAAAGTCACAACCTTTAGGGAAGAATTAGGGTGAAACATATTAGAACTGAAAAGGACTCTACTTGACACCCTGAGTGTTTTAACATTATTTAACCATATTAAATGGATTCCCCAGGCATCACACTTTATGAATAATCAAAAGAAAAAAAAACTTGCTTATGGGATATTTGTAACAAAGTATCGCAACCCTACAACTGCAGAGTGTCAGAGTGCAATTCTGCCTGCTGCACCCTGAGCCTTTCCAGCACCTTCCTTCTCCCGCCCAGCTCTGTCTCCACTCTGCCTAATCATTCACACCTGTTCAACCTTCAATCATCCTGGACTCATTCCACCTGCAAGCCTCCCTATATAAACTCACTCTAGTCAGCTCCTCACCGCTGGACCGTCGTCAACCTTTCCACGCCTGTCAGCCAGAGATTTTCCCACATCTGTCTGTCAGAGTTTCCCCACATCTGCCGCCCCTGCACCTCCAAGAACTCTCTCTGCTGTGCTGCTGGATTTACTGCAGCCCCTGCGTTCCACGAACTCTCCCACCTGCTCTGAAGGCTTCCTGTCTCAGCAGCGCAGCACCAGCAGTTCTACAGCTCCCTCCGGTCCTCCTGCTCCTGCTATCAGTTACCACCTGCTCCAGCCCAGTAAGACTCTGGTTTTCATCTTCCACAACTCACTCCTTCAATAAACTCTCTAAAACGAAGCTCGGTGTGTGGTTATATTCGGGTTCATCAGAACAAATCGTGACACAGAGTGTATAATTGTTCTCACACAGAAACATAAAATGCTCCTCCTTCTGCTCTACCGCTAGTTTCTAAATTTCTATGGCAACTAGGTTTTATCAAATACACTTGTTTTTCTGTTGACTATAATTGTTTGTGATTATATTCTTTCTTGGTCGAAATTTATGAAACAGTTGAACAAAAGAAAGAAATCAGATTACAGTCTTTTTAATATTCTGACTTGTTATTCTCTGACCAACGACCCCCTCTACTGTTTCTGGAGAGTATTGCAATCTCACAGTTAAAACCTGCCTCCAACGCTTTCACACCCTCTGGAAGCACAAGCAAAATAGGTGCAGGACGAATAAATCTTCCCAACCTTCGTGCTTCTCTTTCAGCTATCCTCCTCTGCCGACTGTGCTCTTGGTATGCGACACGGTCTCGACCAAATGAGTCCAGACTGGGCGCCATGACAGCTTTATCTGTAAAAACAGGCTCAATGTTAAAGCCTGAACTGGATAGTGGAAAAAAACAAACTAACTTTTTCCTATTTTGGAATCTAAGCATATCAACAACATAACCTAAATGTAGAGAAGTGTAAATCACTAATGAAAGACCAAAATAATGTATTTGATCATTTTAACTTATAAAGCATGCTAAAATGTGAACTTTTCAATTCTTCCAGTGAAAGAAGGTCAATCTATCACAAATGCGTTGTGTAACATTTCTTATAACTTACCGTGCTGTAACCTCGGACATGTTACAGTAAAGAATGTTAACCTGTTAGTCAGAAACAAATGTTTTTGACATCTTTTTTGGTGGCCCATTACTTGAGCCAAGTTGAAAGATCCAGCAGCTCAAAAAGCTCTTTTTTTTTCTCCCATTCCCATACATGCTCAGTCGCACAAATCGGCACTTAACTTTACTCATAATCCCAAGGGTACTGTAATAGGTGCAACATGGACAAGCACACAAGCATACGCTCAGGTACAGAGAACTAACGAGGCCGTTTCAAATAAATCATAAAAACCTTCAAGATGGACTGACTTGAAAGGCTTGCAAACTCCGATGATTCATCTTTAATATCATCCTGTCTTCTCTGGGCAAGCCGTGCAGCCCGTTGCCTTAGTAACTGGTGCATGGCAGCCTCCAGCTCCAGGACAGCAGGCACCTGAAAGATATGATGCTTTCTGTGACCTCTGACCCAGCAAAGGTGGGACTCCGAGTCACTGGGGCGTCTTTGTCGGACAATTTCAAAGAAACAGGACGGACAATACACTGCAGGAAAGAAATCCCTGGCATCATTCATGATTCTGTCTGAAATCCATTAAGTTAAGCTTGAATGTTGCAGACTGAAGTTGAGAGAGGAGTGAAAAGCAGAAGAGGTATGTGTTTTTTTTTTTTTTAACCAAATACATATAACATGCCATTCAGTTACAAACACATACTGAACGAAAAGAACTCAATGGTATAAATAAGACAGAACATGGTTTCTTCTGTGCACCGAGTTGAAATCTGGTGCTGCAAAATCAAGATGAAATTATTCTGTCTGGACATGCAGGTGGTTGTAAATATATTAGAGATGCACCAGTCAGAATGCTGCGGCAGATCTCTGCTCTCCGGTTTTTGTAAAGCTTTGACATGCTGATCGGGAATTTGGCAAATGCTGATTTCTCTTTAAGAGTTATAATATATGAAGATATAAAAACAGCATTCAATACATTTCTTTCCCCCAACTTTCATACCCTCAGCAGCCATTAAAGTTTCATTGTGGCGTGTTACAGAAAAGTTGCTGTAAAACAGGCCTTTACTTTTACTCAAATAGTTAAGATTTTTAACTGCCTTTGGCATCCTAAATTAGCCATTAGTGCCACTAGCATAACAAAAATTGCCGTCATTATGTGTATTCAGAGAATATAGACTCCTACACGGAGATTTCTAAAAGGCTGCAAAACTTACCAAATCAGGCATGTTTCATCTTATTTCTTAAAAGGTAAAAAAGAAAGAAGTAATTTTTCTGTACTCCTTCTAGCCTTGCTGTTATCTGCTGAAAGTCTGCCTCTCTCTCGCCCTTTTGCAGCCTAAATAAAACGCAGACATGTTTTGAGGTGTTGTAGAAAATGCTGATTAGTTTTAAATAGCCTCTTACAACGTTTGCGTCATCGGACTTAATTTCTGAACACCTTAGACTTTGAATTTACTTAGTAACAACATCCATAATGAAGAGTGTTGTTGTAAATGCACCTGACTCTTAAGTATGCCAATACGGTGCAATAACCGATCGGATTATTGCATTTTTAAGTTTCTGACTGGACAGTTCTATGTCAGGGCCAGATAAGATGAAATCAATAAATCCGGTCAACAGACAGTTTCTCTGTGCATCTCTAAAATATACAAAGATTTATCTTGAGTGCATTAAATATTCTCATTTTATTCTACACGTCTGTACTCAGGTTTGGATTTTTTAAAGAAATAGATAAGCAAACATTCCACTCGGGACTATCTTTTGTTCTTTTAGGGGCTCCAACTAGCCTTCAAAATCTGTTTTCCACATTACATGTGGATTACAATTCATTTTATAAGACTGCATCTGTTTAAAATTCACATAATGTTCCCAGATTACAGACACAAAACAGCAAGCAGCTTATCAGACCGCAGATAAATTCTCCCTTACCTTTTCACTGAAACACTCAAGCAAGTCTCCAACATACCCTCGCATCTCTTGCAAGAATTTATATCGATCTGCATTATCGTTGGAGGAACCCTCAAGCTGCTGGATGGCGCTCTCAGAGGCCGCTAGGTCATCCCTGATCTGTTCGTAGCGTGTGATATTCGCGTTGTGGCCTGCATGCATTTGGACAAGCCTACAGACACATGAAATACAGGGAACGCGAGTAAGGGTTAGTTAGCTGGGGAAAGAGACACAGTCAAAAAGAGATCCATCTAAACTGTCAGAAGGTGGAGACACATTTTGCCTCTTGGCCATTAGACGCTCAGATAACTTTGCTGGGTCCTCAGGACCACGGCACACAGAGGGCAGCAGGTGAGGTGAGCACTGTTTATTAGACGTTGTAGCAAACTACTGCAGAACCTACCTATCCTGCAGGCGTTTCTTTACCAGATCAATGGATACTGGGGTTAGATCACAAATAGGGGCCCCATAGTGGACAGAGCCGTTGTCAGAGAGGCAAGGCATCTTTCCAGGCTGTGGAGCCACTGTACTGTAGGTGAAAGGCATACTATATGAGGAACCATAGGGCTGAGTCTCATAGCTGTTCTGGTAGTAGACGGTGCTGTCCTCTGGCTGGCTGCTTTGAACCTGGTGAACAAAAACAAGCAAAACATACCTTTGATTAATAAAACAGCTAAACTCAACCAAATAAAAAAGTATTAAAAGAACAAATAAAATTTAAAAAGTTAAAGAACGAAGTGCCGACACATTTTTCATTCCCATATACCAAACCTTTCCAAGTGCTGAGTTCTCAGTCCACTTAAGCCCATTTTTAAAGTACAAATGTTCACTATGAATTTACCGCAGCTATTTCTACCAAGGTTAAACTTTAGAAAGTACAAAAAACCAAGAAGGAAGCTAATAAAGACAAGAAAAAGTATGAAGGAGAGATGAAGGGAGGAAGGGAAGTCAAGAAGAAAAAGTGAAGGAAGGAAGCAAGCAAGAGAAAAAAAAAAAAGAAACTGAAGGAGAGAATGAGGAGGAAAGAGTAAAGGAAGGATGCAATGCAATTACTTATAGGTAAAAAGAAAGAACAAAATAAAAAAATTAAAGAAAATAAAGAAGAAAGCAACAAAAGAATGAAAGACATGTTTTAGACAAAAAGACTAACTGCAAACACATTTACAAATCAAAATGTACAAAACCAGAAGCGATGTCTTTTAACAGCATCTTCCTCAGATCAGAAATCTAATAGCAAAAATAAATATCTAACGATGCCTAACTTTTTTATTGACAACAGTTTTACCTTTTTTGTAGCAGGCTAAATATTTTTAAAAAAGTTAAGGCGACAACCTCCTGCCATTTCAACACAACAAAGTGAGAATTATTCATGTACAGCTTCAAAAAGCTTTCTAAATTCTCCATTTTCAGAGGTCCAACACGGAGTAAGAATATTTCCCAGCATGTTAGAGATGCAACTTACCTGGGGAATGCTGATCCCTTTCCTAATCTGCTCTTGCTCCCAGCGGCTCACCTCCTCATCTTGACCTGTATCCAGTGCTTCGTCGTCGCTTCCCTCAATACCTGGGCACATTGCCAGAGGACGTTCATGTCAGCCGATAACAGAATGGGGTAATATAGCCAATGTGCAAAATGAATTCAATGCTTCACCTATCTCCTCGGCGATCTTCTGCCTCTGACTTTTGTTCTTGACTCCACTAAAGCGGATCCTCTTCTCGTCCTCGTCTTCGTCATCGCTGCCGTCTCGGTCGTCTCTTGTCAGGTGTTTCTTGGAAGGCTCGGGCTCCACCAGAGGGGCTTCCCCGCCCAGCTCTCTTGCTAGCTGCCGCCGCTTCCTGGCAGCGTGGATGAACGCTGCGTCGGGGATCTCTCCTGAGGTGGAAACACGGGTTTTCGGGTGAGAATTTCTGCACTTCCATTTGTAAATTACAAAAGGTTTTTGCAAGATTTGAGGATGTAAGAAAATATCGAAAATGAGCTAAATTTTCTAGCCCTAAGATTAGCTGGAAAATTAACTTAAAATATGTCAGTCCAAACTCTGGAAGAAAACTTTTGCAGTGAAGGTTTCTGAACAGGAACAGTACCTGGCTTCAGGCTAGTGAGGGAGGACAGCGTGTTGAACGATGCTCCCACGTTCCTGCCCCTGGACAGCTGACCCCCTTGGGCTTTCGCTTCTTCGTCCTGTTCATCTGCACTCTCCACCTCCATCTCCTCCTCCCCGTGTTCACTGCTCGCCCTGCTGATAACCTCCTCTTTCACAGTGAACACAAGCTGAGGCGGAGCATCTGGTAAAATACATAAATCAAATGGTCTTTAAAAAAAGCAAACATCTTATGTTTGGATTACACCATAATTATTACTATAGCAACATTTTGTGACCGGCATTCAAACAGAATATTGGAACAATCCATAAGAGCAGAGACAATCTAGAGTGGAATGTAACGGTGGGCAATGTGGTCTTAAAATGTTATCAGGATATTTTATGGTACTATGGTGATAACCATAAAACTGACGATAAACTGTTGGTTACTTCTTTGCCATCTTTTTCAGGTAACTGCATGGCTGTGACTGTGTTGCAAAGCAATCATAACCCCAGAAAAAAATACTGCTTTACAGAAAACAACACCCATTTGTGTCTTCTTTGAGACACAATTTAATGTGTGATTTTTATCACTAAAATGCTCAAACCCAAAACATCCAGTTTTTGGAGTTTTCACACATGCTAAATTGGAATAAGGATAAACAATACGATAAATTCCCACCCCTACAGCGACATAAGGCTCATTTGTCTGGATAATAGTGGCTTTTCTAAATAAGCTCTATTAAACATATTTTCCGCTAAGCGCTAATTTCTCTATTTAAAATGTTCTATTTAATTGGTTTGATGTAATATTCTGATCTCAATAGTTCAGTTTCCATTAGCTGTAAGTGGGAAATCCTCATTAACAGAAAGAAAGGCCTGAAAAAAAAGTGTGTGCAATAACTCTCATATAGCTAACGTGTTTCACTTAGTGATTTAAGTTACTGAAGTAAATAAGCTTTTAAATGATAATCTAAATAATAATCTAATTTACTGAGATCCACTTGTATGTCCATTAGAAATACGGAGCCACCATTTTTTTTACCTTGTCGCATGGACAAGAGCCTTAAGAGCGGGGTGGATCTCTAAGATGCACACTTCTGACCAAAACTAGTCCATGCATTTGTTACTTCAAGGCTGGATTAGTTTTGGCCCGTGAGGCAGACACCCTGTCTACTTTTAAGACTAAGCTTAAAACTTTCCTTTTTGACAAAGCTTATAGTTAGAGTGGCTCATGTTACCCTGAGCTACCTCTATAGTTAAGCTGCTATAGGCTTAGGCTACTGGAGGTCTACTGTGTCTCTGCTCTGTCTTCTGTAACCCCCAGTCGGTCGAGGCAGATGACCGTTCATACTGAGCCCGGTTCTGCTGGAGGTTTTTCCTTCCCGTTAATGGGGAGTTTTTCTTTCTGCTGTCGCTTCATGCTTGTTCATTATGAGGGATTGCTGCAAAGCCATGGACAATGCAGACGACTCTCCCTGTGGCTCTACCCTTCTCCAGGAATGAATGCTGCTTGTCGGGACTTTGATGCAATCAACTGGTTTCCTTATATAGGAAATTTTTGACCAATCTGTATAATCTGACCCAATCTGTATAATATGATTGAATTTGACTTTGTAAAGTGCCTTGAGATGACATGTTTCAAGAATTGCCGCTATATAAATAAAATTGAATTGACCAGGTTCTTTGGAGAATTACTCCAACATTTTTGTGAACATATAAAAGATAGGCCCATGAACAGGTCACTGATTGTTTTCTGTGTACGCAGCATTTCTGGTCAGCTTTACATTGCGACCATTGGTCTCAGCTGGCCATTCGTTGTCAGGTTTCATTTCTTTTTTCTATCGACACATTCTGAACTTTTGTGATTTTTTTCAAAACCCAAAACTACATGTCTTGCCCAGTGTGCAGAACGACTAATTTGCAAACATTACAAACCAGTGATTAACCACAACATATGGGTAATTGCGACTTTGTCTTGCTGCTATTTTGTATCTTTTATGTTTTGGTCGTTTTTTTACGGTGTTTTGTACCCGATTTGATCTTGGTAATTTTAGATAAACTTATAATAGTCTACCTTAAGGAAAAGTGGTTCTGTGACTGGGCTAAATATAACGTACCAGCAAAAAGTCACAACGATATGGTTTGTTCTTTGAATGGGGCCAGAATCTGTCCAATTTCACACGAGTCAACTGGTCAGGAAGGGGATGAGAAGCTCAATCAATAGAAATACGGTATCACATAAATTATCTGTATTACAATATAACACAATAAACTACCTTATCCATGTGGTTTGAAAATTAGTATGATAATCTCCATTATTAATCAGAAGGGGTATTAATAGGGGTGGGTACCGAAACCCGGTATGAAAACGGCCCCGGGGTCACGTCGGACGGTCCTCGCGGACCGACGTGCTTCAGCCTTATCGGTTCTCTTAACGGTACTTTTAAAGTCGCACTTAATTTTTCAGGGAGACTCCATCCGACACAACATTGTTTTGCCGATCTTCTCCTCCTTAAGAAACACGCACGCCTAGGGGACTGGTGAGAGGGGCGGTCAGTCAGTCAGGGTCACTGCAACAGACTCAGCTTGAAGTCTGTTTCCCATTGAAGCTGAGTCATGCATGAGCAAAGCGGGATGTAAATATATTAAAAACAATCTTTAACAGGTAACGGTCATTTTTTTTCTCTGAAACTGTTGCACTTAAATAGATCCCTCCCTGTAACTGATTCACACAGCTGTCTTGTCAATGTAGATACTTTTGTTCGATTTTGTTCCAAGTGTTTAAAAAAATAAACCAGTTGGTAATCATGATTTGTTTTTTTTGCCTATTGTTTAATTAAAAAGTAGCGATAATAGTACTGATAAAATACCGGATCGATAAGGAGTATCGTTAAGAGTAGTACTATCGATAAATCCCCAATAACCCATCCATAGGTATTAAAGGTTTTATTTACAAATAAAAAAAAGAAAGGCTGGGATGAAATGGGGGTACAAATCGATGAAGATGCAAACTGATCGGGAACCTGCAGTGACGGGCATTACTTTATTTACAATCTTACTCATAAAGGTCTGAATAACTATTACACACCCTCACAGGTCAATATGATGATCTTACAGTCCATCTGACAGCCTTTACAATAATATATTGGATTCTTCAAACGGGTCCCAAAAATTCTAATATTTGCCATATTGAAGGTTTTGTAACTTTCTTACCATTTGTGTTACCCAGATAAAGCAAGCATCAATGGACAGTTCTCACTCTGCCAGATACTTGATCACTGCAACGTTTAGTAGCTACATACCATGTGGATGTCACCAATTATGATGATGCCGTTGCAAAGGAATAACAAGGGGGACCCACCGGATTTGGTCTCCTGCTTGACATTTCCAGTTTTCTGCAAATCTTCTTTGTATTCTTTCTTCAGCTGCTTTACAATCTTCTTGCTGTGGTTGGGTTTCTTCACTCTGAACACCTCGGATCCCTCTTTTTACAATAAACGGACAAACAGGGATCAGAACAGTTCGCAGGAACGACTCCCACGACAAAGTAGTAAAAGTGATAGATGTACATATGAATGAACAGTCTAGCTCTTTTGTGTTGTAAGGTTTGATATCGTTTCTTTGGCTAAGTTTAACCGGTTAGCTACATTAGCGCTGTTACCTTCATCATCGTCGAAACTCAGCAAACTGGCCTTGGTGGGAGGAGCCAAAACGGCAACATCTTTGCTCTTCTTTTCCCTCTTCACGGGTCTCACGTTGTTTAGGTTTGCCAGAAAGCCGTTGCTGTAACTATTCTCCTCGCTGCTCGGAGCTGCGCTGGTCTCAATGAACGGAATTTCCACCACAGGCCCGAATAAAGTGGGCGCCGCAGTCAGCGGCTGGCCTGCCTCCAGCTCATCCTCGTCGGAGTCATTCCTCCGCCGCAAGTTTGCTCTTTTCGCCTTTTTGAACATTATGCTTACCCTTTAAGGGAAACCGCGTATAACGTCACGGCAGGACAACACAGACAACGCTTAGAAAATAGAAATATTAAAGCCGCACTGCATGGCGGCCATTTTCTGTCTGGGTGCTTGTTCTTCTTCTTCTTCTTCGTTGTCAATTAAAGCGGAACACGTCTGCTATTGTAAGGATACTGCCACCAAGTGGACAAAACTGTTATAGCCGACTAATACGTATTTATGCAGATTCCCACTAATTATTATTATTATTATTATTATTATTATTATTATTATTATTATTATTATTATTATTATTATTATTATTATATTTTTAATGGCAGTTGGCAATGACACATCATTTATTTATTTTGTAGTGATACATCCTACGTGACATTGCTATTGCGAGTGGTCCCTTTTCAGATTGGAAAGAGAAAAAAAAATTGAGGTACACTCTATAGCAAGAAAACTGAAAAGGGCAATGCATCCTGCTGCTACACACATCCACTACTCATATGGTCTTACAGGTAATTGTTCTGTATATAAAATGTCCTTTTGGTTTGACCGCATTCCTGAGAAATACTTATATTTATAATGCTTCTCTTTTGTCTTTTGTTGCTACGAAATTTTGCTGAAATGTACATTGTGAATGTGCAGTTGAGTGACAATAAAGTCTGTCTAAGTCTTTCTAAATCAAATAACCTACATAAAAAACGGAATAATTAAAAATCTATTTTATATCTTCTTTGTCTATATAACTATTTGGTTAAAACACAAAAAACAAATGTTTTTTTTTTAATATTATGATTTCTATTCCCATTTTCATTGAGGCATTTGCATTTTATTTTGGGAAGTGTTTTGTAACTATGTCTGTGAATCATTCAGTCATAAGTCTAGTTATGTAAATTAGTTTGCACTTGCACATAAAAGGAAGTGCAGCTACATTAGAAAACTGTTGGACCTGGCTGATTGTCAGGAAAAGTGGCCCCAAAAAAAAGATGTCAGATTAAACTAGATATTGGGGTTATGTGACATTATTCAGCAGGTGATAATCCTGTGTTAATCCTGAGTCCAAAATGTGGTATTTATCCAAAAGCTTGAAAAATCATAATCTAAATTCTTTAACAGAAAAACAATTATCGCTACTATTGCTAAAATAATATACCCAAATGATTTTCAGCCTGTGGTTTAAACACTGGTATTCATGTTTGTTTACTCTGATTTAGAGTTTGATTCATAAACTTCAAAAAAAGAAAATTAATAAAAAAAATTTGAACAAAAACCTTGTGAATTTTGTAGTAGTGTCCAAGAGCTTATTGATCAAAAATATTATCACGTTTTGCCATTTAGCTATTTATACAAACAAATCAACAAGATAGCTGTTGCTGCTTGTCTGCTCAATAGACATTGTTTGCCCCGCAATGCTGACAGGATGGGGGGAGGCACGCTCAGCTCTTCTACTACATCTTGATAGTGGCAAGGTCTTGCTATTTTCCTCCATAAAAAAAAAATGAAATCGGGGACACTTGCGGGGGCAGCTTTTGCTGGGGACAGGTAGTCCAAAACGGGGACTGTCCCCAGAAATCGGGGACTGCTGGTCACCCTGACATCATCATTTCATACCCCAGATTTAGGATACAAAAGGGATCCATCTTCCTCGGGTACTGACCACGTGTCAATTTGCACCAACCACGCAGGATATTCCATACCTGCTTAGAAACACAACAATTTCAAGTAATAGTTTCAAATTTTGTACGTTGGATGGAACGGAATGGCAACGCGTGGGTTCAAATTGACTCTGAGTCCCAAATGGCATTAAAGATATGCACACGCACATTTGAGAAGCACGTTTCCAGCTGGGTTTTAATCACAGGATATTTTGCTGTGAGGCAACAGTGGTAACAACTGCACCCCCGTTCAGCCCTAAAGTGAATGATGTTTTGCTTTCTAACCCAGTTGGGTTTCAAAGTACAACATTAAACACAAAGAAAGACAACATGCACATTTGGTCTGATAAACTTTTATTTACAAAGTGTGAATATTGAATATAGCTAGCACCATCTATTCACCCACTGTCTATCCCTGCTTACACGTTTGGGGTCATTCAAAACGTTCAAGCTGTTTGTGAAGAATGATGAGCCGTCTTCTTGTCTCCTTTCTAACCCAAAAAACTTGGTTGGTAGCAATTTTTTTTTAATGTGCTTTTGATAACGTCAGGTGGGGTTGAACAATGCTCTGGTCTTGTTGCTCAAAAGGTTCAGAGTAATGTGCTTACATCGGAGATGTGTTTCTAATTATTGCTGAAAATATTTGAAACAAACAATAATGACAGAAAAATGTGACAAAAAATATTTAGTCCACGCAAAAGTAGCATGCTTGGGAAAGCAGCCCCAGTTTGGGTGTATTCTGTAACATTTAACTCTTGGTCCTGACAGTCTAAAGCCATTAACACTGTCTTAGCCTTGGTCCCAGAAAGAAAAAATGAACCACATGTGTGCTATGATGTTCTTTTGTGTTTGAACAAAACACGCAAACCCATCTAAAAACCACTTGGAGGCGCTGCACCTCCTTGTAAGCAGAAAACAAACTGCGTTTAATTTGTGGCCAATGTATGCTCATAGTTCACTGAGGTACACTGAGGTATAAATGCTAATGAAATACAATGACATTTCCTGATCCAGGGAATCTAAATCAGGCCAGAATGAATACAGATTACATCAATACTGTCTTCTCAGGTGTTGATCAAATTGTTCTCATTGTTTTTAACAAGAAGCTGTTGCCTTGCGACTCTTTCAGGTGAGTATTTGCATACCAGGAAACACAATTTAAGCTTTGTTAGCCATATATCACACATTGTTTACTTGCTCGTGATAGCATGGGGGGGGACGTGATCAAAGGAAGCAGAGCCTGCCTGTCTTCTTTAAGGAGTGGCAGGAGCCGTGTTAAATTGCTCCCACTTGGATACTGTAATTGTGAAAGCAGAGGTATAGGAGCCGTGCTTTCTTTTGCATCGCTGAAAGAAACATCAGGGTTGAATAACCATGCTTATTAAATACCCACTCTGTGTCAAGAGGTAACAAAGATAGAAAAGAGAAGAAAAGAGGTGTTTTAATGGAAACACGAGAGGATCATGACATTCACCTTTTACTGAGGGTCTCAATTGATGCAAGGCTATAAACATTAGCTTAAGCAAAAATGAAGACATAATTGAACACCTTCCAGCATCGTTGTGTCACCCTGTTTATGCTAACTTTTCTGCTTTTACAGGGGTCAACTATTTTATCATTTTTGATTTGACTCCCACTCATTGCTGCTATTTGTGTGCTTTTCTCTAAATCCCCTCTGCTTGCACAATGGATTATTTCTCCTTTTGCGGAAGAGGAATAACAAGGACACATGCATGATATGCTGGCCATTGTATGACCTACTCATTACGAAATAAACGGAAGTAAGTACGGCCACTAATGACTGAAATTTGTGGGGCTTTTTAGAAATATCTTTACTTCTGAGTATGACCTAAAACATCGATGGACGGACAGACAGACGGAAGGACAGACAGACGTGGAGATGGATTGTTCAGGGGGATATTCAGTAATAGTTTTCCACTATATAATGCCATGTATGCCTTCAAGTTTATTGTTTGACTTGCTTGATCTGAGCACCTTCTTTGACGTTTTGCATGCCCCGTGCATGGAAAAAATGGAACTGGGGTTCTTGTGAGTGTCTTTGCAGATGCACGGAGGAGAAATTTAAAAGGTGTCTTTTCAACACAGACCCGCCTTGAGGTAGAAGGAATTCCTTCATAACTTTAAAGTTATGTTAATGGAGTTGTAATTTAAAACCTGTTTGATAATTACCGAAGCTTGAATCTGAGCTGGAGAAAATTTTCCTACCAAATATAATGGTTGGTAAATAGATAAGTTTTCAAAAGGGTGTGTGATAGAGGGCGGCACTCATAATATTGGAGGTAGTAAACCAAAAACAAAATTCAGAATATAATTTTTGACGGTTTCTTAACCTGCAGGCGTGTATCACAGGGTGTGGATACTGACGTTCCAAAATGGTCCAAAGGTGGCTCTAAATACGACAAAACTATACATAGGCATGTGCAAAGAAATAAATAGATGTGGAAACTCCTTTCCTAAATCAATTCATTCAGCAAATATAGGGGGATGACCTTTGCAATAATAAATGCAGGATCCAAAAATTTACCAAAACAGGGAGGATCAAGCATGGACAATACAAAAAGGAGATGGTGGGCTCAATTACAAGTGGGCCCCAAAGATAAAATTCTGCTTAGAGCTTAGAGCTGGGAGTGTGTCAACAGATTCTCTGACCTGAGCTTTGGATCTTCACTGCTCCTCTAGAGTTATCATGGGCCCCTCGGCTGCTTCTCTTATCAATGCTCTCCTCGCAGCCTGTCTGTTTGGGTGGATAACCATACCTTGCTTGGTTTACTCTTTCTGTTTTACTATAAAGGATTAACTGTGCTGTGTAGGATGTGCAGGCTTGGAACATTGTTTCATAACTTAACCCTGCCTTAAATGTCTCCACAAACTTTAGTCCTGACCCTTCCAGTGTGTTCCTTCATGATGTGGTTTCTTCACTAACTTCTGACGCCTTCACAACACAACTGTATTTATGCTGAGATTAAATTGCATGCAAGGGGATAATTGCTAATAAGGGGACTTCAAAAGACAATTTGTTGTTCCATTTGGTTTTATTTTTGGAATCTCCGAGAAGGGAGCTCAATACATATGCACGCCCCATATTTCAGATTTCTATCAGTAAATAAATATTCAAACCTTGTATGAAACCTGGCACTGCCATTGGTGTATCAGTATGACTAACCCCGTAATTCCACATCCTCCGCTCCTGTACGTATTCCAGATCGCCTCCATGAGTCTGTGAAAAGCAAAGCCTGCTACATCCGCGGTTACTCCGTCTAGCTCTGCTCCGAAGTTCCTTGGAGCCCAAGGAGAGCATGTGCGATCATTGTCATTACAATCAGAATGCAAATCTATTGGAGAGGATTACCATGTTTCCAATTAAATGTTGAAATGAATTTATTTAAATAAAATGTATAACTTTATTGTGAATATTAAAAAATATATATTTTATTTGTTTAACAATCTCTCTTTACACTATTTAACAAACCAGAAGTTATTGGCATTCTTTTCCCTGTTTGCTACAATTGGAATTGTGGAGCCTGATGGACCGAAATGGAACAGAAAATTGGAGTTGCTCTGTATTTTGATGGCGAACGATGGAGAGCGGGTCCGCTGACAGTGACGTTCGGAGTAGTCATGGAGAATGTGGAACGGTTCTCATTAATTAACATCACAATGTAGTAGCTCCGTTGGTCAGACGTGATACGAATGGAGCAAGCACGGCGGGTGTAGAATCTGGGGGTAAGTCTGTCAGGATAATGCACCACATCACAAAGCTCAAACAATCTCAAACTGGTTTTCACAGTCACTGGTTCTCAAACTACTAGAGAACCTTTGGAAAATTGGATGACTGGGAGATTCACATTGTTAATCAGCAGCAACAATGTGAAGTTATCATGTCATCATGAAGCGCAATATCTTAGGAATTTTTTCTATACCTTGTTGGATCTATACCTCAAAGAATTAAGGCAGTCTGAAGTCAAAAGGGGGTTTGAATCAAGTACAAGCAAGACATACCTAATAAAGTGGCATGTGAATGTATATGTTTCCTTTTATGTGTTTTTTTTTATCTTATTTCCTTTAAACCACTTTTAAAGCACAGAGGAAGTCTCCAGATGTTTTAATATTTATGCAGAAGCATCAAAAACTCTACAGGCTTCACACAAAGCCTAACTGTAGCTGATTTGTTTGTTTGAACCCAAGCTGTTAGATCACAAATGAACCCAAGGGCTCAGACAAAGAAACACAGCATGTGACAGAGTGCACACGCTATTTCCAGCGTTATTTGTAGAGGTGTTTTGATCACCAAATAGTATAGCTCATTCTCACGCTGCTTGATGCATTTTCTGTGCATGTGCAAGATGTTCTATTTGATTGTGTCAGTGGGAGCATTTGCATATTCCTTCTCGGCCTTCCTCGGCTGCTCTTGTCACAGAGCAGAGCTTACTGTATCTGACAGTGTGAGTTGATTATGGCGGAGTGTTTCTCTTAAGCGCTAACCCGCAGTCATGAATACGCAGTGACCTCCAACTGCCTCCTCCATGCGTTAGAATAAAAGTTGACATTGTGCGTTTCATGCTTCTGTTCCACGCTCTTCCACCATTCCCTTCGGCTGCCACCTTTTCTTACTAACTTTTCCCATCTGTTAAGCGATGTGTTTTTTTTTTTTTTTTTTTGGTGCTGCTCTCTTAGAGTGCAGATAGAAGCGATAGGCAAAAACTTTAAAAAGAAGTACAAGGAGGAAAGTTGTGTGAAACTGCAGTGTCAGCAACGTCACACTTCCTGTCCTCCAACCCTCCTCCTTCTCTTCCTCTCTCACGTATCACTCAAGGTAACATCAAAAGCGTGATCACTTGGTAACTATCAGGACTTTTGCTCCCACTCATGTTTGCTTGGTTCCATTCACACACCAACCCCTTCAGCGTTTCATCTTATCTGCATTTCTGTTTCATTTGGTAGAGCTTCTTCTTTCTAGCAGCTTTTCTTTACCCAGATCTTTTCATGAGCCAGGATTTCTGCCAAGGCTTTGAGAAAGCCAACGCAGCCTAATCTGTAACCTTTGACAAGGGAGAAACGGCAGCGTCCTTAAGATACTTTGCGGTGAGATGTTACCCCCATGGCACCTAAAGGGGATGCAGACTGAGACTTAAAGTGGAGAAACAGTCTGGAGGAGATGAGGTACCTTATTAAAATGAACACAGGGAGGGAAATGATGATGTTTAAACTTACTTTGAAGCCCCAAACTGGTAAATAAATGATGTGCTCAAGAAGACTCAAGAAACGGCTGTGGTTCGTACACCTGCGGCTCAATGCTTAAATATTCATTTCCTGTCAAAGTCACACACACACACACACACACACACACACACACACACACACACACACACACACACACACACACACACACACACACACACACACACTTTAGGAATGTGTATGCAGCTTCTAGGAGTGAGTTTGAGGCAATATTGAATTAAGAAAGCTTTGCTGCTCACCAGCTGCTGTCTTCATGTAGATCAGACATGAAAAAAGGAAGAAAATGTGAGATATATTTTACCTTCTAATGATCAATTCCAAAAATCTTTAAAATTAGCCTCATCGGTGGACACAACACTTGCAGAAGAAGCAAAAGCCCTCTGTGCTTTTATCAGCTCTCTTACGTTTCTTTCATCCCCGCAGCATCAGTGATGGTCCTGAGATTAGTGTCAGATAACTTCTCATTTGGCTGGAAAGGAGGGGGAGAAGACTCTTCTTTTATTTATTTATCTCAGAAAGTGACTGCAGCTGAAAGAAAGAAAGGGGAATTTTCAAAGCACATATTTCGAGTATTTGAAAAAAGAAGCTAAATGAGGCAGGGATTTCAACAACACTTTAAGTAGTAAGCATGGAGTTTCAGGCAATTGCACCCATTCAGAAACACACATAATGACAGTAGCAGATGTCGGGTGTTTTATTTTATGCTGGCTAAGCGCTATGAATGAGCTTTTAAATTTTGATGAGGACAGATGAAACACTCTCAGAACTGTTGAGATTTTTTTCTTTTACCAAAATGTTCGGGTAATGCTGTTGTGACAAAAGTTTTTTTAGTTTTAACCAAACAGATTAGCATTGGGACCCAGTTTGTTGGACAAAAGAAGAGGCTACAGCAAATTTGTTTATCTTTTTCTACCTTATCATTATAGCTTTTCAGTATATTTCTTCTCTGTGCCGGATTTATTTTTAAAAACTATAACCTACAACATGCTACATTAAAATGGGAAATATTCTAATCATAAAAATGTAAACTTTTTCTCTTCTATTTCCCTACTATCTACATTAACAATCTGAATAGACCAAAAAGAGAAAATAGTAATAAAAAAACCCTCATAAGGATAAATTGATTAATTTGCTCTCTTTGAATGGAGATGTGAATATTAGATGTCCGGACTACAGCTGGGAGGGACTGCTATGACAGGACTCAGCTGGCTGTGGCTGCTTTGAAATGGGGGAGGTGCCTGTGACCCATTGAGAAGAGTACGGTGAGTTGGATACATGGCAATAGATATTTTTGCTATTGTCTTTTTTTATATTTAATTTAACCTTCATTTATACATGTTGTCTCACTGAGATCCAATATCTCATTCACAAGACAGGGACCCAGTTTAAAAACACAAGCACAGGAGCAATACAAACAATCAAAACATTTGACTCAAATTAAACAAGCAGGTGCAATATGATGTAAAAACAAGGTGGGTGGTTTGATGATCCATTAAGTCGCTGTAGATAGCAACAACACAGCGCACACAGTTGTAAAGTCAATGCAGACAGGGAATAGTTATTGCAGTTTTTTTGTAATTTAGCAGTTTGCCAGTGCAAGTCTTATTTGACATTAATGACGTTATTGAACTGTGCTACTGTTGTTAGCACTATTGCCTTGCAGTACCTAGGTCCTGGGTTAAACTCCAAGCCAGAAATCTCACAACTAATGGGAATAGAGACCAAAATGCAAGCATAGATATGGATTTTAATGAAAAGTACCATGGAAATAAGGTATCAGACAAAGCTGACATCAGAGGATCGGACAAACAAGTGACTGAAAGAGGAAGTGTTTATATTGAGATTCATAGCTGGAATGCTAAACCTATGAATTCTATAAACTGAATACATGACAGCTGTAAGGGAAGAAGGGATATAGGAACCTCAGAGAAAAATACATACAGATGATAAAACAACAGGGAATTCGGGGAACTCAGGGAAATAAAACTTCAGGGATGACACACAAAACGTAAAGGAGCTATAAGTAATACTGACACTTTGTGGCAGTTTGTCAATGACGAGAATCTAATATGCCGTTATTAAAAGGCATAAAACCCTTCTGAAATTTTACTACCACAGGACATAGGTATATTATGTTGTATTCTGTTCTATTTCTGGTCTGCTTCTCTTACTGGCTTCCATGTTAACAGGCTGCTGCTCTTTTGCCAAGATAAACTACCAAATACTGCTCTTTGTGTTGGGAACCCTGCGAAATCTCACAAGATTGCATGAGGGACCAGAAAGTAAACACGGGCTGCACTCAGGAAACAGAGTCGTTCCGGACCGTACCTCTAGGTTTGAAATGAAAAAAATTGGACTAAGACATTGTTGATGGAGAGGACTGATTGTTTATAGGGAATGTTACTTCCATCCTGGATGACAAATGAGAATGATTTAGGTTGATTTGACAGTAAATATCTTACTTATAGCTCCTTTAAAGTCCAACAAACAATGACTTGACATACTGTGGAGTTCTACCTTTGCATTAGTGTTAATTCGCAGAGCCCATTTCAATTACATTTTGTCCATAGTGTTTTGACTAAAATGTGGTGTTAATAGTTTCAGTGCCAATTTAGACATATTTTGGTTGTGGCCTAGATTCAGCTGATTAAATTTACAGAAAATGTACATAATTAAAATATTAAGTAATAAATAAATGCAGTTTTTAGGAACTTTTACTTATTCGAGCAACATCCCTTTTTGTCACAGAGTTGAAATATTTATGCTGGGATGGGATGGAATTAAAGTTTTGTCCAGAAATGCACAGAAACAGTTGCACAGATTGAATGCACAACAGGATTTTTTTCTTTTTCTTTTTTTGGATCAGCTGTTTTTGATAAAGTTTTAAAACCAGAAAATCCTAAATAGAATTTGTATTGTTAAGTTTGCTATTAAATGTGAAATGTTCCCATCACTTTTTTTCTCGCTTCTCTGCATCTACTAATTTTTTGTATTATACTTGCCAAGAAAGCTACTCTATTGTGTTTCAGTTCAATCTCTCAAGAAAAATCAAGTCTTATTTGTTATTTTTCAGCTCATCTTTCCACTAAAACAAAATTAGATGTGATTGGATTTTCTCTCCATATAATATTTTATATGATGACCATTGTTTTTTGTCATGGTTATCATGATTCCACACAAATTTCTTAGAACTTTAATTTCTTTTGTCCTAAAAAAGGTTTGCAACAAAATCTGAAAATAAATATCAACAAAATGTCCAGTGCCCTGCATGACTGATTTCTCTCCACTTACTCTGAGTTCCACCAAAAGTCCAAAAACATATATTTTAGCTTAGTTGGCCTCTCCTAATTGTCCTTTAATAGGTTAGACCCATAAGCTTACTGTGTTGTATCTAATCAACAGAGGCCTTGACAGCTAAATGTAACAAAATTGCATAATTTTCACCCTAGAACTGTTTTAAGAGTAAAAAATTAATGCAGTCATATATTTCCTTTGTCATTAAGAAGCACCAAAATAGCACAAACAATCCAAAAACAAAATTAACTAATTTCAAGGCACTTTAAACAACTATTTTACTAGAGTTTGATGTCACAATTATTGTTATACTTCACTCTGCTGATTGGTCTTTGTATCTGACTGCTAATTAGACCGTCTCTTTAAAAACTGCTCTACTTTGTATTGACTCCTGTTCCTTCTCATTTCTTCATTTCAATTTTCCTTTGTCTATTCGGCTCTATCCTGAGCCTTCTCGCTCCCTAGTCAGCATATGTTTCAGAAAGTCCTTCAGGGCTTTTTTTTTCTGTCAGCCTGAGTACAGATATTTCAGCACCTTGATTTCAGCGTAATTACATAAGGATAACTGATGACTCTCACTGAATGCATTTCTTTCTTCCTTCCTGTCAGCCCCATCAGGAATAGGACCCGAGGCATAGCAATCACTCACTATCTCTCCTTTGCAGACGGGCACCAGAATCTTTACAAAGTTTATGAGTAAAGACAAAAAGAGATTTTTTTTCCTTTCTTGATTGCACAGTTATTATACAAGAATAACTCTCCCTAAATGCATTCCACTTTCTTTCTGTCAAACTAAAAGGAAAAGGACCTGAGGCACAGCAATCACCTGCTACTGCACTGCACCACAGGGAGGTGCAACTATTTAAAAATTGTGCAGCTATTCTTTTTGATACTTCTCTCAGCATTTAAGTTTCTGAATCAAGACAGGGACTTTGGCCTAGTATATGTGCTATTTTTGAAATCTCTGCTTTGTAATAGTCACACAGATATATAGATGCTCACAAGGGAATTACCAAAGGGCAACTGTTTTACAACGCTTGACAGTGAGCAGCTCCTCTGGGACAACTGTGAAATACTCATTGGTACTTTAAACCAGCTGTAAAGAGAAAGCTCATTTAGATTTTGTGCTTAAAGCTAAGTCCCACACATCTAAGAAACAGCTGCATTAATTGCTTGTACAAACTAATTTGAGCTTTGTTATGAGTTAAAAGCCAATAGTATCAGTATCTATTCTGAGTTTGGTGTCTATATAATGCAGACAGGTTTATAACAACAGAAAATTTAACAGCAAAAAAAATAAAAATAAAATAAAGCTGAATGATTAGATGTAAAACTGTCTTGATTCTTCAGGTAGAAAAAAAAACTTTAAGCTCCAAATTTAACTTTCAGTTGTCCAACTGCATGACCATGCACTGGTAACATTAATGCAAGAAATGGGGAGCTACAACAGTGCAAATTTGCACACGCAGAAGGAGCGACGCCTTAAAATTTTAATTATACAGGAGGACAGAAGTAAATATCACAATAAAAAGTGTATATACACTTAGTTGTTCTGTTTCACATTTCAGCTAGCTTTTACATGAAGTTAGAAAAGTACATCCTCAAGCCTTTGGTTCAAAAGTCCTGAAGTAGTTGTGGTAAGATTGTTCAGTAATCTATACATCGGAGTTACTGACGAAGTTGCCTTCTTGTTGGAGATTAAAGGTCATCATAATCACCTGTCTTCTAATAATTAATTATGTGCTGCTGATGTTCACATATTTCAATATGTGTGAGGCTAAAGAAATATAACACTTCTCTTGACCTTTATACATGCAACAGCTGAAGCTTGAATCTATTATATATATATATATATATATATATATATATATATATATATATATTGGAGCTAAATCTGCCCATGACCTACTATGAAAAATGTTTGTACACATTGTGGTTGTCACAATACTAAGATTTCCAACTCAAGAATCAAGAAGCTTTATTGTCATTATGTCTCACCATAATGGTTATGAGACTGACACTGGCTCAGGATGCACATAATTACACAACAAGACATAATCTTTTGCGATAGACTGGCGACCTGTCCAGGTTGTACCCGCGCCTCTCGCCCATTGACAGCTGGAGATAGGCACCAGCCTCGCGACCCCACAAGGGATAGACGTGGTAGAAAATGGATGGATGGACATAATATTTCCATTAAAAAAACAAACAAAAAAACAACACCTAAAAAAAAACAAACAGTTGATTGCTATCCAACAGCAACACTTCCTGAGGGGCTTACTTGTGTGTACAGTCCTTTGCAGCTAATGGACTCTTTTCCAGTCAAAAAGTCAGAGAACAGTCTAAAACCCTGTCTGATAAGTTTAGTTATAGAATTGTGTTATATGAATGGATGTCTAAACAGACAGTCCTTGAGAGATGGAAGTGTGAAAATACACATTTGCAAGTGAGAGACAGTGTAAATGATTGTATAAATGATTTTCCTCAGATCGGAAACCTGTGTAACCACTAGTGTGTTTGTAACATGAAACAGATTTTGAACGGGGCTCATGGTTTGTTGAATTTCATCAGAGGGTGATAGCCGTTACACTATGACAGGGGTCGGGAACGTATGGCTCGCGAGCCAGTTGTGGCTCTTTTGATGATTTCATCTGGCTCGCAGATAAAACAAAATATTTAATTTGGATGGATTAAAACCTGTTTTAATCCATGCATCGATTTTCCACTGCTCATGCCCTGTTCAGGGTTGCTATTGGCTGCAGGAGCAGTCCATTATTTTAATTGGATGATAATAGCCTACATTGGCTGTTGCTGGGTAAACAGGTGCCCCCTTTTGAATCAGTCTGCTCGGGCATTAGCTCAAAGCTAACCCTTCGACGAAGAAGATGGCAAAAAGAAATAAAGACGAGGAGTATCGTACATTTCAGGACGAATGGACCGAAGAATTTTCCTTTGTGGAGAGAGCAGGTTCTGCGGTGTGTCTAATTTGCAATGACAAAATTGCATCGATGAAACGGTCGAATGTAAAGCGGCACTTCGATACACGCCATGCTACCTTTGCGTCAAAATACCCGGCGGGAGACAGCAGGAAGAAAGCGTGCCAAGAGCTACTGAGCAGCGTGCAGGCCAGCCAGCAGCAGCTCCGCGTATGGACCCGACAAGGTGACTATAATTCCGCTAGCTTTGCTGGATCTTTAGCAATAGTGAGGAACAGAAAACCATTCACAGATGGCGAGTATGCTAAAACGTTCATGCTGGATGTAGCCAATGAACTTTTTGATGATCTTCCGAACAAAGGCAAGATAATCAAACGGATAAAAGACATGCCTCTGTCAGCAAGCACTGTTCATGATCGCACCATCATGATGGCAAACCAAGTGGAGGAAACGCAGGTGAAGGACATAAATGCAGCGCTGTTCTTTTCCCTGGCTTTGGACGAGTCAACAGACGCAAGCCATTTGTCACAGTTCACTGTGATTGCAAGATATCCTGCTGGTGACACACTGCACAAAGAAAGTCTTGCTGTTCTGCCTATAAAAGGGTCCACAAGAGGTGAGGATTTATTCAAGTCTTTCATGGAGTTCGCTCAAGGAAAAAATCTACCTATGGATAAACTTCTCTCAGTGTGTACTGATGGTGCTCCGTGTATGGTGGGAAAAAACAAAGGATTTGTGGCACTTCTCCGTGAACATGAAAATAGACCCATCCTAAGTTTCCATTGCATTCTACACCAGGAGGCACTTTGTGCTCAGATGTGTGACGGGCAGCTTGGCGAAGTGATGTCGCCGGTCATTCGTGTGATCAACTTTATTGTTGCCCGAGCCCTAAATGATCGCCAGTTTAAAACACTGCTGGATGAAGTTGGAAATAACTATCATGGTCTGCTTTTGCACAGCAATGTGCGTTGCTTGTCAAGAGGGAAGGTGCTTTGCCGTTTTGCGGCTTGCCTGGACGAAATCTGGACTTTCCTTGCAATGAAAGGCGTTGAGCATCCTGAGCTAGCTGAAACTGAGTGGCTCCTCAAGTTTTACTATCTCGTGGATATGACTGAACATCTGAACCAGCTCAACGTGAAAATGCAAGGAACTGGAAATACAGTCTTATCCCTTCAACAAGCCGTGTTTGCTTTTGAAAACAAGCTGGAGCTCTTTATCATGGATCTTGAAACAGGTCGTTTACTACATTTTGAAAAATTGAGACATTTTAAAGATGTATGCACAGCAAGTGAGCCCACTCAAAACTTTGATCTCCGCCAGCTAGCTGGCTTCACATCCAGTCTCCTACAGTCGTTCAAAACACGTTTTGGAGAATTTCGTGAGCACACTCGTCTTTTCAAGTTCATCACCCATCCAAACGAGTCTTCACTGAACACAGCCGACGTGAGTTACATTCCTGGTGTCTCCGTCAGAGATTTTGAAGCAGAAGTGGCTGACTTGAAGGCCTCAGACATGTGGGTGAATAAGTTCAAGTCACTGAATGAAGATTTGGAAAGAATTGCACGACAGAAAGCAGAGTTGGCGAGCAAGCACATGTGGGCAGAAATGAAAAAAACTTCAACCCGAAGACCAGCTGATTATCAAAACTTGGAACGTGCTTCCTGTCACATACCACACACTGCAGCGTGTGAGTATTGCTGTATTGACCATGTTTGGATCTACGTATGCATGTGAGCAGTCACTCTCACATCTTAACAACATCAAGTCCAACCTACGATCACATTTAACGGATGAAAGCCTCAATGCTTGCATGAAGCTTAACCTTACCAAGTACCAACCAGACTACAAAGCCATCACCAAATCCATGCAGCACCAGAAGTCGCATTAATGGTGAGTATTAGAACATTATTTAAAAGAATAAATTCAGAGGCTCATTATACTCACATTTAGTTGAATTAAGTCTTAAAATATGTTATATGGCTCTCACTGAAATAAATTTCCAGATATTTTGCTTTCATGGCTCTCTGAGTCAAAAAGGTTCCCGACCCCTGCACTATGACCTCCTTCGTCTTGCAGGTGTTTAGGATGAGGGTGTTCCTGGAGCACGATTGTGTCAGATTATGGACCTTGTCTCTGTAGCGGGTCGCATTGTTGTTGGAAATGAGACCCACTACAGTGGTGTCGCCTGCAAACTTCACAACAATCCTTGTGGGGTGGATAGCAGAGCAGTCTTGGGTGAAGAGGGTAAAGAGAGCATGACTGAGGACACAACCCTGCGGTGTTCCAGTGTTGAGGATCAGTGGGGCAGATGTGCGTTTCCCAGTCCTCACCACCTTGGGCCTGTTGATGAGGAAGCCACTGATCCAGGAGCAGAGCGGTATGGATAATCCTAGGTTGTAGAGCTTCAGGGCCTGCATGTGTGGGAGCATGGTGTCAAAGGCTGAGCTGAAGTTCACAAATAGTATCCTAACATAAGTTTTAGGATGCTACAGATGAGTCAGAACCATGTGAAGTGCCAGCACGACAGCCTCCTTTGTAGAGTGATTCTCCCTGATAGCGAATTATAAGATGTGCAGGCCAGCAGAGATGGTGTCCTTGAGGTATTTCAGGAGGATTGTCTCGAAACTCTTCATGATGACAGGGGTCAGATCAAGAGGACAGCAATCATTCAGGCAGGTGATTTTTTTTTGGAAACAGGCACAATGATGGAGGATTTCAGGTAGGCAGAGACCTAAAGAGCTGCAGGGAGATGTCCAGAAAAACTCTGCAAGCTGGTCAGCACATGATTTTAGCGTCTGATCTGACACCATGTGTCATCTTGCAGCCTTGTTGACACTGACCTTCTTTAAGGAGGAGTGTGACAGTAATGTAACAGCAGCACCTTCTCTTGCAAACATGCATATTTTAATTTAATTCAACTCGATTAAACTTCTCCATTACTTTTTTATAACACAAGATAACATATACCAATGGAAGCAGACAACTATCTTAAGCTGTGGATCTGTTCTATAATATTTATTTCAAAAGCTTACTGAGTTCTAAAGTGGCAGAATGTTGTTGTTGTTATAAGCATCATTTTTAAATAATTCAATTAAAAAGTGAACAAATGAATTATACACAGCGTGATTATTTCTGCAAATGTTGCTGATTATGGCATACAGCACATAAAAAAATCAGTTTCTCAGAAAGTTGATATATTAAGCCTATATAAATTAGAATATCACTGAAAATGTTATGCATTTCAGTTTTTCAATTCACTATGGGGAACACATTATATAGATTAATTACCAACAGAGTAGTTATTTCAAGCCTTTATTTCAGTTAAGTTTGATAATATGCCACTAACAGCTGATGTAAACACAACATTTAAGATTATACTATTACATCAGACAAATAAAAAAATTAATCTATTAATGCATACATTTTGACTTACTAAAACGAATGATTAAAACCTCCGTAATGTTTTTTTTTTATGGTACTTTTGATCTGACAAACAAACCTCATAGGGGTATATCTTCTGACCTATTGAACATGAATAGCGCACAAGACCAATAAAAATTACAAAAGTGTTTTGGTATGTCCATGTAATGGCCTATACAATTCAATTCAATTACATTTTATTTATATAGCGCCAGTTCATGAAACATGTCATCTCAAGGCACTTTTCAAAGTGAAATTCAATCGGATTATACAGATTGGTCAAAACAATTTCCTATCTAAGGAAACCCAGCAGATTACATCAAGTCTTGACAAGCAGCATTCACTCCTCCTGAAAAAGCGTAGAGCCACAGGGACAGTCGTCTGCATTGTTGATGGCTTTGCAGCAATCCCGCATACTGAGCAAGCATGAAGCGACAGTGGAAAGGAATACTCCCCTTTAACGGGAAGGAAAAACCTCCAGCAGAACCAGGCTCAGTGTGAACGGTCATCTGCCTCGACAATGAAGACTGCTGACTTGACAGCTTCCTAGCAAACAGGTATTGACATTCAACATAAGGTAAACCCTAAAAGGCCACTGCTGTTGATGGAGGCCTGTAGGCAAGCATATTAATGGTAAGTTGATTGGAAGGGAAATGTCTCCTAGAACAAGGTGCACAAGCAAGAGGGATAAGTACAACCTGAAAAGGATTGTTAAATTACATTGTGAATTCAAGTGTCTGAGGGAGATTCACAATATGTGGACCATGGCTTGAGTCAGTGCTTCAAGAACCACCACACGTTGACCTACAGGACATAACTGTCACATTCCTTGTGTTGAGCCACTCCTTAACCATAAAAATTACTCAGATGAAAGTAAATGTACATTTGATTTGGAAATCTAGGTCCCAGAGTCTGGAGGAAGAGTGGAGAGGGACATAATCCAAGTTGTTTGAGGTTTAGTGTGAATTTTTCAAAGTAAGTAATGATTTGGAGTGCCAAGTTATCTGTTAGCGTTCGTCTTCTGTGTTTTATCATTTACAGCTGACTAGCAGTAAACCTTACAGTATTTCATGCTTTCCTCTGATTACAAGCTCTATGGAAATGCTGATTTCATTCTGCAGCAGGCGATAGGACCTGCCAACTCAACTGCAAGTATCAATAATTGGTTCAATGACCAGGGCATTACTGTGCAGACTGGTGAGGAAACAATAATTTTAATAATAATAAGTTAATATGCTGTATAAGATAGACTTTTTAGTAGGCCAACATTTCTGTGATAATAGTCCTTTTTTATTGGTCAATTGAAATATTCTACTTTTTTGACAAATAAATGGGGATTTCATTAGCTGTAAGCATAAAATAATTTAATATTAAATATTTAAATATTAATAAAAAACACTGTAAATATATCTGTGTGTGTGCAATGAATCTATTTAAAAGTTAACTATACAGTCTGAATTTGATTAATTAAATAAATACTTTTTTATGATATTCTTACATATTAAGAGGCACATGTTCAGCTCTGCTGTTCACACTTGCACTTGATAGCAGGACATTTTTTGCAAGAGGTATGCTTTCAAAGCAGCAAATACATTGGAGAGTGCAGAAGCGAGCTCAGCAGCCTCAATGCCGAAAACAGACAGGGGAAATTGCTGTATTTATGTTGCATCGCCTCAAGAATAGTGAATTAGGTGTCCTGATGACTATTTTTGTGTTGATATCAAGACCACATTTATCTAAATCTATGCCCACTGTTGATGGCGAGTGGAAGGCAGCAGATGAGCATAAAAAGCCGCTCTTCTTGCCAGCATGCACACTTGCAAATAATAGTGTTGAAATGATCTCAAATTTTCGTATAGCTGATCTTTCAAACATTTTAGAAGGGTCCCATAAGAAAACATCTGAAAGAAATTCAGTCAATGCTGTGGACATTTTTGTTCTATGTCACTGTAATATGCTTATAACCATTCATAAACACGGTGCATGTGTAAAAAACCTTTTTATTTTGGTAAGGATGGGTTGAATGTGAAAGACATTTTAGTCGTATGGCGGGCACTCAGAATGAATTGTGGGAACTCAGAAAACAAACAGAGAGCCTTTGTAATATCTCTTCTTAGGGACACATCTAAGCTCAGCATGTGCAGAAACCCACTGCTGCACCAGCAGAGGGCCTCACACCAGGGCCTTGATTTAATCATTGCCCAGCAAGGGTAGAGGCCAAGCAGGCAACAAAGCTGCCCTCCAGCCTTCTATCCTCCTGCCATCAATGCACCCTGTAGGTTGACCCAGGAGAGGCCAATCCCTCCCCTTCCACTCTCCACCTGGGGTGTTTGAAGATGAGAGGAACTGTGTGTAGAGGGAAGGGAGGACCAGGAGGCGGAGAGGCAGATGAAACTGAGGTTGTTTTCTTTGAACTGCTAATCACTGCGTTTAAAGTTGACCTCGCTTCCTGTCTCTCTTTCAGTGTTTAGCTCATTAAAATACACACCCTGATAAAAGATTTGGGTGTGAGTTCACCATGAACCCATTACAGAATGCTTCCTCTTTTCAGGCTAAATACTGAAGTCTCAACTCTAGACAGAAAGAAGACGTTTGCTGAGTAATGACATGAAAAATAGTAGATGCAATTGCTCTGTTTTAAGGGTGTGCTGTAAATAATTGTAAATGTGCTGCTTTTCAAACTTTTTGAAAATCCATACAATTTGAAGGTGTTTGTAGAGTTAAACTAAAGACTTGTGTACAATTTTCTTAAACCAGACTCACCCACAAAAGCTCCATAAATAAACTCAATCTGTACTAATTTAAGATCTATTAGTATTATAATTCATAAAGACCATTAATAGGAGCAAACACATCATTCATTTTATTTTAGGATTGCGCTATGAAATATTTATAGAGCATTAAAATCAGTAACATTTTCATGCCTTAGCTGACACAACAGTACATCACACTGGCAACACAAATTCTCATATGACAAACAAAGCTGTGATGACAAACTCACTTATAAAGCGCATTTCCAACAACTACGCCAGCATGCATACTGTTGGACTTTAGAGGGACACCAAAGGACTTTAGAAAAAAAAAACGACTTCCCTGAAACGTAGAGGTTACTATTTGGAACTTATCTTCTAAGACTTAATAGGTACTTTGTTGGAACTCACTCGCTACTATTGAAAACTAACTAGTACTTGTGCATTACTTTCTGAAGTGTACCTGGTACTTTCCAGGAACCTTCTTGTAACTTACCAGCTCCTTTCCTGGAGCCTTCTTCAAACTTACCAGGTGCTTTTTGTGAACTTAGATTTTACTTTGCGGAATTTACCAGGGATCCTCCAGGGACTTTCATGGAACTTGCTAGTTAGTTTTCTGGAACTTATGGGGTCCTTTCCGGGAACTTAAAAGATACTATGTGAAACTCACCAGATACCTTCCCGGAACATTCTTGGAATTTACCATGTACTTTCCATTAACCTTGAGGCTATGTTATGGAGCTTACACACTACTGACTAACACAAAGAACTTTTATGGAACTTGCTGGTTACTTTTCTCAAACTTAAAAGGTACGCTCTCTGAACTTATTAGGGGCTTACATTTCCCTCTCTCCCTCCCTGCATCCATACTTAAAAAAAAATTCTGTCAAAGATTGTTCATACTTCACAAGAACTATTGCAGAACTCAGGCTTTGTATATTAATTGATATATTTGCTGTGTTATTGGTGCTTAACTTTGTTCTGTTATTGCATCTCATTGTGTTTCTCTTCACCTATTCAGTCCTCTTACTCTCACAGCTGTTTTTCATCAATCAACTCATCTGCTCTTCCTTTAGCAATCAGTCTTGCCAGTTTTATTCCAGTTTTGTCAAATTCATCGGTTACCATACCAGTCTTGAGATAAACACCAGATATTTCCTGATGTACATTTTGGTGATTTATTTATTTTTTGTCTTGCTGGCCATATCTGTGACTGGAGTTTGGAAATTAATTACGTTATAAAGTCTTGCTGGCCATATCTGTGACTGGAGTTTGGAAATTAATTACGTTATAAAGTATTTGCTTGCATCCACATCTCATTTCCTGTGCTTTACTGCATCTGAACAGAATGGAACCAGCAGAGTTTAATTTTCCACCTGAGTTTATTGAATGATGGTGATCATGCCATTTACTAACACTAGTCCTGCAAGCAGAGGAAGCTAATTTTGAGTGCATGTATTTGGTGCAGGGGTGGCGTCCCTTGTTATGATTTGTTGATTTGGATAAGCTGCTGAAGTAGGCAACTGTGGATCACACTGTTTCTTTATTCAAACTTTGTTGCAGGCACCCTTAGACACAGTCAACAGTTCATTCTTTATTCACTTGAATTTGTGCCATGGTGGGTTCTGATATGGGTTATACAGCTGCATGAGCACAAAAAAAATCTCTAATTAGGGGCACAAACAATATATCTATTGCGTAAAGTTATGTGCATTCACGAAGGACTGTTTTACAAAGTGTGAATACTGTGAAAAAATATGACTTTATTTAACAAACAGAGCTGCTTTTAGTTGGTATGGACCTGGTCAGAGTTACAAGACTAATGCCAGGGGCGAATTGCTCTCAATGTCTGCTGGATCAGGTTCCAATTTGGAAGGGTTTGCATTGAAGACATAGGGTCAGAACAAGCCCAAGGAGACTCACACTGATGGTTGGCTGTGGAGGGAGAACATGATAAGGCACTGTGGAGATGGAGAGTCAAGTAGCAAGGGATCAATCAATCATTGCTCCTGTTGGTTTATATTGACTCAGAGGTCCCACTGGGCTACCACGGTCAATGTGCTTTCAGGCATTTTGCGTGGGTCGATGAAGGAGCGTGCCTGACTTAACTCTAACCTTTTGTGTGCGTATGTATCAGTGTAATAAATTAGACGCTTTCATGTGAGGTACACTGAAAGGTTTTTATTGAAGCTTCATTACAAAAAAATGTGCCATTACCTATCTAAAGGTGAATACATGTTGGGGCATTACACCCTCTGTAAGTAATGTGACAATCATGACGGTGGCAGAATGAGGTGTACATTAAGTTCTTTTAGAATGTTTCTGATAGTGTCATTTACAGCATCTTACGAAAGTGTTCATGGCCCTTTAACTTTTCCACATTTTCATTGTGCATGATTTTCAAAATTCCTTACAAAAACAAATCTTTAAAGTGTTGTGCGCATTTGTGTTCAGCCTCCTTGTATTTGTAAACCCTAAATAAAATCCAAGGCAATCAATGGCCTTCAAAACCCATCTAAACAGTAAATGTAGTCCATCTGTGTGTAAATTAATTTCAGTATCAAAGCAGCTTTTATGTGAAGGTAAGGCAAGGCAAATTTATTTGTAAGGCATATTTCAGTACAAGGACAACACAAATTGCTTTATATGATTAAAACGAAAGCAGAATAGAGGCAAGTTGGAATAAAATGTAGAAAATTGAACCAAAATAAAACATAGGAAAATGGAAACTAAAAGAAAATATTAATGATTTTAAAAACGATTGGACTACAAACCTAAACTAATGATGTTTCAGTTAACAGTTTAACTAGAACAGTTAAAGGCAATCCTAAACAAATATGTTTTTAACCTTGATTTAAAAGAAGTCAAGCTTTTAGCACTTTTGCAGTTTTCTGAAAGTTTATTTCAGATAAGTGGAACATAGAAACTAAATGCTGATTTTCCTTGTTTGGTTCTGGTTCTAGGTATGTAGAGTAGGCTGGAACCAGAAGACCTGAGTGGTCTGGAGGGTTGATACACTGATAACAAGTCTGTGATGTAGGTGCTAATCCATTCAGGGATTTATAGACTAACAGAAGTATTTTAAAGTCTATTTTCTGAGATACAGGGAGCCAGTGTAAGGACTTTAAAACTGTGGTGATGTGCTCTACTTTCTTAGTCTTAGTGAGGACGCAGGCAGCAGCGTTCTGGTTCAACAGCAGCTGTCTGATTGATTTTCTCTGCAGACTTGTAAAAAAAACATTGCAGTAATCAATTTGACTAAACACATGGATTATTTTTTCCTGATCCTGCTGAGACATTAGTCCTTTAATCCTGGAAATGTTCTTCAGGCGGTACAAGGCTGACTTTGTAATTGTGTTTAGATGCTTTTGGAGGTTCAGGCCGGAGTCCATCACTTCACCCAGATTTCGGGCCTGATCGGTGGTTACTAGCTGAAGCAACTGAAGCTGTTTGATAACTTTTGATCGCTCCTCTACTGGTCTAAAAATTATTACTACAGTTTTGTTTTTATTGCATTTATATGCATTGATTTCTTCTAAGCATTTACTCAGTGCTCAGTGTTGTAGTCAAGTCACTATGCCTCGAGTCCGAGTCCAGGTTCGAGTCTCCAGTGTTCAAGTCCGAGTCAAGTCCAAGTCATTAAAAAAAAAATCTGAGTCGAGTCCGAGTCAAGTCCACTACTCATCCGAGTCGAGTCACTATTGATCCAAGTTCGTTGTAGGAACATGCCGTGACGTGTGATGTATGACATGAAGCAGTAACATTCCATTGCACTAATAATGGCGTTCCGCTAGCAAGCTATTTTTAGAACGTGACGTCATATACAGGTAGGGCAAATATGCGTTTTCCTCCACTCTTTCGCTGTAGGTACCCTTGGTTTTACTCGGTAAAACTACTGCTTTTTCTAAGTCTAAGATGTCTCCTAACCACGGTTTTTAAACATTGTTGTTATGGAACGTGCAACAGCGACTCGAGGTACGCTGATAGGCCGCATATGAAGGATGTTAAAGCCGCAAGCGGCGTCGATCGGCCCTCGCAGCCAAGCGCGGTCCGGCCTATTGGCCACCGCCGCGATGCCGGCCGGCCGGCGGGGTTCGTGCACCGCCGCGGCTCCGGCCGGCCGGCGGTGGCCGCCCGCCACCGCAGATGCTATCACGCATTTTCCTCGCCCGTCCACCGGGCGATTCACACAAACACGTTCGGCAGCGTTCCCTCATGACTCACAAAAAATCTGGTGCAGATGCAGCGAGGAGATACAGCCGTTGGATAATGATAATGCATTTGGCCACCGGACCGGACTAAATTGTTCGGCGGGCCGGACAATTTATACCGATTCCTGGACGGTGACTACAAACAGAAAAAAACGGCCGATGACGCCATGAACGCCGAGCAGGAGAAAAACATCGACTTACCTTTCTATCAACTCGGCCCGTTTTCCAGGCTTTCTAAGACCTCGACACTCAAGCCATCGTTTGAGCTGAACGTTGGAATGTTGTTCCACAGTTCTACCAGTAAAATGGGCGCCTGGACATCCTCTTGTGAAAGTTTAACAGCGGAAAAGTCGGTCATATCGTTGTATCTGTTGCATGTGTAATGGCTGGTTGCTACGTGCGCTCTCACACTGTTTGCCCTACCTTAGCGGCAAGGGGCGTTGCTCATGAGATGGTGACGTCACGTGCGCGGTTGCGCCATTTAGATATTAAAATCATACACCAAATAATATTCTAATGACATATTAAAATTATAGCCTAATGATATAAAAAAAGTTGAGTCTTTTTCTCAATTTCCCAGTCAGAATGATCTGAATGTAGGAGTCCGAGTCCAAGTTCGAGTCATCAGTGCTCAAGTCCAAGTCAAGTCACGAGTCTCTAAATTTAGCTAATGACTCGGACTCGAGTTCGAGTCTCGGACTCGAGTACTACAACACTGTCAGTGCTTGAATGGGTTTATAGTCACCTGGTGACATGGTGATGTAGAGCTGTGTGTGAAGTGCTCAGAGGTTTGTTAGAGACCACCAGTGAACAGACAGAATCATAAAGACCAAGATAAACACTAAACAAGACAGGGATAAAGCCCTGAAAACATTCAAAGTAATTATCTTTAGATTATTATTAGTTCTTTTGTCCCAGTGATCAGTTCCTAGTTTAATGGATCCAAGTGGATAACCACTGTGTGAGTCATGTCGTTAGTTTCTCTTCTGCTCTTTGAAAAAAAACTTCTAAGAACAACCAATTCTTCCACTCAGCAACTTACCTCCCGGCTCACCTGCCTTGTCAACCTTCCGCGACCGACCGCTTCACCGCAGGCTCTTCCCTGGAAACAAGAAAGAGACATTCCATATGAACAAGCCACCAAACACCGCTGCCTGTCAACCACAGTCTTTTTGGATTTCTTATGTCTCCCAGGATACTCCCATTCTCCCACAAAAGTACGCAATATGCTTCTCTCTGCAAGATTCCTTCACTGTCATCTGCTCAAACCATTAACCCTCAGTAATGGTACCCAGTACCCAGAAAGACCCCCACGAGGATCCAGATGTCGCACTTATTCACCTTCCATTTTCAGTATACCTGTTAAACTGTTATTCTGTGTCTGTAATTGTTGCCTGCTCCAGTCAATTATATAACAATCATGACAATATAAGTGAGCAGATGCTATAAAATGGCATCTGATGCTGCTCATCTCATAAAGCTGATTCTAATTAATTTGGGGTGTTAAGTGCAATCTGATATTCTGCATGAGATCTTCTGACTGTTATTGCAGACAATGTCTCTGCATCAAGCTAAGCTAGACTGTTGTTGTGAATTTTCAGTTTACCATGCTATATATATATATATATATATATATATATATATATATATATATATATATATTTAACTGACTAGAACTTCACTTAATTTTTTTGAAATCCAACATTTAAGATACAACAAAATATACACATTTTGCTGTGAGTGAATTTCAGATTAAAGAAGATACAGTAAAGAAATACAGAGAAAACATGGATTCACAAAGTGAATTAAAGAAGAAACAAAACAAGAGCAGAAAAATAGCAAACTGTAGAAAAAAGACAAAAGGTTTGGAAGGTTGATGTGAAGACAAGGAGAAACGAAGATAGGGTCCCGTTCATAAAACACTCTTGATGATTGTCAGCTTGGGAGAACACTTTCTTCCGTTTTCTGATTTAAGAAGGAAAATAAAGCTTGTCCAGCAGTGTATTCTTACCTCAAAATTATCTTTGTGCTCATTTTTCCATCCCCCTTCATAAATGAAAAGCAGTCTGTAGAAATGGACAATTTTCCTTTTTTTTTTTTGCTGGGTAATAAAAAGATATTGTTGTTTTATTTATTTTTTTGGTCAGCCATGGATGTGCGCATGTGTAAATAAGCCTAAACATACTGTTTGTCTGAAAATCTGCATGATTTCACCAAAGCATTCAGCAAGCCCTTTTTTTAACAAACTGCATGGTCATCAATCATGTGGGTAATATGAAGGCAAAGATGCCATGGGAATACACAGACAGGCTCTGAGTGATTGATGATTGACAGCTCATAATTACGTGAGCTGAGGGTTGGTTGGTGTCTCCAAGGGGAACAGAAGGACCAAAAATAAATAAATTTTACACTAAATAAATCAAGATCAACTGTGTCTGTGAACCTTGAATAGATTACAACAACATAATTTCATATAATTACCCATGATTGTTAAGTAGCGTGCAAAATGCACGTGTGCTCTTCATAGTAACCATTTTATCACAATATTAATTTAGAGTACTAAACTCTTGGAGACTAAAAATACATTTAACACCGTATAGAGCACAGTTTCTCTATAATTTTAAATCCTTAAATCTCAGAATTTTATCTCTGCTGGAATTTATAGTGCCAATAAGGTTTTTCTCTGATTGTTTCCCTGATCGTTTCCCAATTTCTTTTAAGTGCACCCTACCAATTCCAGGTTGAATCCATAAGAAAATACAAGAATTAGACCATTCCTATTTATGAATCAAAGCTTAACTTCATCAGATAGTTTTAAGATAAAAAATGTTAATTTGCACACGCTTCTGATTTCTTTAACAGTGAGTCTAATTTAAATGTATTTGTTGTCTAGACAAAATACACCACATCCATCACACTGACCATATTGAGTTGGGGAAAAGGGAATTAAAAGCATCAATTTTTTTCCAGGTAAATATAATTTACAGGGATTTTGCCATCAAATTCATAACCGATGTCAGTAAGAACCCACATAATCCTTACGAAGACCAGATCAGAACAGGATACTCCGTAAATTAACTCATGGTTAAAAAAACAGTATAAGACAGGTATTGAACACACTTGCTGAAATGTATTCAGTACTTTTCAAGTAGAAAACCCCCTTTTTAATCTAAATCTTGAAGGTTTCGAAGACCTCTTCTATTCACTCTGGTTTTTGGTTGTTCTTTCCGTTCTCACGCGTCGCCTACAATGGGCATTTTTGTAAAGGATAAAAACACAGCAAAACAACATCCCCTTTCGGAGGAACATTTCAAATGAAGAAGTAAGTAACTCATAACTTTATAATGCTGTTAGCAAGAGAACATTTTGATCTGCTGGGGGTGGTCTCCGCCATGTTGCTCCAACGCTGCTCTGCTCTCACGGTTGTTTACCTACATGCGCGCGGCGCACGGCCGGCCCGGCCGGCCCGGCTATGTAAACAAAAGACTGGAGAACAACAAAGAGAGATGCAGTGTGACATCTTATCATAGTCCATCTGAAATATTGCCTTTAGTTTTTCATATCACTATTTTTTAATTATTTCTATCTAAAATAATAACATTTTGCTTGTTGCTCTTTTAAAGAAGCTTCAGCTGGATTTTTTCTCTTCTGCAGGGGAGTCTTGCTCTTTGAGTGTGAATAGATACCATGACAGTTGACTTTGTTTCCATGGGAAACTGTATCTGCTAATTCTGGGCCTTTTTAAAACTCTACCAGTAATTTTTTGAGCTCCTGAGCATCTCTATTATTTTGATTCCTCTGTATGAGATTTTCTGAGGAGCATGTGGTTGTGGGTTGTTGTTGGTTAAATTATGTTCTCGGCAAGTCCAGATTATGGGTACAAAAATGTTTAAAGGTTAAAAATGTGTTTGTAGCCCATGCCATAAGTATGCCTTTTTAAAAACAAGGTTGCAAAGGTATTATTTATTACCTCTCATGAAATGATTTTTTTTAAAAAGCCTTTTATAGCTGATATTATTTTTCACTGCTCCGGACATGGGCTGCTTTCTAAATTCTGAAAGATTTAAACTCTTATCTGGGCTTTCAACTAGAGATTCCCTGTGCCAATTATTATTTATCCTGGACTTGGCAACTACAATAGGCTTAAATTGTAAATTGGAAACAATTGGAAATTTGCTCAGGTGTTTTCGACAACTACCCAGGAGTCTTTGTCAATTCTGCAGGTTCGCAGTTGAGCAACCTGTAGTTTTGAAGCAGCTGTTTTTGAGCACATGCAAAACACAGCTGCATAAATGTATGGGACAGCACACCCGCCGACAGGGTGGGACAAACGGGTCAGTTGTCCCGGGCCCAGGATAGAGGGGGGGCCCAAAACTGAAGGGCCCCCCCTCTGTGGTTGAAGCTGACTGCAGCAGCTTCACCACAGTTTCCCCGTCTGTGTCACGGCACTTTGCTGCTCCCCCTCCCCTCTCGTACATGGCTCAGCGGCGCCAGCCAATCAGCACGCAGGCTCAGCCTGGCCCGCCCACTCAGCTCTCTCTACACTCAACACACAAACAACCGCGCTGCTGCTGCTCAGACTCGGAGAGAGAGACCAGAGGAGCGGTAAAACATGAGGAGGGAAAAAAGCGCCGTTTGGCTATATTTTAATACCGTAAATGAAATCAAGCTGTATGTTTTGTAAAAAGACGGTTAAATTCAGTGGAAACACAACAAATTTATCTAAGCACGTGAAAAACCATGAGCAACAAAACGTCGAGCGACAGAAATGGAGAGAGGAGACGAAACTTCTCTCATTGCCCCGACAGACCAGACCCACAGACTGACGTCACTGACTGAGGCGTTTCAGTCCTCCAGAGAACATCCAGGTAGATAAGGTCATCTTCAGCAGCCGTTCATGTTAACTTTCAAAGTAGATATTATCCATCATATGTTACTGGAGCCCACACAGAAAATTTAATTAAGACCTTGAAAGAACCCAGTACATATATCCTATTAAAAATGGTTATTTAAGATAAGATAACATTAGCTAATCTTTTATTTATCCTACAACGGGGAAATTTATAGGATTAAAGCAACAGGCAGGTGCACACAACACAGACAAAAATTACATAAGGACTGAAAGATATAAGAGGTGGATTAGGAAAAAAAACACTATGAACATAACATTATTATTATTATTTAATTGTAATAATAAAATAAAAATCACAAAACCCGAAAGGTCAACAGTTTCATGATACATCAAGCTTAGGGACTGGCTAATATACAGCAGGTCAAAAAAGGTAATATTTTGGCTGCAGTGCTTGCTGTTCTCTTATGAAGAAAAGATGAACTATTGCACTAAATTCAATAGATGGGTTGAAAATATCCAATATAAAATACAGAGATTTCCAGGGCATGAAGTATAAAGTTAAGTTTGCTTTTTTTTGGTGTGTGTGTGTGTGTGTGTGTGTGTGTGTGTGTGTGTGTGTGTGTGTGTGTGTGTGTGTGTGTGTGTGTGTGTGTGTGTGTGTGTGTGGTGGCGGCAGGTGTAGGGGGGGGGGCAAAAAGTCCCGGGCCCTAGCAAAGCTGTCAGCTGGCCTGTGGGACAGCATAGGAGATTCAGCAGTCCACTTGCACCTCAAGGGCAGAGGACACACATTTGATGATTATGAGCTCCAAATTTTAGATAGAGAGGACAGACGGTTTGAAAGAGGGGTGAAAGAAGGCATCTTTGTCAAAAGAGAGAAACCAACACTGAACCAAGGGGGAAGGTTGTGGTTATTGCTTTCCAACATCTTCAACCCTGCATTGAAACTCGTTCCATTTGTTGATTCGCATCTGACTTGAATGCTGGTAGGACGATGAACCAGCATGTGCATAAAAAACAGCAGCTCCAGAATTCCTGTGTCCGTATTCACAAAGATTCCTAACACTAAAAGTAGCTCTCAGTGATGTCATTTTAGGAAAATTCTTAGAATTTTACCTCAATAAGATAAAGGTTATTGGCAAAGCATCTTAGGCCTTAAGAGAGCCCCTAAAGTGAAAAAATGTTAGAAGTAGTAAGGAGGACTTTTAGTGAGCTTAAGAGTGTCTTAAACAGGGAAGATGGTGGAAACAGAAATAACTGTCTGGCTGATCCACCACTTAAACAGTGGAGGAAATTAACAATATAACAATCATACAATTATAATATTTAGATAAGATAAGCTTTATCATCCCCATAGGGGGAAATTAATTAGTTTCAGCAGCCCGTCGGGTTAAAGGCAGCTCTACCAAATGTAATTTTATTGAGGATAAATAAGAAAAAATTTGGATAATCATGAATTAAAATGTGGAGAAATTTAAAGAGGTGAGAAAGTTTTTCTGTATTGCATGATAATGTCAGCAGCCTAAATGGTCTTATGAACTTTGCTTGTGTGATGCCTCCTCCTCTCTGGCTTTTGATTCCTGCACGGAGCACCTCTCACTTTCCAGGCTGGTGCGTAAAAGCACCAAGATGCACAGAGAAAAAGCTGCATTGATCTGCACCTTCAAAATCTGCCTATTCGAGCCATGATCGAGGGAGCAATTTATCTTTTAACTAGTGCTGTCAGTTAAACGCGTTATTAACGGCGTTAACGTAAACCCATTTTAACGCCGACAATTTTTTTGTCGCCGTTAATCGCGCGTCAAAACACACACACCGTTCCCTAATGTTTTTCCCCCCGCCGCGCTCTCCGGACTGTGTTTCTTTTACGCTTTCCGTAGTTTCAAGAGTGCTAGAAAACTGTAGCAAAACAGACCCGCGCTCACTGTTGCCAAAGATTTATTTCATGCGACTTTGGGCTTCTTTTTTCTAAAAGCGCTTCTAAATTTCATGAGTCACGGGTCGTGTTTTTTTTGGGCAGGTTTCTGAAAGTGAAATCGCTTATTTGGGGTCTAAAATAAGTGACAAAATAGGGGTTATTATGAGACCTGCCTGCACTACATTTGAGTGTATCCAGCTGAAATATCCCTCCGCCATAGGAGCCGTCGGTAGTAAAGGCAGAAGGAGGAACTCTGCCCGTATTTTCTGCAGTTTACGGTGCAATAACCGGTGATAACTGCTGAAAGTAGATTACATGGTGCAGATCACCATTTTAAGCAGAGATTGGTTCTGAAGATGAGTTTTTACACGTTGATAACAGAAACCCCAACCCATAAACCGTACTTTAATGCTTATTAATTTGTTGTCTCTGTATTTGACAAACCAAGGATGAATCACGTTGCCAAACGAAGTACCTGGAGTTACTAATCAGTTCCTAAACAGTCTCTTTCAAGGGTATGAAGCTCCTGGCCCAGTTGCAATCAAAGTGTAAGACTGGAATGACCTGGAAATTTAAAACCTTTTTCCAGGCTTAAACTCTATGAATATGGATAGAAACAGCAAGCAAAAATATTCAAAGAAATTAATGTGTGAGAGAGAGAGTGTGAAGAAATGAACAAAACTTATGACTTTATTGAAATGTACAATTTTTATTAATTTATATGTTTATGCATAATACCATGTCTATCTTTGTTTAAGAGGCAAAAAAAATATATCGGCATGAAAACAGGTATTTATTTATACATTTGTTTACACACTGTGTAAACATCAGGGCGTCATGATTAGTCATTTAGCCATTATAGTCCAGAGTTTAACATTTGGCACCAGGATGTTTTCATTCCAATTCTGAAAAGTGCTTGAAAAATAACAAAATAAAACTATTTTTTGTACAAGCATGTATTTTATTAGTGTCATTTATTGCAAAATTGCATATTAAAATGCCCAAACAGGCTATTACACTTTCAGAAATAAAAGGATAAAATATGCGATTAATTTGCGATTAATCTCGAGTTAACTATCGACATTATGCGATTAATCGCGATTAAAATTTTTAATCGTTTGACAGCCCTACTTTTAACCCTCCTCTATTCTCCTCTCAGAGCTGTGAGGACAGAGGCACTGCTTGTCTTGTTTTTTTCCACCTTTTTTCTCAGTTTTATGTCAGTCATTTTGCCAAATACAACCGCTTTATACAAGCAGGCAATTACAATAAAATACTGACAGGTAACTGCATATCAAAAAATGAAGTAGTAAAATGACCAGTGGCGAGTAAACATAAGCAAATCAAAATAATGATGTTGATTCAAATAAAGTATGTTCAAACATTTTAATGCTGTGTGACAATTATGTAATTTTGCTAAATTTCATCATTACATCACAGATTTCTTAATCAGTTAATTTCTCTCCTTTGATTACTAGGAGCACCGTCTGCAGACCAAAATAATATGTGTGAATAGCCCGGCTCCCTCTATCTCCGCTCTGCAACCCGGTCTCTCCTTTCCCTTTTGACGTGATGCCTTTTTTGGGCATATTTCTAAAGGATAAAAACACAGCAAAACAGCATCACCTTTCAGATGAACATTTCAAGTGAAGAAGTAAGTAACTCATAACTTTATAATGCTGTTAACAAGAAAACAGTTTGATCTGCTGGGGGTGGTCTCTGCCTTGTTGCATTCAACACTGCGCTGCTCTGACAGTGGAAATTTAGGGCAGGGAGGGGCTGAGCCCTGAGCGGCAGCTGTTCATTGGCACATACATGTGCGCGCACGCATGTACATTCATCATGTAGCGCATCATGTAACAGGCACTCAAATATGGCTGTGTTCTCCACAACCAGTGCTAACAGCAAATTCAGTTAAAATAATTAGAACCGGTCCGTAAAAGCAAACCTATAGGAAAATTATATCTAATAGTATGCTTAAATACTGAATTTAATATTAATATGTTCTTGTACAGGTAATGAGTGGGATCAATATGTTTTTAAAGTCCTGTCACAATATTGAAGGTCTTTAGGAAGCTGCTGAATGGTGCCCTTAACAGACTGATGAGAATAACCTGTGCTGACCTTTAAGGTTTTGACAACCAACGTATCTCTGCATCATAGTATAGCTTTTATGAACGAGTTTTTCCCAAATAAAATTTTGTATCATCAGCAAATAAAGGGAATTTTAGACACTTTGATACATGTTTGGGGCATAACAGTCATTCATTTATTGATTGCATAATCTCAAGTGAGCCATGTTCACAGTAATATGTTGTAACCATTTGGCTGCTAATATTACATATCGTCACAATTTCTCAAGAGGACTTTTCCTGTTCTTGTTGGATATACGATTTCTTCTGCTCAGGAGTCATCATGTGATAAACCCCTCTATGATTTAACATTCAGATTTAATAACAAACACGTTTGAGCAGAAGGTGTGACTCTGAGCACACACTGTGGATATAAGAAATCAATTCTGTTCTGCAGAATGAGGTTTGGTATCTAAAATAATCACAGGCTTCCCTTGATAACATCATAAAGTATGTCTTTAAAACCCCAATAAACATGATATACTCTCATGCAGACCTTCCTTTTGCATTTTTATGCTTTGAAGGCCTGGTTATGAAGGTAGATATGTTTCAGAATGTCAGAGCTTGTATTTTGGATGCGTACACCTGTGAATTACAATGTGAGAAGATGCACAGCAAAAAAACTTAAACTTGTACAACTAAGTATTTACTTCTGCAAAAAACAAACATCCATGTAAAATCAATTTGAGGTTGTGTGTAAAATGTTCACCCGCAGAAAGTTTTTACACAATCAAATAACTCATTACAACCACTAGTGACTAGCACCAGCCACCCCATGACCCTGCACGGAAAAGTGGGTATAGAAAATGGATGGATTAAATAATTAATTACATTTTGTATTTTGTTTAACTTGTGTTAATTTTCCTAACACAACTACAAGACAGTGAATGCAGCCTCTCAAATCTGCTCTCTATCCCTGTGCGTGTGACTTTTGAAACCTTCTCTGCAGTTGTTTGCATCTGAAAGCAGGAGGAGGGAATGACGGCAGAGGGGACGGGCATTGTCAAGGAAAAGGACTCAACCAATCACAGTAAGAGCTCCAGTTTAGCCTGGGATTTCCCATTTGCCATCATCTCTGCCATTCTTTATGACACATGAGCAATGAGCAATGACGATGAGCATTACATTTTCACATCCCAAATACAAGATCGGACATTCTGAAACATATCTACCTTCATATAAAGGCCTTCAAAACATAAACATGCAAAAGGAAAGTCTGCATGAGAGTATGTCATATTTATTGGGGTTTTAAATACATACTTTATGATGTTATCAAGGGAAGCCTGTGATTATTTTATATTATTTTATATTTTATCATGTTTGTTGGGATTTTAATAATCCCAAGAAATAGGTCAGGCAGGTCAATTAAACTTTTTCTCTGCGCATCTTGGTGCTTTTATACACCAGCCTGGAAAGGGAGAAGTGCTTCGTGCAGCATTCAAAAGCCAGAAAGGAAATGGCATCACATTCAATCACTTTCATCTGACTTTAATGTCATCTCTAAATTATCACAAAGTGATAGCTAATGTTAAGCTAGCTAATGGATCACCTGACATTGGAAAGCAAGTGAACTGCACTAACTTTCCATATGAAAAAATGCTCTGTGGGGAAGTTTTGACTTATTTTCTGCTTTTTTAAAGAATCTCCTATCATTCTGTCTAGAGAGGTTTCAGATATTAAAAACAATTGTCATCCAAGAATACCAATTTGTACTTTCCTAATATTAAAGTAGCTTCATTCTAATATTTCATTGACTTCGTTGACTTAAATTAACACAGCCTAGGGCTAATTTGGAGGTCTTAGAAAATAATGTTTTTAGTAAAAGCAGGACAATGTGAGATGTCAATGAGACTGACATTATCTTCTCCACTTCATGAGCACAAGGCTAACACAAAAATTGCAAAGTGGTGCAAAATAACTTGATTTATTATTATTTTGTTTACATTTCAGCTTGGATTTTATTTTCTGCGCTAAATAGATTTACTGTGCACGCTGAATCCAGAGGCAATACGCGACCTTTGAGGGAACAGTGACGATGAGTCTTTGCCATGTCAGGCTGCTGCTGCATTGGCGTACCAGCAAAACATACTTTTCTCTCTTTACCATTGTGCAGCTGGAAAACTGCCGTGGCCCTCTGCACCTTCCTCAGAGAAACCATCACAATTCACTAGGTTTGATCTCCCCACAGAGCTGGCTACAGTCAAAAACCATCTGCCCATGTTTCCAGACCTTGTTTTGGAACAGACGTCTTCAAGAAACAAACCACTGTCTACCCTGGGCAAGGATCACAGCAGACTAAATCCTCTGTGTCCCACTGTGCAGCGCTCTTCCTGGGCAGGGGAATGGCATCAATAGCGGTGCTGCAGAGGCACCTGTGCTGACACTCTCCGACATCCCGGACAGGGACAGAGCTTTCTACATAGATGAACCAGTGGCAGCTGATGGGCTGTTTGGACAGTCTTGCAATGTCCCACAGGCAGAATTTGAAAAAAAAAAGCAAAGTCAAATGCTGCACTGCATAATCCCCTGATGTAAAGTGAGACCCAAATCCAGCTCGGGAACTCGCAAACCACCAACCCAGCTAATGGCCAGTATACACTGTGATTTTGGGCGGTTGCAGAAGAAAGACGAGGACTGTAGGAAAATCGTGGAGAAATCTTTGGTCGTGGTTCTAAATCTGCGGTCTTACATTGCACTGTGAGACAGGTTCAAGGATAGCTGTTGTTAGCATCGTGTGACTAAATGCAATCAATTTCTGAAAGTGTCAGATATTTAGAATGAATATCTCAGCGTGACAGCTGCTACAAGCTACATATACCAATCAGAGCTGTTGTGATATGAGAAGCTCCAAGGGTTCCTAACAGTGCTGTCCCACAAATAAAGAAAAAAAAGGAATATTTTTGGATTTCTGAATAAATTCCTTTCAGGGATAGCCTATCCTATTTGCTCCAATCACTGCAGACACACTGCCTTTGACCAAGGCTTCGAACAGATGCATTTTCATCAGTTGTGTGCATGTTGGACTGAACACCAGGCACAAACTCGTGAGAACTTTCATTATTTTTCTCTTATTGTAGTAGACAAGACCAAGATTGAGAAATAAGACTGCGGAGAGCAAAGAGAACCAGGGAGAAAATGTATAGAGGCTTGGTGGAGAAATGACAGGCAAACAGAAATGCCAACAGCTGGTACCACGTGAGGTGACAACAATCACAAGACATATGGAGCAGTTGGTGGAATTAATAGGAGAAGAGAGCAGGACACAAAGAAACTCAGGGAAATAACAGAAAACAACAAATGCTGTACAAAGGATGAACTAATGACTTAAGCCACACAAGTATGAACTAAAATGGTTGCAACCAGAAAAACAAAAAGGAAAAAAACTGAAATCCAAAAACATAAAACACCTCAAGGTCATGACAGTTAATTTGGCTAATCTAATGCAGACCAGCCATTCAACTTTTTAAAAAGGTTTAGTATCACATCCAAGTAATAAAAATGAATTCAATCAATTGTACCGGTTGCCATGTCTGTTAGGTTAGCATGCCAGGTTAGCATTAGTAACATGTAACTTACCTGTCCAGAAGGAAAGCAGCAACCTCTGTGTGACTTCTGAGCCCCTTTAATTCCTTAAGTTGGCACCTACACTCAAAAGCTTCACTGATGTTCACGCTAGTTTTGCTTCTTTTTTGCTCTGCTTGAATCGGAGAATTGTAATGCCGAAAAAAAAAGACATTTCTCAGCACTGTTATGGAGCTACTACTGTTTGGCACTGCCTGAGCTCCTTCTCATGTGACTTCAGTATAATTGGTGCAGAATCCTTTCTTGGCGACTTTGGATTCATAACCATAATATATATATATATATATATATATATATATATATATATATATATATATATATATATATATATATATATATATATATATATATATCAGCTCACGTCAGGTCACTTCAGCTGGCCACAGTGATGATTCTGGTGATGGTTATTAAAGCAGATACTGGTACATTTAGCAGTTAGGTTGAAATCCACATTTCCATGAAGCTTGTCAGCAGGGATAATAAAGTGCTGTTATTGTCATGTTTGCATTCTAGCAATATGGTGCTGATAAGGCAACATGCAGTAGTAGTGTGTGTGTGAGTGAGTGTCCCTTAGCTTGTCTTTACCCCATTCTTGAATTTTTAGTGTTTGTGTCTTAAACCTGTCTCATCTGATATCCACAGAGGCCTTCCTGATATATTGCACTGGACCAGGAATAGTGACATCACAAAGTCTAGCCTAAAATTGACAGGTCTATTTCTCCTGATTATTTTTATGTGTCAGTTCCTATTACATGGGGAACTTTTTCAATATATAATCGAGAACTTCTCATGTTGCGGCGCAGCACTAGAGTGGGTGGATTCCTGGTCGGTTATCCTAAGGGAGATTCTTCAGTTGTCAGATCCCGGCATAGCAGAGTGTCTGGGCAGTGTCGAGCTGCAAGGAACCTGAAGCTTGGCGTCAGACGAGACCTGAAGCTTGACGTCAGACGAGACCTGAAGCTTGACGTCTGACGAGTGCTGAAGCTTGGGATTTGACAAGTGCTGAAGCTTGGGGAATGACGAGTGCTGAAGCTCAGGGTCTGAAGTCTTCCAGAAGTTTGAAGTCAGGAGTAACCAGAAGTTTGGAGTCCAGGAAGCTCTGTAGCAGCCCTCGCAGGAGCTCTGGTAACAGGATCCAATGTAGTAACTCATGAAGTACTCTTCCGTGAAGCAGCTCCGGAACAGGAACCCAACTCAGCAGCTCAGAATGCAGGAACTCCCGCAACAACCTAGGGACCTTTTAATAACCCCGGGCCCTGGGTGCTTGGCGTCTTGACGAGGCCCTGGATGCTTGGCGACTTGACAAAACCCTGGATGCTTAGGTCATTGGGTGAGCTCTCGGTGAACCCCAGCAACACCTGGAAGGCCAACCTTAGAGTCCTCGACGACCATCTCAGGGGCGAAAGCTGGAGGTCGATCCACTTGGATCCCCTCATCAATGGACACTAACGCACCGACTAGAGACAGGTCCCCCTTGATCCCCGTCTCAACTAGTATTGGTGCACAGACTGAAGGTGGATCCCCTCCTTGAGGAACTCTGTAGCATTAGCTGGAGGCAGATCCACCTGGTGCTTACAACAGTGAGAATAACGATGTTGCTGAGGAGACAAGTGGCAATGGGGAAGTAGGATCACGGCAACCATGGCAACTCCTCCTCATTCTTCACTTGAGAAGGCAGCAGACGCTGATGCAGAAAGAGGTAGGGACGAAAATTCTGAATCACTTCAGCATCCACCTCTATGAAAGCCTCAGGTGAGTAACTGATATTGCTACTCGTACTAATCAGCCCGACACAGAGTTTAGGTGTTAAAAAGTTTATTTTAGAAATTAAAAGTGGGAGATGAGGCAGGTGAACAGAACCGGATTTGATCAGATTAGGGCAGAACCAGACAGACCACGAGTGACAGGCAGTGACAGACCTGACACAGTGATGAAAACACAGGCTAACCAGAACAGCCGATGCAGACCGAGGAACCACCAGAAATGGGCAGAGCAGGCGACTGGAACTCATGGGGAAAATAAGGCAGACATGTACAGCACGCAGACACAAAGGCATCATACAGCAGCATGGGCTAAACATAACAGGGTGGGAGAATCCAGCTGGCTGAGCACACAGAAACTGGTAGAGGCACGGTGGCAGTATGCATGAAGCAAGACAAGATGTTCTGGCAGTGAGTGGATGACTGAGGCAGGTATAAGTAAGCAGGGGAACAGGCAAGCAGAGTAGACACTAACTGATTGCAACAGCTGGAGCTGATTGGAGGATGAGTGGTGGTTGAGGGGAGTGGAGTAGATTCCAGAAAAGTCCAGAAAAGATTTGGACGTTTTTAAACATGCCTGTGTGGACTTACATTACCTGACAAAACTGCTTCTACTTATATCTCTTTTTGTCAGCATATGATTATTCCTAAAATGTCTATTACTGTTTATTTTACTTCTAAGTTTTGGATGATCAAATCAGTAAAAGGGCCTATATATTGCAAAATCAATCATTTAACAGTGAGGACAAAACAGGTCAACTTTTACAGTGTTTTATCAGAGCCCATTTTTTTTATTTACAGCGTTTCCCCAGGATTGTGTCCTTTCCCCCATTGTATTTGTGTTAAACACAGATTATGCCAGAGACTTAATAAATCACATTGGACTCCCAAGCAATTTAGATTCTGTGTCTCACCACTATTCCCCCCAGACTCTAGGACCTTAATTTCCAAACAGAATGCAAAATTTGCTTTCATATGAGGAGATGATTTCAGCTCACTGAGCAGCTGCCCAGTTTTTTTCTTCCTTAGCTCAAGTATGTTGCTTCTGACTTTGTTTCCGGAGTGCATGGGGTTCAAGATTGAACTGACATAAAACATGTGATAGTTGTAGCCCATGTCCTAGATATGTCTGTATAGCTCTTAAAGCAGCCTATTTCCTGTAAATCTCCCCCAAACTTATGAATGGCCTTTTTACTTCGCAATCCTTTTAAAAGACTCCAGGTATCACTTTGGGGGTTATCTGTGACTGACAGCTGAGCAACACTCAAGTCAGCAGTTTTCCCCATAATTCAGTCCATAACATTTTACCATTTACCCAACCAGATTAGGTATAAAATTACTGTATTTAACAAAAACATATTTTATTACTCTTGTGTAACATACAATTCTGAGAATTTTACCATTATCAACTAAATTAATATAAATGAAACCTTGAGATATAACACTTTGCATTTAATAATTTTATATAATGTATATGAGTATAACTTTTACATAATGTTATTACTATAACAAATTTATGTTTTAAGTTGTGGAGGTGCACCTCCATACATCCATTTTCTATATCTGCTTGTCCTTACACAGTTCCAGGGGGGGTTGATGCCTATCTCCAGCAGTCATTGGGTTAGAGGATGGGTACACCTGCCTAGACAGGTTGCTCATACATTACAGGGTAACACAGAGAGATACAAACTTCATGCAGAAAGAAACCCAGGCCATAATTTTAAGACAGGATGTTCTTGCTGCAAGGCAACAGGGCTAATGGCTGCACCACCATGCAGCCCTGAGATGTAATTGTAAGGCTAAAATTAGTCTTACAATTACAAAAATTAGATTAAAAAAGTATTTGACCCTTTAATTGAATTTTTACCATATCTATTATATATATATATATATATATATATATATATATATATATATATATATATATATATATATATACTTTTCAAAACATGCAAGATGACTAAACAGAAGTGTCAAATACTTCACAAGCCTACCTTTTTGTCTACTCTTACACAAATTATATAACCACATACCCCTTATGTACAGATGTTTTTAAGAGTACTGGGATGAGATCCTTCTTTTTTTATTGTACTACAGTTCAGGACTAAATTAACAATTTCTGATAGGAGTCATTTTTTTAGTTGTGGAATCAGAAAGGTCAACCTACGTTTAGCCTGTGATTAATGGTGGAGAGTTTTTTCTAGGCTACTACCAAAACAGAAAAGAAGAGCTGAGGTACTGGGAACAATGTTGCTGAATTAAGAAAAGATTAGACTACAAATACAGAAAAAATTAATATCTTTGCAGTCAATGACACCAAAAACTGATATGTAGTGGTTGTGTAAAAGTCAGAAATTAAAAGTGTTTTTGTGAAAGACGCTTATCAGATGACAGGGGTCAACAAAGATGTTCTGTAAATGAAAAGTTGGTGGTAGCTACATTTCAAAAACTTCTTATTCTTCTTAAACATCATCTTCTCCACTTATTAGAGCATATGTGTGGGAGTCATTCATGGATGACATGTATGTACCCCTAAAAAAGCTCAACACATTAGCACCCACACATACTCATTTGCACGCACAGAATTCCTTCCACCTCACAAAAACATGTCCTAACTTGACTTATCTCACAACTCATCCATAATCCAATTTGACACTCCTTGCCTCTTCCTCCCAAACCACCCCTCACCCCCATCCTTGCTCTCACATCCCAAAATACCAGTCTGCTGAACAGCAGACTCTCCCTATAAGCCCCAGGCCAATTAGAGTGGTGTTGCAGCATTGTTATATGCCTGTCATGGTGGGTTTCTCCTCCCCACTCTCTGTTTGTGGCAACACAAACTGCTGCTGGGCCACAGGCAGCTGAGAGCTGAAAAAAAGGAGATGGAGAGAGAAGAACGAAGGAAGGGAAAAGGAGAGGAAACGTCATACTGTTCAAACAGAGGTGACTTCTAAAAAATGCAATTCTGGAGAAGTTTTTGAGTAATATTACTCATACTATTATATGGTGGAAGTTTTTCTACATTAGCATATACACAATTACCTTTTTTTCTCTTTATTATCTTCAAACTACACACAGATGATTGTAATCATAAAACTGCCCCTCTTGAGTGGAGATTTTTCTTCAGGTGTTATGAGAAAGAATTAGATACACACAATCTGGTCAAATATCAGTTGTTTAGAACAATTACCCAAAAACACAATGGTAAAGCTGTGTGGACCTTCCATTGACTTCCATTCATTTTTTATTGCTTTCTATGCCCTAACCCTGAACTTAATCATAAACCAGGTGTGACTTTAGACTTTCAGCTTTAGGAGTGCTTAGCACCAGGGCTGGACTGTGAAATCTTGCACCAAACTGATGTAATGTCTCGTAATTACAAGAAAATTGCAATAGGAAAAGATAGAAAAAGACATCAAAATAAGCCAGCATTAACATTCCCTCCAATAAATGTAAAATGAACACATTCACACACATATACACACACACATGTATATATATATATATATATATATATATATATATATATATATATATATATATATATATAAATATACACTGTATATTTTGGATTATAAGGCACACTTAAAATCTTTAAATCTCCTCAACAATTGATGGTGCGCCTTATATATGATTAAAGTTGTGCTTACTGACCGATTTTATGTGGTACAATGTGCTCAAAAATCTGCTAAAATGTGTAAGTACGACTTTGGTTAGCAACAAAGGCACTCCACTCAGTGGATATTCTGAGCACGGTACACTGTGTCACTACCTGATCGGCTTATAAACTGGTGCGCCTTATGGCCCAAAAAATAAGTTAATTGTTCTCAATTATGGGATACTGCACAAAAATTGGCTAGTAATAATAACTCATACGAAATATATGAATATAATCTATTTATTGAATTAACAGTAATGCATAGAGAGGTCAGATAAGATCTAAAGATTTCCTGGCTCATGAGTACTCTCTTTTTATGGAAAGTTACAAAAATGAAAAATGATGTATAAAAGTAAATACAGTATTAATGTGTTTGGAGGTTTTTGGTTTGTGGCATATATTATATTAATGCTTGAGCACCCCTAAAAATTGGCTAGCTGAGTCTATAACCTACACCTAAGGTCACAGGTACATGCCTAACCCTAATCTAAACTCAATTCACACCTTAGCCTTAAACCTAAGCATTAGCCCAATTTGCAAAATGTCCTTGCAATGTCAATAGTCCACACAATGTTGGTCTACTGTCAAGTTTCGGTCCTCACAACGATAAACATATATGTGCACACACACACACACACACACACACACACACACACACACACACACACACACACACACACACACACACACACACACACACACACACACACTCTTTACAGCTCTCTCAATTGAAGAATTTCAGGTTTGTATGATGGGTAGAGATTTTCTGGACCCAAGGATCCAGCCAACACAGAAAATGAAATGGCTACTAGCCTTTATTCTTAAACAGGACTATGACAGCTTTGGAGGAGGCAGAAGTCAGGTAAGTTGGTTAAAACTTCTCTCACCATACAGAAACAGGGGAATGAAGGTCCAATATATGGTGTAGGTTAAGTCTACATGGGGACTACAGTTTGATGGGTTCACAATTCCAGCAGGCAGAGAGGAGTTAGGAGTCAGCTGAGGGTCAAATGTATTAAATCGGGTTCCATAAGAATAATCAGGCACAGCCATACAAGGAGTGAAGGATCTGATGGCAGAAGCAGGGTCGTGATCTCAATGACTTGTCTTGACTTGAAAAGAGCTGGATTTTGTTTGCATAAATCTTCAGATAATCTGGTACCTGTGCTGTGGCTGGAAGGAGCTTTTATTCAGGAGAACAAAGTTGAGACAAGTTAACAGGCACAAGTGAGGATGGTTAAGTGACCAAGTAATCATGGGTAAGGAGTGCACTGAGATAATGGGGGCCAGGCTCTAAAGCATTATTAATGAATTTCTGCATGGCCTCATTCTGGGTATAAGCATTTCACTATTGTAAATACCTATTCATCCAAGTTCGCGGCTGGTCACTGCAACTCTAGTCAGTCAGAGTGGTTTTGAAGCGCCACTGAAGCACCGACGCTCGCCACTTCGCTATAATACATGGTTGTTCTATTTTTGCCCCTTGACTCTTGTTTCTTGAAGTTCAGTAACAACATTTGGATAGCCTGTGGCATTTAAAAGAAGGCCTGAACTGAAAATAAGGGCCCAGAGTGTCTTAAAAAAATATCACTTAACTATTAAACTATTACCACGAGCCTGAACCCAAAGGCCGGATGTTTTTTTTTTACTTCAAATTCTGACTCTACCATTCCACAGTCATAGCTAAACAATAAGATTAATCAGAGCAAGCAAGACTTTCCAATCTGTTAATATCAAGTGTGGTGAGCCTGTGTGAGCTGTAACCTTACATTTATTCTCTTGGCTGACAAGAGGGGTGCCTGTGGTGAACAGTGGTCTTCTGCTAATTCATCCCATCTGCTTCAAGTTCACCACGTTGTGTGTTAAAAGATGGTATCCTGCATATTTAGATTGTAATGAGTACTCAGACCAGGCTTTCTGCTACCAGCAACCATGGCATGTTCAAAGTCACTTGAATGCCCGTTTTTCCACCATCAGCATTCTCTTCATATTTGAAAATATTTCCACAAGCATCCTCTGCACTTCAGCAAATCACCAGTTATATGTGTGAAAATAGTTATTTAAGACTACTCCATAAATATTCTCAATATTGTCACTCTTCTAAAATAATGGCCTAAGTCAATTTATTTTTCCAAAAATGATTTTTTTTGGTATAAATCATCTTATTAACTTAGTGCTATCTTATTTTGTGTGTTTTCTGAAAAACCTGAAAAATTACTAATTATTATTATTGGAAGGTGACAATATTACTTCTAAATTAACTCATTTTTAGGATTATTTTAGGTTTTTGCTCTACAGCCTCTTGTCCTGCTGAGCCCCTTTCCTGGGCATTTACGTGTGATTTTTGACTGCATGAACTCACAAAAAAGAAGAAAAAAGACTTGTTTATTATTATTATTATTATTATTGGTGTTGTTGTCATTATTATTATTTTAATTGAGATCTTTTAACTATTCCATACAACTTCTTTTTGCAAAAATCTGAACCATCAGTTAGGCAGGAAGAAACTAATTTTTATCCTCCAACTCATTCATTCTTACCCTTGCTGCCTTCCCGTAGATAGAAAATACTACTAGTAACTACAGCACAAATCCAAGCTGCCACGCAAAGCCGACAGTCTGAAGAAAATGATTTTTCCAAGCAGACAGTGCAACGGGGTGCCTTTTATTGGCCATATTTCTTGCAATTATGTCCTTTCTGTTTTTCTTCTTTCAATCAATGTCTGCAGTCGCACAAAGATTATATTTGCATGGATCATTCATGATTATAGGGTACAGAACATTTTTCCCCGTTCATTATTTTGATTGAGAAATTTGTGTGTAACCTTGTTTATCAATCACTCTCCATATATAAAAAACTGGAAAAAAAGAATATTCCTAAAAAATGCAAAAAAAACCACTTGAAACTTTGCAATTTCTGCTAACATGAAACTGATGCTAATTGATGCTAATTTTGTAAGCTGTACATTTTTCATGGCTTTAAGCAACATTTAATTATTTTCTAATGGATCGTATTAACTACAAAACTGATGCTAACTGCACACACATAGATAAAAAATTGACCTGAAATAATTGGAATGAATTTGAATCAACTAAATTTATATAAAATTAAAAGTGCCATTTTAGACATTATTTATGGCATTCTCAATAATCAAGGGAAAAATCTTGGCATTGCATCAATTAAATCCTTTTAATAATTGCTGAGGAGTTTTTAGCTTGTTTCCGCTGCTGTTTTGATTATTTATCTTTATTTAACATGTCTTTGAGGTTGTTAGGCATCCTCGGCATTACCCTAGTCTTTAACTCCCTTCATAGATTCTCTATCAGATTTAATTTGTGACCCTGGTAGAGATGGCCAATCCAAAAACATTTATATAAATTCCAGTCAAAAGAAAAATTATAATGATAAATAAGTTAACTCTACAGCACATTTTTGGGCTTTACCGTACCCATGGATATGGGTTCGATTTTGAATATGGACATAAGGATCAATTGAGTTTTGGAAATAAGAAACAATTACTTTTTACCATGCTGAAATTACTCTGTAATCAGTAGTCTACTTCATTATGCTGAAATGTAGAGCAGAAAGTCACCTTAATTCTACAGCTCTTGGATTCTGTGAACAAAAAACAAAAAAACTTGATAAAACTTTGAAGCAAGTAAAATACTAGAAAGCTGCATAACTACTTGACCATTGTAACTTGTTTATTTGGGAGTGACACTGTGATAAGATTTATTCCGTAGAATAGCCAACATATTTTGAATGTTTACTTTGTTCAGTCTGAGTTAGTGGATGACCTTGCTAGACTTGTCCATCAATCTCCAAACTCATCTCCGTGAGAGCTACATATTCACAAAAGTTAACAATCATTTTCTACTTTTTCTCTCACAACAGAGTAGATGCCACCATAAAAACAACAAAATATTGGATTGTAATTTAATTTACGACCTACTCTTGCTGAAACTCTCCATTGGAGCTGAGCTTTTAGTTACAAATACAGTAAGAAATGAGCCGTGCATGTTTACCTTATTAACTCGTAAATCAGATCAGCTGATTTGATTTTCTGAGCTGGTGGTACATATGAATGTGCATGTAATGCATTCTCTAATTTATTTTTGTTTGTGTATCTTATCTCTTTTTAATACTAAAAGTTTTTGCCTGGGGATATGGATATGTGTGTGTATTGTGATGGGGGGCTGCTCCCAAAGGAACGGGTTAATTATGGAAGACACATTTGATTGTATTGTATCTTGCAATGGCAAATAATAATAATAATAATAATAATAATAATAATAATAACAATAATAATAATAATTATTATTGTTATTATATGAACCCTCAAAATTGTATATGATGCCCCTGTGAAGCCTGTAAATTGATGGTAAACAGTTAAAATTTTAATATTAAAGTAATATTCATCACATCCTCTCACAGTGCTTTAAACCTACAACTCTCATTCCCACATGCTTGTTCCCTAGTCTACCACACTAGGCTTCTTGTACAGGCATGTACAAACATTTTCCAATGAGTGTTTCATATGTGGAAATTATATTTTATTAGGAAGTTGGGACAGACTAAACCTGAGTTGACAATATGATGTTAAGTGTCTACTAAGTGCTAAGTGAGGATACTTTTCTTTTTTTCACGTTTTAATATTTGTACATCAGATAGACGTTTCTTTGTTTTCTTAATAAGTTTTTGAGTTTAGGCAGGAGAAAAATCTGTTTTCTAATGTCCTCATTATGCCTGCTCTTACACCTCTTAATTGACATCCTGTCAAAAGCTTTTTCTCTTTTAAACAGGACGCCTTGTAGTTGAGAGGCACTTGCCTTAGTTTAAATGCCAGTGTGTCTTTGCTGTCACAGCAGTGTATTACAACCCGCTATTTCACCACCTCCGCTTATGTGAAGGGCCCATTAATGTTTCCATGGGAGGAGGACTCCGACTGGATTCAGTTCCTGTTGTCAGTTGCTATAGGTAACAAAATAATGTTTACTGTCAGCTACCATTACAATATAAAGAGAACCGTTTCCTTGTATGACTTTTTCTTTTAGAAAAGCAGACCAATCAGTTCTGATTTGTATTCCAGTAATGACTGAACAATTAGTTTAGCATCACTTTGATTATTTTGTGTCTAACTTTTCTGCTTATTTTTTGTTTCTTTCTGAAGTCTTTATTACAGATTTCAATAAAGTTTTTTTCTAACACAATTGTGAGTGCATCAGGATCAAGACTGTGGTACAGTTGCTCTTGACAGTTCTGTTTGATCCCTTATTCTATAGGCCTATTTTTTTTTTTATAGAAAGATGATACATTCCAACGCAATCTGCTCCTGCATGGGAGTTCTACTACAAAGCGTGATTTAAAGGAGGGACATTTATCTTTTTTTAAAGTAAAGTGAGACAAATACCTATGAATAGTGTGAAGCCTCATTACTTGAGTAAATGGGTAAATGCCCCATGGCCTGTACCACCCACAATATGCCAGCTGCAAGAGCAAATTGGTCTCTAGAGATTTATAGACAGACTATGTGTATTTCTATGGGCATTTGTGTGTCACACAGTGTGAAAGTGAAAAAGAAAAACATGATTGACAGAGAGGTCAACAGAAAGTGTTAAGTCAGAAATAACTTAATTTGAGTTCTAAAATAAACAAAACACTGCTGACTGTGTCTTCTTCATATCAAATTATATATTCAAGTTTATAAATATAGCCAGAAATGAAAAAGAAAAAAACAGATATGACACAATATAGCTTCTATTCCAGCAGAGCTAAAATGCAGAGCCAATGTGTGAAAAAGGAATGGTATCACATGTTTCAAAGGCTTTTAGAACCACCTTAGCAATTGCCTCCTGAGAAACAAAGTAAACTGAGTAACACAAGAGGCTTTAATATGCTATACTTGGAGTGATTGCAGTAGAATATGGGCTTAAGCCTGTTAAAAATTATTAAAATATAAAACTAGAACAAAACTACTCCAGATTATAAGTAAATATCACTGGCAAGATTTAAAGTACCATGCAAAGATAATAGTACACTTTTTCACATTTTTCATATCATGACCATGCATTTTTCCTTTAGGATTTCCTTTAGGACTAAATGTGATAGATTTTCACTAAGGAAAATTTGGTTACAAAATTGGTCACAAATACAAATTTGTGAAGTGCAGCATGCATTTGTATTAAAGCCCCCTTTCACTATTTGACATCTAAATAAAATCCAGTACAACCGACTGCACACAAAAAATTGCCAAATTAAAAAATAATGTATATCTATGTGTAGTTTAATATCAGTATAAATATGTGGCAGCTAGGTCAGGGATGGTAAATGGCTTGCACATTAAAAAGTCCAACAACCCCCAAGTTGTATATATTATAGGTTAGTTGCACATGTGCCAAAGACTTGGTTGAAGTGTAATCCTTTTTGATGCCCTCCTCCATGCCTCACCATTGTCACTCCTTGCTGTTCTAATTTACATAGTGCCTAGATTAAATATATCATACACCATTATGCTGTGCATAGAAATAATATTTATGAAATCGTTCATTCTTATAAATCTCCCTGAGTTCTTACTTAAATGCATAATGCCTATATACAGTACTTAACTGAAATGTATAATAACTACATCAGCAAAGACAATAATCATTCCTTGTATTGGAATTAATTTATATACTGTATGTAATAAAACAATAATAATTTAACAACCTATTCCAATAGTACCAATAAAATAGCAGCAATTGTTACATATTGTATTCCATAAAAATCAGACTGTTTTTGATAAAGATTTTGAACTGTCTGATGTTTGGACATTGCTTTAGTTCCACATTCAGACTGCTCCACAGTTTCACTCCGTTTACTGAAACAAACATTATTTCTGGTAGCTATAAAGATACAAATTTTCACCCCATAACTCATAAAGCCATTCCCTTCTCCTAAAGAGTTTTTGAAAGTTTTCCGGTAGTTTATTTTTGACTTTAAACAAAATCGGAACTGTTTGTAATTTCAATGTCAATGAATTTACAAAAAGTGCATTGAATAATGCATTTTTGTGTTTATACTAGACAAACCTCACATTGATGGCCAGTTTGTCTCTAGTATTTCACTTGTGTAGAGGGTGGCACACCTCAATTTCACTGCAGTCCAGGGCAATGCCTTTGGAGTGGAGGAAATAATCAATTCGTTGCTCTGTGGAAGCAGCACCCAGCTTCCCCGGTGTCCCCCGTGCTGTTACTGCTCACAGCCCAAGCCTACAACCGTAGTTTGACGGGCAGCCCGTTGAATGATCATGTCATTTATCCTGGACTACTGCTCAAACGCCACAACTCGGTTCTCCTGATAAGCAAGTCTTTGATCTTATACCGTGTTTTCAATGCGCAGAGCCTTTACCTCCTTGACCAGATCCAAGATATTCTTCCACTGCATCCTTGTAGCCAAAACATCTGTTGCAAAGGAAATTGAACAACCTTTTATTCTCACGCAATTCAACAACTGGCAAGGGCTTTCTTAGGACTCATGAAGTACACTACGGCTCAAAAGTTTGGGGTCACCCAAACAATGTCATGTTTTTCCAAGAAAATACATTTTATAAATCAATTGAGTTGCAAAATAAATATAGAATATAGTCAAGACATTAACAAGGCTAAAAATAATGATTTGGACTTGAAATAATAATTGTGTCCTCCAAACTTTACTTTCATCAAAGAGTCCTCCATTTGCAGTGATTACAGCTTAGCAAACCTTTGGCATTCTAGCTGTCAGTTTGTACAGGTAACTTGACAAAATGTCAACCCATGCTTCCTGGATCACCTCCTACAAGTTGGACTGTCATGATGTGCACTTCTTACACAGCATACGGTCAAGTTGGTCCCATAATATCTCCATAGGGTTGAGATCTGGTGACTGTGCTGGCCATTCAATTAAAGACAGAATACCACATTGTCAATGTCTAGACTGTATTTCTGAATTATTTTATTCTATTTTAATTGAAGAAAATTGCGCTTTTATTAAAAAATATAAGTGTCAGGATTGTAGAGGCGAGGACCTAGGCGGCAACGAGGCAGAGGCAGGTGCATCGGGTTAAACAAAAATATTTTAATGCAACTAAACTTACAAGACCTCAGGCAGCACGGGGAGAACACAGGAGGACGCAGAGGGTGAACACTGAATGACCCGACAACGGGAAAAACAAACAGAGGAACTTAAATACAGGTGCTAATCAGGGGATCAACAGGTGAGGCCAATAAACAGAAACAAGTCCACAGCTCAGAGGATCCTGACATTACCCCCCTCTTAAGGGCGGATTCCAGACGCCCACCAATGTCCAGTCCAAAAAAGAAAATCCAGCCAGGGCGGGCGGACAGGCCCTTCGGAAGGACGGAAAAAAACCGACACCAACTTGCTCGACTTTAGAGCCAGAGGTGGACGTCGAGGTGGGCGACCCCGGCGGCGGAAACGGCGGCGGAAAAGCAGAGCCAGCGGCGGGCGCCGCTGCAGGACACCCCGGAGACAAAGCTGCAGCTCAGGCAGCCGCCGAAACCCTAGAGAGCAGCGGCAGGACCCATGAGCACTGGCTGGCCAGAGCGGTGGCAGACAGGAGGAGCCCGGGAGCGGCTAGGAGGCAGCTGCACAAGGGGCTGCCCCCAGAGCTGATTACACAGCCCGATTCCTTTTAGCCCCGTTGCCTGGACCTCTCTTGGTCGGGTCATTTCTGTCAGGATTGTAGAGGCGAGGACCTAGGCGGCAACGAGGCAGAGGCAGGTGCAGGTGCATGGGGTTAAACAAAAATATTTTAATGCAACTAAACTTACAAGACCTCAGGCAGCACGGGGAGAACACAGGAGGACGCAGAGGGTGAACACAGAATGACCCGACAACGGGAAAAACAAACAGAGGAACTTAAATACAGGTGCTAATCAGGGGATCAACAGGTGAGGCCAATAAACAGAAACAAGTCCACAGCTCAGAGGATCCTGACAATAAGAACATTTCAAAGTGACTCCAAGTTTTTAAGCAATAGTGTATGTTAAACCATAAATGTGATTTACTGATTTTCCTTTTTTCTGAACCACCCATCTCTTAAGATTTGTTTAGATTCTTTCAAGCTAGCAATTGGCTTGTGCTTCTCCAATGCTTTTCTCGACCACCGACTCGACCACTTTTCCTGACAACTTAAACTGTCAAAGAAACAGAGTTTTTCTTATTGTTGGTGAGTGGGATTTTTTTCTCTCTGTGAAAAAGTACTTTCCTTATTATAGATGTACCCACAAACTAATGCACATTCCATTTTGACGCTTGTAGCCATGCATGTAACATTCTCCCAGAGAGGTTAGATACCCATGGTTCTATATACACACACACACACACACACACACACACACACACACACACACACACACACACACACACACACACACACACACACACACACACACACACACACACACTGTGTGTATGACTGCAAAAGCAGTTTGGGAAAATCAACCTGACAGTTAGAGCAGTTAGACCACCCAAAGTTGCTGCATTAATGCAGCAACATTGGGTTTGTCACTTTTCCAGAAAGTTGGTCTCCTCAACCCGCACACACCGATGTCACTGGAGTCATAAATATGAAGTTTTTCTGTTATAATTTGAAACAAATCAAAAGTGGGATTCTTTATTTAAATACAGCAAATGCTAAATTTATACTCTTGTGAGGCATTCTGCACAAAAAGCTAAAAGGTTTGATAGACAGAGCCACAATTTAATTTAAATGCTCATAAAAGACACAGCCTGAGCTATAAAATACACCAATCGATAATCACTATCATATTTATCAAAGCCAGAATAACCGGTTCCGCTGATGAGGAAAATGGCTCTTCAGAACATTGATAGGCTGATCTACTAAAGATTTAGCACCAACAAAATATCAAAGTTTGTCTGTTTGCTACTGTTATTGTTTTCACCGTGCTCCGTCTACGGTGAAACACCCTCGGCGGACCCAGCTCGTTTTACCCAGTCAGGCAACCCCCACTTACTTATTACCTTGAATGTCAGACGCATAAAACAGACAAGTATACTTTTAGTTATATTTTATCTACGTAAAGACAGAGAAACAGTTACAGTCACACCAGCGCTGATGGGCTCCTGATCGGCAGGAAGCCCCGATTGCTCATCACACAAACATTATATAGGTATCTAGGTACACACCCATGCAAGGGCTGTACACATCCAAACTGTGACATCAGCAGAGAAACTGTGTCACCTCCGGGGTGGTATCTGATAGACATGTGCCAATCTTTTGGGTCAGTGCTATCTAAGTGTGCCATGCAGTTCTGGGATAAACAGTTCGTTCCACTTGACCTCGTTGATATCCTAACAGACCCCCTGATGATGTGTCTTAATGGCACATCACCAAAGATGATCAACCAGTGGAACAACAGCTCTCAGGCTGTCCCTCTACCAGAACAGTCAGTCATTCCGTCCAGTCCAAGCAATCCAAGCACGTCAGCTTCCGGCTTCCAGCTTCCAGAGTCCATCCATCCGTGATCTTCATGGCAGTCAATAGTGCGGCTCAGTCTCTGGGGTCACACAATCTCTGCTGGTGTGCCCGAAAGGCACTTTGTAAAAAACAGTCCAGTTGTCCGTTAGCCCCCCCTGTTGGTGTGCCCCAAAGGCACATAACAACGAAAACAGTTCCAAGAAATGGGCCGGACAAACTTCAATGAAACATCTTAGCATCAATCAGCATGAATACTTCATAATTCAGCATTTTTTACTCAAGACCACAGTCCAAGCATTTTATCTACAATTTAGGGTTCAACTATTTGAGCTAGGCCTGTTTTAGGTTCATATGTGCACATTATTTTAAGTTTACTTTAGACTAGGTAAGCTAAGACTGTTCAGTAATCAAGGCCAAATTCGTCTACTCTACCTCCACCCCAAGAAACCTCCTACTTGGTCCTCCACTCTCCATTCCTATGGACAAACATCCATCACTTTCAAACCTTACAAATCCAAGAGTACCAGTAGGGGGCATCACAGGGCGGGCTGAGCCTCCAGCAGAAAAACCCCATCTCTCTAAGAAATGGTAAAAAACCCGATAGAGCCCAGTCTAGGGCACTCCCACTCTGGGCCAATCTGAGCGAGAAGACACCCTGTATTGAATCTAAAAATTAGCCTTACCGAGTAATTTATGGATCTGTGATACCCATCAGATCCTGGTTCTCTATATAACGAAGCAAAAAGATTGCAAGAACTGTAGGTCTAGGTGTGTGTGTCTGTAACAGACAGTTTCCATTCTTAATCATAAAGCCATAACAATCAACATAATGCAACATCACAGTATAAACGTCATAACAGATAAAATCAAACATGGAAGTCAGTGCAAAAGAAAAAAGAGAAAAATCAGTTTTGTGATATAAAAAGAGTCTGTACGTCAATAATGCAAGTAAAAAGTCGTCAGGCCATTCTGAGCACGTGGCAGACATGAATCTATTCGCGCATAAGTGGTCCGCTCAGAGTTCTCAGGCAACTGCTCCTTCGTTTAAAAAAGAAAAAATCAAAAAATTAAAAAATCATAGTTCTCTGGCATGTTACTCCCAAACTTCTTAAGTCCTTTTCTTGCTCCTCAGCGTGGACAAAAATGATTTAGTTGGATGGTAATGAGTGTTCTGTCCTTTTTCAGGCAATAAGCATTTTATCCCCAGTAAAATGCTCTGTGAAGATGGTTGGCAGACACCAGGCTTTGTTTACTGTTGAAGAACAGAAACAAGGTGTAATTAGTGTTCTTATCAAGACTCCCAATCCTTCTGTCATTTACCTTCTTCAAACATTTTCACATCCAGATATTTCCGTTCCCAATTATTGTGCTCTTAGCTTAACCTCCTTTACTGTAATCATTAGATCTTGCATTACTCTTATATTAACGGAAAAACTCCAAAGTTCATCTTTATCTGCAGCAGCATTTCTCTATAATTCTTAACCAACATTTTTCCCATGTGTGTCTCACCTTACAATGTCCAACAGTTGAAATTTCTCTGCAACAGAAATCTATCATCATATGTTTCATGGCTACTGTGTCAAGGTTCATCTCAACTTATCTAGCACACAAGGAATTGTATTAAAACCTTTCAGAACTTCTTGCTGAACCAGCTTTAAAAACACCTCACATTTTCCTAAAAAGACCAACAGAAAAACCCTTAAGTTTGTAAAAGAAAGCTCTACTATATATATTTGCAGAATAATGTTGTGATATTAATCAGAAGCAACCATGTGTACTTCTTGTCTTATTTTGAAAAACTCAGCTCAGAAAAAAGGAAGGGTGTGCATGCCCCTAGCGCACACAAAGTCGTAATTGGTTGCTATTCAGGAAGTGGGTGTAGCCCAGGGCGGAGACAGGAAATAGTTCTGTGAATCAGTTGCCGCTTGACGTGCATCAAACCAAAGGACTTCAAGTTGAATACGTCTTCCACCCAAAGCGAAGAGCAATTCTAACCCCATTATTTTCTTATTTTTAATCACTTCTGCTTGTTTTAAAGGAGAAGTCCGGTCAAAATCAGAAATCAAACTGCTGAAAGTACTTTAAATATAAAACTACTATATACTGTGCAAGAAATTATACATTTTTTTAATTAAGAATAATTTTCATTTAATCATGTTTATGTGGAGGAACCCATCTTGTTCAAGAATAGTACTGTCACCTCCCATTTTGTGACGTCACTCAGCGGACCCGCTGTTTAGCAAGTCCCAACGCTCTGTTGTTTGTCACGACGCACTATTTTCCAAGATGGCGACGACTGGTGCTCTGTACGAAGCAGAGGGGGGATGCCCAAATATGGGCAGTAAGGGCGGCCTCCATACAAAGCGATCCAGACGACAATTTATGTTTTTATTTTCTTATTGATTAAAGCTAAGTTCATTAAATAACCACGAACGTATTAGTTTTAGTTATAGCTAATGGTCCCCTGATTTTTCCTTGTTGACCGGACTTCCCCTTTAACGGATAGCTTTTGTAAGCAACCCTGGTTGCATTTTATAAAGCCCTCACATTGGATCTTAAAGACCAGTGCTGTTAGTGTGAAATACTTAACAGCAGTTGTAAACATGATTTAATTTTGACACCAGAAAATATAAAGGGAAAAAGCGCCGTGCTGCTTTTAAATAAAATAGGGCATAAACCAAAAGAAAAGGTGTAATTGTTCTTATTTTCCACTTATACGATTGTCATGTTTGGCCCACATGCAGAAACACACTCGGTAGCAAGGATCAGATTCAACAGTTTATTTAAACAGTGGTGGTGGAGATGGACGTTCTGAGATGACGAATCCGAAACCACTGCAAGGGAAGGGAAGACGGTTAGATGGTGGACTACAGAGGAAACGATCTAAGGCACGTAGGCTTACCACCGGACGCGACAACCGGACCGGGGGAGGACGGTAAGGATTCAGCGTGCTGTAGTTGTTGGAGGCAGGTGCTCCAGAGACCGGAGGCCCCCCCCCCCCAACGGTCACCACCCGGCGACCTCGAGGAAGACGTGGAAGGGCAGGAGGAGAGGAAGGAGTCAATCATGGATTGGTCCGGAAATGAGGACCCGGGAACCCAGGACCGACCCTCCGGACCGCAGCCCACCCAGTGGACCACCCGTCTACCACGCCGACGGGAGGCCACGATACGTTGGACTTGACGTCCCAGGAGGTCCAGGGTGGGTGGAGGAGGCTCGGCTGGAGGGCAGAGCTGGCTCCAGAGGACAGGCTTGATTTGGGACACGTGGAAGGTAGGATGGGTTCTGGAACGGGATGGGAGACGGACGGTTGTGGGGCTAGGGACTGAGATGATCTCGTAGGGGCCGGGGAAGCGTGGTAATAATTTCCGACAGGTGGATCTGGATGGGAGGTCTCGGGCGGATAACCACACCCTTTGGCCGGGGTGGTAGGAAGGTGCTGGAACTCGTCTCCGGTCAGCATATTTACGGTTCAGTTTGGCGGTTTGGTTCAGGGCACGGATGGTCTGGGTCCAGATCTGTCTACACTTGTGGACGTGATGGTCGACAGATGGTACTGCTATCTCCTTATGGTCATCTGGGAGAAGTGGCGGTTGATACCCCAGAGAGGCCTCGAAGGGGGAGATGCCGATAGCAGTGGAGACATGGCTATTATGGCCGTATTCAACCGAGGGTAGGTATTGACACCAGTCGGAAGGATTGGAGGAGGTGAGGCAACGGAGAGCGGTCTCCAGCTCCTGGTTTAGCCGCTCTGTCTAACCGTTGGTCTGCGGGTGATAGCCGGAGGTTAGGGAGTACCTAGCGCCAAGGGCAGCGGCGAACTCCTTCCACACCCGCGAGATGAATTGTGGACCACGGTCAGACAGAACGTTCAGTGGGATGTCGTGCAGGCGTAAAACGTGCTTCACCAGGAGCTGGGCCGTCTGGAAAGCAGAGGGGAGTTTTCTGAGGGGAATGAGGTGGCAGGCTTTAGAGAACCGATCAATAACAGTGAGAATTGTGGTCATACCTTGAGAACTTGGTAGGCCGGTGACGAAATCGAGAGCTATATGGGACCAAGGGCATTCGGGGATAGGCAGGGGCTGGAGTAGGCCTGCAGGGGGTCTATTAGACGGCTTGTTCTGTGCACAGACGGGACAGGATTGGACGAATTCCTTAACGTCGCTGGGTAAAACCTAACCCACCAAAACCTTCGAGTGATTAACGTGCGGGTCCTGTGGATTCCTGGATGGGCCGAGAACCTTTCAGAATGTGCCCACCGGAGGACATGGGGCCGGACAGAGGTGGGGACAAAGGTACGATTAGGTGGGCCCGTGCCTGGGTCAGGGTCAGCAGGAAGGGCTTCAGAAATCAAATTAACAATCTCCCAAGGAGCAGGTGGACGGAAGGATGCGAGCAGGCTCTTTGTCAGAATCCTCGGGTGCGTTATGGCGGGAAAAGGGGGTCGGGCTTCTGGTTCTTGGAACCCGGGCGGTAGGAGATGTTTAAGTTGAAACGTGAAAAGAAAAGGGACCACCAAGCCTATCTGGGGTTTAGCCGTTTGGCTGTTTGTAAATAGGCCAAGTTCTTGTGGTCTGTCCATATCTGTACTGGCTGCTCGGACCCCTCAAGCCAATGGCGCCACTCCTCCAGGGCGAGTTTTATGGCTAAGAGCTCTTTGTCGCCAACATCGTAGTTTCGCTCTGCTGGGGAAAGACGACGGGAGAAGAAGGCGCATGGGTGAAGTTTCTGGTCCTGGTCTGAGTTCTGGGATAATACTGCTCCAACTCCTGTGTCAGAGGCGTCAATCTCGACTATGAACTGCTTAGAGGGATCAGGGTGCACGAGAATCGGTGTACTGGAAAACCTGTCCTTGAGAATATTGAAAAGCTGCTTCTGTTTCTGAGTTCCACCTGAACGGGGTCTTGACTGACGTGAGTGCATGAAGGGGGGCGGGTAGCTGGCTTGAACCACAGATGAAGCAACGGTAAAAGTTCGCAAAGCCGAGAAACCGCTGAAGTTCCATTCGGTTCTCGGGCACAGGCCACTCCAGGACGGCTTTGATCTTGTCAGGATCAGACCGGACCCGCCCCCCTTCCAGGATGAGACCCAGTCTATTTTCCAGGAGCCACTGAAGGACAAGGCGGACATGGTGCTGGTGCTCGGAGAGGGTGCGTGAGTAAATAAGAATGTCATCCAGATACACGAAGACAAAGAGGTTGAGGAAATCACAGAGGACATCATTAACGAGGGACTGGAAAACGGCAGGAGCATTGCAGAGTCCAAAAGGCATTACTAAATACTCAAAATGGCCCAGGGATGTCTTGAACGCTGTTTTCCACTCGTCACTTCGCGGATCCGGACCAGGTGGTAAGCATTACGCAGATCTAATTTTGAAAAGATTGTTGCGGATTGGACCGGTTCGAGAGCGGAGGAAAGGAGTGGAAGGGGGTATTTGTTTTTAACCGTTATGGCATTAAGCCCGCGGTAGTCTATACATGGGCGAAGGGAGCCATCCTTCTTAGCCACTAAGAAGAAACCAGCCCCGAGAGGGGAGGAAGATGGCCTAATCAACCCCGCAGAAAGGGACTCTTTAATATATTTTTCTAGCGCCTGTCGTTCGGCCTGGGAAATATTATACAGGCGACTGGCTGGCAGTGTGGCGCCTGGTAAGAGGTTGATTGCGCAATCGTAGGGATGCTGGGGCGGCAGCGAGCTAGCCTGAGTCTTACTGAAGACCATCTTAAGGTCGTGGTAGATCTCAGGTACTAACCGTAGACTCTCTGGGTCAGTCTCAGTAGATGGCTGAATGGAGACCGGGCTGGCTGGGACCGCTGACAGCAGGCAGCTAGAATGACACTTAGACGACCAGGCTTCTATGCGCCGGTCAGCCCAATTTATGTGTGGGTTGTGCTGTTGCAGCCAGGGATAACCCAAAACAAGTGGCGCCTGTTTAACAGGGAAAACTAACAAGGAGATCTGTTCCCTGTGATTACCTGAGACCACGAGCTCGAGAGGCTTAGTTTGATGAGTTATCTGAGGAAGAGCCCCGCCATCTAAGGCTGAGACCTGGACCGGAGTTGACAAGGGCACCTTGTCGAGCTGAGCACGCTGAACAAAAGAATAATCAATCAAATTAAAGTCGCACCCAGAATCAATCAGGGCGGATAATTTAAAGGTTTTGCGAGGCTTGACGATTGCAGTGCGTAAACATAGACGCGTAGGAGCAGGGATGGTTGATTTAATGTGGTCCGCTAATTTGTCCCTTTGCTTTTCAGTTGTTCCTGTCAGTACTCCTGGCAGTTTACTATTTCCCACCAGACATTCTATTTTAATAAACCTTTTAAAACGCTCCCTGTCTTTGGCTGAATTTCTGGGTTCTCTGTTCTTGGCATTACACAGAATGCTTAAAAATACCAAAGATTTACAATTTGATTCTGAAAAAATGTGGAAAGTATAGTTCAACCTGCAGAAACTCACACAGACAAAAGAGACAATTAGAGATTTGACATAAATTTTAAAGTTCTTTGGTACTCAGACCCCAGCAGAAGAAGTGAAAGCTGAGAATGTCTGAGATTGGATGTTAATTTTAGGAATAGGATTAGTGAAATCTTCCCCCCGGGGTCCAGACACTGGTGGAGAAGGCCATAGGAGAGAAGGAATCAGGTGAAGCCTGTGAGCATGAAGGAGGAGTTGGGGTGGAGGAGGGTCGAAGCTCAGTTGAAGACCAGAATAATCCATGAATGAAGAGCCTTTTTAAGAAATCTTGTGGGATGATAGGATGATGATTTGACGCAGATTAGCTGGCAGTAGACGCATGACCAGGTGATCAGTGGAAACAGGTGCGCCGGGGGTGAGTCTTCCAGTTTGAACTTTGTTTCTGAATATTGAGAGTGGGTGAGTGGAATTCACAGTTGAGTCTTCGACTTTTGTGTCTAAGAGTTAATCATAATGGTGAAAAAGTAAACCCGGTAAAAAAAAGTTTAGTGAACAATAACAGGCTGAGGGATAGACACACACAAAAATTTCAAAGAAACCTTTTTCATTCACAGTCAGCCAGATAAATTAAAAAAAGCATTAGTCACACACAAAACAACACCACTGCAGAAACATACACCTCAGCATTTATTACAATTGAGTGGCTACAAGAATTAACACAGTAAATCAAATGTAAAAAGAAATAAAATACAGTGGGTGATTAGGGTAATTTCTAATTAACAATGTAATATTTAAATGAGAATATATTGTCTGTTTCTGAAAACCAAGTATAGTCTTTATTTGAATAAATTTTATCCACTGACACATTCTGCTCTGTCTCCACTTTTAATTTCCTTGTATATGTTCCAAGATTGGTTCCCACTCACTATGAAGCTGTGGCTCCAAGCTAAAGGTTTTAAGTTGAGAAGTTTTCTGAAGGCAAACTTTTTCCAATACGCTATAGTTCATATTGCTGACATTTTGTGAGTTACTGTTAATGTATGTATTTTTTCTTTAAACCTAAATAATACTTGTATTATTGTTTCCTTCAGTTGATCACATCTACCAGCAGATGAAAAGGTAAAAAGACACAATATGTTTTCTTTTAAGTATTAACAAAAACAACAATAACAAACACTACATTTAGTTTGTAAGTGCTTTCAGAAAGAGCTTAATCTGTGTTCAATCCAATTGTTTTGAATTTCTACCTGATCACTTCCACTGCTAGACATTGGTTGGTGCTAGAGTCTAAGCCTGTATTTATACCTGCCACATTTGGTTAGATGTCCCCCTTGGTCTGGACCTCTTGTGCAGGTATGAATACATTCAAGTGAATTCAAGTTTGGTCTGGACCAAACAATCGGAACAAGATTCATTTTTTGAGGTGTTCTCGGTCCACTTCATATGGACTCTGGTGTGGTTTCACACAAATTGGCCTCAATCTGACCTGACGACAGAAAACATGCGTCTCTTTAGATTTAACAAGCCACCATAGCTGACCGAACTGCTACGGAAATCATACCTGTTGCTTAGCAACATGACATCAACTTCATGTTTATTAAAATGTTTCTGTCTGTATTTAAACATTGGGTGTATTGTTAATTTCTGAGGAAGTTCAGGGTATTCACTTAAAGCTAAAGTTTGTAATCCTATTCAGAAACACTTTTTGTTATACTGGGTGAAATGGTCCTTCCAACCTGAAATTAGTCCGTATGTATTCAGAAAAAAGAAGGTAAACAAAGTAGATCTCTGTGAAAGCTGCAGGCTGCTAAAAACTCTAACCAGTCCCTACCCTTCGCACAGAAGGGCAGGGTCCAAAGTTTTGGTCCTGCTCTCACCCTCCTCTGTCCCTCAAGTTTCGGGGATATCACCTTATCTATTGGTTGTTATAAAGAGAAACTTTCTCGTTATAATGAGAAACAGCTTAATTATAATTTTTTATCATGTGACAGTTAAATGCTTCCGTACATACAAAAGTGAGGATCGTCATCTTTTTCTTTTTCCAACATCTGCCCACAACAGCATCTCATCTGAAGACTCTTACAAAGTAAAAAAATAAAAAACACATGAAGAGAAATACAGCATTGATCATTATGTGTGTCAGGAAAAAAAACAAACTGATGACTTACTCTCAACCCCACTGCAAAGTCTAAAATCTGATAAAACAAAACCAAAAAATGTAATTAAATAAATCAGCCTAAACTAATTATCTTGAAAAAGTAGAGTGTATCAGTAAATATGGAGCTTTGCAGACTGCAGAGTACATGCTGCAGTGGGCCAACTATTGCCAAAGTTTGCAGGCCGTTTTTTTTATTTATTTTTTGCTAAATACATACATTGCCAGTCTAAAGTTTGGACTCACCTTCTCATTCAATGGTTTATCTTTTATTATTATTATTTAGAAAAAGCTAAGCTATACAACATGTATATGTGTATGTATATATATATATATATATATATATATATATATATATATATATATATATATATATATATATATATATATATATATATAAATATATATATATAATAAGATTATTGGATCTCGTGTTCCCTCGCCTGAACGCGGGTCACCGGGGCCCCACTCTGGAGCCAGGCCTGGAGGTGGGGCATGTTGGCGAGCGTCTGGTGGCCGGGCTTTTACCCATGGAGCCCGGCTGGGCTCAGCCCGAAGAGGCGACATGGGTCCCCCTTCCGATGGGCTCACCACCTGTCGGAGGGGCCAAAGGGGTCGGGTGCATTGTGCAACGGGTGACAGTAGAGGGCGGGGACCTTGGCGTTCCGATCCTCGGCTGCAGAAGCTGGCTCTTGGGACGTGGAATGTCACCTCTCTGGTGGGGAAGGAGCCTGAGCTTGTGCACGAGGTTGAGAGGTTCCGACTAGAGATAGTCGGACTCACCTCGACGCACCGCTCTGGCTCTAGAACCAGTCTCCTCGAGAGGGGCTGGACATTCTTCCACTCTGGAGTTGCCCCTGGTGAGAGGCGCCGAGCTGGGGTGGGCATACTTGTTGCCCCTCATCTCGGTGCCTGCACGTTGGGGTTCTCCCCGGTGAACGAGAGGGTGGCCTCCCTCCGCATTCGTGTGGGGGGACGGGTTCTGACTGTTGTTTGTGCTTATGCACCAAAAGTTCAGATTACCCACCCTTTTTGGAGTCCTTGGAAGGGGTACTGGAGAGTGCCCCTCCTGGGGACTCCCTCGTTTTGCTGGGGGACTTCAATGCTCACGTGGGCAATGACAGTGGGACCTGGAGGGGCGTGGTTGGGAGGAATGGCCCACCTGATCTGAACCTGAGTGGTGTTCTGTTGTTGGACTTCTGTGCTCGTCATGGATTGTCCATCACAAACACCATGTTCAAGCATAAGGGTGTCCACATGTGCTCTTGGCACCAGGACACCCTAGGCCGCAGTTCAATGATCGACTTTATTGTCGTTTCATCTGATCTGCGGCTGCATGTCTTGGACACTCGGGTGAAGAGAGGGGCGGAGCTCTCCACCGACCACTACCTGGTGGTGAGTTGGCTCCGATGGTGGGGGAGGAAGCCGATCAGACCTGGCAGGCCCAAACGTATTGTGAGGGTTTGCTGGGAACGTCTGGCAGAGTCCCCTGTGAGACGGAGCTTTAACTCCCACCTCCGGGAGAACTTTGAACACCTCCCGAGGGAGGCGGGGGACATTAAGTCTGAATGGACCATGTTCCGCGCCTCTATTGTTGAGGCGGCTAGTCGGAGCTGTGGCCGCAAGGTTGTCGGTGCATGTCGCGGCGGCAACCCTCGAACACGCTGGTGGACACCAGCGGTGAGGGAAGCCGTCAAGCTGAAGGAGTCCTATCAGGCTTTATTGGCCTGCGGGACTCCGGAAGCAGCTGATGTGTACCGGCAGTCGAAGCAGCAGGCGGCTCGGCTGGTCGCCGAGGCAAAAACTCGGGCGTGGGAAGAGTTCGGAGAGGCCATGGAGAAGACTTCCGTACGGTTTCGAAGCGATTCTGGTCCACTATCCGGCATCTCAGGAGGGGGAAGCAGTGCGGTACCAACACTGTTTATAGTGGGGGTGGTGTGCTGCTGACCTCGACTCGGGACGTCGTGCGTCAGTGGGCGGAATACTTCGAAGACCTCCTTAATCCCACCAACACGTCTTCCACTGCGGAAGCAGAGCCTGAGGACTCTGGGCCGGGCTCTCCCATCTCTGGTGCTGAGGTTGCCGAGGTTGTTAAAAAGCTCCTCGGTGGCAAGGCTCCGGGGGTGGATGAGATTCGCCCTGAGTACCTTAAGGCTCTGGATGTTGTGGGGCTGTGTTGGTTAACGCGGCTCTGCAGCATTGCGTGGACATCGGGGGCAGTTCCCCTGGATTGGCAGGCTGGGGTGGTGGTCCCCCTAAAGGGGGACCGGAGGGTGTGTTCCAACTACAGAGGAATCACACTCTTAAGCCTCCCTGATAAGGTCTATTCAGGGGTTCTGGAAAGGAGGGTCCGTCGGATAGTCGAATCTCAGATTCAGGAAGAGCAGTGTGGTTTTCGTCCTGGCCGTGGAACACTGGATCAGCTCTACACCCTCAGCAGGATCCTGGAGGGGGCATGGGAGTTTGCCCAACCAGTCTACATGTGCTTTGTGGATCTGGAGAAGGCATTCGACCTTGTCCCCCGAGGGATCTTGTGGGGGGTACTCCGGGAGTATGGAGTACCGGGCCCTTTAATAAGGGCTGTATGACCGGTGTCAGAGTGTAAGTCGGACTCGTTTCCGGTGAGAGTTGGACTCCGCCAAGGTTGCCCTTTGTCACCGATTCTGTTCATAACTTTTATGGACAGAATTTCTAGGCGCAGCCAAGGTGTTAAAGGCACACTATGCAACATTTTTCAGTTAATTAATGTGTTCCATACCGTTTTGGATGATTAAATGAGTCATTTCAGGTTGAACTAAGGTTTTCTTGGCCGCCCTGGTGGTCTGTGGGGGAAATACCGCACTTGCAACTGCAGGAGCCCTCGGTCCGCGCCCACAGGCTCAGAATCTCGTGCAAGATCGCGAGAGTCGGTCTTGCTTTACGGCGAGAACATGTTTGTTGCTAGCGCAGTGGCGATATCTGTGCAGTTATCATGGCGGAACCGGCGATAAAACAGCGAAAGCCCATGTCGGAGCAGGCAAGAAAGAGGAAAAGGGCTGTGGACAGAAAGAGGAGTCGTACACAGGTGAACATCGGGCAAGCTTTTTCCGAATGGCGAGAGCTAAAAGAAAGAGAAGGCTGCAAGGCTGACGCGGACCTCGCGTTTCTGCTGATGCGATTGTAAGTAACATTGTAGGGTTTCCCTCACGCTACCGCCTCCCAACATTCCAAAAAAAAAACTAACTCGATATGCGAGCAAAGCTTGTCTCCCCCGCTCCGCCTCCGCCGGTCGCTCCGCCGGTCGCGCAAAGCTTGTCTCTTTCCCCCGGCCCCCCGCCGGTCGCTCGCTCCGCCGGTCGCGCAAAGCTTGTCTCTTTCGCCCGCCCGCCCGGTCGCTCGCTCCGCCGGTCGCTCGCGGTCGCTCGCTCCGCCGGTCGCGCAAAGCTTGTCTCTTTCCCCCACACGCCCGCCCGGTCGGTCGGTCGCTCCGCCGGTCGCGCAAAGCTTGTCTCTTTCCGCCGGTCGCTCGCTCCGCCGGTCGCGCAAAGCTTGTCTCTACACCCCCCCCCCCAACCGCCGGTCGTCCGGTAAGCAAATTCCTAGGGGAAACACTGCATTGGAATGGTTTCTCTCTCTCTCTGTGTGCATGTTCATACTTTCACTTTCACTTTCACTGTGCGTTCGCCTGTCTGCTCAAAACAACCGCGCCTGGATTGACTGAGAAACCAGGAGAACAGCTGAGCATATTTACGACAGTGCACTTTTACTTTCGCCCTCTGGGGGGAGCCTCGCTGGAAAATCAATCCCAGTTGCATAGTATACCTTTAAGGGGATCCGTTTTGGTGGCCTTAGGATTGCGTCTCTGCTATTCGCGGATGACGTGGTCCTATTGGCTTCATCAGGGCGTGATCTACAGCTCTCACTAGAGCGGTTCGCAGCCGAGTGCGAAGCGGCCGGGATGAAAATCAGTGCCTCCAAATTCGAGACCATGGTCTTGAACCGGAAAAGGGTAGAGTGCCTTCTCCGGGTTGGGGAGGATGTGCTGCCCCTAGTGGAGGAGTTCAAGTATCTTGGGGTCTTGTTCACGAATGAGGGGAAGATGGAGCAGGAGATCGACAGGCGGATTGGTGCGGCGTCTGCTGTGAAGCGAGCGCTGTACCGTTCCGTTGTGGTGAAGAGAGAGCTGAGCCAAAAGGTGAAGCTCTTGATTTACCGGTCGATCTACATTCCTACCCTCATCTATGGTCACGAACTTTGGGTCGTGACCGAAAGAACGAGATCCCGGATACAAGCGGCCGAAATGAGTTTTCTCCGTAGTGTGTCTGGGCTCTCCCTTAGAGATATGGTGAGGAGCTCAGTCATCCGTGAGGACTCAGAGTAGAGCCGCTGCTCGTCCACGTCGAGAGGAGCCAGTTGAGGTGGCTCGGGCATCTGGTTAGGATGCCTCCTGGATGCCTCCCTGGTGAGGTGTTCCGGGCACGTCCCAGCGGGAGGAGGCCCAGGGGAAGACCCAGGACACGATGGAGGGACTATGTCTCTCGGCTGGCCTGGGAACGCCTTGGGATTCCCCCGGAGGAGCTGGCCCAAGTGGCCGGGGAGAGGGACGTCTGGGCCTCCCTACTGAAGCTGCTACCCCCGCGACCCGACCCCGGATAAGCGGAAGAAAACGGACGGACGGACGGACATATAATATACTCACACCTTCACAATTTTGTGTTTGATACATAATCCTATTTACTTTTGAGTCATAGTTTTAATGACTTCACTATGCAACTGCAACGTAGAAATCATAAAAATAAGGAAATGTCATTGAATGACACAGGTGAGTCCAAACAATTGACTGGTATTGTATAAGTCATATATAAACCTTTTTTTTTCTGATTTTACCACTCTCCATACCTACAAGTAAAAACATTACAGTTGTCAATTCTAAATGATTTACTGCCATGTTTCTGTTGATGTGCACATAAAAAGAAAAAAAAAATCTCATATTGCTTTTGATATAGGCCAAATTTCAGATCAGTTCCCTGTCCACCTCTGACTGTTATGGAGATTTTAAATTTAAAAATGTTTTTACAAAGGCTCTAAAGCTATTCACACAGCTCCTGTCAGCATTCTTTTTTTTCCAAAAGGAAATTTGTCATTAACCTCATTACAGAACTGTGAATAAAAAAAAATATATATTTTAGGTGACTATATCACAGCAAATTAAATAAAGCACAATAACTTTACATTACTATGCATTGGTTTGAACTCAAAAGGCTTTTTGATGCTGTTTGCCAGCTGACAAGTTATGCCCAATTTGTCAGGCCACACGGGAGACATCCTAACCAACAAAAATTCCCACACATCCTACTTGTAATTAGCACCAGGAGGCTGACATGCCCATTTTTCTCCCAGCTGGCTGCTCGTATTTGTGGCAAATTCAATGTGACATGAATGCGGTATTAACATCGGTGGGGAGATGTCAGCAAAGAGTCCCGCGGCAGATTCCTCCAACTCTATACAGTTCAGCTCCTAATGAGATTTTTGACTGTAATATGTCTCACAATTCTTCAGCACTGACAGACCTATGTCAATGAATTTAGCTGCATCTTTCATTCTTTTTATTCTTCTATTTCCAGGTAAAACACTGAGAAACTTTCAGTGTAGATACAGCTCCTCAGATGAATAAATTTCAAAATCATCTGAAAGTTACATTTATTTCAGGAAACATATAAATACTTTACACACAGTGATATCCCTAAAGTACATAATTATTTTATTTTTCCAACTAATAAAAAGTTAACACTCAGTTTCTCAGAAAATAAAAATATAACATAAGACAAGTAATAGAATAGATTTAATTTTTTTTTAGTTTTTAGTATTTAATGAAAAATATGTCTATGTAGTATAAGAATATTCACCCAACACTTTGACCTAGGCTACTTTTGCTTGAAATACTGCATCAGTGCTTTGTGGCATAGCGCCAATCAGCCTTTAGCTCTGCTGAGGTGCTTAGGAAACCCAAGTGAGCTTAAAGGTGACCTAACATGAAAAATTAACTTTTTGCAAATTTTTGTACTTCCTTTTGAGTCTCTACTTGTTCTAGAAACAGTCTAAGTGCTAGGTATTGCTTTTGGCAACAAGTAAATGTTTTGTTGGTGTCTGGAAAGCCTCATGATTTTCAAAAACCTCCCAATTATTATGTCAAAATAAGCGGGTACTGCCCCTTATAGCGACTCCAGCCGAGCCACCCCCTAACCTAGCAACCCAAGCAAAGTAAAACTAACATACAAAAATTCCACATGACGTTTATATCACACCTTACATTGAAGTTGTAATTGTTATTGGAATAAATTCAATGCACAACTTACCATTGGCACTAATACATGCCAAAAAATTTGCATATATTTCCCTTACACTTAACTACAGCTGAAAAAACACAGACAACTAATGGTTTGCATGATGCATATTTGCATTGAAAATCCCATAGGGACGCTAGCACAGTTAGCATCTTATTTGTTCTCAGATTCTTCCTACCTAAAACAACCAAAATGTTTTGTTTTTTTACACAATCCAACACTTTAAAATAAGAACACTCACAGACAGATGTTTCTAGGCAGTTGATAAGATATATCAGGATAATTTGAAGGTGCATAGTGCAAGTTTTTAATTTAAATATTATTTATTTTCTTTCCCATACATGTCATTACAATTGCCCAACGTGTAAAATGAGTTGCCCTCTATGTACCGCAGTTGCCACTATTCGCTGGATTACTCAGCTTTATTTGAGTGATTCTGACCAAATCCTCTGGGCGTGTGGGTGTGACGCCATGTGCTCACTCGTTCACCCTGATACCGTAATTGATACGTTAGCGACAGAACACGGGCTAACTTCAATATTTATAGATTTCCTACCTCAGAAGACATTACAGCTCTAAGCAAAAGACCCGTGCAGTCACAGTGGCACATGCTTTTCCTCTTCTCCCATACATGTGCACAACACTAGTGTCATTTAAACTTTTCGCCAGAGGGGGAAGACATCTGCATAAATCCTGGAACTTATACTATGCTCCTTTAACGATGCAGAAACGTGATTTTCAACATAGCTCCGGAACGCTCTCTAAGGTAGTCCTGTAGGAATAGGATACTTACTTACCATTTAGACATTTTTGCTGCTTTTTTGCTGGTTATGCAGGAAGCTTCACTTCTTTAGCTTCTTGGTCCGTCTCAGATTCAAAGATGTACTGTTGTACCATTGTGCATCTGTTTGCAGCCATTTTCATGTGTATACAGCATAAGTGTAAACATTGAATTGAAGGGTGTTGCCAGCTACAGCTTGTTTGCATAAAATTGACAGAGCCTTAAAAACAGCTAATTCTAAAAGGAGTTCAAAAAGGAAAAACTGGAGAGTTGAAATCACATTATTTAAGAATGATTTTGTGAAAAAACTGTAATTAATGTGCTTTATATAGCCCATAAACCCTAATTGTTTATAAGGAAGCATAATATGCCTACAGCTCTTCAGCTCTGTTTGGGGTCTTTGATCTTCCTCTTGGTGATATCTCATAAGTTTCAATGGAAGTTCAGGGCATGCCCGGCCAGGAATTGGTACTTCTGGCAGAGTGCTCATGTGTCAGGTTATGCTAAAATCAACATCTCCATAAAGCTTGTCAGCAGAGGGAAGAATGAAGTGCTCTAACATTTCTTTGTAGATGGCTGCACTGACTTTAGACTTGAGAAAACAAAAGTGGATCAACAGCCGCAGATGGCATGGCTCAAATCATCACTGACTGTTGAAACATCACTCTGAACCTCAAGCAATGTTCATTCTGTGCCTATCCACTCTTCCTCCAGACTCTTAGAACCTGTGCCCATATTCACAAAGAATCTTAAGACTAAAAGTAGCCCTTAGTGACGTTATTTTAGGAAAAATAACTTTCCCGGATTCTAAGATTTTTCTTAGAATTTTACCTTAAGAGAGCTCTTAAAGTGAAAAAAATTTAATGAGTAGTGAGGAGGACTTTTACCCAGCCTGAGAGTGTCTGAAGCAGGGAAGATGGTAGAAACATAGAGAGAGAACATGTTTCGCTGATCCACCATCTAAACAGAGGAGGGAATGAGTAGATAAACTTCTTTAAGAATCATACAACTTAATCATTCCCATAGTGTGAAGTTAATTCGGTTCAGCGGCCTGGGTTAAAGGTGTGGCTCTAGTAATGTAATTTTATTCAGGGTAAGTAAATTATTGGCACAATATTGGATAATCAATATACGTTTGAGAAATGCACAAAGAATATAGAACAGAAGAATTTGCTATATTATTTACAGAAATACTCTGAATAATAAACATTTTAGAAGAAATGGAAAAAGTTGCAGAAAAAATATTTAAATAAATACACACTCTAGACAATATAAAAGGAGAGAACGAGTATTTTCTGTATTGTACGGGATAATATCTGCAGCCTAAATGGTCATCTAGAAGTGTGCTTGTGTGATGCCTTCTCCTGGCTTTTAATCGCTGCATGGAGCGCTTCTCACTTTCCAGGCTTGTGCCTAAATGCACCAACACGCTCCGAGAAAAAGGCTCATTGATCTGTGCTTCAGAGTCCGCCTATTTGCGCCATGATTTAGGAATCATTATACCTTTCAGCACTCCTCTATTCTCATCCCAGAGCTTTGCATAGAGAAACACTGCTCCTCACAGTTTTTTCCTTTTTTTTTTGTCATTTTGCCAAACACAACGGCTTTATACAAGCTGGCAGTCACAGTAAAATGCTGACAGGTGAGTGCACATTAATATCAAATAGATGAAGTAGTAAAGTGACCAGTATGGTGATTAAACATTAACCGGACTCTCGCCAGATGGATGTAGTTCCGCCGAGCTCCACACATCCATCTGGAATCGCTGCCATTGGGAGGGATTTCAACACCACATAAAATGGACAAGCCAATCAGGATCGCCAGGCGGGATTTTCGTAGATGTGACGTATCAGAGAAGCGACTGTTTTCATTCAGACAACTGGTGGCTCGCAGCGAGGAAGCAAACGGTAACATTGATGCTGCTATTTCAATAGTGTTGTCCAATCTACCAAATATTAATTCTTTAAAAGAACACCAGAGAACAGCTTTGAAGGCGTTTGTTAGTGGAAACGATGTTTTCGCCCTTCTCCCGACAGGGTTTGGCAAGAGCTTGTAGCACATCAGTAAAGATGATGGACAAGTGGTTTATCCAATCATATGCAAGGATTGTTGATAAGGCCCCTCCATCTGAAATACCTCTCCAATGGAGCAATCCCAAAGGTATGTGTGGTGTCGTGTGGAGCTCGGCCGAACTACATCCATCTGGCGAAAGTCAGGTTAATTAAACATAAAAAGCAAATAAAATGATCATGAGGATGTAAATAAGGTACATTCAAACATTTTGATGCTGTGTGACAATTATTTAATTTTCTCCATCATGTCACCCATTTCTTAATCAGTCTATTCTGTTAACTTGCCTCCTTTGACTACTATGGGCATGATTGTCTGTGTGTGTGTTTTTTTGTACTACCAACCAATCATGGCTCTTAAAAGGCAGGGTCACACTTAGCAATGGGTTCAACCCCACTTCCTCCTTAAGATAAAAATGTTTGTTGTTTCCTAACCCTAACCCTAACTATCTGAATCACTCTGAAGCTAAGACTCCTATGTAGGAATTTTTCAGCTAAGATAGGAGCTCTCTGAGAGGACTCTTTGTGAATATGGGCACAGATTTCCAAATGAAATTGAAAATTTATTTTATTCTGAAAAGAAGAATTTGGACCAGTCTTCTTTTAGTTTAGCCAAGGTAAATGCTTCTGATGCAACAGTTGTAGCCCATGTCATGATTCATTTGTGCATGGGTAGCTCTTGAAGGACTGAAGTCAAATGAGCTTCGCAGTCCTCTCAAGGCAGCTCATACAGACTTTTCCCTCCTGCTAAACTAATATCCTTGCATACAGTACACTGAACCGCCAGCTACTTAGGCAATGAATTTTTTTGGGCTTTCCTATGATTTTTATTTGGACAACTGTCAAGTCACCAGTCTTCCACATGATTGTGTATACCAGAAATTGTTTTTATACTAAATATATATATTTTTAATTGGTGTTGTAATATGTATTTTTCTAAAAAAAATTATTAGTTTTTTCATTAGCCATAATCTAATTGTTAAAATTAACAAATGTATTTTACTTATAATATATAAATATATATTATATAAATCTTAATAAGAAGCAGGTTTATCTCTTTAAATAAAATTGCTGAAAGAAAACATACAAAAAAAACCTTTGTTTATTTCTTAATTCATTGAGATGTACCTGCATAGCCCAGGTTTGTGAGAAGGCCTGGATCAAATGTTGCAAATAAACAAAGACACCTCAAAACTTCTACACTTTCAGCAAACTTCTAATGGTTTTCACCATGCAAGGTGTGTTCAGGTTAATGAATTTAACACAAAAATAACAGAAGGGTGCAATCTGGAATGTATCAATGATTTTAAAAGACAGTTTATAAGGCGTTGCTTATAATCCTGTAAAGTTTATTTAAAGGGCAAATGTTGAAAAATTTTGTCAACTGCTGGAACAGAGTAATGGTGACATGTCTCTGCCAATGTCTGCAGAACAATTGAGTGTTTATGAGTGTTCAGCTATGTAATTTAACAGGAGCAGCTGAGGATGCAAGGTATAGAGGCTTCTTTTTCTCTCTGCCTTGCTTACTCTCTCAAACCTACGGCACACATATTTACAAGCATGCTTTACTACCTAGTTGTCCTTGCTGTGCCTCATAAAGACAGACTAAGGAGGCTGGGATGGTTTCAGGCAATAAAAGGGGGGACTGTGAAATAGCATTATATGTGAAGACACAACAGATGGCTGCTGCTGCTATGCCCTCACTGAATATGACACAGGAAAGGACAATGTGAAGTACTTTCTGCATATACGTCCTACTGAACGAGGACATGAGATCTTGTTAAAGACAAGGTTGCATATTTAGAGCTGTACTCAACAGATGCTTATTGTGCTGTAAAGTGAAAAAATAGAATAACATTAAGTAAAGAAAAACCATGGCCCCCACCAGGGGGCAGAATTTGTCCAGAAACAGACTTAGAATGTTAGACAGAAATGTTGCATGGTATACTGCAACGTCCTGTCCAGACATGACATATGGTTGCTATAGATGCAGCTAGTGTATCTTTTTTCTTCATGGCAACTTAGTAAGTCTTTTCTGGAGCTGTTTAAGAAGCATCTAAAAGCTAAATTTGCTCTAATGAAGAGGTAAGAAGTGGTGGGGGCAGATGCTGTCTGTATTGTTCAATGGATCACTGGCCTAATTGTTACTCTAGAGGATTGTGCCAAAAGAAAAAAAGGGAAAGATTGATAGAAAATAGAAAGCAGGGGTCCCAGAAGATTAGGGATAAATTAAATGACACAAGAAACCTGCTTCAACTAACTATCTTAAGTGAATTAGCCCAGTCATCTCTGTTGGGCAAATAATGGTTGTGGAGACGATGAAAGCGCCTTAATGGTCCTGTCTGTGTTCAAGTGGTAGAACCTTTCAGCAGCACCTACATGACACAGTAGGAGCAGAGCACTTGAATCCCCATAAACCAGGATTTTTGAATGAGATTTTTAAAGCAATGCAAATAAACTGGATTTCTTTTTCAGATCAAAACAAAAACAAATGACATCTTTATATTTCATGAAAGGAAATGTTTAATAAGATACAAATTTGTAGTGTTCCAAAAAAATAAATCTTATGATGTAAACAGGAATACAATCCAAAGCACATTCTTGTTTTTCAGTCAGCACTTAAAACACCTGCGTCTGATTTGAGAAAAGTGCTCCAAACGTTCTGGCTTACCAAGACTGCTAAGGAACCTGATCTCTCTCACTTTTTACGTCTTGCTTGGTGTGGATGCCTACTAATGTTGGTTATGAGAGTTATATTCCTTTCTATATGTCAAACTGAAAAATATGTAAAAAAAAAAAATGGTAAAAAAAGAAAAATGTTTTTTATTTTTGGAATAGCAAATCTAGGGACATAAATAATGGCCACCAAAGACAAAAGTTTTGATAGTAAAGTTTAAAACTTAAATGTGATCTCACAAAATAAATATTTATGGCAATTCATTCAGCGAGGAGAACTGTTGCCTGAGAGCAGTAGCACAGACACTTAAACAAATCAGCACCCTGTGGGATTTAAAAGTTGTAGCATTTGCGTCTGTCTGTAACTTCATTAACAGAAACTACCATTTGAAACACTTCTGTGCTGGCAAAATTACGAATAGAAATTGTGATTTCTGCTCAAGTTCTGACCAGCATCTTTTCTCTCATGCCCATGGACAATAGGACACAACTGTGTCACAAAAAAACGGCCCATACTATGTTAGTGTGCAGGCCACTGATTATGCAAGTGTTGCTTTTCTCCATATAGTCAATCTGCATTTTACTTATGAGGGGTAATATGTACAATGGTAATTTGTCCAGGCATCTGTCCGTCCGTCCGTCCGTCCGTCCGTCCGTCTGTCCATCCATCATGTTTGCATGCCTATCCTTGCAAGGTGGTTGGGACGCGGGGTGGGGGCTCTGGTGCCTATCTCCAGTGGTCACTGGGCTTTTCAACCAATGGTATAGACAAGTTAAAAACTCCCCTTATTTTGGTTGTGAACTACTTTTAACTCCTGTCTTTAATTTTTCACATTGTATGCATACAACTTTGCATCAGTAGATGTCACTCTTGTGTCACCGTTGGTCTACTAGAGAGACTAGTTGAAGGCTCTGGGCATGTGCAGCTTAGAATAAACTAGCTCTGTCTTGAGTAACACTAAAATTAGTCTTCTCTCTGTAATCCACTGTCTGTTCTGTGTACTAGCTGTACCATACTCCCTAGCCTGTGTTCCGCTTGCTGATTGACTGCATTTCCCCTAGGTTTGGTAGGGATTGCATAAGCATGCATAGGGAACATTTGCAGACAGCAGTTATTGATTTAATTCAATCTATGAACACCACCAGATGCTTTGTATGGACAGAAGATTCACAACAAGTATAAACAGTGTAATTTGCCTTCTGATCTCTCACAACACCCATGGTTGATGATCTTATTGCAGACTCCCAGCTTGAGCTGTCTGTCCTACCCATGGCTTACACATTGATTTGACCTATTCTCAAAACTCTGGGTTGTTTATTTGCTTAAATTCAAGTTCCCACTTATTAATAGGCCAAGAGCAATTTTAAATGTAAATACTAGTTTTGACAGGTAGGGAAACGTCTGTCCTCTTCACCTGTTTACTTTAAAAGAGATAGCTACAAGTTTAACTCCTCCCATCCAGTAGGTGGCAGAAGTATAACCTTCAGTTGTACTGTTTGACAGCCAGTTGCCAGGTCCTTTGGTTAGCATTAGCAAATATTTAACTTGCATGTCGAGAAGGAAAATGGCAACCTCCACATGGCTTCTGAGCCCATTTGCTTCCTTAAGTCAGCACCGACACTCAAAAGCTTTACCTATGTTCTCCCTCATTTTGCTTCTTTTTTTTGGTCTGCTTGAATCTTAGAAATGTAATGTTGAGAAGCAGCCATTTCTCAGAGGTATTACGGAGCTACTACAATCTAGCAATGCCTGAGCTCCATTTCATGTGACTTCAACGTATTATTCCTATTGGTTCAAATCCTTTCGTGTCGACACTGGCACTGTAACCAGAAGTAAATATTTATATATTTTGAACCTGTCTAAATTTATAAAAAAAAATGTTTATATACTATTTATTTATTTTTCAGTACAATTAATATTTTTTATTCTGGACCACTCTAGACGTTCGGTGGATGTATTATTTTTGAAAATGTAATCGTTTTGTTGAAAAAGTTGTAGCTATGTTTTTTAAATTATGTTTCCTGCAAACACTCAACAAAAATATAAACACAACACTTTTGGTTTTGCTCCCATTTTTTATGAGATGAACTCAAAGATCTAAAACTTTTTCCACATCCACAGTATCACCATTTCCCTCAAATATTGTTCACAAACCAGTCTAAATCTGTGATAGCGAGCACTTCTCCTTTGCTGAGATAATCCATCCCACCTCACAGGTGTGCCATATCAAGATGCTGATTAGACACCATGATTAGTGCACAGGTGTGCCTTAGACTGCCCACAATAAAAGGCCATTCTGAAAGGTGCAGTTTTGTTTAATTGGGGGGGGGGGGTCTGGCGACTCAGAAAACCAGTCAGTATCTGGTGTGACCGCCATTTGCCTCATGCAGTGCAACACATCTCTTTCCCATAGGGTTGTCAATTGTGGCCTGTGGAATGTTGGTCCACTCCTCTTCAATGGCTTTGCGAAGTTGCTGGATATTGGCAGGAACTGGTACACACTGTCGTATACGCCAATCCAGAGCATCCCAAACATGTTCAATGGGTGACATGTCCGGTGAGTATGCTGGCCATGCAAGAACTGGGACGTTTTCAGCTTCCAAGAATTGTGTACAGATCCTTGCAAGATGGGGCTGTGCATTACCCTGCTGCAACATGAGGAGATGTTTTTGGATGTATGGCACAACAATGGGCCTCAGGATATTGTCACGGTATCTCTGTGCATTCAAAATCAATAAAATGCACCTGTGTTCTTTGTCCATAACAGACACCTGCCCATACCATAACCCCACCGCCACCATGGGCCACTCGATCCACAACATTGACATCAGAAAACCTCTCACCCACACGACGCCACACACGCTGTCTACCATCTGCACCGAACAGTGTAAACCGGGATTCATCCGTGAAGAGAACACCTCTCCAACGTGCTAGATGCCAGCGAATGTGAGCATTTGCCGACTCAAATCGGTTCCGGACGACAAACTGGAGTCAGGTGGAGACCCCGATGAGGACGACAAGCATGCAGATGAGTTTCCCTGAGACGGTTTCTGACAGTTTGTGCAGAAATTCTTTGGTTATATAAACCGATTGTTTCAGCAGTTGTCCGAGTGGCTGGTCTCAGACGATCTTGGAGGTGAACATGCTGGATGTGGAGGTCCTGGGCTGGTGTGGTTACACGTGGTCTGCGGTTGTGAGGCTGGTTGGATGTACTGCCAAATTCTCTGAAACGCCTTTGGAGACGGCTTATGGTAGAAAAATGAACATTCAATACACGAGCAACAGCTCTGGTTGACATTCCAGCTGTCAGCATGCCAATTGCACGCTCCCTCAAATCTTGCAACATCTGTGGCATTGTGCTGTGTGATAAAACTGCACCTTTCAAAGTGGCCTTTTATTGTGGTCTGTCTAAGGCACACCTGTGCACTAATCATGGTGTCTAATCAAAATCTTGATATGGCACACCTGTGAGGTGGGATGGATTATCTCAGCAAAGGAGCGTGCTCACTATCACAGATTTAGACTGGTTTGTGAACAATATTTGAGGGAATGGTGATATTGTGTATGTGCAAAAAGTTTTAGATCTTTGAGTTCATCTCATAAAAAATGGGAGTAAAACCAAAAGTGTTGCATTTATATTTTTGTTGAGTATATGATCTTTGTTGCAAAAGTGATCACTTCTGCATCCATGCCTCACCAATGAACAGTCACATGACCATTTGCCATATTCCAGTTAAAAGGTATTTTCGTTCAAGACAATAATCCGCTCTGTGATTACTAGAATAGATTTCCAGATGGTGTCAACAAATATGATATATATAATCATCAACATTGTATTGCTGGTTTTGAGGGGGTGGCATAAAAGGCCTTTTCTGTGATAGAAAATATATGTTTTGAAGTTGCTTATCTCTTCTGAAAAGCAATGGAAAGGCTGATAATACTTAATTCAAGTATCATACTTTCAAGATTTGTCCAATGTGAATATTTGGTATTTAAACGTCAGATATATATTGTTCTTTTTCTCCTATTTGTCCTCTTTAAATGTTGACAGAGTAAATCAAGACATTAGGCATATTTTAGTACCAGAATTGCATGACTCTGGTTACCAATCATTTCTCTGAAATTACAAGTGACGTCATGATTATACAGATAATTTGTTGTTTTTAAATGCAACTCACAAAAAACTGATTAACTTCAGTTTTTCTGTGTGAATGTTTTAAATACCATTTATCCCTCCTTAATTTATATTTTACTTTAACGGCAGTATAGTTCAACTGTAAAAGCAGTATATTACTATGCTTGTTCAGTCTTTCAACATTTTTAATCTTGCCACTAGCTGTTTGTCTTTGTCTCCTCATTTTTCTCTTATTTTCAGTCCAGTGTGGGTTTAAGGTCACATTTAGGAGGATTTTAATTTTTTATCTCTGGCAGGCTATTGCAAAAACACCATTTATTCCCAGTTCTTTAGCAGCGGCAATGAAAAATGCAGACGATAACAGAATTTGACAGACATAAAATAGTGGTTCTGCCCCATGCTGATCCCTACAGTGCTACAGGCCAAAAAGTTTTTGCATGGTGTGTGTTTTATCCCTTGAATTAGGCACCATGATACATGAAACAAAGAATAAACTAAAAAAATAAAATAAAATGAAAAAAATCTCAGGACAAAGAATACCTTTGAAATGTTTTCAGAAATCTAAAAAACTAAGACACCTTTGAAAAAGATTAGAAGAATATCGGGCTCCTCTAAAGGTAAAAAAAAGAGACAAAAGCTCCAAGTTCATCCATTTGTGCTTTTCAAGGCCACAGAGCAGCACTACTTTTTCACCATTTATATCCCTTTTGTTTTTGGATGTCTGGTAACTGCAGCATACATTGCAAAATCAATAGCTAACCAATGAAGAGAGCTACAAATATATTTAACATCCATGAAACAATATGTGTCAGTAGAGATCCAACACAACTTCCAAAGTAATGTGTACTGTTTGGAGATTGATTCCCTGCGACAAGTTTTGTGTCATTTGCTGTTAGGATGTGTCACATCAGTAGGCTGGAAAATGGAGATTGAAATGGATTGATGTGGTGTAGTGACATGAGAAGGTCAGCTTGGAGAAAAAGTAATGATATTTATTTCACCCTATAACTTGGATCATATTCGTCAAAAAACAAAGTTATTATCATTGCTGATTAATAATATCATACCATAGTTATCTGAAGTGATATGACCATGATGATTCCTAGCAATTCAAGCGACATTCTCATTAATGAGAAAACAGGAAAAAATATAAAGAAATATGTGATGACTTTTAAATATATTAATGAGGGAATTATGAGGAATGGTCTGCAAGGAAATTACATGTTTAAATCTCAGCTGGATTTTTTTCTGTGTGGTGTTTGCATGTTATCCCCATACATCCAGAGGTTTTCTCCTGGTACTCCAGCCTCCTTCCAATGTCAGATTGCATGCCTGTCAGGTATAATGTAGGCAACTCTTTTGGAAATAAATTCTTGCATAAAATGGTTGTTTTCTGTTAACTGACAGTATAGACACTGTGGAGGACCAATCCTGCCATAATACAGAATACATACTGTAATATTCTGGTTTCTGTTATTAGTTTAGTTTTCTTTCTCTCTCCTGGGGGAGGGGGAGTCTGGGGGATTTGAAACAGAAAACTTGCAGCTTTTCCAGAAAGCAAGCGCTGGGTTTTAACCAATAGGCTACCACTCCTCTGTTTTTTGGATGTTACCTCAACGTGGACCAAGTGTGTATTATTATTTTTTAAATTAGAAATATACATCTTTATGAACTCTAATCATAAAATTCCACATGAAATATGAATTAGACACTAAGCTCTATAGGATATCAGGACATAAACCATCCTTGGATTATGCTTAAAAAATATTAGTATGGTGTCTGTATTTACCAGATTTTAAGATGGTAAAATCAGCCATGTGGTTCTTAAAATATGTCGTCTGATTAGATGTAAAAAAATAGTCCATCTCTACTGCATGCTTTTATTTTGAAAGCAACCCAACAACTGCCCTAATAATCCGTGCTCCTGCAAACTGAAGAATTCTCTCAGTTAGTCAACCCAATGCAGGAAAGTATTCCAACTGACTGCACTATCTACTGCAAACCATACTACTCTACTGCCAAATCTGCAACGCTGTTAAGTTCCTTAGCAAACATGATAGAGGTTAGGCTGCTAGAGGATACAGACACTCAGTATGATGCTATTAGCACCAAGCTCACTATGTATCTGCAATGTAGAAAGTCATAAACATTGGGAAAAGTCATTGAATGTCAAAGATGAGTCCAAACTTCTGTTAGTCAGCTTGTATACATCAGTTTAGGAAACAATGTAGCTGAAACTCAAATATGGCAGCGATGGCCACACATTAATGTCACTTAATTTCACACTGTGCTACAGCAGATAAAATATGTATTTAATATGCCAATACTTTTCTGAGTTTGGATATTTCCAATGACTTAAAATCTACACCAGTTTTCAGACCCAAGTAATCTACACATTGAAAAAAAGCACATTAGTCCATAGATGAAGTTTTTGGTAATGACTTGGAAAGACATGGTGAATGAATAATGAATTTTTTTTTTTTAAATGGTGCGCAACAAGACATAGAAAGGCAAGAAACCAGTGTCCAACCAATGTCCTAGTTAAAATCAGCTGGTTTAATATTAACCGATGAATAACAAACGTCTCTCGTTACCAAAGTTTTGTACAGGGTGGTACAATTGCTAACAGCAAAGAGACCTTCAGAAAAAAATCTTACTGTTGCAAAACATTCTAATAGCGATGGTTAGAGCTACTTTTCTAAACTTCTTAATATTCAAGTAAATGCCATTGGAAGCTTAATCCAGAAATATAATGAATACAATTCCATTATAAACCAGTCATAACCATTTTACCCTTTCAAAAGAATAACCCAAAAGAGTTTTCCAAGAGCCAAAGAGTACTGACAGAGAGCTCCAGAAAAACCTGGAAGCAGCATGTACAATGTACTCATGGAAAAGCAATGCAATGAACCCACCTTTGGCCTCTGTGTACATTATCTACTCAACAGTCCACAGCTGAAGGGGAAAAAAAATGCTAGACCTTGTTTAAACTTTGCTGCAGAGGATTTGACCAAGCCTGTTAAATACTAGAAAAATACAGACTGGTCAGATGAGAAGAAAACTGAACTCTTTGGATGTCATTACAGACCTCATGTTTATAGGAACAATGGTTCTGCACATCACACCAAAATAAAGTTTGCTGGTGGGAACATGATGGCGTGGGTTGTTCACAACCATACGGTGTTGGCAGGCTGCATCTAACTGAAAGAAGGACGAATGGAGAAATGTACCAGGATATTCCAGATAAAAATGAAAAATTTGCAGGGTCTGAATAGAGTCTGTGTGAAAGAATGGGTCAAAATGCCACCTGGGCAGTAGTTTCTTCATACAAGAAGATGTCTTGAAATTGTCACCAAAAGACTTGTCCACAATGTATTTAACAGTTGTGACCCACGACTGCAAAACTATGAACAACTCGGCAGAGCACAAACTGAGAAAAATGTGAAAAACCTTCAATATGTGAGAAAATAGGTTTTTTTTTTTTTGAACCAAATTAATTAAATTACCATTTCAAAGGTTTTAAAAGGATAGGATTTGTGTTTAAAAACAGGAGGTTTTCAGCTTAAAATCCCCCCGACCGATATCTGCATGTCCGGGTGGGAAAAGCCGCAGCTCATTAGTATAACGCCTTTGTGTGGCTGCTCGCATGCTTTTGTTAACACGTGTCGGCCAGTAGGCTCCGTGCTTCAAGATAGCAGATGGCTACTTATGTAGCTACAGAGTTTCTGTGACTCGTGAATCAGATGGACCGACCTGAATGGTTCTCCAAGAGTGCAACTGCGGCTTGCTCAGCACTCCACATTTGACCAGGACACAGACGCGGGACTCATTTCATATTCTGTATCAGAAGAGCTGAAACGGAATAAACTGACAAAGCGACTGCATAACTTTTGTGAATATTCATAGTTTCCAGCTCCCGTTAACCAAAGAAGATGAAGAAAGCTTTGGACTCAAGGCAGAAGAGCGATAATTAACGTTAACGGATTGCGCAATAACCTAACTGCTGTTGTACAGTGCTGCGCTGTGGGAACATATTACTGGAAATCTTCGATTATGTATCAGGAGCAATCAGCGTAAATAATAGCTTCTGTGGAAAGAGAGGATTCCTAATTTCTAGTTGACGTTAACCGAAAATGAGGAAGATGAAGAACGCGTTGGACTATGACTATACTCTTTTTAGGGGCACTTGTTCTGCAGGCCAGCTGCAATTCTTGAACATGCTGGCAGAACGAAAGCAATCTTGGAGAAAGCTGGAAGCTGGACTCTGGCAGAATGACCACAATTGCAATTTTAGCAGTGGTTTAGACAGGTTAGATCAGACACCTTAAGTTGTAGCTTTGAGGACCTTGTTAATGCATGAATAGAAACAATTAAGCTTTGATTTTTTTAGTGATGAAGCTTGCTCCAGTGAAACAATGAAACAAAAGAAGTTATTTTAGTTGTAGCTTTAGAAAAATTGGACAAAATTACTTTAGATCAGAAATTCCCAAAGATACACTCACATTATTTCTCATTATGAATGGAAGCAATTAGTTACTGTGATTTTATGCTTTCTGTATGTTTGTTAATGTATGAAAGAAGTCTCGTCAAGGATTTAATATTCCTTTGTTAATGTAATGTTTGTATTTTCCAATGTAATATTTCCCTCTGTAATGTTTTTCTGTTAGTGTACAGCACTTTGAATCGTCTTGTTACTGAAAAGTGCTATATAAATAAACTTGCCTTGCCTTCCAAATCAACTCCTGAGATCTAAGGGTAGTATTTGCTTTATTTGCCTTTAATTAATGCACAGTCCCATTCCAATCAACGGTTTACTCCATCTGTTCCTGTAAAAATAAAAATGATCAATCGTTATGATATTAATGTGAAGTGGTGAGCAGGCATTTAAAAAAAATAGTAGCCCGGATAAACTACACCTTTTTATTTGAGGTGGCCTGATTTTCCTTTACATTACCATTGGTACTCTTACTTTTTGTTGTAAAGTCAGAAACCCAAAAAGAAGAGTTTGGGTAAGCGAGTAAGATGATAGCTTTGCTGCCTTGGAGCAAAGTGCCTTCAAGTATCTTGTTTACAAAACTTTTATTTTACTTCCAGTGAGAAGAAAAAACTATTTTTCAGCATGGAAAGAATATAACACTGACCTACAAGACAAACCCTGATTTGGTTTCCCCCAACCAGCTTGCCCTCACTTCACATATGCACTAACACAAACCACATGCTGACTTCACAGAGTAGTTTCTGCCTGTTGGGATTCAATTAGTGAAACTTAAATCACATTGAGATGAAAACAGCATAGCCTAATGGGCTTAGCTTTACATATGTCCTCCTCTTCCCTATTATATTTCATTAATAACAAGTTGACTTGAGAGAGAGGGGTTTGGTTGTTTTAAGCATCTGTGGGGATGAAAGTAGAGAACAGAAAATGGTACCACAGACCTACTAAACATTAATATTTTCAATAATAATAAAGAAAAATTATTGTTTGAGTATTGCGTCTATAATATCAAGCTGTTTCCTTGGGGTTGTGCTTTTTTCTTTCTACATTTGGTAAAGTGAGGATGACAAAAATCCTTACACATTAAAACGTACTATGAATCCTGGTAGCGTATGATATTTCATTTTTATTTCAGTCTTTGTTTTATATCAAGAGTACATTGATTTCCATATACCAACATCTTAATTCAGGCTCTTAGACCACCTGGTTTTAAGAAACTGGCTTTGTTAGGATTAGGAAAACTTTTGCCTTGAACGTAGCTGTGATTGGTTTGTAAAATAGCCTCGCTGTGCCCTCAGATGTTGGAGCCAATTGGCTGTCAGGGACATCTGGAGGGTTGGTGTGCATCTGTCACTCTTGTCTTTTTGATGCATAACGCATCATTTGGTTCTGCCAGACCCCTGTCAATATTTTTTCAGCTCATTTTACTTGTTGAATAGTTGTCAGGTCAGTCATTGGAAAAATAATAAACATTTCTGATTGGCCTGTTGGTGTATTGAATAAACCCGGTAGCAAAAGAAAGTCACTGTCACAATTTTTTTGTCTAGTATATATTTGGTGTCGTTAAGAACTCATACATCTAAGAAAAATGTGTGTCACTTTTCACATATCACAATTTTGAACAGTGCATGGGTTTAGGGGTGAAATGTGTAGAATTCAGTGTCCTGCTGTGTCAAGACTGGGTGATACTTTTGCCCTGATTCCACTTGTTTTTTTTTTTATATTTATTTACCAAAGGTTTAATGCCCTATTCACAGTCTATAAGTCGCCCAAAAAATATTTGCTTAATCAGTAAGAAGGTAGGTAAGGTGCCGTCAGTTGGAGCCAGTCCATGTATTCAGCATGCCACGGTGAGAATTTTCATCATTGCAGACTGCATGAGATTAAGCAGTCACAAGGTGATACTGTGTAGTTGTTGCATGTTTGTTTTATCTAAATGGTTGGTTTGAAATGCAAGTCTTTTACTTCACCCTGTTGCTTTTCCATAAAAGAAAGACTCCTGGTGCTTTGATTAACCTTCAAGGAGAAGGCAGCCTTGCAAAAACCAATGAGTGGTGGCAAAGACAGGCATTTAGGAGGAAAAATGAGGGGTGAGAGATGCCAAGAAGTGTTATGTCCCAGGCCCTTCCTCCCAACTGCCTTTGAACTTTACAATCATCACTACTCCAAACAAACTCAATAACTGTTTACATCAAAGTTTTTTACACCTTTTTTCATTCTTTAGTTTTTGTTTATGCCTAAATATACACATTTGCATAATTTTTAAAATAACCCTTCTAAGTTACAACTTTTTTTAAATTTTTTTGAGTATGCCATTTTTAATTACTAATAAGTGTACAGTATTTTTTCTTATTTTGTAAATTTGCCCTCACTGTACAATTTCTTATTCTTATTTTTGTTTTTATGTGTTTTACACTTGTATCTGCATACTTATTTTGCGCTTCACTTTGCTGCTGGTACACCTGAATTTCCCCACTGTGGAACAATAAAGGATATTTATATTCTGTTCTATTATATTATATTCTAAAAGCAACACCCACCATGCTGAATAAGTAGAACCATGTGAGTTCCTCACTATTCCTCCTGAAACCACTATATAAAAAGATTTGATATTTCACAAAAAGTATGTTTCTTCCTAACATTTTGACCCACATAACACCCAATTTTTATGAGGTATCATACCATAAAGTTGAAACCTGATAACTACATACACTATATTAAAATACATTTAATGATTTTTTTTTCTTTACAACCCAATTAAATCAGGCTAAACTGTTGTTGTTTTTTTTAGATCTGTTGGTATTACCAACATGATTTTTATTTGGTAACAGCCAAAATTATGAGGGAGAGATTTTTTAATGACTTTTTGAATCCAAAGGTTTATATACATTTCTTCAGTATGGTTTGGTAGAAACTTTGAAACTGAATGGCTTGGGTCAAATGCATATTTTGAGTATTCTTCCCCAAGCTCTTTCTTGCACACACTCCACACAACCTTTGAGCTCTGCCCATAAACCTTCTATGGGACTGAGTTTAGGACCTTGTGTTGAAAGACCAATGTTGCAATCTCTCTAAAATTATCTCACTTACATGAATACAGACATCATTTTGATCATCCTAAATGACCTGAAACAAGACAAGTTTTGTCTAATTTTATGTCAGATAATGAGGAAAAAATGGTTGGGTCCTTAAACAATACAATGTTACTCACAAAGGTCCAACAATATTCAAGACTAAAGGTTGAACTAATGCATAAATATCGCACTGTTTATGGTTTTTATCCCACTGAATGACGAATGTATAAGTAGCGCTTTTCTATCAAAGTGAAAACTATAACCTTCTGCACTGGCATCCATTGGATGCTCTTACTGACAGCTGCACATTGTTCTTGCTGTGTTTTCAGTTTCTATTTTTCGTGCTAGACCATGGCGACTTAAGTAGGCATAGCAGGGGGCCCTGGCATCACAGATGTTCTTGTGACATCAGTTTGGTTTGTAAGAATCGAAAGGTCTGTACATCTTCATAGCATTATCCTCCTTTTGTAGTTGGATATGCCACTGGTTAGACAGTGAACCAACAATGATTGAAGATAGAACATCGTCACATTACTATACTGTTATCTCAACATATCTACAATTTCCATTATGTTGAAAAAAGGCTTTCAACCTGGAGAAGGTGTGCCTTAAATGTACACCTTACTATATCTATGTTAGTGAAAGACAAGTACAAAAATGAAGACATAAAAGGATGAGAGGTTCATAACAGCACTGTTACTTATCTCCCTCATCTTGCTGTTCCCACTCTGTTATCTCTTTCAACTTCCCTCAATTTCCCCAGTTACTTTGTAATGAAGCTGTCCCACAGCAGAGTTCTCAGCCCAAACAATCATTAGATGAAGGAAAGATAGAGTGAGCAGCAGAAAAAATAAAATGTAACATTAAGGGTAAAAAAAAATAAAGAGAATGGAAAACAGAGTAAGAAACAGAGACATGACAATGTGTAGGAATTTTAAAGATGCCTCTAAGTAGGTTAAAAGCAATGACAAATTGAACACCCAGTTACCCAGTTAGATCATACTAAGCAGGGCATTACATGGGCATTACATCAGTTTGCTATTGAGCTGGTGTGCCTTTGAAACACATTGTCTAGATATTTGTTTACAGTGTTTTTGTTTTTGTCTTAAGCAAGGACAGCACATTTGTCATGCTTTCTGCACATAGTTTACCAATATTTGGAAACGTGTTGTTCAGTATTGTTAAAGAAATTATTTGAACACCACTTAATCTATTATTCCCCCAAAACACCTCAAAGACGCCTGTAAATTGCATACATTAATTAAATTTGATGGAGTTTTTCAACCCTTCAGCTCACATGCAGAAGCTTGGACTCTTTGTAAAGATAACACTGAATATTTAACCTGAGCAGACAAATGCATTATTACTGCAACTAGTTAGTCTTTTATTTTAACTTGAAATACACCGAAATAGCAATTTTAAATCTATTTTTATGTAGCCACCAGAATTGACAAAGACCCCAGGATAGGTGTCAGAACATTTTCATAAAGAACTGAGTGAAAGTCCGGTTGACTCCAAAAGTTTTCCGGTAATGCTATATGCACAATTACACGCCAAGGACACACAAAACAAAACCAACACTGCTTACACTGAAGTTTTTTGAAGCCAGTTTTGAGTTCAGCTACACCTGTAGCATAATGCTTTCATGAACTTAATTGAAGCTACATGCCCCTAACTTCAGAATAAGTGTTATGGCTGATAAGCCACACCAGTATGCGTGAGAGATGTTGGGACTCACATGAGAAGAAACACAGTGGACTTGATGGGATCTGGAGAGACCATAGGTTAACACAATTGGCCAAAATAGATGTCCATCAAAAGAAGAGAAACTGGTGGCCATTTTTGGCCTATTATTATGTTTTCAAATGGTGACGATTTGAAAGACCCCTTGCTACCAGTCTGTGTGTTGCTGGACAGTTAAGAAGCTAAAGCACAAAAAGTAATGAAACGTATTTGTTTCTTTTCTGTTTAATATTGCAATAACGATTCCTGTAAATAAATTGCATACTGTATTAGAACCAGGATGACATCTCCCTCACTGGAAAAAGCTAGGCTTTCCATCTCAAAGCAGAAAGAAATCAAGATGAAAATCTGCAACCAATGGGTATTCCACAGATCCAGCTTTAGAAACTAAACTATCTCTTAAGATGTCAGTGCTCACCCATACAGTTGGGTTTACCAGGGACTACCTCCAGAATTTGGGAGTAAAGAAGAAGGAAGGACCTGCCTGAAGTCACAGCTTCAACTCTGTTGAAAACATGTGAGATTAACTTGGGTGTGATGTTTGTCCCAGAGTGACCAACACAACAACACTGGATTCGGAAGAATGCTGGTTGAGAAATGGAAACCTATCCCATTGCAGTGTGACCAAGCTGATGACCAGCTAGAGGGGCTGAATTACCAGGCTGCTGTGGCCGTGTATTGTTCTCCCATGCACTACTGAGGCCTCTGTTTGCTAAATAGAAAAAAAAAAAGTTAAATTGCCAGTATGTTCAGTTTCTTCAAACTTTAATAATACAATGCAATAAGTGAGACAAAAATAGTCAATAGCAGAATAAGCTGTCCAACTATATTTAAGGCTTAATAATAAGGTTTTCTGACAGTAGGAGCTTTGTATTCCTACTGTCCAATTTAAGATACTGTGCTTGCAAAGGCATTCTTGAATTTTTTTTTTTTTTTTTTTACATTTTTGTCAAATTAAAATCTCAAAATTCAATATCTTTTATTAAAAAATGTTAAATGAAAGGCAAATTAAAGAGTATTTTCAAAATCTTTTACCATAAGAATCTGAAAAGTATGGCATACCTTCACTATCTCAAGGTGGTTGAGTTTTGATTTACTTCTGTGTTATTTGATTTATTTCTCTTAGATTTCTGTTTATCTTTTTACCTTGGTTTGCAGTTCCTAAGTCTGTTTCTTCTCTTAATTAGTTTCCCTCCCTCAGCTGTTCTGCCTTTTCTCTGCCTCAGCTCCTTCATATTTCCTCTGATTAGCTACGATAGTTCATTTGTCATTTTCGTGCCCCTGCCTCTGTATTTAAGATCACTGGCTGTCATTGCTCATCGCTGGATTCTTTTGATGTTCTGCCCTAGACTTCATTGACTGCCCATTACAAACCATTTTATTTCCTGTGTAAGTTTGTTTATTTTTTTCATTATTAAACACTTTTTACCGCAACCACTCTCTGCACTTGGTTCCATTTTTAACCACTCCATGACAGAATAATCTATCCAGTTGAACTTAAACAGAGAACTAAACTAAAGACAAAATGTACACTGACGTGTACATCAGCTCAGAGCATCATAACCCAATCCTCACCTCAAGCTGCTGCTGACGTATATACCACAGTCACAAACACGTGAGTCATCATTTTTTTTTTTACATTTTTGTCAAATTAAAATCTCAAAATTCAATATCTTTTATTAAAAAATGTTAAATGAAAGGCAAATTAAAGAGTATTTTCAAAATCTTTTACCATAAGAATCTGAAAAGTATGGCATACCTTCACTATCTCAAGGTGGTTGAGTTTTGATTTACTTCTGTGTTATTTGATTTATTTCTCTTAGATTTCTGTTTATCTTTTTACCTTGGTTTGCAGTTCCTAAGTCTGTTTCTTCTCTTAATTAGTTTCCCTCCCTCAGCTGCTCTGCCTTTTCTCTGCCTCAGCTCCTTCATATTTCCTCTGATTAGCTACGATAGTTCATTTGTCATTTTCGTGCCCCTGCCTCTGTATTTAAGATCACTGGCTGTCATTGCTCATCGCTGGATTCTTTTGATGTTCTGCCCTAGACTTCATTGACTGCCCATTACAAACCATTTTATTTCCTGTGTAAGTTTGTTTATTTTTTTCATTATTAAACACTTTTTACCGCAACCACTCTCTGCACTTGGTTCCATTTTTAACCACTCCATGACAGAATAATCTATCCAGTTGAACTTAAACAGAGAACTAAACTAAAGACAAAATGTACACTGACGTGTACATCAGCTCAGAGCATCATAACCCAATCCTCACCTCAAGCTGCTGCTGACGTATATACCACAGTCACAAACACGTGAGTCATCATTTTTTTTTTTTACATTTTTGTCAAATTAAAATCTCAAAATTCAATATCTTTTATTAAAAAATGTTAAATGAAAGGCAAATTAAAGAGTATTTTCAAAATCTTTTACCATAAGAATCTGAAAAGTATGGCATACCTTCACTATCTCAAGGTGGTTGAGTTTTGATTTACTTCTGTGTTATTTGATTTATTTCTCTTAGATTTCTGTTTATCTTTTTACCTTGGTTTGCAGTTCCTAAGTCTGTTTCTTCTCTTAATTAGTTTCCCTCCCTCAGCTGCTCTGCCTTTTCTCTGCCTCAGCTCCTTCATATTTCCTCTGATTAGCTACGATAGTTCATTTGTCATTTTCGTGCCCCTGCCTCTGTATTTAAGATCACTGGCTGTCATTGCTCATCGCTGGATTCTTTTGATGTTCTGCCCTAGACTTCATTGACTGCCCATTACAAACCATTTTATTTCCTGTGTAAGTTTGTTTATTTTTTTCATTATTAAACACTTTTTACCGCAACCACTCTCTGCACTTGGTTCCATTTTTAACCACTCCATGACAGAATAATCTATCCAGTTGAACTTAAACAGAGAACTAAACTAAAGACAAAATGTACACTGACGTGTACATCAGCTCAGAGCATCATAACCCAATCCTCACCTCAAGCTGCTGCTGACGTATATACCACAGTCACAAACACGTGAGTCATCACTTCATATTCCTGTTCCCAAATTCTCTCACCAGTGTATCCCAGTGGACCTGCCTCATTTTTCTGTTCCTGAGTTCTCTGACAAGGGGGGGGCATCCACTCTTCAAGGCTACTCTGAGGGCTCCAGCGACCCTAGTGCTGCTATCCAGGGCCCCTCCAAGGGTTTCAGCAGTCCCAGGGTTGCGCTTCAGCTCTCCTCCAAGGACATTAGCAGCCTAAGTACGGGTTTCCAGGGCTCCTCCGAGGGTTGTGGCATCCTTTGGAAAAGCCTCCAGAGCTCATGTGGGGGTTCTAGTGTCTTCTGGACTAGTCTCCTGAACTCCATTGTGGGTTCCACATTCCTGTGTACCAGTCTTCTGAGCTCCTCCATGGTTTATCGATGCCTCTTGGCCACACTTCTGACAAGGCTCTCCATTAGTTCTCCCAATCTCATGCTGACCTTCAAGGCTCCATCGCTGCTTGCCTTCAGGGCACCTTTGCAAACAGCCTACAGGGTACGTGCTCCACCGCCAATCCCCACGTCACTTATAGGCTTCTCCACCTTAAGCTCCATCCCTCCAGCATGGGAGTCTGTAACTATCTTGTTGGAACCAACATCCTCTAGAACTCTGTGCCTCCTCTCCTCATTCTCCAGAACTCTTCTTATGTTATGCTTTAACTTCCTTCCAAGGCCCTCTCTACCTGCCAGCTTTTGGGTTCTCTGCTAGTTCTTTAATGCATGGTAGCTTCTTTCCAGGTCTTATTATCCCTCCTATACCCCTTCTGTCTTATAGTACTCAGGAAAAAGTCAGCTTGCTGACATAGGGCATTAGACAAGGCATTAAGACATAAGGAAAGGTAGAAAACAAGACACAGTAGTGCTTACAAGAGACCCAAAAACCTTTTATGTAATGTATGACCTTATCATAGTTTAGATAATTAGAACAATTTAAAGCTTGACTACTCCATTAGAACTTTTTATTCGTGATCCAGACATTGCCCCAAGACAGATGATAATGAAATGCAAACATTATTTAGTGTTCTGTTTTAAGGGCTTAGTTGTGAATGCAAAGCGATAAGACATAATACAGCAATAATCAGTTATTTTTAAAAATGATCTAAAACACAGCTAAAAGAACCTCCTTTTGAGAGCAAATCAATATTTAAAACAAACAATTCAAAAATACACATTTCAAAGTACAAAGGGGCAGAAATTAAACCAGTGTCTCAAACTACAAGTGGAGTTTTTTCTAAAAAAACGTCTCAGACAACAAACGTTGCAAAATCACAGAGACAAAGCAAGCGCAACCTTAGAAAACAGAAAGATCAGCATGACAAACAAACAGTAGCCCTGACAGAGGGGTAGGGCTGGCTTTCAAAGCTCCCTCTCATCCATCTGGGCTCGTTTCAGAAAGAATGGCCGATTTACCTTGAGTAGAAAGCAGGTGCTCTGAGTAGTTCTACCTCAGTCTGTCGCACTCAGCGTCCAATCAACCCTGAGTTAAGTGTGAGCACAAGCATGAAAAAATCCCTCATCAATGGAACGCAGATAACGCGATTCACCATGGCAATGGCAGGAAATAAGAAGCCTCAAAGTGCACATTTCTCGTCAGTGGAATTAGAAATATTTAATGACGGTATGTGGAGAAAATTAAGGCAAAGGAAAGAAAAAAATGTTAGCGTTACTGCTGAAAAAAGCAAGAGTTGGCGGCAGAGAATTGCTGAACAAGTACATGCGTGAGTTATTTTATGGAAAATTAAAGCTGTACTCACACTGCACTCATTCAACATCCAGAAAATGTGGTGTGTTCGCATTGATTACATGTCTAGGTGCAATCCAACAGACACAAAAAGGACGCAGCAGAAAATCAAGGTGAAAGGTAAAAATGCAGTTTAATCAGGTAATGATCAGTTATAAGCTATTGTTATATTTAACCTTGACTAACTAAAGCATTCATTGGCTATGTTCAACATATGCAATTAATGATGGGATGATTTGTGAGTTATTGAAATAACTGATATGTTTGTTCTTCCTTTTGCCAGCATTTGGCTTGATGAAAACCATCCATCATAAAAAGTAGTTAAAACTGATTTTCTTGTAGGTGTATAATTTGTGCTAACCTCATTTTTATATTAATTAATTATATATAACTTTTTCTTTAAGTCGAAGTAAAGGTGGCGTTATTCAAGTGAAGAAATGTGAGGTGGTCCAAAAAGTGTTGGAATGCACACCCTAAAAAACATGCAAATGAAGCTGTTCACTTGTCTGGATCAAAGGTTTAATGTAACTTTCTTATCTTTGTCTTTTCAGTTGTGGATGGTCCACTGACTCTTGTGGAGCCTTCTGTCCCAAACCCCTCCATGCAGTTGTACGCTTAATACTCCACAGGTGTTTTTATAATAGATTAGAGTAAACTGAATTTTCTATCTTTCATTATGGGATGATGATGAAGACATTTGTTGCCACAGAGAGGGAGCAGACACAGATGCTTGCTGAGGTCTGGTCCTTAAAAAGGTAATCTAACACTTTTAGCTTTCTATACTTTTCAGTGTGCAGCAGAATAATAGTTGGGCATCTTTCTCTAACAGAGCAATGGACATTCAGGTGAAGGAGGTCCATCCACCTCTGGAGCACAACTTTCATGTGTTAGAAGTTAAACCTCATGACTTAATATAGAAACAGTAGACATGCAACTGAAATTAAAATATTTTTTCTGTCCCTAAAACTCCATGTGAAACAGCTGTACATGGTGCACTTAAAAGAAAACATAAAAACATGTAATCAAAAAGGAACGCCTAAAATGAAAGCTGCAGAAAACACAACTTGAAATAATATTGCTGGAGCATCTGTTAAATGTGGGTGAGGTGTTCACAAGGGTGGATGATTTTATTTGACCAAAATATCAACAATTACTGTATTTTCACTTGCAGCTAAAAAAGAAAATTTAATGAAATTAAATTACTGTTGTCTTTAGTTGGGAAGTGATTGGTAAATCCACCCGTCCAGGCTCAGATCTGGGAAGAGTTGGGAAGTAGAACTGACAGGGATACCGTCTGTCCTTGAGAAGGTACCCGTTGTACTCTTTTAGAAAAATACACAGTATACATTTTTTTTTCTGCACTGTTGATTATGTGGGATCCTTCACATATGATCTTCACTATACAAAACTATAATTAGCTGCACTGTCAACAACATTCACATTGATTACGTGTATTTAGGCCTACATGCACATTAATGCTTATTTACATAATCTTTATTTAGTGAAGGAGGAGTGATGGGAATGTAAATGGCATCTATGAAACCAAATATGCCTGGAAAACTTAAAATATATCAACAGAAAATTAGTGCTTGAAGTCTAAAAATTTTATACCAAATAAATCATTGCTTTCACTGATATCTGCAATTCTGTGTAGTCCTTTTAATAGTCCTGTGGGTGTGTGACTAGGGAACACCACTAAATTATACAGTGAAGTTCCAACAGTAACATCCCTGACAGCGTGACATACAGTTGCCTCTGAAAGGTGTTCTGTGTCATCTACATCATATAAAATGCTGCTATTGGCGTAAAAACAAAGTGCAGCATAGATAATTTCTTCTGAACTAACTGAAGCTAACTTTAATTTACCAAAATTATTAAGCAGTTTATCAAGTGGTATACCTGTGATTTTGTTAAAAATAATTTCCTAAAATTAGATATTTTCCACCTCTGAATAAATAGACTGAAATAAATTGTGTATTTTTCAAAGAATGTTTTGTGTGAAATTAGGGTTCTTAATTACTTTTTGTTTTTGTTTTACCAGGGGTAATATTGTGTGTGGTGAGTGTGGAAGGGACTGTATTCTGCAGACTCTATGACCGTGTACACCATGTATTTATTTAAGAATGCATTTTGTTTTAATATTGAAACAATCCTGTAATGTTTATAGCAACATGAGATAGGAGTGGGGATATTGGTCTGCTGGTACTGACCAGGGCATTCGGCATATGCATCCTGCAATAGATAGATTATACTGTGGATAAACTCTGGTAACTTGGCATGCTGCCTCTCCACACATTTAGTCCTGGTCCTAGTTTGCTTATAACACCTGCATTGGCTTAGATAGGACCCTTTACTATATGCCTACAGTATCTGGAATTCCTTGTTAGATCCTTTACCAGATCTTTTATTCATCATGTATGTATATCATCCCCATAGTAAATGTAAATTTGTTCTTTTGTGGCAATCTGTCTTGTGAATTCAAATTTTGGGGTTTAGATTGTTTGGTTTAATTAAATATTACATCATTCATACAGTTTCCTTCTTAGCCTTAGTGTGCAGATTTTATTCACAGATGTCTACAAATTTTAAGTAGTTTAACTGAAATAGAATTATGTACGTTATTTACTTGCTACCATACAATATTAAAATGTAGACATTGCAAGATAAAAATAAAAAGTTTGGTTTTAGTTTTAAAAGGGGCAGAAAAGTACACAAGTGAAAACACAAACTTTGTGAGCAGTCATATGTGATTAAAAGCTCCCTAATTGCGCTCTAAAATTTAGCACTTGTTTTGCTGATAACTCCTTTTCATTGTTTATGCTGAAGAAGACAGTTAGCCCGCAATGTCTGATGGGCTTTTTTGAGCTTGCCATTAAAGATTATAAAACAAGCAGTTATAAAACCGTGTCTAATAAAAACCTTAATTTGCCAAAAATGTAACATTGGCTTCCTTGAATGTTACACATTCTTTTGACAAAACAATAACTGCGTCTACTGTGAGTTGAGCTAAAGGTCAAAAAGTCGGACAGAAATTACAACAAAATGTAGCATGTTGTATTTCATTCTTTGTTTATTATTGAATATAAAATGAATAAATGATGTGTTCCCACAGTGAATCTGCAAATATGAATAAATAGCGCAGAGCTTCTGGACAAGCTTGACTGGTCTCAGTTTCAGCCGTTCCTTGTCAACAAACGTGCTAATGCTTTGGCCCCGTTGTCTTTATCAGAGCATGAAAAGACAAAGGAGGTCATGTTATTTATGAACAGGAATTCACAGGTCATTGGCCAGTATTTTCAGTGGGTATTCATTATTGAAATTTTATGGTCTTGGCTTTGACTACCAGAGATGTGTTGGGGAGGAACACCCTTTGTGCATGAAGGCATTGTACATACTTTGATGCACTTGTGTTCAGACTTCAAAATAATGCTTTGTATAAAATAGAATAATCAAATATTCTTTATTGTTCCACAGTGGGAAATTCAGGTGCACCAGCAGGAAAGTGAAAGGCAAATTGAAGCCTGCAGATAGACACAAAGGGTAATAAAATAAAATAATAGTAACAGAAGAATACAGATGGTAGAAAAATTGTAGCTCACTCTTGCATAAAATAATAAAACTATGACTAACAGTATAGTCTAAATATGTTTGACAAGCAGCATGTCTGTTTGTGTCTCATTTACAGTTAAGTCCTAAAGCTGAAAATGTCAAGGTCATAACACTGTTACCAACTAGTTTGGTTTTGATCCAAATGGCTGTTCTAAGCTGGGTAATAAGTGGGAAGAGAGGGGGTCAAAACAATACAGGACTTCATTTTCCACTCATGACTTATGTCACAATGTGTAAAACTGATATAGAGATATGTACATTTAATATATTGTACCTGCAATCAATAAAATGTCTTTTCATGTCATTCATGTGTCCAAAACAATGTATTCAATAATCCATATTGACAAAATGTCTTCCCCAGTATGGTGTCATAGGACATAGGACACCATACTGGGGAAGCTTTCAAAAGGAGGAAATTAGAAGTTATCAGTTAGTGATCTTTATATAAAAAAATTCCCATTTTCTATATTTAAAACAAACAAAAAACAAATACAAAAAAGGGACTTTTTGAATAACTGGATACGTAAACACTAGAAGGGCACATGCGCAGCCAGCAATCGGAAATTAACAAGGAACGTGCACGCACACTGGCATTGTGTGAGCATGTCAGAATGATTGGCATGTGGGACAGCCAATAGATGAGGTGATACCCCCAGATCTTAAGGGACAGAGGACGGTGAGGGTAGGACCAAAACTCTGACAAATCCCTGCCCTTCAGTGCGAATGGCAGTGATTGGTTAGAGTTTTTACAGGTCTGCACCTCCCACACAGATCAATGTTTTAACCAGTGGCGGCTGGTGAAAAAAAATCTTGGTGGGGCTGGCCAATAGATTTCCCTGCCTAACCCAGTACATACATTCAAATTAAAAGTCGGAAAATTACTACGATTCCACAATAAGCATTTAATTAATAAAAAAAACATTGTTCACAAAGGATTATTTTGGTGTTTTTGTCTTATTAATCCTTTTCACAGACTCATGCCAGAGGGTTTGCATACATTGTACATGTACGTATATTATTACGAAACGAACATTTACGTCTTGACTTAAATATATATCCTAAGTTTTTATTTATATAATTATTAAAGTAGAACAATGACTAGTACAAAATTAAGTTGTATTTACTGGAGATGAAGTGTAGACTGTAAATTCTATCGTGGTATGATGGCTCCCACAGTCGATTGGGATTGTCTGCCTGCATCCTTTTCATTGAAATTATCCATTTCTTTCTTCTTTCTTCGTCCTTCGGTAAACGAAAGAAACGTACATCCGACGATTTGGAATGCCTCTGTGTGCAACCGAGAGCACAACAAGTCGTAGGCATTGTTTAGATTGAAAAAATAAACTAAAAGTACGCTCTAATTCACCCGTTTTGTCACGGTGGTGGGCGAAAACAGTATGTAAATGTTTTTGCCTACCAGCGTGACCCGGATGTAGCGCGGATGTAGCTCGTGACGTCACGCGTGAACTGGTCTATACACCTATCACTGTGTAGCAGGGGCAAAGATTCCAGTAGCCCCAAAGCCATTCATTTTGGTGATGCTGATTGGCCAAATATTTATAAATTTTCCCTAGCAACAGTATACGATTGGTTATTTCGCTACACTTGTGGGGCGCTTTGAGTGATAGCCCCACAAGAGAAATGATATGTTCTGTTGGTGGAAATGCACTGTTAAATGAGAGTCAATTGGTAGAGTCAATTAGTATAAGTGTTTTAATAATTCTTATTACAATGTTATGCCAGAAGCTGGTTGAATATGCTTATTATTATTATTAATTATAATTTGGTATTATAATTTAAATAATAAATCATTCAACTCAAAATTCCGCTACAACAAAATATAGTTCAAATGGTGGTGATGTTAGCTATAAGCTTGTAAGTATTTATACCACTAATGCATTAGTTAATTTGCTGTTATGAACTCATTTATGCTGGGATAAATGATCTGGTCGGACTTGTGACCGACGAGATTTATCCGGCAGGCTGTGAGAACCCCAATGTAACTGCAATTAGAGTTTAAATCCTTATTCCTTTATCACCATCCAATGATATTGTCTCTGTATTAATGTCAGATGTTAACTCCAAAGGAGGTTAGCTCTGATTTCTGAATAACCATACAACTGTGAATTAGACTGAACACAAAACCAATTCTATTCCGCAGTGGTGTTTTATTGAACCAAAAGCAATTCCCTGTTACAGTAACTCTCTGATTCAACGACTTTGGAAATCTTACTCACTACTAACTAACACGCAAAATATATGTGGAAATAAAAGAATAAACAAAACAAACAAAACAAAAGGAAAGAAAAACAAATGGATTAGAATGAGCGGTTGCAAATCTTAGTTCAGCTCACGGTTGTTTAAACCACACTCAGAACATCGGCATTTGACATAGCATTGACAGACAGAACAGCTTTGAGAGTCCCACCGGACGCTTTGATGCCTTACAAAGCTATCAGCTAAGCTACCTACAGTCCAGTCATCCGACCCCCTCCCAAGATGGCGACTATGATGACGTATGGTCTACTAATTTACGTGAAGCGTGAGGGGAGGTCCTAATGACGTAACCACGCTTACGCTGATGGGGTAATGCCTCGCTTCGAGAGGGCGCGGCTAACTGGGAGTTTAAAGTAAAGACCGCGGAATGAGCTTGGACAAAGAGATTAAACTGATAAGAAGAAGCGAAAAGAGAGAGGGGGGAAAGCAGAGAAGAAGATGGAAAAGAACTGAAGCAATGACCCATTATTGATGTTATTGATGAATCACAAATCAACACAGCAAATCAATTGTAACATGTATGCACATACAAAGAAAATATTAAGCAAAATAATTCCAACTTCGTCGTGGAATAAAAGCATTAACCTGCACCTACAAAGATCTAACGTCTGCCCAGGCACTTCTAAACATCCTATGGATGGAAAAGAAATAAAAGGGGAGAACCCCGTTACTTTGAGGTGGTCCGAATGAAAGTCCCGGCTTCGATCCGGAGCGCTCCGGATCACGCGGCGTCCTGAACGCGTCTTGACGAACGCAGGTGTCCGCAGGCTGCAGCGGGGACCAGACTGAGAGAGTTCCTTCGTCTTTCTCTCTCTCTCTGGGCTCCCAGATGCTTGTTGGCCAAACAACGTGTCGTCCTCTTTCGATCACTGGGAGATAAGGCGGCTTCCAGTATTTGATCAGAGGGAATTAAAGGTACCTTTTTGAGTCGACCTCCTGTGTCCGCACAGGGAATAGTTTTGCTCCGGTAACCTTCGAACCAGCAAAGAGTTATCGAGCACGTGGCGTTGGGTTACCCCAACGGAGTGAAACAGCTGTGTGTCTCCTCAGCTTGGCAGCGCGCCAGGGAAGAAGGCAGATTTCGGTCCTCGGCCGCAATAAATACCTTTCCCCCTGGTAACGTTATCTCTCTGTCCGTCGTTAGGGGCGGCGGCCATTTTGGGCCGAGTTGCATGATGGGAGTTGGTGGCCATTTTGACCACCTTGCATCATGGGAAATGCAGTCCGTCATGTCCCGAATTAATACAGTCGTCACGTCTTGAACTGGCACAACAACAAGTAGCCACATACTATTAAGTAAAAACTGACATTAATAATACTTTTTAAATCTATATATATTTTGACTTTTCCCCTCCACATCTAGGGAGGGCAGCGCCCCCTATGGGCCAGCCGCCACTGGTTTTAACCTTCTTTTTCTGAATACATAATGTATTGACTAATTTCAGGATGGAAGGACAATTTTACCCAGTATAACAAAAATTGTTTCTGAACAGGATTAGCAACTATGGCTTTAACTTAAAAACTTGGACTATGCACCTTTAAAGAAAATTGCTTATAAATTCTTTAATGCTCGCTAGTGCCGTCTTTTTCTCCTTCTATAAAGACTATTTTAAATACTCAGTCTGCTACTTGCATCATTGTAGGCCATGAGGATTTATCATCATGCTCTGAGTGTAAGAGGACCATATCCTGTTTCCTAAATGTAACATACTAAGGAGGAAATATAACAGATATCTTTACAAGCTCAAGATCTTTAATCATTGCCCCCCAATTGAAAGTTAAAGAGTTTCTATGTTGTGAGGCACTGAATGGCTTCTGTGTTCATAGATCCTTTCCTCTCACAACCAACTATTTTAGTAGTTGGCATTCATAATGAACACTCATACACACTGATAGATACAAAATGGGCCCTTGTATGGATAAAAAAATGACTAAATATGACATTAAAACATTTTCTGAGTGAATTATGTAAAAATTTACAGAATTGTACAAACAAGCCAAAATAGAAATTGTAAATTGTAATTGCACAAGTAGACAGGCAAATATCAACTGACAAAGATAAAGGGTTCACATTCTAAATATAGCAGCCAATGGGATATAAAGCTGCAGTATGACTCAAATGTGTCAGGGAAATATAATGACAGAATGCAATGAGCATATGTGAGGAAACCAAAAAAGGGAAAGGAAGGAAATAGAGAAGCAAAAACACACGAGCGAGGTGTCTGCCCTCCCTTGTTGGGTGAGGAGACTAGTGTAAATGAGATCGACTCATTTCCCACACCAACACAAGCACCCACTCCCATCTGTCTTTGACAAACGTGCCCTCATACACACACAAATACATTTGCACATGTGCACACGCACAGGCCAGCAACCAGAGATGAAAGGAATCAATACATTACAGCAGACATCTGAAGAGTCCAGTCCACTCCCTGGAGGATCATCTGTAATTGGTCCAGACAAACAACCAAAGGACAACAACAATAACAAAGCCTCTGTGCGCAACAAATGCAGCAATTAATAAATCAGAACAGGAATACCAAATTAAATCTATGAACAAATATCGACAGGGCTTTGAACACATTTCCATTATTCACAGTCTATTGTTGTGATCTGTTGGTTTCAGCAACCACGTTTGCAAAAGCATTTGCATATCAAAATGAGTGACTATTTAATTCACCTTACCAGTCAGGCTAGCAATTGGACTTAGGTGTTGATTTGGTATTGCCGGTTTGCAGCTTGTTAGTTCTATGAATATTTTACGCTCAAGATTCCTAAGAGACAGAGTACTTATATGGCCTAAAAATCATGTTGACCTCCAAATTTTTAATCATAGGATTTGACACCTTAAAGTGCTTGTTAAGGACTCATATGTACAATATATAACAGTATTACTGTAGTGTTGCAGCGACCTATGTCCAACACAAATTTCTCCTGTTGAACACTAATAAAGAGACCTTGAGTGTTTAACATCCTATGTGTTACAGCCTGTGTTGTCTCAGTTAACCCAGAAGCTGGAAGTGACATGTGCCACACTTTTTTTCTCACAGATCAGAACCACACTTCACTCCTATAGTTTTAAAACATTGTTTTGTTGTTGTTGTTTGTTTGCTAATTTGAAGCTGTACAAAACAACTATTACTAGCTGTAAAAATAAGTTACATTTGCTCAACAATAACATTTAAATCGTCATAAAATTTGGGTCATGAACGAGAGAACAACAAGATCTTGGATACAAGTGGCTGAAATGAGCTTCCTCCAGAGGGCTGCCGGGCAGTCCCTTAAAGAAGCAATAAGCAGTATTTCACCACTAGGTCTTGCTTGAGTACTGTCTGTAGACAAAAACAAGATGTGTGAAGAGGCCTTGCCTCTCTCTTCCTTCACTCCAGCTAACACACGGCCCCTTATTTGCCTTCGCACATGTCGCCTCCTATGTGCATATTTGTAAAGGACAAAAACACAGCTCAAATGTAGCTATAACAAATATAGTTCAAATGGTTGGGCTATAAGCTTGTAATGATTAATACCAATAATGCATTTATTAATTAGATGTTATGAGGTTATTTAAACTGGAACGATGTGATCTGACCGGTTTCTGACCGATGAGATTTGTCCAGCAAGCGTTGATAACTCAATTATAACTGCATTTAGAGTTTAATCCTTCCTCCTTTACCACAAACCAATGAAAATGTCTCAGTTAATTTCAGTTGTTAACTCAAAAAGAGGTAATTCTGTGCTCTTAGAAACCTCTGGATTTACTCTTCAACTTCTGGATCAAAATAGACACTAACAATTACTATTCCACACGTTATTATTTATTGAACCAGACAACTCCCTGTTACAGTAATTATTCTAATTCAACAGCCTAGGAAACTCTACTCACTACTAAAATAAACATGTAAAAGAAAAATAAATGAAAATAAACGTCAAAAATGTATTAAAATGAGAGGTAGCAATTCTTAGTTCAACTCACAGTTGTTTAAACATCACATTTAAGACGTCGGCACTTGACGTAGCAGCATTGAAAGACAAAATAGCTTTGAGAAACTAGATGGACGCTTCAGTGTTACACTGCAAACTAGCTAGCCGCTTAGCTACTCTGCACCTTCCCAAGATGGCAACTATGACGACACATAACCTACAACCTTGCGTGATGCGTGAGGGGGAGGTCTTAATGACATACTTAGCGCACACACTAGTGTGGGGCGGGCTTTGACCAGAGAGGCAGTCTACTCCTGAATAAGGAATTCAAAGAAAGTGCGCGCTGGAAAAAGGGATGCACAAAGAGATTGAACTGAAGATAAGAATAAAAGGGGAAAAATGAAGATCGGCTCTCGGTGGAGCCAAGGTGCGACCAACCAAACACAGCAGAATCACTTACAAAAATGCATGCACATACATCAGAAATATCCAGCAGTTAAAACAAACTCCGTCTCGGAGTAATTAAGCATTAAACTAAATCCTAATAGGTTCTGCCCATACATAAAATATCACCTTATGGGTGAAAAAGAGAAATAAAAGGGGGGGAAATCCCGTTTTACTTGTGTTGTCTCCGTGGGAATGTCCCGGGTCTCTCTCTCGGCGTCCTGCATCTGCGTGTCGGCGCGTCAGTGAGGGGCAGAAGGAGCGGGGAGGAAACCACACAGTCTCTGGGCTCTTTAGACGCTTTGTTCGGCCAAACAAAAGCGAGGTTCCCGGCGATCACTGGGAGATAAGCGGCTCTCAGTCTCTGATCAAAGTGAATTCAAAGTACTTTTTAAAGTCGACCTCCTGCATAGGAAAAGCAGGGATGAGTTTGCTTCGGAAGTTCTCGGTCCAGCGAGAAATCGAACACGTGCCACGTGGGGGGGTCCCAACGGGATGAACAGCTGTGGGTGTCTCCTCAGTTTGGCGTAATGCCAGCAAAGAAAATAGACAGAAGCTTGCAGGCTCTTTTTATACCATGCCATAGCAACGTTATTTCGTTGCTAGGGCCGGTGGTTTCATTGACCGTGTTGCATGTTGGTAGACAGCGGCCATTTTGACCATATTGCATTCTGGGAAATGTAGTGGGTCACGTCGTAAATGACATTACAGGGTGCTCTCTGCCATGTCTCTCCAGCGCTCCGCTGCTCTGTTGGTGGCATTTAAGGGCAAGGAGGAGCTAATGAGTTACAGTTGTTCACATGCATGTACATGCATGACCGTGCACGTACATACACGCGCAGCCTGCCCGGTTATCTAAACAAGAGACTGGAGAACAACATAGAAATATTACTTTTATAACTTCACATCACTATTTTTAGTTCTATCTAAAATAGTGAAATTCACTTATTGCTCCTTTAAAGATAGGAGATAGGTTGAGGTACTCAACCATCTGGAAGGGGCTCAGAGTAGAGCTGCTGCTACTCCACAGTGAGAGGAGTCAGCTGAGAGCTGAAGTGGCTCGGGCATTTGTTCTTAATGCCCCTAGACTCAGGAGGTATTCCAGGCATGTCCCACCAGCAGGAGGCCCAGGGGGCAGCCCGGGACATGCTGGGGGGACTGTGTCTCAGCTGGCCTGGGAATGTCTTGGGCTTCCCCCTGAGTAGCTAGAGGAGTTAGCTGGAGGAAGTCTGGGTGTCTTTCCTAAGTCTCCTTCCTGGTCCTAGTTAAGTTGAAGATGACTGGTATGAGAACATTTGTTCAACACTGAAATAAAAAAAGTCCATGTTACAAGCAAAAGACAAATCATCTTGAATGTACCATATAACTGAGCTGTTTCATTTTTGAATCAACATTAAACTGAAATAGAAAAGCACACTTCAGGTGACTCTCACCCACCACCAAGGTGGGAGCAATTGGGAGGGGGTGGGGGGGGATTGTATATAGAATACTGAATAATTGATATTTGACTTAGCTTAGCATGGCCAAATGTCATGTCTTTTCATTCAAAGCAGAACTGTGGAAGTTTTGATCTAAGTGTTAGCTTGATTTGAGATATATTAAATCTCAATTAAGCTACAACTTAAGCTTTAATACTATTACATTTTCATGCCGCTGAAATGGTGATTTGGGTTATCTCCGTTTCAATGGATAAGAGCTTCTTTCATACTCATGCTTCTGCTCAACTGAGGGTTGATTTGACACTGAGTTTATTTACCTGAATGATATCATTCAGGTAAATAATTCTGAAACCAAAAACACTGAGTATGAAAGAGTTGAGTAGAACTATTCAGAGTATCTGCTTTCCGCTCGGCCACTTTCTGAAAATGGCCCAGGTGATCCAGTTGCGTAAACTATACTGTTAGATGTCGTATGAGATAATTTGGGGGTTTAATTTTTCTATAACATCATGCATTTCAATGGTATTGTAAAAATCCCCTTTAACTTCCCACAGAGCAGAAATTTGTCTGTGTTTACCCTATCCCTTAAGGAGCAGTGTGCTGCCAACACTGAGTGGCGCACAGGAAACAATCTGTGGTCAATGGTCTTGCTCAGGGACCCAGAGTGACAGACTGAGTTTTGAACCGCTGACCTTTGGGGCCTCCCCAAGATGCAGCCACTAGGCCATCAGTGCCACAATAGCCATAAATGCAGTTGTGTGATGGACATTAGAATAAAAGCACAATAAAAAAAAAAACACTGAATAAACTCAATTCCAAATTATTAGGACAACACAAGCTAATTTCCATGAGGGATAAAAAGCGTTGTTACTTCCAGTGAATTCAAACTATAATATTGTTATGTTAATTTTCATTTTTTGTTGAAGAAACTTAAAACCTAAAGGATAATTTAAGGGAAAAGAAAGAGATAAATATTTAGTGTAAAAATAATAAAGAAATGAACCCTCAAAGGCATTTGAAAAGAAAGAAAGCACTATGTGCTATACTCTTTTCCCCTAGCCCTTTTACCTGTGATATATAAACTTGCCAGTAACAGAAAAAGCTAGAAAACGGCTTTTCCAAAGCTTTACAACCTTAGCTGTGCAACAAATAAATTGTGCAGTGTGAAACAATACAGCGACTGTATAGCACAGCTTTTTTCGGAAAAAGGTGTGATGCACTCGAAGAACCATTTACAGATCCAAAACTGTGCCTCAGTAGGTTTGCGAATGGGATTTACACAACGCGAACTTGTTTGACCCCAACGCTAATTTCCTGAGTTTTTGTTGAATCCTGTTGTTTGAAAGTACAGACACTACATTTCATGGCAAACTGTAAACTTTAAATAACATTTGTGCAGGAGGGATCTTTCATGGCTGTTTAGAATTCTTAGAGAGTATTTTCTCATTAGTCTACTTTGATGTGTGTCATCATGCGCTTTGAATAAATTACAAGAGAGACAAAAAAAACAGTTTGGCCTCAAGTCAGATCTGTGTCTGGTTATGAAGAAAGAATTTGATGCAGAAACATTATGAAAAAGTTGAAAGGGATATAAATCTTCATGTATGTAAGAACTTCAAATGAGATGGCCTGCTTTGATTTGCTGACCCCCAAGATTTCCTGAGAGCAATCTGTTGTTGCCGCCTCTTGCTCATTAAAGCACAAGTCCATAAATAAACATCACAGAAACAATTTAAAGCAGTGAAGACATGCATTCCTAGGACAAACTGTTACATAAAATAATCACCTTTTCTAACACAAATGGTATTGTATTTAAATGCGGATGAAATTGCAGTAAAGTGGTGGTCATTTGCAAAGAAAAAACAAAAAGAAAAACTTGTAACATGATATTGTTCTCTCTCTCTCTCTAAATTGCAATTGGGATATAATTAACCAAAATATAAATTTATTTAATTTATATACGTTACATAATATAAGAAATTAGACAGCTACAGTATCATTTTGTGGAAACATTAATCATCTGTGTGGTTAAGTATTTGTAACAAGCAGCACTTTTCGTCACTAAATAGTTTTACCATCCTGTTTTTACTTAACAGGTTGGTGAATTGCTTTTTTCCAGGTATGTCTATTCTTGAACGTAATCAAGTTTTTGCTGAAACAAGTTGTTGAAGTATGATTTTTCTTGCAAACCTAGTGTCATTAGAGTAGGTGCAACACAGAGATGTCAAACTCCAAGGCAAGGGAAGGCAAGTTTATTTATAAAGCACTTTTCAGTGCTTTATAAATGAAAGGCCTTAGGGGCTGGTGTCCTGCTACTTTTAGATGTGTCTCTGATTCAACACACCTGGATCAAATTATTAGATCACTGACAGGGCCCTGAATAATTTGACAGTATGCTGAGAAGGCAATTCAGTAAATTCAAAAAGTAACATTTATCAGATAATAGTTTAAAATGACACAACTGTACAATGTAATTTAAGTCCCGAGAGTCAATCTGGTCCACACTCCATACCAGGAGGTGGCGGTAATGCACCAATTTTGTTGTTTGCCAACCGCCAAAAATAAAAAAGAAGAAGAAGGCAATTCAGCTACCCAGAGAAACACCTAAAAAAGTGGTAGGGCACTGACCCCTGAAGAATGCTATAGGGCATTACTCAAATTGCTAATTTTAGAAAAGCACAGTGCGCATGCATCGTGGCCATCTTGTGATCGTACAAACAGAGCAGTAATGCTTGAATAGTTTACTTGTACAAGTTAAATAGTGAGCAGATCTGTCCTGAATATCACCTCAAGAGACGTATTATGGCAAAAACAAAACACTGCTGTGTTGGTATCTGCTGGAGTGACTCAATTAGGTGATCGTGAGTGACCATATGGAGTTTTTTCCATTGATGTTCCAAAACCCCTAAGGATTGCCAAGAATACCAGTGTTGGATACGAGCTTGTAATAGAGAGGACTTTACTATAGACCAGTTGACGCGTGACGTAACAAGATACATCCGCGCTACATCCGGGTCACGCTGGTAGGCAAAAAACAGTACTGTTTTTGTCTACCAGCGTAACAAAACGGGTTAATTCGAGCATACTGTTAGTTTATCTTTTGGATCTAAACAATGCCTAAGACTTGTGCTCTCGGTTGCACACAGAGGCATTCCAAATTATCGGTTGTACGTTTCTTTCGTAAACCGAAGGACGAAAAAAGAAATGGATTTCAATCCCAATCGACTGTGGGAGCCATCATATCACGACAGAATTTGCAATCTACACTTCATCTCCGGTAAATACAACTTAATTTTGCACTAGTCATTGTTCAGAAACAATTGTTGTTATACTGGGTAAAATTGTCCTTCCATCCTGAAATTAGTCAATACATTATGTATTCACAAAAAGAAGGTTAAAACCAGTGGTGGCTAGCCCATATGGGGCGCTCGGGCGCTGCCCTCCCTAGATGTGGAGGGGAAAAGTCAAAATATACAGGACTGTCTCAGAAAATTTGAATATTGTGATAAAGTTCTTTATTTTCTGTAATGCAATTAAAAAACATGAAATGTCATACATTCTGGATTCATTACAAATCAACTGAAATATCGCAAGCCTTTTATTGTTTTAATATTGCTGATTATGGCGTACAGCTGAAGAAAACTCAAAAATCCTATCTCAAAATATTAGAATATTTCCTCAGACCAAGTAAAAAAAAAAAATTATAACAGCAAAACAAAATCAAACATTTGAAAATGTCCATTAATGCACTCAGTACTTGGTTGGGAATCCTTTTGCACAGATTACTGCATCAATGCGGCGTGGCATGGAGGCAATCAGCCTGTGGCATTGCTGAGGTGTTATGGATGCCCAGGATGCTTCAATAGCGGCCTTTAGCTCAATTGCATTGTTGGGTGTGGTGTCTTTCAGCTTCTTCTTCACAATACCCCACAAATTCTCGATGGGGTTCAGGTCAGGGGAATTGGCAGGCCAATCAAGGACAGTAATGCCATGGTCAGTACACCAGTTACTGGTGGTTTTGGCACTGTGGGCAGGTGCCAGATCTTGGTTGTGCAGCGTTTCCTGCCACATTTCCCCCTTCCAACACACTTTTTTGTGAATGTGCTTTGAAACTGTACTCTGTGAACAGCCTGCTCTTTGAGAAATTTCTTTTTGTGTCTTACCCTCCTGATGGAGGGTGTCAATGATGGTCTTCTGGACAGCAGTCAGATCAGCAGTCTTCCCCATACTTGTGATTTAGTTTACTGAACCAAGCTGAGTGTTTTTCAAGGCTCAGGAAACCCTTACAGGTGTTTTGAGTTAATTAGACGATTCAAGAGATTAGTTGAATAGCCTACTAGTATACTTTTTCACGATATTCTAATTTTCTGAGACAGTCCTGTATATAGATTTAAAAATTATTATTAATGTCAGTTTTTACTTAATAGTACGTGGCTACATGTAATAAGAATTATTAAAACACTTCTACTAATTGACTCTACCAATAGGGGGTTTTCACTGACGTCACTGGCCAACTTCCGGTCCGCCATATTGGGTGGTACACTTCCTTATCTCTAGTTGTCCTACACGTATTTTCGTATCGAGAATGGATAAGTACGCCAGCACGCTAGAGCGACCAGATAAGGACGTCTATCTGAGGAAATGTTCCGTGATCGACCATATGGACCCCTATGCCTTCCACGGTGCCTTGTTTAGCCGTAATCCAGATGATTGGCCAAATGTAGAGCACGGCGACATAGTGCATTACCTGGTGTTCGGTGAAAACCCTCTGCACACTCTCGAGGAAATGAGAGCTTACAAGGGTCTAGAGGCTCACAACCAGTTCACATCTGGTTGGGTACGAGATGTCGAAGTTATGTACATCAAGGAAATCGCCATCATACGTGGACGGGTGAGTTTTAATAAGATGGTAAAAATGTAAACAATCCGACGCAAATGCGGCGCATGCTTCTGCGGTGGCTGACTGCCGGCGGTGCGCGAAGGCGCTTGGCTGCAGGGCTGATCGACGCCGCTCGCGGCTTTAATTATTTAATCAGAACAATGACCAGTGCAAAATTAAGTTGTATTTACCGTATTTACGCCGGCAAAAGCCTACCGACGTAACCCGGAAGTAGCGCGGACGTCACTGTCCATATCGGACGTCTTCGGCTACCTTGTTTGTGGTGTGAGCGCCTATACTTCAGAACAGTTCTGAAGCTACAAGTCCTTGGAGTCTCATGTGCAGTTTACGAATGGATGGGTTCAGGAGCGGCAGATCATAAAGCCAGCAAACAGTGGGAACACAGCAACTCGTACAAAGGTAAGCTGCGCTCAGACGGGCTCTGGCACATGCTAAGTTAGTAGCTGCTAACCGTTAGTGCTAACAACCACTCACGCATGTAATGTACTTTTAACTAACTGCTATGTGTTTCAAACGTTTAGAACACACTCTCATTGACATCGGGATACTGTGGAAAGTTATGTTAGGTCGTCTTACAGCCGCGATCCAAGCGAGCCGACGACTCTTTGTTATCTATAACAGTTGTTCTCCGTGGTTGCACCTCCAGGCAGGAAAGCGGTGGAAAATTAACCCGTTTCTATGTTTTTCCCATGGCGATCATGTGTTGCGCTGTTACAGCCCACAATACAGCAACGGTTTACATGTTTTACATACTTAACAGTTAATTACCTGTGACAAAGTGAGCACCGCAGACTCTGGCATATTCCATCTTAACACCGTCCAAATCGGACCTGGATATCCGTGTCAGCCATAGGTGACGGCGTTGTTCAGAGAGCTGTTTTGTTTTTTCACACTGATTCACTATCACGGCTGGTAGGCGAAAGAAAGAGCGTTGATCTCCACCTCCATGGGCCGTGCAACCAACCATTAAACACGTTTTCACCATTGTTCACTTCCAATACTGCCTAAGGCGTAATACAATGCGGGTCAACGGTGCGAAACGACTACCACCCAATATGGCGGACGCGCAGAGTAGTCACGTGAGCGTGACGTCAGCTGAAAACCCCCTATTGACTCTCATTTAACAGTGCATTTCCACCGACAGAACGTATCATTTCTCTTGTGGGGCTATCACTCAAAGCGCCCTACAAGTGTAGCGAAATAACCAATCGTATACTGTTGCTAGGGAAAATTTATAAATATTTGGCCAATCAGCATCGCCAAAATGAATGGCTTTGGGGCTACTGGAATCTTTGCCCCTGCTACACAGTGATAGGTGTATAGACCAGTTCACGCGTGACGTCACGAGCTACATCCGCGCTACATCCGGGTCACGCTGGTAGGCAAAAACAGTACTGTTTTCGCCTACCACCGTGACAAAACGGGTGAATTACAGCGTACTTTTAGTTTATTTTTGGAATCTAAACAATGCCTAGGACTTGTTGTGCTCCCGTTTGCACACAGAGGCATTCCAAATCGTCGGATGTACGTTTCTTTCGTTTACCGAAGGACGAAGAAAGAAGAAAGAAATGGATAATTTCAATGAAAAGGATGCAGGCAGACAATCCCAATCCACTGTGGGAGCCATCATACCACGACAGAATTTGCAGTCTACACTTAATCTCCAGTAAATACAACTTAATTTTGCACTAGTCATTGTTCTACTTAAATAATTATATAAATAAAAAATTAGGATATATACTTAAGTCAAGGCGTAAACGTTTGTTTCGTAATAATATACGTACATGTACAATGTATGCGAACCCTCTGTGAAAAGGATTAATAAGACAAAAACACCAAAATAATCCTCTGTGAACAATGTTTTTTTTAACCTACCGGTGGTGGGTCTTCCTCTTTGCTGAGGCACTGTCTGTGTCCGACTCCGCTTTCGTATGTTACACAAACATGGCTGAAGATGTCCCAGTATGAAATAATTGTGTCGTCAAGTGATTTCATGGCTTTCATGCTCTCTTGTGTGTACTGGCCTGGCGTTTTGATAAGGTAGCTGTATATGTCGCCGTACGGAACACTTGGCCAGCATTTCACAGTATGAATCTGGCAATCGGATACCATCAACCATCGACTTACTCTTATAACGATCTGATACATTATCTAAAGAACAAAAATACGTCGAGAACTCGTCAGTTTCTTTGTTTGCGTCCGCCATTGTGTTCGCCTTTTGCCTACCAGTCAAGCGCGCATGCGCGAAAAAACCCGAATCAAAACAATAACAATGAACTGGTCTATGGAATCAAAGACAGCGAATCAAAGATATATAATCAAAGACAGCGACATTTCCTCTGTGGTAAGGAGCCAATATTTGAATGTCCAGACCTAATACCAGCAACTGCAGCGTCTGTGCAGATAGGCTACATTTATTTGGCTTTTTCTCAGCAGAATGAAAACATCATACAATCCACGAGGGGTGTTCATGTGAGCTTCAGTATTGCATAGTCTGCTTATTATAAGCGACTTTGGGCATGTTCTTATCTAAAGTCACTTGCGACTTTTGTGAGTCGGCAGTAGCGGTTTCCTGGGCTTTTTTGGGCTTGGGTTTTTTCTGACAGAACTCCTTTTCTGGTTATTGTGCCTCGCAACAAGATCTTTTGGCAGGGCTAAACTTCCCCATCCTCCAGGTGGGGTAAAATCCGACAGTAAGTTGGGAATACAATAACATGAGACTGCCTCTGTTATAAGAAGCAGTAGCGATTCCCCTCCCCCAAGGGACTGTTCTCACAGCAGGGGCCCACCGTCTAAAGACTAAGCCCCGGGAACAAGTGTCCACTTGTTGCCTGCTTGCAACAGCATAGGGGAGACCAGCTCATCTCACTGTTTGTGGACCCAAATGGAGTTCAGAGACCCATCACATGGATTCAGGGTAGGACCCAGCTAACTGTTCAGGAGAGAGCCGACCCGGGAGCCAAGCCACACTCCTGCAGGAGTACAGAGATCCCTTCGCTGCGACCCCAATCTACAGGCAGAACCACACTTCTGCCGTGCAGAGATAAACACGCTGCAGCCTCCACAGCCCGAGCGCACCACCGGAGCTCGTGTAAAGTTCACCCAGGCCAGGATTCACAAATACAGAAGCCAGCCACTTTCTCACTCCCCTGCTCAGACAACCAGCTTTACTTTGAAGAAATTCACTGCAACCGGATGCCCTGTATTCAAAACCAGACAAAGGCAGAGATTTGGAGATTTGGAGAGTTAGGCAGGGAGAGTTAAATGTTTTTAAGCCATGCTATGCTGATGTGTTTTGGGTGTGTTTTACGGTTATGACAAACTTTATATCGATAAGGGTTTCATACACCAATGGGATATTAATGTGTGTTTTCCAGTCATTACAACAAAATATAGCTTAAAAGGCTTTTGTGAGGTAGCGCCAAATGTCCGCTAGCATTAGTGTTATTAGTCTCTCGAATAACTTGCTAACACCCTAGTGTACTCGTTGTTTTAAACATAATGTATGTTCTTGTTTGCTCCTCCACCATCCATGCTACGAGTGTTAGTACAGCATTACTAGGGAAGATTAATGTCCATTTAATGGTGTTTCGTGTAACTTAAAGTTAACTCATCAAGCTAATGTAAACAATGGACACAGGAAGTGCTCCAACACGTCATTTCCGGCTGATCGTCCGATATAGTACCCTTCCCAAGATACTGATTTGAGTCTGAATTACTTCCAAGAGAAGTAATTACATTAATAAAAAATCAAGTGTCCTAAAGGTTATTCATTTTTATTGAGCAAATCATTCTTCAAAATGTTATTTCCTCAAATAATGTTTTGCCTACCTCAGATTTGCATTGTGAATGGATTGAACACATACAAATGTTGTTCTAAATTAGTTAAGCTAATTTAACCTCCTTCCACATTCTTTAATATGAATTTTGATTCTCTAATTTGGATCTGCAGTGAGCCAAGATTCACTGAATCACTCTGAAGATTGTATTCATTTTATTTAGTCTTTTTGTTATTTTGTGTGTTCATAGTTCCTTAACCTCTTTTTATCTTAATTTTGCTTAGTAGTTTAGTTAAGTTTCACTAGCCTAGTAAAGAGGATTTGTTGATTGAAAATGTCATGATGCAGCCTGAAGGCTGCACTCTAAGCTTTTCCTGCCTCTTCCTTTCTCTGCGCAGCCCTGATTAGGATCACCTGTCAGGCTGCAATCAACTCATGACTGGTTCCAGCTGTTTACACTCCTACATAAGCTCACCTCAGTCTGTTCCTTGTTGCCGGCTCGTAAAGTTCAGTTACTCCAACATCATGCCTGTCTGCTCCTGTCCTCCCGTCTTGGTTCCCGTCTCATCAGTTTAGTTCCTGTTTTGCTGCGCTGCTGGTTTTTGTTTCTACGTCTTCGTCTTCTGGTCTCTGGTTGTACTCCTGGTTCTGCAGCAGCCCAGCTCTCCCATGTCTGGACTATCAGCTCGGCTCTGTACCTGCCGGCCAGCTTCTGCACCCTACAACTCCACTTGGTAATTGACTCTGGTTCTTCATGTCATCCATCATCCACTGTTACAATAAACTCTCAAGTTCAACTCTGTGTGTGCGTGCTCTGTCCGGGTTCATCCATAGACAAAATCATGACAGAAAATAGTGTCAATTCAGATAAATCTATTGTGGTGTTATCTGGATGTTCATTTATTTCCGTTCATAAATTCTTATACTTGAAGAGAAATTGTCACTCCTTTAGTCCATATACAGTGTGTGCAGAGTTTGCTGTTAGAGGAATGCCAGTCCTTGAATCACTCTTCCAACTATTTTTCTAATATCAGTTGTTTTGGCCACACTGGACCACACCTGACAGATCGAGGATTATTTAATTAACATTAAATAACTTAAAAAAACATGCTTAATGGCACAATATGAGTATTTTATATACCCAATTCAGTTTGTGGCAATTGACAACACATTGTCTCAAGGCACTTCATGAAATCAATTGTATCATCTCAAACATTTTTAAGCATTTGTGCAGAACTTTGACAGTATGCCGCCCTTGAAATTTAATATATATATATATATATATATATATATATATATATATATATATATATATATATATATATATATATATATATGGTCTAATTGAAACTTTTTAACAGGATGAGTTACATTAAGGATATGAAGTAACTTTTTAAAAATGTCACAGTTTCATGAAGCACATGGACAGGGTCTCTTGTTATCATTTTTTCTTCCAGCAAAGGTTTCTTTTCTGCTTGAATAGATGCACAAATGCTCAAATACAACATTTGACCTTTTGTTTTAATTCACTCTTGACTTTGGAAACAGGCAAATCACAGAGAATAACTGAAGCAATTTAGTGATCCAGAAACAGCACTTTGATGCTGTCTACTTTGGAGGTCTCGTAAACTTTCTTATTACAGCTTTTAAATTCTGTTTGATTCATCCAGTCAAGTTGATAATGAATAAAAGGAATATATTTGGGGACAAGAGGTGAGCAGTAAAATCACTGATCCTTTTAACCTTTCCTATCTCTATCAAATTATTTATTTTCAAAGAAAAATGCAATTTGCTTATGCATGTAAAAATAAACAGGTTGAGGAAAATGAACCCAGACAGGGTTGTTTACTCACTGTCTCTCTATACAACAACGCTCAGAGGCACTTTATCATAAATTCACCCATAATTTCACTCTTTTTTTGTTTCCTATCTGTCCAGGTTAATTATCCACATTCTCTGCTTTACCTTTGCAGCCATTCTAAATATTCTTCCAACAGTTTCCTGTTCAGTCTATACTTTTCTTTCAGTTTTAAAGAACTCGCTTCCAATACTAAGTTGTTTAATGCATAAATAAAAGCTCCTTTTCACATTTCCAAAAACATTCTTTATCAGTTTTACACCTTGGGCATGTTGTTCACTTGAATTGTAACGTGTTTAGAACCAATTATGGTGGGGGGTTTTTCAGTGCAAAGAAGCTCAGAACCGGGATGTAACTTTGGTAGAGCTTTCTTTTTTTAAAACTTTCACTTTACAGTTTTGCAGGCTTGCACAACTTAAAATACTGTTGAAGTTCAAGACTCAGTGTTTACTACACACTTAAAACATTAAATTTGAAATATGATAACTTCCCTACATAGCAGATGTCTTTCCATTTACTTCAACCTAAATTATCAAATCCTTTGGAATATAAACAAAGTGAAACATACTGATGGGCACTTTTGTCAAAGGATGTTATAACACCAATCTCTTGTCATAAGCTGTTTTCAGCTTTATTTTACACTGGTGTCAAATGGATCTGAAGTGATATGACATGAACATTGTTGCATATCTTCTGAAAGCTGTTTTAGTTCTTTCTCTTGAAACTTGAAATATCAAACCAAAGGGTGGTTTTGTTGCTGACTGGTAAAAGTATAAAATAATACATTTCTATTGTAACCATATGTCATAAAATGCGTTATCCACATAAAGCAAGAGTGGCTCCAGAGTTTAAAATACACTATTTCAAAAATAGGGATTCACTGAGCTTCTGATAGCTACACATTCTTTCACATATGTTTATTAAAGCAGCCTACACACCTTGGCCATGGAAATTATTAGGACACCCAAATGTCAGGATTTGGGTTTTGTTTCAGCTGTTTGTTAATTTTGATTTATTAGTTAACTCTCCGGTCTTTAAAATCAGTTTTGGTTTTGGGCTCTTTCTTGTTTGGTTTCTATTATAGCTTGTGTGTGTTGTGTTTAGTCTTAGGTTTAGGTTCTGTATTAGTTTTGGTTTATGGAATAGGTTAGATTTTATTGTAGTTTGATTTTATTTATGTTTCCATTTCAGTTCTGTCTCTTCCCAGCAATCTGCCAGCTCACTGAATCTGTTTATCTGTCACTCCCCAAACACCAGTTACCAGCCAATCAGATCTGCTCACCTGTCAACCTCCAGTCACTAGCCAATCAGTTCAGTTCAGTTACCACCTTTCCTTTGATTATTTCCACCTGTCACTTGTAATTAGTCTTCACTCCCGTTCACCTGCTCACTCCCCTATATAGTCCTGCTACAAACATCTGCAAACTGCCAGATCATTAACAAGCCTTCGGTGAGTTTTGTCCAGCATTCTCTTTTTGACTGACCTGTAGATATTACCCTGATTGCCTTTTTGACTTCTGAGCCAGCCTGAACCCTGAACCTGTTTTTCCTGCCCTGTACGATTGCTTACCTGTTTCTCTGACCTGGACCTGCCTTGGGATTTTCTGAGTTTGCCTTATCCTTGTCTGTACTTCTGCTAGTGATGGCGAGATGAAGCCTCATGAGGCATTGAACTACTCAGCCAACTGGTTCGAGAAAAGGTTCATTTCTTGATGGTTCATGTGCACACAGCACCACCTACTGGCAAGTTGTATAATCACAGCCAGCTGTATCTTAACACGTGTGATGCATTAATTTTTGTCTATTATGGCTCTTGGGAATGACTTCACAGAAGGTGTAGGACGAAATCATTTGTCTACATAAATTTTGTAAACACATGTGTACAATAAAATATTGTTTGAATGTATTCTCTGTGTGTAATTATTCCCAAAATATGAGTGTCATGTGATATGGCATGTTGTGTAATAATGTTTTTCTGTGACTCTACAAAAATGGCATAGCCTTAATCAGGCAGAGGACAGTGAAAGTGCTTATGGAACTAGGGAGGGGTAATGAATAGGCTGATGCTTGTGTAACTTGGATGATTTCATGCATTTTTATTAAGAAACAACAATTTCTCCACAGTTTTTGGTTTCAAACGATTTCTCTTTTTTGATACTACTTCTCCAGCCTTTGAAAAGACACGCTCACATGGCACAGATGATGCCGGGGTGCATAAATAAATAAGTGCAAGTTTGTACAGATTGGGGTACAGTGACCAATGATTAGCCCAGTTCTCCAGCCTGCTTATGTTCGCCTCTGAGAGGTAGCGCTGGACCTCTACGGTGGCATCTGCTGAGACATTTGGAGTCCTCTTTGCCTCCATGACACTAGTGTCCAATCTTTGCCAAAGTCTTCTACCTAAATGGAAACCACAGGTCAGGTTAGTAAGTGTTTTAATAGGAATAAGTAATCTCAAAATGTAATACAAAAGATTACCTCCACTGAATTCTTGAGAGGTGGAAGCCTGGGGAATCTCGTGAGTGTTCTCTTCTAGGTTCCGTCGGATTACGGTGGCACACTCTGAAGTCAAGCGCTTCACTGCTTCAGCAGCTTTTGTGTTGCTGAAAAATGCTATAACTTTAAATCGTGGATCCAGGAGTGTAGCCAGCGACAAGATGCTCATTGACTGGAGCATGTGCAGCTTCTCCCTGAGATGTCTGATGAGCTGCTCTCCTATTTGCACTGTTTCTGCAGGTGCCGACTTGGTGTCCTCCTCCTGAAGGGCATTCTCTATCATCTTCAGGAGGGGGATAACTTTTGATGCCGACACGTGTTGTTCTGCCGAGAGCTCCATGGTGGCGTCATAGAAAGGAGAGAGTAACGAAAGGCACGCTACAACAATATCAAACTCACTGGCAGTTAAATAGGGAATGTCAGTTTGTAATCCAGCCAATGCCGCTCCTACTGGCTCCCTCAACTCCACCAGACGGTGCAGCATCAAGTAGGTGCTGTTCCATCTTGTTTCCACCTCCTGCATCAGCTTGGTTGCTTGCATGCCCAGCTGAAGCTGCACTTGTGTAAGCTTCTCCTTTAAAGATACAGAAGAGTAGGCCATTAAGTCACTGCAGTAGGAGTACAGACAAACTATTAACATTATATATTGGAATAAAATAAAAGAGGATACCTTAGCAGTGGTGCTGCTTCTAAAGTAGCCAACCAGCTTCCTTGCTTTGGCCCGGAGGCCAGAGAGCGCAGGTTGGTGGTCAAGCGCCCTCTTCACAATAAGATTGAGGGTGTGAGCAACACAAATGTGGTGGCGAAGCTTCAGGTCTCTCACGCATGCCATCATATTAGGAGCACCATCGGTGACCATGCATGTCACCTTGCCTGAGATTCCCCATTCCTCCATCAGGGAGGCTTTCAAACAAGCAATATTTTCAGCAGTGTGAGACTGGGGGAATGCCTGCACTCCCAACAACACCGAGCTCAGCTTTTCATTCTCCTCCACAAAGTGGCATGTCACTGCCAGGTAGGCATCCATGTTGATGGATCTGATGTAAGGCTAACAGCAGCCACCTTCTCTACTTTAGCCTTAGCGTGCTCCTTAGCAGACTCATATTTGGCCTCCACCATGGCCTTCAGAGCCTAAAGGAAGAGATTTTATATATATATATATATATATATATATATATATATATACACATACATACATACATACATACATACATACATATTGCTGAATTGTGACACATACAATAATGTAGTCATTCGTTTCATGTATGGACCCACACATACCTGCCTTGTAGGGAGAACATAATTGGGATCCAGCTTAGACACAAATGTCTTGAATCCAACGTCATCCACAATAGTGAAAGGCTGGGTATCCTTCACTATCATGGAGACTAGAGCTTCATCCAGCTCTGCTTTTCTGGTGGCTGGTTAAAAGGGAATAAATACAGTGTCTGTTACCTATCTTTATTTGCACAACAAGCAAACATCAGCATGCAAAAATTGTGAAAGTGTGTTTTTAATATAGTAATGAAATACCTTGGCTGGGTGAAGCTCCAGTTTCATCCCTATTCTCATGCAAGGCACGGTAGTGCCTTAGCATGGATGAGGTGTTATTATTGTACCCCAACTCCTTGGAGCACAATAAACACCTCACCTTTACACAAAATAAGAAACAGTGAAAAATACAGTTCCTCATAAGCAAACCTAATGCATCTGCAAATGTTCAGTTCACCTTACCTTGTTAGGGCTTATCAAATCAAAATGTTCCCACATAGGGGACATCCTCCTCTTTCTCGCCGCCTCCATCCTACTCCTATCCTGTCCTCGCACTCCTAAATCTCCTATGTATCTCTTTCCTAAACTCTCCAAACACCAAACTAACTTTCTCAAACTAAATAACCACTATCCAAACTCTACTATCCAAACTATCCAAACTCTATCCACTCTCTCAACTGACCGCAACTCTCCTACAACAACCCACATTTTGAATGGAGCTTGTGGACTTTTTAAAGCCGTCAAACCCCGCGCAACAATCTGAGCCACTTCCCGAAGCAGTCACGTGGTACAGCCGGCCAGCGAGGCTTCGGACGTCATCGTTTTCGGCTCCTCCCCCAAATGAAGCAAGCCTCGATACGCGCATTGCGGAAACGCCCCCTCCATTACTCGACACACGCCTCGGAGCCTCGGCACATAACGTAACATCACTAACTTCTGCCTATTTTGGACTGCCTTTTGTGTACCGGAGTTTGGACTGCCATTTTGACCATTGAGCCTGCTCTTTCCTGTCTTGCTTGTTTAAGAGCAATAAAACATCTGAACCCAAAATCTCTGCTTGTCTGGTTGAATACTGGGTCCCTCTGTCTCCGATTCGTGACACCAAATCCAAGTGCAGTTAACGTATTAGGCTAGCCTAATACTAGCAATGCAGTGTATATTATAGCTACATGGGTTTTTACAGACTATTTTGTTTGAGTCAATTGTAAAAACATAGCATGAACATTTTTGACCTACATATTGAGCAACTACCTATATCTAAACAAACAATTTATTTAAGCACTTTGATAGGTACGCCTTTACCAAGTTGGATCCCTTTCCTTTTTGTGGCATAGGTTTAACAAGGAGTTGGAAACATTCCTCATAAGTTGATGTCCAATCTGACAAGATAGCATTACACCGTAGCTGCAGATTTGTGGGCTCCACATTTGTAATACAAATATCCTAATTCATCACATTCCAAATGTACCATATTAAATTGAGATCTGATCACTGTGGAAGTAATTGTAGTAGTAGAGTAAACTCACTGTAATCTTTATGCAGCCATTTAGAGATCATTAAAAGATTGTTGTGGTCAGCAACAGTGTTTTGGTTGAGTGGAGAAATGTTCCACTGGTAACTGGAAAAAAGAAGTGTCCAAAAGACAAACAGAGGTGGTTAAAGACTGAACTCAAGGTTCACTGTGACATTACAAAGAGAGACTTCATAGATAAAATGTACAGCTGGAGAATGCAAGGAAATCCTTTTGTGAATAAAAAACAACATTAATAGTCCTTGTTTTCCACAGTTGACAGTTTAACAAACCCTTCTGCATCTTTAGTATCTGAAATCCACTCTACCAAGACCTGCAAAGCATTTGAATACTTCTTAACTAAAAAATTCTGAAAGTTAGAAGGGTAGTACATCAATATCAAGTCCAGTACCAATGTGGACTTCAATCAAAAATGTTGACAAAATGGCACAATTCTACCAAATCAACTACAAAAGCTTGGAATACAAGGTCCTTAAGTTCATTCTTCAGCTGTCTTGATATTTTGCCAACAACTCTCTTTAGAAAAAATGTTCACTGCCATGGCATCTGACATCATGACCAGATGACATGTAAAAGTAAAGGTCCATCTTAAATATTCCATTCATCAGTGAAGTTATTGAATGAGCTGTGTCAGAACAGTTAATAATCTTCCTGACAATGAGCAGTTGCTTTGACATCTTTCAGTCAGGTTTCTGTGCTCACAGAAGTCCTTAGACTGCCCTTGTCAAGTTGTTCAATGATATCCGCATTAATGCAGACTGTGGAAGAACCACAATGGTGGTGTCATTGGACCTCAGCACAGTATTCAACACTGTTGATCATGGGGTATTACTGGAGCAACAAAGGTTTGAAAGGTCAGACTTTCTGCTACAGTACTTGAGTGATTTGAGTCTTACTTAAGACAAATAAAAGTACGGATGTTCCAGATTTTCTTCAGTTGAATAAAAGCAAAACTAAGGTAATGAATTTAGGACCAAAGGAGGAGCAATCAGAAGTCTGCACACAACTCAAGTTCTTCCAGCTAGGAACTACTGGTCAGGTCCAAAATTTGGGTGCAGTGATGGACTCAGAGCTAAACTTTCCAAGACACAAAGACAGTTACAAAGTCAGACTTTGATTACCTGAAAAAACATTTCTAAATTTAAAGGACTAATGTCCCAGCAAGATCTTGAAAAACTCATCCATTTGTTTATCTTTAGCTGCATTGATCACTGCAACGATGTCTTCACAGGTCAGCCTAAAAGGACGATCAGATAGATACAGTTGGTCCAGAGCACTGCTGCCCACTTTCTCATTAAAACTAAAGGCTCCCACATACTTGGGCGTACTGTGTGCATACTCTGAGCCACATTGACTCCTCGCTTACTCTCTGCGATGACTCTTCGCACTGACTCTCTGCAGACATTTTACCCTTCAGCCCAGTGTACCTATTGCCTACATTTCTTGAGACAAATTTCTACAATTCCCACACTTGCTGCCAGTCGGACGCAGTAGGGGAAGGGATGGTAAAATGTTTGATTAGCTATTTGAGCACCTAGAGCCGTTTATTTTCCAGTAGGCACCCCCTGCACTGTAATGCCACACTTCTTTGTGACTGCCTGCTTAGAGCAGCTCAATATATCAAGCTTGGCGTCTGTGATGGCACCTCACCACTAGTTTGCTTCACTTTAGTTCAGTTCATTTCAGTTAATACTTCAAATAAATTTTCTCATCCATTTTGTTTTGTTTACTAAGTTTGTTTATTTTTTTATCACACCTTACAGTGTTTATATGGAGTGCACACATAGCACTGCAAGGTAAAAATTGTCATAATATTTTGTATTAATACCTCTTTCTTTGTTTGAATTACCTGGGTGTTTGGCTTCCCCTTCATGGTTGCCAAAAGGCATGGCAAATATCAGAAGGACCTGGGGTCCGTTCTTCGTAAGTCGCTAACTCAGTTAGCTGGATTTGATTGTTGACGATTTGGCATGATCTTGGATCGTTTGATTCTTCGAAACTCATCCTGGACTTGCTGTCATAGCAACATGTGCGCAAGCTTAAACCTGCTCGCGAGCAGGCTTATTTCATGTAAACAGGATTAGATCGCAGCTTTATAAGTGGAGGAGATAGGGAAGTCTGTCCAGCTTGGACCACCTAGTGGCAGAGGACGGGACAGAATTGTGGAACACCATTTTTTAATCTTTAGTAAAAGACGACACAAATAATGCTTAGTTCCTGTCGTTTTATTAAAAAAAAATTATAAAGAAAAGGCAGCAAGTCATCTTTTGCCTGCAATAAGAGATAGTTATGTAAAGTCAGCAATACTACTGTCAAATGGTGTATTAGAACTTACTCTGAAGGTCCTTTTGAAGCAACTCGATCTCTAGTGCAAGTTTTCTCTTTTTCAAGTTGTGGAGTTCAATTTCTCCTCTTAATTTGTGTTTTTTCAGGTCAAAATACTATATATTTTTTTGAAGATGCCGTTTATATAGGGAACGGATGGCACCCTGTGTCATTTTGTGAAAGAAAAAGAAAGGGTGAAACATGCCTCATGCAACAAAAGTAAAAAGAAACTGTTTTTTTCCCAGCCTTTTTCTTGGTGGCTGTTATAAACAGACAAACACATAATATAACAGTGGCCTTTAAAAAGAGGAAAAAGTGGCTTTTTAAAATATAGTATAATGGTTAAAAGCTACCATTTTGTAGAATATTCTTGTACTTAACTTTTACTTGTCCCCATGTTAGTGGGTCCCGTGGAGGCTCTGACATAAAAGAACAAAGTAAATATGAAATTATTAAATGCAAAAATACATACTGTAGAAAGTGATAGAAACATCTAATATGGACAGCATTTATGCATTTAATTTGTCTGCGGCTTTAGCAGACTTTGAGGTGTTCCCTGTCGTTTTAATTAATGACTCAAATTCGGCATAACCTTCCATTAAAAGCTCGTGTTCTGCTTGGGAGAAAAACTGTGGGCGTTCTTTGGCCATGCTGAACAGTCAATAGCAGCGTTACTGATCATTGTTTCTACTATCGATACATTTCCCCTTTTAAACAAACGCATGAACGCGCAGTTATCTCAGATAGATCAATCCTGCCATACTAATCATAAACAGCAGGTGCGTTTGAAGAACCCAATTAGCCGGATCATGATTAGCCGGATGAAATCATCTTGGATGTCTCATTTGATCTCGGATGTTTTAAGCAACGTACAAAAAACGAACCCCTAATGTACAGGTGATGGCCTCATTGGCCTGAACCATGTGCATCATTGCCAGAGGAGTGTTTGGGGTTTATTTCATTGTTTTGTCTTAGTTTGTTATGTGGCAGCAATTTTGTTTCCCCCTTGTGTGTCATATGGTTTAGCTAAACCAGTATTTAAGTATTTAATTTAATATGTGAGTTCAGCAGGTCAGTTTGTCTCATGTTTGTTTGAAGTTTGGTTAGTTATGATTTTCTGTCCAGTTTATTAAGTTGACCTCTTTTATTGGCCTGCCTGTTTAATCATTTTTCATATTTTTTGGGTAAATAAAAATCCATCTATTGAACTAAACACCTGTGTTCTTTATGCTTTACTGCCTGGTCCCTGACAGTGTCACATATAAAACTGTTCCATGTGAAAACTTCTTGCCGCCGAGCAGTTTATATCATGACACTGCGTATGCGGTCGTAAAAAATTAGCTCTGCACGTACATGTCTGCGTGGAGTCTGTGCAGAGTCCGCCTTGAGTATGCGCGTAATCCATGCGGACGTCTGCGCAAGTATGTGGGGGCCTTTAGAAAGTAGAGCACATCAGTCGAGTTCTGAAGTCCTTACACCAGTTCCCTTCATTTCAGAGAACAGGCGTTAAAATGCTTTTGTTAGTTTATAAATAACTGAATGGCTTGGTACCAAAATACAATTCAGTTTTGATTTGTTGTTGTATCAACCTTCACTGTTGTATCACTCAGATCTTCTTGTTCAAGTGTACTCCACATCTCCAGAATCAAAACCAAACATGGGGAAGCAGCATTCTGTTTTAATACTCCACTAATCTGGAAGAAACATAAAAAACAAAAAAAACCCCGCAAAACTGCTGAAACATTGAGTTTTTAAAATCAAGGTTAGAAACTTATTTTTTTTTAGGGTTCCTTTTGACTGTTCTATTTAAACTATAAACTGAAATATAAATTTTAGTTTGTAGTTGAACTTTTCTGTGCTTTTTTTTATTATGCCCCTTGAGGTGCCTTTTGGGCACCGCAACTTTGAACACACTGTAATGTTCTCAATTTTATGTGTTCATCATGTAAACCTTGAATTGTTTTGTTACGAAAATAAACTTGTCATGCCTTAAATGATGCACAATTGGCACTAAGGGGCTAAATGTATGTCGCCAGAAATATCCCAAACCATCACATGACCACAAACCTTAATCCAAGGTTGTTGTTTATGCCAAATACCGACCATCTGAATGTTGCAACTAAAATCAAGACTTAAACCAAAATATAATTTTTATAAATATATTTTTTGATAGTCCAATTTTGGAATTATAGTCTCAGTTTCCTTTTCTTAGCTGACTTTAACGCCACTCTTGTGGTCTTCTGCTGCTGTAGCCCATCTGTTTCAGGGTCACAAAATCTTGTGCATAAAGAGATTTTATTCTGTATTCCTTAGTTGTAATGTGTCTCTTTTTTTAGCTTCTGTTGCCTTTGTATAAACTCAAACCAGTCTGACCATTCTCCTCTGACATCTGAAATGAGTAAGGCATTTCTGTCCACACAACTAACCCTCAGTGGATTATTTTTTCTGGACCACACTGTGTAAACCAGAGTGATTGTTGTGTGTAGATCAGTGGTTTACGAAATACTCAGGCAAGCTTTTCTGGCACCAAAAACCATATGATATTCAAAGTCAATTAACTGCCCATCATCCCGATTCTCATGCTCAATTTAAGGATCAGCTAACTGTCTCTACCACATCAAGATGCTTGTTTGCACTGAGGTATTTTCATGTGATTGATTGATTCTAGTTATGTTCCAAGCAATTAAATAGGTTTACTGAATAAAGGTGAAAGTGTGTGAAGTTTGGTTTTTACTTTTTCTGAAGCAAGTTCTCTCTTTAACTTTAAGGTCTACAAGTTTTCCCTGTTTAAAAAAAATCATGTAGCTAGTTGTTATGCTAAGCGATACTGAGCTTATTTCTTTGATTATGCTGCAACAGGTCTAGACTACTGACTGATGTACCTTGATGTACTACTGAGTAGTAAATATCTACTATTATTTTAATACTCAGTTGTCTTCTCTTTTACCCTTTCTCAGTTTTACAGTTGCTGGCAATACAGGATTTTAAGTTTTGTGTTTGCTAAAATGGCTGCTCTTCATAAGTGTAGTTATTTATTTATTTATTTATTGTCATGCTCCTTGACAGCTCAAGGGATTTGACTCCAATCATGAGTTTCCATAGTTTTTTCTTCTTGTTGTTTTTAACAAATTGTATTTTAACTGGGGCTGTAGATAAATATGATAAATAAAACTGACTGTGTTCTTATTAAATAATAGTGATGTTGGACTTTGAATATTGCAATTTAAATAAATGTAATGCTTGAGTTTATGAAGTAAACCTAAGATGTACCCCCGCCACCCATCCCCACCCCATCTCTCAGCTTCTTCAAGGCTTGTTTCTCTTTTTATTATCGTCACTTTTTTCTAAGGACTTTTTTTCTTTTTCAGGATTAATGGTAAATGTGTTTACAGTTAGATTAGGTATCCTGTCACATTTATTTTCTGTGATTTAGTGGCTTAACCTGGGAGTGCACACATCTTCTGTTCATAATGGGATGCTGTGTGTGTTTGTTCTTGGAAGAGGGTTAAGATGATTTGGTGGCAATAGAGCAGAGTGCAGACCAGCCAGCGTAAACAATTCCACAGTGGTAACTCTAAATGAGAACTATTTTGTTATTGTCACGTTCATTGCTTTTGCAAAATCACTAAACAACAAATTAAGTACTTGAGTTTTTTGTCTATGGAAGAAAGAGGAAATGAGAGATGTAGAATAGATAAACTTCAAGCATCAAATGTTGGAAGCAAAGCAAACGTGTTTACATGATTGAGGGACACTCTCTTGAAAATGAGAATTATTGTTTCAATAAGACTAGCTGTATAAATAAAGGTTTAATAATAATAAAAGCAAAAAGCTCTTTGTTAATTGCCAATATATGAGCTGCCAAAATCATTGTTTATGACATAATTAAGATTCTCCCATATTGTGTGTGTGTGTGTGTGTGTGTGTGTGTGTGTGTGTGTGTGTGTGTGTGTGTGTGTGTGTGTGTGTTTTTCTTGGCAATGATCATTAGATCTTCATGTGTCAGAAAATTTGTCTGTTTCAAATGAGTGTGTTTGTTACCTCTGTTCTCAGCTGGTTCTCTGTCTGTTTTTTGCCAGATCCATTTTCTCTACCATGGCAACAGCTACCATTGTGAGTTTTACCTCGCTCAGGCTGGTCTACTTAATGATAGCCATAAACAAAAGAACAGTACCCAAGATGTTAGAAAAGTAATTGCAGCATGTATTTTTCTAATTGTAAACTGAAGCAGGTGATTTTTTAAAACCATATAAAAATAATGAAGACAGAAAGAAAGAAAAAAAGTGTTGAGGAAAGGAAAAAAAATGTGGAGAGAGAGGTGATTCCACTTTGAAATCCATCTCTCGAATGATGGATTCCCTACTGGGAGCCTCGGGCTTTGTCCTTATTTCAGCTTTTGTGTGCGTCTGTGTATGTGTGTGTGTGTGTGTCAGGTGGAGAGTCAGTGGTTTTAGTCCAGCTATCAGCCCCGGGTGTCAGCCAAGTCTGCTATCAACATCCATACAAACAGAGTGCCTGCACTCCACCCCTACTGTCAGAAGCCCCCTTAGGACAGTCCATGAACTTCTGAGCATCACATTTAAGAGTCAAAAAATGAAAGCAAAGCTGTCACAGTGGATTTGGAAAGCTACATTTGCCAGTCCAGTGTGAGATGAAAATGCATCATGTGAAAATAGTACTCATCTGTGGATTACCTGCTGGATAATTGCATGATTCAGTATTTATTTCAAGAACACATTTCTTCACAATACCCCGGGCATTAGAGTATAACCTCATGTTTAGTGATTTAAAACCCCAGTTTCCCCTTTGTGCACCTGTTGGCTTTAATGTGCTTTACACTTCCAGCACCTTTATGGCAAATGCTACTGGAATTGCTGGGGGGTTATCTCAGCAACACACTGAGCAAGTTGTCAGTCTTCTCAGCCGCTCCAAATCAGCTACATTTTATATTGAGGACTCTCTGAAGAAGTGTGTGACATTACAATTGGTTTGATGCTTGGCTGTCATGCTGTTACTGAAGTTATCTTGGTTAAAAATGATGCCTTTGATCCCTTGCTTTGTTAATGAATTACTAATTGTAACATCCCTTTTGACTGTCAATGTAAATTGCATTTTTTGTTAACCTAGAAAATCCCCCATATTCTAATAAATATTTATGGCCCCCCAAAACGTATTTGGTTAGCTGGATTCAGGAAAGGCTGGTTGAAATACTATGTATTCACCACTATCATCCTCCTCTAGTCTTCCACAAACTTTGTGTACCTTTACTGATTATACTGCTGTCACTACTGTCTCTCCAGGAATATTTAACTGGTGTCCTCCATCTAACCTTGCCAGAATGCGCTATGCAAAACCCCAGCATTCAAATCCATGCCTCTTCCCCAATCTGCTACAGTGTTTCATGCTTGCTTTGGCCCTCCAAATTATCTCTTCTACTCTTGTATCTGATCAAAAATCACCATGTTACTTTCATCTACTGCTCCTGTGTGCTGGCACCCGAAACTTGTCCACATTCAATACAATGTGAAAACAAGGAGAAGCCTTATTGATCTGCAGGGCGCAAAAAGAGGTCAGAGTTCAATTCATAACTAAGCCAATATGAGGAGGATCTTTTTAAGATGATTTGAGTAAAACAGAAATTTTGATTTGTGGGATGTCTTGCCACTGGTTGATATTTTCATTTGTGTCTCACATAATTTAAAAGTGATCAAAAACCCTAACTCTATATAATGCAAACCAAATAGCATGGGTAAGACTGAGGTAAGACACACAATTCAATATTTTTTTCCAAACAGAAAGATTGTGCAAAGGAGTATAAATGCATTGCATAATTATTTGTAAATGCAAAGTATAATTGCATAAAATGTCCTTGTCCAAGTGTCTCTTTTGGGTAACCTTTGCCAGTTGCAAGCTCAGATAAGGGATGTGAGTTGGAATAGTGAATTAAGAGAACCAAACATTTTTGGCCAGGAAATTAATTTATAGTTCTAAACATATTTAGGTTTTTTCTTCTTTTTGTCTTTTCCACCTCATTATACTTTTGTCCCACGGTGTTTAGTACTGTTACATGCATACGTTGAACAGTTTGGGTAACTTCTAGCTATATGTAATCAATAGCTACTTATACTATATTATACTACCAATATAACCCACTGGAAGATTTAGCATATCTAAAGTCTGTGGAGGGAGCTAAAGATTAGGATGAGCCCTTGCAACCTCAAAGAGTTGAAGCCAATTACCAATCATACATTGGGAAACTGTCAGTGGAAACAGGCAAAAAGTTGGTTAGCAATTATAGGAAAGGTTTGATTGCAGTGATGCCAATAAAGATTTCTCTCTTGATTATCAAGAAAGGCTATACACAATTTCCAACATGCAATATTTAAATAAAATGTAAATAAAAATACATTTTCATAATGGATACTCCTTCATTATTGTATTATCTTTTGAGAGATGCCTGTCTTATTTCCTATTAGACATAAAGCCATTGGTTGAATTAAAATAATTGCACATCTAACACAGCCAGGGGTATATATATATATATATATATATATATATATATATATATATATATATATATATATATATATATATATATATATATATATATATCTATATATATATATATATAAAACATTAGATTTAACTATACCCAATACATCCAAATAGGTTGCAGTGATTTTTATAGTATTGCTTTAAAGTAATTTTATATAATCTTTATACAGTCTGCGGTAAAAAAAATGGTTGTGTGACTCCAGTAAACAATAACTTCTAGCAGGAGGTTGTTCAGTGATTTTGGTTTGATCATAATCTCCCTCATTTTATAAGTGTCGACTGATCTTTTCAGGGTACATTCAAGGCCTATACAGATCAGAACTGCACTTAATTGGAATAGGGTGTAATAGTGAATTTTCAGATATAATTTAAAGATTAAAACGGGATCAGTCTTTGAACTATTGAGAAAAAAATTGATATACAATGTTTTAAGTACACAGGTAAAATAGTGAACTAGAAAAGGGTGAAATGGCAGCACATACGTAAAAGAAATATATTAATGTGGCATATGAAGTTTTTTTTTGTTACATTTATAAAATTATATAACAAGCATTGTCCAGCATTGTACAATGAACAGAAGAACTATAAAAATTGTCCATGGATCAAAATAAGATTACAATCTCACTCAAAAAGAAAAAAAACACACTTAAATAACTTGTGTTTAAAAATGGTTCATTTCCAAACAATATAAAAAGGTAATACCGCTATATAAAAATGGGAATAAACATCTCTTCACTGACTGCAGACCTGTCTCTCTGCTGCCACAATTCTCTAAGATTTTAGAAAAACAGTTTCACAATAGACTGAGATTATTCTTAGTAAAACATAAACTGATCAATGAAACTCTGTGTGGTTTCAGATCAGGCCGTTCAACAACTCAAGCAATTTTAGAAACGGTAGAAGAAATAACTTTGATAATATGAAAACTGCTACTGAAATATGTGTGGAAATCAAGAAGGCATTTAACACAATCAATGACAACTCACTAATAAATAAATTGGAAGGAAATGGGATTGGAGATATTGTCTTGAACTGAGTTCAAAGTTTTTTTTGAGAAGCAAACCGTGGTGTGTAAAATTGGGAGATGTTTTTTCTAAATGCCTGGACATTACTTGCAAAGTTCCTCAAGAACCAGCGCTTGGGCCAAAGATTTTTCAAAATGTACATACATTATAGAAAATGTCTTATATAAAAAAAAATACTATTTGATGATGACACAAAAGGTTTTAGGACATGATGTGGAACAGCTGTTTAAAGATGTAACAAAATAATTTTACAAACTGAAATCATGAATTGATGAGAAATGGCATTGAAAGAGTACATGAATCTAAATGTATTTCTTATTATTGATGATAAATTACATTAGACACCTATATATTAAATGATGATTAAATGATGAAATTTTTTTTTTTTCAATGTTACCTATCCAAAAGCATCTCTCTGCTGAATAAAGCAGAGCCAGTACAACCAAGGGCACTTATGTACTGTTCTCTAGTTTTACCATGTTAAAGTTTTTGTGCAGAGGTTTTTATAAAACTATACTACAGTCACTTATTACATTACAAAAAAGAACAAGACTAATAAGGTTGGCTATTGGGAACATACTGAAACACTGGCCATTATTAAAATTCATTGATGTAGATTTTGTTGCAGTCCATTTTAAATAGAGGAATAAAACAATGTTTTGCCCAGTTTTACCTATGTAAAGGCAAGGCAAGGCAAGGCAAGGCAAATTTATTTATATAGCACATTTCAGTACAGAGACAATGCAAAGTGCTTTACATGATTAAAATATAGGAAAATAAAACAGAATAAAAGCAAGCAGGAATAAAATGCAGAAACAAAATAGAACATGGGAAAATAAAAATTAAAAGCAAACAAGTAAAAACAGTTGGAATACAAAGTAAACTAATTATATTTCAGTAATACAGTTCAATTAGAACAGTCGAAGGCAATCCTAAACAAATGTGTTTTTAATCTTGATTTAAAGGAACGCAGGCTTTCAGCACTTTTACAGTTTTCTGGAAGTTTGTTCCAGATAAGTGGAGCATAGGAACTAAATGCTGCTTCTCCGTGTTTGGTTCTGGTTCTACAGTAGGTATGCAGAGAAGGCTGGAGCCAGAAGACCTTAGTGGTCAGGAGGGTTGATACACTGATAACAAGTCTGTGATGTATTTAGGTGCTAAGCCATTTAGGGATTTATAGACTAACAGAAGGAATTCTCTGAGATACAGGGAGCCAGTGTAAGGACTTTAGAACTGGGGTTATGTGTTCTACTTTCTTAGTCTTAGTGAGGACGTGGGCAGCAGCGTTCCGGATCAGTTGCAGATGTCTGATCGACTTTTTAGGCAGACCTGTGAAAACACCGTTGCAGTAATCAATTTGACTAAAAATAAACGCATGGATTAGTTTTTCCAGATCCTGCTGAGACATTAGTCCTTTAATCCTGGAAGTGTTCTTCAGGTGATAGAAAGCTGACCTTGTAATTGTCTTTAGATGCTTTTGGAGGTTCAGGTCTGAGTCCATCACTACTCCCAGATTTTGGGCCTGATCAGTGGTTCTTAGCTGAAGCAGCTGAAGCTGTGTGCTAACTTTTGATCCCTCCTCTATTGGTCCAAAGATTATTACTTCAGTTTTGTTTTTATTCAATTGAAGAAAATTTTGGCACATTCATGCATTGATTTCTTCTAGGCATTTACTCAGTGTTTGAACTGGTTCATAGTCACCTGGTGACATGGTGATGTAGAACTGTGTGTCTTCTGCATAGTTATGGTAGCTGATGTTGTTGTTTTTTATGATCTGAGCCAAGGGGAGCATGTAGATATTGAACACGAGGGACCCAGGATGGACCCTTGGGGAACCCCACATGTAACTTTTGTCGTCTGGGATGTAAAGTTACCTACTGATACAAAAAAGTCCCTGTCCTTTAAGTAGGATTTAAACCAGTGGAGAGCTGTACCAGAAAGGCAGACCCAGTTTTCCAGGCTTTCTAACAGAATGGAGTGATCGACAGTATCGAATGCTGCACTGAGATCCAATAGTACCAGCACCGTGGTTTTTCCACAGTCTGTATTTATATGGATGTCATTAAACACCTTGATAAGGGCGGTCTCTGTACTGTGGTAAGCACGGAAGCCAGACTGGAATACGTCAAAGCGGCTGGTTGTTGTTGGTGTTTAATTGTTGAAATACAGCTTTTTCAATAATCTTACTGATAAAGGGGAGGTTTGAGATGGGCCTGTAGTTCTGGAGTAGGAGTTTGTCTAAATTGTTCTTTTTCAGCAGTGGTTTGATATTTGCTGTTTTTAGGGACTGGGGGAAAACACCTGACAGAAGGGACGTGTTTATTATCTCAGTCAAATCAGATGCTATGACAGGCAAAACTTTCTTAAAGAAAACTGTGGGTAGAACATCAAGGCAGCAGGAGGAGGAACTTAGCTGCTGAAAGATCTCCTCTAAGCTTTTGTAGTTTATTTGGCTGAATTGGGACATTTTGTCAGGATAAGTTCCAGTTGAATATGGCTTTGGTTCTGGAGTTGGTATGGATGTACAAACTGATCCTCTAATATTTAAGATTTTCTCAGTAAAGACGTTAGCAAATTCATTGGAGCAATAAGTGAAATTTCAAGATGTTAGATAGAAAGAACTAAAAAATAGTAATGTGAAGAACTAAAGGTAATATTTCAGATGTACTATGGTATGATGTCACACACCATCTCTCTATATTGTTCTCCAGTCTCTTGTTTACATAGCTGGGCCAGGGAACAACTGCCATTCAGGGCTTAGCCCCTCCCTGCCTTAAAATGCCAATGCCAGAGCGGCTGAGCTTTGAAGCAACATAGTGGAGCGCACCCCAGCAGATCAAAATGTTCTATTTCTAACAGCCTTATAAAGTTAAGAATTACTTCTTCGCTACAAATGTTCCTCCGAAAGGTGATGCTGTTTTGCTGTGTTTTTATTCTAGACAAATATGCACATAGGAGGCGATGCTTGAGAAGGAAAATGAGGGGCCGGGTTGTAGCAGGAGTGAAGGTAAAGAGAGGCAGGGCTTGTCACACATCTTGTTTGGGTCTACAGACAGTGCTCAAGCCTGCAATAGACTGGCGACCTGTCCAGGTTGTACCCCGCCTCTCGCCCATTGACAGCTGGAGATAAGCACCAGCATCCCTCGCGACCCAAAAAGGGATAGACGTGTTAGAAAATGGATGGATGGATGGATGGATGGACAGTGCCTAACGACCACCTAGAAGTGAAATATTGCGTATTGCTCCTTTAAGAACTGAAAATTATACCAAACAAAATATATTGGAATTGATAACACTGCACATCAACAAGGTTGTTGTGTGGAGTTTAAAAACTCTACCTTTACTGTTTTTTAATGCTTATTAAAAATAAATAACAAAGTTGCCTGACACAATTTATTAAAACTCTTCAAACTAAACATTACAGTGGTTTTTTTGGTTTTAGAACTATTGGGAAATTGGGAAAATATTACCATTTGTGAGTGAATTAGCAAGTACAGCTCTTTTTCAGTTGTGCAAATGAAAAATCTCTGTTTTACATTTGGGGAGTAACTTTTCTTAGCCTTCCCCCTGTACCACAAAAATAAGAAAAACACATTATCATGCCATGCCATACCAGCTTTCTTTATAGAGCACTTTAAATACCCAGAGGACCAACATGTTGTACACAGAGTAAATAAACAGCAGTCATATCATAGCATTAAACCAATAATAAAATAAATAAGACCCGAATAAATAAAACAACCCTATACTAAGATAATAGATTAATCATCGAATCACTAACACAAAGTAAAATGAAAATAATTAGTCTATAAAATTAGTCGTAAAACAAACTGAACAATGTTAAAAGTCAACAGCACAGATGGTCTTAAAGGCTAAGGAGAAGAGATTCAATTCAATTCAATTCAATTCAATTTTATTAATATAGCGCCAAATCATGAAACATGTCATCTCAAGGCACTTTACAAAATCAAGTTCAATCATATTATACAGATTGGGTCAGATTATACAGATTGGTCAAAATGTCCTATATAAGGAAACCAGTTGATTGCATCAAAGTCCCGACAAGCAGCATTCACTCCTGGGGGACCGTAGAGCCACAGGGAGAGTCGTCTGCATTGTACATGGCTTTGCTGCAATCCCTCATACTGAGCAAGCATGAAGCGACAGTGGGAAGAAAAACCACCCATTAACGGGAAAAAAAAACCTCCGGCAGAACCGGGCTCAGTATGAACGGTCATCTGCCTCGACCGACTGGGGTTACAGAAGACAGAGCAGAGACACAACAAGAGAGACAAAAAAGCACAGAAGCACACATTGATCTAGTAATCTGTTCTACATTAGATGGTAATAGTCGGTGATCTGTCCTCCCTGGATGATTTCACAGTCAACAGAACGTCAGACCAGGTGTACCTACTATGAAGAAAAAAGAGAGAGAACAAAAAGTTAAAAGCTGAAATGACAACAGTCATTTCAATGTAATGCAATGCAAATCTGGAGAACAGTAAAAATCAGTAGAGTGAGAAAAGTAGGCCCTGATGTCCTCCAGTAGCCTAAGCCTATAGCAGCAAAACTATAAAGGTAGCTCAGAGTAACATGAGCCACTCTAGTTATAAGCTTTGTCAAAAAGGAAGGTTTTAAGATTAGTCTTAAAAGTAGACAGGGTGTCTGCTTCACGGACCAAAACTGGGAGTTGGTTCCACAGGAGAGGAGCCTGATAGCTAAAGGATCTGCCTCCCATTCTACTTTTAGAGACTCTAGGAACCACCAGCAGACCTGCAGTCTGAGATCGAAGTGCTCTGTTAGGAACATACGGAGTAATCAGAGCTCTGATATATGATGGAGCTTGATTATTAAGGGCTTTATACGTTAGAAGAAGAATTTTAAATTCTATTCTTGATTTAACAGGAAGCCAATGAAGGGAAGCTAAAATTGGAGAAATATGATCCCTCTTGTTGATTTTCATCAGAACTCTTGCTGCAGCATTTTGGATAAGCTGAAGACTTTGAATTGCATTTTGTGGACTTCCTGATAGTAAAGAATTACAATAGTCCAGCCTTGAAGTAACAAATGCATGGACTAGTTTTTCAGCATCACTCCTGGACAGAATGTTTCTAATTTTGGCGATATTCCGGAGGTGAAAAAAGGAAACTCTGGAAACCTGTTTAATATGGGATTTAAATGACATGTCTTGGTCAAAAATAACACCAAGGTTTTTTACTTTATTACCAGAGGCCAAGTTAATGTCATCCAGATTAAGTGATTGGTTAAGAAGTTTATTTTTTGAGGACTCTGGCCCAAAGATTACAACTTCGGTCTTGTCAGAATTTAGATGCAGGAAATTTAAAGTCATCCAGCTTTTGATGTCATCAAGACATGACTGCAGTCGAAGTAATTGATTGGATTCATCAGGATTTATGGATAGATATAGCTGAGTGTCATCAGCATAACAGTGGAAATTAATCCCATGCTGTCTGATAATTTTGCCGATCGGAAGCATATATATAGTAAAGAGAATTGGTCCAAGGACTGAACCCTGTGGTACTCCACAGGTGACCCTAGAGTTTGAGAAAGATTTATTATTAACATGAACAAACTGGAATCTGTCCGACAGATAAGATTTAAACCAGCCTAATGCTTTCCCCTTAATCCCTACAGTATGTTCAAGTCTTTGTAGGAGAATATTGTGATCAACTGTATCAAATGCAGCACTAAGATCTAACAGGACAAGTACAGACACAAGTCCATTATCTGAGGCCATGAGAATATCATTAGTGACCTTCACCAGAGCCAGATGGGTTTTATGAAGGGATTTACAATCAGAAAGTGAATAGGCCTGTCTGATGACTCAGGGAAAGTCATTCCACATTAGAAACTTAGGCAGAAGGGCTAAGTATGAGGCGCATGCTGTGAAATGGGATACAGCGTTAAACCTAAGCATTGACCTAACCCTGAAAGAAGAGGAGCTGTCCAGCCTGCTGTATTGCTGAACACTGCTCATGTGTTGTAGCTTCAGACTCCTGCACACAGATTACCACTTATCTAAATTTGTTTTGCCAATTCTAAGAATTCCTTTTCTTTGCTTTGTGACATCTGATTAATAAGTTGTATAACAAATGCTCACTCATTTTCAGTCTTTAAAAATATGTGTTGACTGCCATATAGGCCTGAGTTCTACTCTTAAGACTAATTAGAAAAATATAATTTGTAAGTCGGACAACTTTCCTACAAACATTTCATTGTAGCCAAAGTATTGTAAATGTTTTTTTTTTTTGATTTTTCTCTCTTTTTTAGATTTTCTTTATATAGATTCACCCTCAATATGTTTACAGTGATGTTGTATTCAAGTAACAAAAACTCTTCCCAGGAATGCTTCTAAAATTTACTATAATTTTGAAATCATTTAACCTAAGAGCACAGACACAACTTAAGGCAGAAGGATCCAAGTACTGTCTTTCAAAAAAAATCTTTCGAGTCCCATTACTCGCAGTAATAAAAACACATGGTGTCAGCAGTTTAAGAAAAATATGTGCTGGCACAGCTCTCAGTTGGTTTGTGTTAGTGGGATGATTTTACCTCAAAGTTGCAGAACAGCGGTATATCTATTGCCAGTAATTCCCCCACTGACAAACAATTCTTGTTGTCCTTGTTTTGTTTTTCTGGCATGTTTTAAAACGTATGTTGGCCGAGACTGTGGTGTTTATGAACTGTGGTTCGTCTTAATATTTCAATACTTTCACAGTGAATAGGTGAAGGCAGATGGGCCACTATTTCAAATAAATGTATAAAAAATGACTAGTAATTCCTGTTTATATGCTTATTGATTTTCTCAAAACAAGTGTCTGCCTGACATAATTTACATCCAAAGGAATACAATATATTAGATACATTTTCGCACAACCCAAACAATATGGCACTGCGTATAGCCATCTCTGTGTGAGGTGCACTTATTCTGATTCTGTTGTATAGTCCATGCAAACTTAACCAAGATCTGTTACAGAATTTGTGCAGCAGAAGATGAAATGCACTAATACTTTAAATTGTTCTATCTGTTACAGGAGAAACCAATACACAGATACAATCCCTTGCACAAGCATCGATGTCCTTGAGGTTTGTCAACTATGACAATTTAACCACAAACTTAATTTTATTTTTTGTGCAGGAAAAAAGTGGAAGTAAAATGATACATTTCGTTGAAAATTCTTACAGTTGGAGCTGCATGTCTCTTTCGGATATTTCTCAATCAACTCTGTCCATCAACACATTCAGATTTCTGCCCATTCTTCTGTGATTATAGCTCAGGCTCAGAGAGGTTGGACAGGGAATGTCAATGAATGTCAATGTTTAAGTCTTCCCAAAAATTCCTAATTATTCTTAGGTCTGATTCAGGAATATACTTTTATCTAAGTCATTTCATTATAGCTCTGGTTGTATGCTTTGGTTTCATTGGCCTGCTGGAAGCAGAACCTCAACCCCACTGTTAGGAGTCTTCAGGATCTAATAAAGTTTCTCCCAGAACTGCCTGCATTTAATTCAGAGATGATAATCCTATCATCTCTGACCAGCTTTCCAGTCCTAATGAAAAAGAGGATTCCCAGGGCACTAAACTGCAACTATCAAATTTCACCATACTAACAGTGCCAGTCTTCCATAAAAAACAACTCTGTGGTATCCTGGATGAGTAGATGTCCTGTCAATAGATCCGCCCATCTAAGGTTTGTATCTCTGCATCCCCTATATCATATTCTAAACTATGACTGTCACAATGGTGAAGTTAGTTTTCAGGTCGGATATTTGTATGCTGAAACAGGAGGACAATGCTAAATTCACGGAGCGCAAATATCCAACCTGAAGCTAACTTTACCTTGGTATGACAGTCCTCATACTCAAAATCTAAAACTGAAAAGTCTTCACTTCATTCCAGATATCCAGCTGTCTATTCAGGTTCATGCTGATATTGTTGGATACCCATTACGCACATGAAATCTTCCGTCATTTTTTTTTGTGTTCAAAGAACGCTACTTCTTCCATTGCTAAAATTAAACAACTGGAAAGTAATGGCATTCTTGGTTCTCCAGGGTTCTTTTGTAACTGTTAGGCAGCTCTGTCTGGACACCCGATAATTCAGTCGAACACAGGAGCAATTTAAAAAGTTTATTTAAAAACAGGAGAAGCAGGATCAGAACCAGGCTGGAGCACGCGCGAGATACCACTGAAAGGGAGAGAAACAGGTTAGTGGCTGGGGACAATTCAGTGGAGACAATGTGCACTGAATGAAAACCACTAACCTTCTTAGTGGCAGGAGAAAACACTGATGTTGAGCTGCTGATCTAAAGTCTCCAGTTATGTGTGCACCTCAGTATGAAGTGGTCTCTCTCCGTGCTGAAAGACTGAAAGGGCTGAAGCTGACGGAAAATCCGTGATCCAGGCAAGAGTCTTTACCGTGAATCCGATAGGGAGGGCAGAGGTATCCAAAAAGGGGAAGAGCAACAGGCTAGGTCAATATACCAGTCCGTCAGTCGAGGTCCAGAAGCTGAGGTCAAAAGGAGAGTCCAACAGGGGAGAGGAAAAAAAACACAAAAATAGGCACTTGTCAAAAACAATGGCAGGCAGACAAGAATGCTGGATATTCTACTCACGCAATGGTTTTTCAAGGATCTGGCAGCAATACCAAGAGAGTCAGGAATATATAGGTGGTTCCACAGGTGCAGAGGCTCCCGTAATTGGAGCCGCTGCATATGCTGCCGTTCGATGCCTAATTGTAGGAGAGAGCGGAGCTGGCAGAAAATGACTTCACAGAGTGCAGTCACAGACCCAGTCAAACAGATAGATAAGCGGGAACATTACAAGGTTAGATAAATTGGTCCCTTGAATGTTTTGTGGAGGTGCCTCACCAAATGATATTCCAGGTATGTCAGTATTTGCAGATTTGCAGATTTGACATCAGTTCACCTTCAAGTTCCCAGATGAATATTTTAATCCACACATTGCCTGTGTTGTTCTTCAATCGATAGCTTCAAAGTTAGTGAGACAGTGACACTACCTGATTAAATGAAACATATCACCTCTATCTTTTCAATGTTTTATTTGTTTTTCTACTAAGAATAAACATCTGACACTAGTAGGTTAGTTTGTGCATAGGTTTAGAAAAAAAGACAGAAATGGAAATGGCCAAATACTCAGCCAAAGTCACCAATGGGGTTCTGGATAACACAGTGGTATAAAACTCCAGTCTTCACAGGCCATTGCCCTGATCTTAAGACCCCCTTGTCTAAAATCTTAATAAAATAAGGGGGATCATGCTGTTAAATCTTTCCTTTTTACATTTAAATTATTCAGTTGTTGTCCATATAATGTGGAGGTGCTTTGGTCTGAATTCCTCGATTTATGAGCTCCACAGGCCAAACAAGAAATAAAGAACTTAGGAGGAACAAGACGAAGCCCTTAATAATCAAGCTCTATCATATATCAAATATTTGATTACCCAGTATGTTCCTAACAGAGCACTTCGCTCCCAGACTGCAGGTCTACTGGTGGTTTCTAGAGGTTCTAAAAGTAAAATGAGAGGCAAATCTCTCCTGCGGAACCAACTCCCAGTTTTGGTCCGTGAAGCAGACACCCTGTCTACCTTTAAGACTAGGCTTAAAACCTTCCTTTATGATAAAGCTTATAGTTAGAGTGGCTTAGGTTATCCTGAGCTATCACTGTAGTTATGCTGCTATAGGCTTAGGCTGCTGGAGAACATCAGGGTCTATTTTTGTCAATTTGCTGAGTTTTCCTACTGTTCTCCAATTTGTATTGTTTGTTGTTATTTCAACTTTCTGCTTTTTGTTCTCTGTCATTTTTCTCTTCATAGTAGGTACACCTGGTCTGGCATTCTGTTATCTGTGACATCATCCAGGGGAGGTAGATCATCCGCTTTTATCATATAACATCGAAAGGATTCCTGGATCAATGTGTGCTTCCGTGCTTTTTGTTTCTCTGCTTTGTCTTCTCTAACCCCCAGTCTGCAAAGGCAGATGAACATTCACCCTGAGCCTGCTTCTGCTGGAGGTTTTCCTTGCTGTTAAAAGGTAATTTTCCTCTCCACCGTTGCTTCATGCATGCTCAGTACGCTGCAAAGCTACTGACAATGCAGACGACTGTCCACTGTGGCTCTACGCTCTTTCATGAGGAGTGAATGGTGCTTGTCAAGATTCAATGCAGTCTGCTGGGTTTCCTTTGGTAGGAAACCTTTTGACCAATCTGGATGGTTTGATTGAATTTGAGTTTTTAAGGTGCTTTGAGATGACGTGTTGTGACATGGCGCTATATAAATAAAATGTAAGTGAATTGAATTAAAAAAGATTTGTGAAATCTGCTAAATAAGGTCATGGACTAATTTGTGATGAGTCCATGACCTTATTTAGCAGTTCAGCAGCAAACACTATAAGGTTATTGATAAAAACACATAATAGGGAATAGAGAAAACTAAACAGAGACACATGGGCGAGACCACCAGTGTCTCGCCCAAGTACACCACGACTGGGGAATTGAACCGGCAACCCCCCTTGTTTTACAGCAAACAAGATGTGTAACAATGCTGGCTATATCAGGAGATAAAATCAAAAATTTTCAGTGTGTTCAAAGTGTTTGTTTTTTATGAAACACAACCTTCTAGGATGGGGACTTTTCACATCAAACTCTGGTTATGTTTTTCAACAGAAACGCCTTCAATGAAACCAAGTATGATCCACAATGCAATAATATCATTGGTCTATATATATATATATATATATATATATATATATATATATATATATATAGGATATCACGTTGATATTTGCTCCCTTTGCACCATTTTTACGAATGTTACTAGCTGTTAATACAGGTATTGAGAGGCTGCCAGACGCTTGTGGTCTTGTCTGGTGCCTTTGAACATTAGCTCAGTGAATTTGTCCAAGCTGGAAATTGCTAAAAGAATTTTGCAAGCAGCATGAGGATGATTCATCATTTCTTTCCCAAGGCTTTTGCTATAAAAGAAATGGCATTTTTCTGTTCACTTTATGATTTGAAGTGACAGTGCTGTGTTCCCTCAGCAGGTCTCCCTGAGTGCTGGCTAACGCTGAGGTGAATACCTCTCTAATAGGCTGGGTGAAGTATCAAATGGAGAGGGCCAGTGGCAGAGCAAAAAAAAAAACAAAACAAAAAAACTAATGGCAGGCTTATTACCAGGTGAGACCTTTTGTCTCAGATGAGCTTATTATTTACAAAACCCTTGAATTAACTGACACCCATGTTACAAATTTCAATTATAACTATGAAAACTGTAACTCCTTTTTATAAAAGAAATCTTAAAATATGTCAATAGTATCTGAAAACACTTTAGTTTAGTCTGAGGGCATATTTAAAAGGTGCCAGAATTGTCTCAGTTTCAAAGGTTCAACAATTGGCTTTAACTGTTAAACCTGTGATGAGTCTGCATAAAAAGAGGAGGTGGATCTGCTGGTCCACTAGTGCAACCAGAACCAGCTGAAGCTAAACCCACTAAAGACTGTAGAGACGTCGGTGGACTTCAGGAGAACCCCGCCTACTCTGCCCCCACACACTATCCTCAACAACACTATATACTATGGATCATTTCTGGTTCCTAGGAACCACACTCTCTCAGGACATGAGATTTTCCTCATACATTGACACCATCCGTAAGAAGACCCAGCAGAGACTGTACTTCTCGCGACAACTTAAGAATTACAACTTTCCCCAGGAGCTACTGATCAACTTCTACTCTGCCATCATTCAGTCTGTCTTGTGCTCATCTATCTCTGTGTGGTTCAGCTTATCCACAAAACGTGACAGGTCCAAACTGCAACAAACAATTAGAGCAGCAGAGAGGATAATCAGGACTGACTTTCCATCAATTCATGATCTGTACAGGTCCAGGGCCAGAAACAGTGCTGTTAAAATAGCCGTCGACCTAACTCATCCTGGTCACAGGTTATTCAGACTCTTGCCTTCAAGTCGGTACTACAGAGCACTGTTGGCTAAAACGAGCCGACATATAACCAGTTTCTACTGCCAAGCTGTGTCTCTGATGAACACTTTACAGTCAGGGGAGCCAGATACACTACTGAGAAAAAAGAAAAGCTGTTCTAACCTTTGTCCCCTGAAAATGTATTTTCTGTTATAGATTGTAGTTGCTGTCTGCTTACTGTTACTTGTCTGCCTTTTTCTTTACACGATGCGAACATTGGAATCCAAAGTCAAATTCCTTGTTTGTACACTAAATTTTGGCAAAATAAAGTTGATTTTGATCTATTCTGATTTACTTCTTAACCTCAGGTTCTGGTTAAGAGATTAATTCTCAAAACACTGCCAGACTAACAATGGTTCATGGTGAAACTAAAATGTTTGGTGCACCCAGTTTTGAGGGCTCAAATTTTAATAATCTTTTGTCCATGGATTCAGGGATGCAACAAACAAGAATATTACATACTCATTGTAGAACAGAGACATTGTATCTAAAAAAAATGTTTACTTAGAACACAAAGAAAATATTTGTTTTTAAAAGTAAATCAACAATGTCACAAGTTCTTTTTTAAAGTTTGCACTGGTTATTTATTAATAGAAAAGCATGCAGAGTAATCAAAAAAGTTGATTTATGCAATAAAGCTAAAAGAAAAAACTGTAGCTAAAAGCTATTTGTTCAATAGTAGCAAACAGCAGTGTTCTTCATATATAAGAATCCAAGAAAACAACAATCTTTTGATATGTCTTTGTGCACCTAAATTAGAAATTATGCATTGTTTCTTGTTTTAACTGTAGGTTTCCACCGCATATACTAACTTATCCCATTCCCTTGACAGTGATATGATGTGGTCTTTAATGTCTGGAGACTCTGAAAGGAAATTAGGTAATTCCTTTGTGTTGCTATTTGAAATTATGTTTTAATTTACCTAACCCTCCAAATACTAAACATCCATTGAGGTGCTTTTTCAATGCTAGCCTGCTTGACCCATGCTAACTCATTTTTAGCTGTATTTAGAGATCAGTAGTTGTCTTCATGTGGACAGCTGCTCATATTTCCCTTGTCAGCCACGTTGACAATTGTTTAGATGTAACACAACAACCATTGTGTGTCAACAGCCAATGACAGAATTTGGTCAAATTTGGTAAAAACCTGTTGTCACTGTGACATGAGACACAGTGACAACAGGTTTAGGAGTTGTGCTTAAGCAAATTTTGAATCTGGAACCTTATAAAACAAGGGGATGTTGGTGCATATTGTGTCTTGCGCAGTCAGAGGACTTGGTCAAACAGCTGAGTCGAGCTTTGTGATGTCTCCTTGTTGTCTTTGAGGTTATAATTTATGTTGAAAAAACTAACTGGTTAAACTAGCGTAGATTAGTTGGTTATTTTTTCAAGGTCTTTTGATGATTTTGCCAATCAATGAATCATTCCAACCAACCAACAAACTACACTATAAAAAAAAAGTTTCTCTGCCGTCATTTATAATTTCAGAAAAAGGTCAAAATAATCTGAAATTCAGCCAAGATAAACTTTTAGCTATAAGCCTTTGATAAATTTTATGTCCTATTTCTATTTTAATACTCGCAACTGTTTTACTCAAAGCCACAAAAACTGAAGCATAAAAAGAGGGAGACACGGGATTTGGGAAACATGCTAGGTACTTATGAGAGACTATAATAAGTACCTAGCATGTTTCCCAAATCCCATGTTTTCTAAGGAAACAACTTTCCTGAAAACAAAGAAACCTAACAAAACATTGAATTCACAAGTATTTGTGTTGCTGTCAGTTAAAGGCAAAGTTTTATTTCACAGTAACTCAGAATTACTACTTTTGAGATATTTTACATATATTTAAAAGTTATCAGGTTAGTTGAACTGGTTTACTGTGTAACACAGGTAGGTTCACCTTTTGAATTAGTCAATCCATCCTAAGGCTGTCTATTGCAATGAACAAAAAAAAACTTCAGGACAAAAAGTAAAGTGGAGACTCAGAAAACTATGCCTCATCCTGAGAATACTTTATCAGTAGACATACAAAAACATAACAAAACCGATTATTATTTAAAGTTTGGTTTGGAACCCCTAAATCTGTGTATTATTGTTTTACTACCCAACTGGGACTAAAACGGCATCAGATCTGACTGCTTTGTAGTGAGCAATTTGTTATTCCAATTTATAAAAACAGCAGCAAAGAGTACAATCTCCAACAAGGCTACCATGCCAATATGTTCAAAACACATTTAACACACACATCTAAATATTTCAGTACAAAAAAAATGAAGTAAGTATAAAATCCAGGATGACTGTTTAACATGTTTAATTTTAACATGTCTATTTTAGATAGTTAGAGGAAGAGAAAAGGAGAGCATTAAAAAGCATGTCTCAATGTTTACATTGGAATTAATCACAATTCATTCACTTTTCATCTACATGAATATATAAAATACTTTCTGAAATGACTTAACTGGAGATATTGAGGGAGTTTTTACTCAGCGATTCTCTTTTTGCAACCATTAACAGACAGGCCAACGAATCAATATTGACTGGCCGACAAATAGGATTTCATTGTTCTTTTTATTTATTTGAGAGAAGCAGCATAAACCAAATTTGAAAATGATTTGGGATATTCTTCTTTTTGAGTTCTTTTTGCAAAACATTTTAATAATTTACTCCATTCCCTCAGGCAAGCCCAAATGCTTGACCCCCTTGAGGGATGTTAAGCTGTTGCTGCATCTTCCGATGGTGCAACAGGGTGGTTTTACCCTCTGGTGCTTAATGTCCAGAGGGAACGACTTGATGAACACAATAAAAACAATGATTTTAAAAATGCCTTAAGCATCAACTACCTTGTGTCAGTCATGAAGGAGGAAAAACATATGCCAAGAAAAACCTTACTTGATCAAAAAGGAGTGACTTATTAAATCAGGGAAACAATGATTTCCTACTGTGGAAGTCAGCCAAACACTGCTTTTATACTGACAGCTTAAAGTAAAATGAAATTATGTTGTGGGATGAAGCGGAACAAAAGTCAAGTTTTTTTTGTTTGTTTTTTGACACATGTGAAATGTTTTTTATGTAATGTTTCACTGGCTGAGAGGACAAAAAGTTTTTCTTTTGGGGACAGGTTTATGCTGCCACTTTGTTCTAATCCATTGCGATAACCTTTTAAGTTTTAACCTTAATAGTTATGCATTTTTTGTGTTTTCTTGATCCATATTTTAGTTTTGAGTGGCTGACCTAAAAAAAGGCGGCGTTTACATGAGTTTACCAATATAGTCCCACTTGCAAGTCATGGGTCTGCCTGAGGGTGTCCTCCCAGATTTCAATACCAGGAAAACCATCAGAGGGTCGTCACCCTGGCTGCACCTGATCAGGTGTGCGAGCTGACTCATTTCATTTTAGAAGCCCAGTGGCTCTATCTCTAAGACCAAGTCCTGCAACTCTTTGGAGGAACCACAATTTAGCCACTTGTATCCAGGATCTGATTCTTTTGGTCATGATTATTATGTAATTACCCTGAGACAGACAACTGACAGTTGGAGTGTACATGGAGCGTTAGATTAAGAACTCTGCTCTTTGCCGCAGCTCTTTCTGCAAACCAGGGCCCAATAATTTATGCATCTCCCCCCTTCATCGTACTACTCTGAAAAATGACCACCTTTTTTGTAGTGAGAAACAAGGCCTCAAAGGTCTTGGAGGAGCAAGCTGTCATCCATGTTGCTTACATGTTGTTGCAAACCAGTTAAGCGCACTCTGAATGTCAAGGCATGAACATTCCCACAGAAACATCACATGCATACAGGCAAAGTTGAGACACATAGGTTCCCAAATCGTATACAATCCCCTTTGACACTAACTTTCCGTTCTGATCTGAAAACACATTGGGATCCTGCAAAATATTGCTAATTAAAATGATTTTTCTTTGTTTTTCTAGAGATGATCAGTGCACACAGCTAGAAATCTCAAAACTTACTGACTGGTGCTTGTTACATTACTGCATTTTTGCACCATTATCATCTTGCACTGCCAACTTTTAAGTTTACAAATTAATGCCTTTTTTTCACCACTATTTTTGCACTATAAACATGGTGGAACATTCTTCTGCGCACTTTTTTAAAAACTGTTTTTCTCCTGCACTGTACATTCCTATCACTGCTGCACTTTATATTGTAATATTATTTTATTTCAATTGCAATCTCATTAGATTGTCATAAGCTGTATGCAACAAAATTTCGTTTTGTATGCACTCTACATACAAAATGACAATAAAGTTTGTCTAAGTCTCAAAGTCTGAGTTATAAAAGGTTCTAAAATATACCAGGTATCAGTTCTCACAGTAGATCAATATTTTGCTTTTCATGCTTGTGACTATCTCAGTACACTGAAAACAATGGATTTAAGGAAAGCTCGCAATAAAGTCATTTTAAGTGTTAAATATAAAAAAAGGGAAATAAATTTTTTTTGTAAATAAATTGTGTTTTTACAAAAGAGGAAGACATGCTTGGAATGGTGAATATAAGCATGGTATCAACATGGGTACTCTGACTTTTAAGTGTTCATCAAATTGACAACCTGGGGAAAAACTGTCCCTGTGATGGTTGGTTGAAGACTAGTCTAAACAGTTTCTTTTCAGGGTGTGTGGAGTCTGCGGAGATGTTAACTGCCCTTTTAATTGTCCTAGACCTGCACAAGTCCTGGATGAATGGAAGATCAGCCCTGATGATCCTCTCTGCAGACCTAATTGTTCATCTGGACATGTCCTTTTTTGTGGTTGAACCAGCAATAAGCAGACTGAATAATAACAGTGTAGAAGATGATCAGCCGCTCCTTTAGAAGGTTGTACTTCTTGAGTTAGCACAGGAAGAAAAGTCTCTGCTGGGCCTTTTTCTAAACAGTATCTGTATGAGGACCATCTCAGGTCCTGAGAAAGAGTGTTTCCTAGGAACTGGAGGTGATCTACAGAAGACACTGTGTTGTTGAGGATGGTGGTGGGAGGCAGTGCAGGGGTGCTCTCCAGAATTCCTCCTGCATTGAGGGGGTTTCTGGTGACTTTTACTGGATCAGTAGACTAGCCAATCCACCTTTTATCTGTATGCAAACTCGTCATCATCCTGAATCAGACCAATGAGAATGACATCATCTACAAACTTTAGGAGTTTCACAGATGAGTCTGCTGAGATGCATTTATTTGTGTACATAGATGAGCGTGGAGAGATAAAACCCTGTGGGGCAACGGTGCTGATGGTTCTTGTGTGACAGAAGATGCTCCCCAGCCTCACTTGCTGCTGCAGGTCAGTCAGGAAGGTGGAAATCCACTCACAGGTGGAGACCGGCATCATGGGTAAGCTTTTGATGGAGGATGACTGGGTTGAAAGTGTTAAGCTGTGGTCCATAAGCAATAACCTGGTGTACTTCCCTGGGAGGTTGAGGTGTTACAAAATGAAGTGTAGTCCAAGCTTTACTGCATCATCTGCTGACTTGTTTGCCCGGTAAGCAAACAGCAATGTCCAGCTTGGGGCCTGTAAGGTCCTTCAGGTGCTTCAACACCAGTCACTCAAAGGATTTCATGACCATGGACAGCAGAGCTACAGGGCGGTAGTCGTGTAATCCCATGATGGTGCATTTTTTGGGCATCCGGCTCTCGTGTAGCTTTTGAAGCAGGAGAGAATGGTTCACTTCACATCTGAGGAAGCTGCATTGGTACAAGGAAGAGGCTTACAACAGTGGCGACTGGGCCCTGTATATGCAGACCAAACTGATCAAGGTATTCACGGCAACTCAGTCAAGGAAGGTGATGAAGCAGACAGTGATCAGAAAGTCCCACAGCGTTCCTGGTGATGGCACAATCATGCATCTTTTAAAGCTGTATAGCAGCAGTCCACTGAGTTTTAGCCCTGGTAGGACGCTTAATGTGCCTGATATGCAGGCTTGTGGTGGGTTTCCAAAGCCAGACAGAATACACAAGGATGAAACCCATGGTGAATAAAATGATTTAAAGTTTATGAAAATTATTCCAGGTGAACATTATATATATTTTGCAACACTGTGACATAATTACACAATCTTTTGTTTAACTGAAAAAAGTAAAAATGGGAAATCTGTCATAATCTGGGTTTTTTGGTTTATGTTCATTATTTGATCAGTTGTTCCTCTGTCCTGCCTCAGGTTTTGTTTCTGTTCTGGGTACTGTTTTGGTTTGTTGTTTAGCTTGTGTTTTGTTTTAGTTTATCTGGTCTTTGTATTAGTTCTGATCTCCCTTCTGTGCTTTGTTTAGTCTTAGTTTTATCTTCTGCCTTAGGTTTGTTCTTCATGGTTATTTATGTTCTGGGGTTCGTTTAGTGTCTGTTCCTTTTCTATGTGTTTTCTGTCAGCTTGTTTTCTCCTGCAGCCACTTCCCTCCCTCTGATTACCTCCACCTGTTTTTGGTTAATTGGCTCACTCTCTCTCCTTTGTTCTCCTGCCTTTTTAAGTCTGTCTTCTCTGCAAGTTCATCGTCTTCTCTTGGCTTGTCATGTTACATAGTGTCTTTTCATGTCAAGCTTCCGGTGAGTTTAAGTTCCACATTTTCTGCCATATCCCTGTGTAAGTTTTTGGACTGCCTTTTGTGTATCATTTTTGGATTATCATTTTGACCACTGTTTTGCCAAGATCTACTTATTAAATCCTGCATTTTCACAAACCTCAGTTGTCTGGTTGAATTCTGGGTCCTCCTGTCTCTGAGCTTCATGACAAAAACAAACAATGGGAAAACACAGAACAACACTCCTGTTCTGTTGTATCTTAACAAGCTGATTGAACTAACTATCCTCTACTAATTAGTAAAGTCCCCTGTCCTGATAATAGTAAAGATTTTACAAGTCAAAAAAGTAAACAAATACATTAATAAATAAAAATAAAAAACAAGAAAATAATAGTTGTAAAGGTAAGGGAAATGCAATAAACACAAGATTACCTATGAATAGATTGGCATTATCGTGGGTTTTCCGCAAGAACTTGTTATCTCCATAACACCATCTCACATAAGAGGAGAGCAAGGGATAAACAAATGCAGAGTTTACCCATGGTATAATACTGTATTTGTCTTTGCAGTACTTTTAGTAGTTAATTAGTAGAATAGTAGTTCTTTTTTAGTAATCCACAGTTGACCTGCCTTGTTTGGTTACATTTTTCAATTCTTCAAAGTCCTCTCACAGCTAAATAAAATTTTGTTACATACTGTTTAAAATGTATAAAATACATGTATAACTGAATTAGTAAAACACTGGCATATGTTGATTTTATTAATTCATAAAACCAGTGATGCAGTTCGGTTTTTGATCTACTGAAGATTTGTGTATCCCACATGCTCTCATGCAGTCAAACTATATTGCATGGCTAGACATGCTTTTTTAAAAGTTATTACCTCCCCATAAGGAGGACTTGTACCTGAGATTTGCTTAATGCTGTTTTCCTCTGATTCTCTTGTCATGCCTTGTTTTGCATTTATCTTAAACTTATTATTGTTTTTAAATATATTTTACTTGATAAGTGGCAAAGGCAAAAATATTGCACTAGAATTGAGGAAAAATGCAAGAAATGTTAGATGGTCAGTGGTGGAAAATAAAAAAAACATTGTTTGGATCATAAATTATGAATTTGTGTTCAAGTTTTCTTAACATCAATCTGTAGAAACATGTATTGTCAAGTTTTTCTGTGCAAGTGTTTTAAAGATATTGTTAAATTTCATTTTCACTCAGGGATGAGAACAGCTCTCCCTAACCCCTTCAATGCACACCCAGAGTGAGTGCTGTGGAGGATGTGCTTGCTGGAAGATGAGAGAAAAAGATGAGTTTATGTTCATCCCTGGCAGAGGCACAATTCCTTGGAGCCCTGGTGCGTGTGAGCCCACAGCTCCATATTAGCTGCTGCGCTTAGGTGAAGTCTCCAGACATTCCTCACACTCACCCACAGAATGATCCTCTGAAGCTACCACCTTCAAATTCCTCCTAATAATTATTAACCTGTGAACTTTATTTATTTCTTAATTTTACTTCATTGTTAAATCTCTTTGCTGAAGCAATTTTCACACAAACATAGCAGTTTGTTGAAAACTTTTAGCAGTAGAAATAGAGGAAAAATGTTCAGCACTTGAGTGTGTGTATGTATTCATTTGCACATTATATAGGATTATTCGGTGTATTCACATCCAATTACACAATGAGATCATCTCTGGATCATAGACACTCACAATACTAGAGCAAACGTTCCAAGTCATTCTTTCTGTTCCCTCTCTCACTCCTTCTTTCATTTCTCTAATTCCTCATCGCTCAGTTGGATTTTTTTTCTCTCTGTCATCTTTTCTCTATTCATTCCCTCCTTCTCTCTGGGTACACCTGTGCCTGTTAGCATCTCCCTCTTCTGCAAGTCGTAAATATGATTTGCATGCTTACCAACACAATACTCTGTTCTAATTTATGGGGAATTTGAAACTGGAGGTTGTGAAAACACATGGCCATCTGCGGCAGAGAACAGACTGCAGAGGACTTGCATCAGGCTGCCTTGTGCTCCGAACACTGTGCTACTCTGTGCATTTGGGTGCATTCATGTTTCCAAAGCGCCTCGGGCTGAAGGATTCCCATATTGACAGGTCTACTGCTTGCTCGTCGGGTGTTATCAAACCAGTTCAAGTTCCTCTCTTTCATCTAGCCATATAAAGGGTCTTTGCTTGATCACAGAAAGGAATGTGATCTTGCTACAGTAGTAAGGACAGAATGTAGCTCAACATCTAAGACGAATGCAACAGAATTACAAAAAAAAGATAGGGAACTAATATAATAGCTTGGGATAAAACTATAAAGAAAGTGGATGCAAATGTAAAAAAAATTACATTGCAATAAGTCAGTATCAACACTGAAAAAACAAAAAGAAAACGTGCCGCCCAAGTCAGGCGAAAAAACTATGAAGCACAAGCTTCACTTTATCGTCTTCAATCTAGTTGCTGCGGATTTGTCTTCCAGACTTTTTTTTTTTACCTTCATTTATTTATTTGTTTGTTTAGCTGATGAGAAAATGTAACCGCGGATGGTCTTTGGAACTGCTTTCAGAGTCACCTTTGCCAGAAGTATAAGTGAATTTATCAAGACCTTATCAAGATTTCACATCAAAGGGCTCTTCAGCAGAGAGTAAATTGGGAAAACTGCCAGTTGATTCTCCTTGGAACAGCTTGATTTATTTAGCGGATAAAGTTTTAGAACCTTTTGTTCTGACTTTAGGAGAGGGCTTAAAATTTAACACTTTCTCCTAAAGCATTCATAAACCTAGGTAAAATAAAAAAAAGTGTTAAACCTATTTTGGTTTGTTTTTGTGGAACAAAAATAAATAATTAAGAATTACTTTTTCACCTTATCATTATTTTGTAAACATTAGTGTGGTGGCTGAAAAATCTCTTTACATTCAGCAGAGCTTATAAAATGAAGAATCAGAATCAAGTTTAATCGCCAAGTAGGTTTGCACTTACAAGGAATTTGACTTGGTGTTGATGGTGCAGACAAAAAATAAAAATACAATAAAATAAAATGGATATATATATATACAGAAGCTATATACACTCAGTAAACTGTGCGTTAATAAACGCAGAAGCTTGTAAGTCCTGAACGGGGGAGAGAGATAGTGTCCAGTTTCACGGGCGCCTCTTGGCCTTGTTCATAAGGCCGGTAGCAGATGGGAAGAAACTGTTCTTGTGCCGTGAGGTTTTGGTCTTGATGGACCGCAGCCTCCTGCCAGAGGGAAGTGACTGAAATAGTCTGTGACTGGGGTGCGAGGGATCAGCCACAATCTTCTCTGCACGCCTCAGAGTCCTGGAGGCGAACAGGTCCTGGAGAGATGGAAGATTGCAGCCAATCACCTTCTCTGCAGACCTGATGACACGCTGCAGTCTGCCCTTGTCCTTGGCGGTGGCACCAGCGTACCAGATGGTGATGGAGGAGGCGAGGATGGACTCAATGATGGAGGAGTAGAAGTGCACCATCATTGTCCTTGGCAGGTTGAATTTCTTCAGCTGCCGTAGGAAGTACATTCTCTGCTGGGCTTTCTTGGTGAGGGAGTTGATGTTCAGCTCCCACTTTAGGTCCTGGGAGATGATAGTTCCCAGGAAGCGGCAAGACTCCACAGTGTCAATGGCGGAGTCACAGAGGGTGATGGGGGTAGCTGGGGCTGAGTTCTTCCTGAAGTCCACAACCATCTCCACTGTTTTTACAGCATTGAGCTCCAGGTTGTTCTCCCTGCACCAGGTCGCCAGATGGTCAGCCTCCCACCTGTAGGCGGACTCGTCACCATCAGAGATAAGTCCAATGAGAGTGGTGTCGTCCGCGAACTTAAGGAGCTTGACAGACTGATGACTGGAGGTGCAGCTGTTGGTGTACAGGGAGAATAGCAGAGGAGAAAGAACACAGCCCTGGGGGGAACCAGTGCTGATGAGCTGTGAGTCAGAGTCGTGTTTTCCCAGCTTTATGTGCTGCTTCCTGTCAGACAGGAAGTCTGTAATCCACCTGTAGGTGGAGTCGGGCACGTTCAGCTGGGAGAGCTTCTCCTGAAGCAGAGCTGGGATGATTGTATTGAAGGCAGAGCTGAAATCCACAAACAGGATCCTGCCGTAGGTTCCTGCAGTGTCCAGATGCTGGAGGATGTAGTGAAGGGCCAGGTTGACAGCGTCATCTGCAGACCTGTTGGCTCTGTAGGCAAACTGTAGGGGGTCCAGGAGGGGATCAGTTTCTTTAAGTTGTGAAAGCACAAGGCGCTCAAAGGACTTCATAACCACAGAGGTCAGAGTGACGGGTCTAACGTTATTAAGTCCTGTGGTCCTTGGTTTCTTGGGAACAGGGATAATGATGGAGGATTTGAAGCAGGCTGGCACGTGACATGTCGCCAGTGAGGTGTTAAAAATGTCTGTGAACATTGGAGACAGCTGATCAGCACAGTGCTTCAGGGTGGATGGAGAGAAAGAGTCTGGTCCGGCAGATTTCCGGGGGTTCTGTCTTCTGAAGAGTTTGTTAACATCTCTCTTGTGTATGGAAAGAGTTGTCACTGAAGTAGAGGTGGAGGAGGAGGTGATCTGTTGGGTGGAGTCGTGGGGGGGGGGGGGGTTGTTGCAGGACTGTCCCTTTGTCTGTCGAAACGACAGTAGAAGTTGTTCAGGTCGTTTGCTAACTAGTAATAGTAATAGTAATAGCATCTTTATTGTCATTGAAACATACATTGAAACATACATTATAACGAAATTTGTTCTCTGCTTTTAACCCATCACCCTGGGGGAGCAGTGGGCTGCCATGTGTGGTGCCCGGGGAGCAATCTGAGGTTAAGGGTGTTAGTCAGGGACCCAAAGTGCCGGCACTACATCCTTCTCTGAGTGCAAGCGCGCTGCTCTAACCACTCGGCCACGACCCCCCTGTCGGGGGGTTCATGGAGTGGGGGGCTTTAGGCTTGTAATTTGTTATCTGCCTAAGCCCTTTCCAGACAGAAGCAGTGTCGTTGGCTGAAAACTGGTTTTGCAGCTTCTCAGAGTACAGTCGTTTAGCGTCTTTCACCGCCTTGCTAAACTTGTATTTTGCATCTCTGAATCTGCATTTGTCCCCACTTTTGAAAGCATTTTCTTTCTCCAGCCTTAGTTTTCTGAGTGTTGCTGTGAACCAGGGTTTATCATTGTTGTAACTCACCCTGGTTCGTGATGGAACACAGCAGTCCTCACAAAAGCTGATATATGATGTCACAGCCTCTGTGAACTCATCCAGACTGTTGGTAGCAGCCCTGAAAACATCCCAGTCAGTAGAATCCAAACACGCCTGAAGATCCTCCACAGCCTCACTGGTCCACTTCTTTGATGTCCTCACTACAGGTTTGCTGAGCTTTAGTTTCTGCCTGTAAGCAGGAATCAGGTGAACCATGACGTGGTCAGACTGGCCCAGTGCAGCACGGGGGACGGCGTGATAAGCATCTCTGACTGTGGTGTAACAGTGATCCAGAATGCTGTCCTCTCTGGTCGGGCATTTAATAAACTGTTTATATTTAGGAAGTTCATGAGTGAGGTTTCCTTTGTTAAAGTCACCAAGAACAATAACTAAGGAGTCCGGATTTCTCTGCTCCACGCTCAGTATCTGGTCTGCGAGCATGCGCTGAGCGACCTGCACGTTTGGCACGATGTAAACACCAACCAGAATGAATGAAGCAAACTCGCGGGGTGAATAAAAAGGCTTACAGTTTATGATGAAAGATTCCAGGTCAGGAGAACAGTGCTGCTGGATCACTGCCACATCGTTGCACCAGCCGCTGTTGATGTAAAAACAGATTCCTCCACCCTTCGCTTTGCCGGAGAGATGTGTGTCGTGGTCAGCTCTGTGAAGTTGGTAGCCATCCAGCTGCAGTGCGGCGTCCGGGATTTCTCCACACAGCCACGTCTCCGTGAAGCAAAAAACAGCAGATGAAGAGAAGTCCATGTTTTTGCCCAGCATCAGTTTCAGTTCGTGTAGTTTGTTGGACAGGGAACGCACGTTGGACAGGATTATACCCGGTAGCGGTGAGCGGAGTCCGCGCTGGCGGTGACGCACCAGCGCACCAGCGCGTTTTCCTCTCCTCCGGCCTTTCGCTGCGTGAGCAAAGGTGAGCGCACCTTTGACCAGAATGTCCAAAATTTCCAGTGTAGGGAGAAGAAAAGTAGGGAATAAATCCTCTGGTGATGTAGCCCTGATGTTAATGAGCTCTTCTCTGGTGAAAGAGCTCTGGCTATCATCGCAAAAAGAGTTACATTGTAAAACAAAGCAAAAAACAACGCACCAACACACCGTGGCAGCCGTCCGCGGCGCCATCTTGAGATGATACTTTGAGCACAACATTGTTCTACTAAATATACTTCTAATATTTTTGTTGACATGAAATTGACCTCAGATTTCAGTGCAACCCAAGTAATCGACACGTAATAAGACATCAAAGCAAATTGGTCTAAAAGCTAAGGTATGGGTAAGAAACTTAAATCACACAGACAATAGGCTTGACCATAGTGGACATGAGACTCCATTATTGAGGATTTCACCTGGTCTCTGCTGTAACTTGCCTCCACCTGTTTTGCGTCAGCGTCACCGCTGCAAGGGCAAATGGGGCAGCCACTTGGTGAAGCTCAAAGCTTATTTAAGCATTTCAGAGTTTTCCTGCAACAAATGTGGATAAGTGCTTGCCTCATTATTCACGATCGCTCGCTGGAGCATGTTGATGTCTGGCTTGTACCTGTTGTTGGGGTGTTCTCCCGTGGTACCTGATCTCCATGTCTTCGCCGCTGGAATGTAAATATCTGTAAAATGCGTCCCATGTTTCAGGCTTTCCAGATATTTGACGTGGTACCAAAGGTTCCAAGCCTGGATGTTCCTCATAAATATTAGCTCTCTGGCTAACAAAACTTTCATCCTAAAGGATTTCTTCATAGCCCAGAATCTGGATTTCCTTTTTCTGTCCGAGAATTGGCTGCAAGTTTATCACTGAAGTTATGCCTAAGTATGAAAATATACTCATAATTGGGGACTTTAACATTCAGGTATGTTGTCCCGTTAAATCTATGGTAAAAGATTTCTCAGAGCTTATTGAAATTTTTAATCTGGTGCAGTCGGTTAGTGTTGCCACACACAAACATGGCCACATACTTGATCTTGTAATTTCTCATGGTTTACCTATTAAACCTGAAATAATTGGTGATGCTGTGTTATCTGATCCTATGCCAGTTATGTTTGAGAGTCCTGTTGTTTGCATTGCATTGTTAAAATCTGGCTCTATGACTCCTTTCTCCAGCATCAATTCCACTGCTGCTCAGTTTCCCCGTTTTTAATCAGAACTCTATTAACCTGGAGAAGATGGGTCAAGACACGGATAAACTCCTGGTTACATACAACCTGTCATACCGTTATGGATACTGTGGCTTCATTAAAGACCACATTAATTAAACTTAAACCCGACCCATGGCTAAATGGCTCCACTTGTACTGCCAGACAAGAGGAATGGAAGAGGGATAAACTGTCACAAGACTGAAAGACTCCAAAATAAATCACTTTTCCAATATTATTGTATCTAACAGTTACAAATGTTTGCTGTTTAAAACCATCAATTCAGTGTTAAATCCACAGCAAAGGTAATGTGTTGAAACCTTACCAGTTTGTGAAAAGTTTTTGCATTTCATTGAGGAGAAGGTCACGACAAATAGGACCTCTATCTCTCCCCCCCAATCCCCTACCCATTGATTCCCAAGTCGCCATTTCCTGTTCTGCTTATTTTGACCACTTTCACTTTCACCACTGGTTCTCCAAAGGAGTGGAATCCTGCCAGACTTCTGAAGGAACCGATGTCAACTGTGGGTTCTCCTGTTCTGACAATTATTAACAGTAGTCTGTGTTCAGAAGTGGTCCGAACAGTTTCTAAAGATGCACTTGTTCAGCCTCTGCTTAAAAAAATGGTTTGTATGCTGCAGTTCTTGGGAATTTTAGGCCTATTTCTGAATTGCCTTTTAGATCGAAGCTGCTAAAGAAGATTGCGTACATCCAGTTAATAACCTTTCATTTAGAGAACGCTTTTCTTGAAATTTTCCAATCTGGTTTTAAAATACACTATAGAAGTGAGTCTGCACCTTGAAAATTTTTATTGATTTCTTTTTCGCGACTGACTCCGGTGACGTTGTTGTTCTTGTACGTTTAGATTTAACTGCAGCAGCTCTGGAGGTGTTCTGATCGTACCTCATAGATTGAAAATTCTGTTTCACCGGGAGACTCTGTGTCCTTCACTGTCTGTCTTCTTTGTGGGGTTCCTCAGGGAGCTGTTCTCTTCGGCCTCTATTTACTCCCACTGGACTCCATTTATTTTCATTTTTACACAGATAACAGCCAGGTCTATAATCGTTACTAAAGGGAACTACTAATCCTGGGTACCAACTTGAGTGTCTTCAAGAACAGAAGGCATACATGTCATTAAATATTTTAGCCTTTAATGAGAGTAAGACTAAAGTGATGGTCTTGTGTTGCACACCAGAGAGCTTGCTTTTAGATCTGGGTTATCTTGGTCACTATGTGAAGCCAACAGCAACTAACTTTGGTTTTAAAATGGATAATTACTTTTCATGGCTAAATTATGGCATGCCTTTGTCACTATATAGCTAGATTACTGTAACACATTTTGGAGTCAGTAGGTCCTCCACTGCATTCTGCAGCTAGTACAAAATTCTGTTACACATGTTTTAAACAACACACACAAATTTGTACACATTTCACTGGTTTTAAGCTCACTGCATTAGATACCTATTAATTTTAGATTAGTTTTAAATTTTTCTATTTGTTTTTGAGTCTTTAAATGGTCTTGCGCTTCCTTACATCTCAGTGCTTTTAGAGCCATATGTTCTATCAGATCTGCTGACCTCCTGTTTCTGTCAGTGCCGAGAACCAGGAGGAAGCCCAGAGCAGAGCATGCCTTCTCAGTTGCAGATCCCAAGCCTTGGAATAGCCTGCCGCTGCTTATTAGGTAGGCTTCCAACCAGTTATACATTTCTTTTAAAATCACACTTTTTTAATACTCAATAGGGCTTTGTTTTAATGTCAGGTTTTGTATATTTTATTTATTTTTATTTCATTATTTTAATTTGCTTTCAATCTCTACAGCACTCTTTTTGTTTAAAGTGCTTTCTACATAAAGCAGGATTGGATGGGATTGGAACCGTTTTTTTTTTTTTTTTTCACAAACAAGGTGTCTACAATGACATCCAAATAGTTCAGCTTTGGTCTCATGCAACTTGATTACAGTCTCCCAGTATTTCACTGGCTTTTCCAAGTCATTTGCAGCAATCTTTAAGCTAAATTTAATGTGTGCAGTGTCTGCACATCAAGGGCATTGTGTTGGAATGCATTACTGATTTGTTTAATGAGAATAACTACATGCTGTTTCCAGGCATTTCTTAAGCTCTCTATGAGTGCTCTGTGGCTCTCAAAAATCTTATGAGGGGCACCTGGCCATGACTGCTTTATGGTGTAATGATTTCCTTTCCACTACTGGAATAAGTAGCCAAAGGTGCTCAAAGGAAACTTCAAAAGTTTACAAATGAAGCAGTAACTATTCTCAGTACTTTGTTTCTTAGCATTAAGGCCTGTTTGTGAAGACTTTTTGCTTATAATAGTCGTACAATTCTGTGCAACACTGTGGTAATGAAAACCTTTTTATATGCCATCAGTCAATATTAAACTAACTGATATCGATTTGCACAGTGCAACAGTAATTCTTTTCTAAATTCTGACAGATTTCTGCTGGTTTCTTGCCTTAATGTGCCTTCCTGTACAGCCTTCTTATGTGCTCAATACTTTTACAAAAACTATTGACACTCCTTGATCTTTTTTTATATTTTATGGAGTTACAAACAAGAATTCTATGGTTTTTTTATGCGCTAGCACAACAAATATGCCTGCACCAACTTTACACATCTAAAGATCATATTTCAAAATCTTCTTTGCAAAATAGGTGAGCTCCAATTTTCAACTGGTCACACAGCTTCTGAATTAGATATAGGTCAGGACCATGACTGGGTTGTTCTAACAAATGCTTGTGCTTTGATTCAAACAATTATTTTGCAGCTCTGGCTCTACGTTGAGGCCTAGCTGGCCTCCTTGCCAGACTAAGATTTTGTGCAGCATCTAACCGATGTGAAGCCCATGGCCCACAGGCTACATTAAGCACATGATACAACCTTATTGGGCCAGCAATATATATTCCTATATCTATTATAGATGGCCTGCCAGTAGGTCATATAATGCTAGGGATGGGAGTAGATAAACTGAACTAGGGAGTAAGCCCTGCTTTGTTCCAAAATGTTTATTTTTCTAATAAATATAGCATGTCATGCAATGAGTTGAAAGGACATTTTAATGGACTTGAACCACAAAAAAGAAAAAAAGAAATCTGGAACTGTTTTGTAATTCATTTGCTTTTGAAGTGGAGAAAGCTCATGAGCACATCCCTGGAATACCAGCCATCTCTATGAATGCTGCAAAGTTTTCTCCATGTATCCCTGTGGTCGTCCAAGCACTTGGAATGGTCTGCATATTCTGTAGTACAGGCCTGTACTAAAAAAATACTGAAGATATGAAAACATGGCACTCAGAAACCATCTAATATTTATAGTCACTTCTGATCGAGTGTTGAGAACCAAGCAGAGTACTTCCAGCAAGAATAAGAGTTTTTAAGAGTTTCAACTTAATACCACACGTGTGTGTGTGTATGTGTGTGTTGGTCTTCCTTCTAAATAGATTATTGCAAGCTTTGATATCAGCTGCTTTGTTTGTTATAACCTCATTTATAAGTGGCTTTGAAAAGTTGTCTTTGATAAATCAAGAATCAAGAATCATTATTGTCATTATGCATTACCATAATGGAATGTTAGTGAAAAATATATATACATAAACAATCTCTTAAAGAAGCTTTATTATGTTTACTAGTTTTGGTCTATAGCAGTCAGTTAGGTAGATAATTCATGTTAAGTGTGTACTCTTTAGTTGTAAGCATTAGGGCTGTCAAGAACTTGCTCTTAATCCTGGCCATTAGGAGCCATTGTGACAAACTTTTCTCTGACAATCACTCATCTGTTTTCATTGTTTGAGAATAGCCTACTGCTGTAAAAATATGCAACAATTTGCTATCATGTAAGAAGACAAGTTGTATTTTATGCATTACAATAGTAGTGATTCTGTGTCAGATTCTAATCACATTCCATAATCTAAATATAATGGGAATGTGACAATCTCCCAGAGTTATTGATTAGCTATAAATAAGCCTGAAGAAGCAGCACAAAGTTAGCTACAAATTATCCATTACGACATAAATTACATTAATGGTCTTTGGTTTATTGTCAAAAATCTCTTGCTCATCTGTATCCACATAATCCTTGGGGCTTGTAAGGGCTGAAGTCTAAATCACAATCACCATTGATCGTCCTTCTTTAGGTTTTTTTCGGCCATTGGCAACCAATTTAAAGGAGCATTACCATACCGCCACCTACTATTATGGAATATGTTATTTGCCATGTTTATTTACCTTGAACTCACGTTTGATCCCGAAAGGTTTTGCGAGATTTCCCGTCTGACATTTGAATGTCTATCAAGCCAGATTGATAGTGTGCAGCACTCTTCATTCTGCAGATTATCAATCTGGGACTGCTCCCATCAAATCTGTGCTGGGAAAGGGAGGACATTCAGCAGAATTTTCCAAACTGATTGGGCGAAACGAAACCTATTGCCTGCCTATCAAGGGGTGGTTTTAGCCAATCACGGTATCAAATGAAAATGTTGTAAGCAGCAGGCGCCATGAGATACCACAAACAAGTTTATGCTGGTCAAGGCGCTTGTTGCTGCTCTTCTTTTAAAGGAGAAATAGTTGATTCTGACAAAACGGATGTGATAACAACAGCTATGTGTGCAGCCTCGTGCGCTGCCATGTTTATTTAGTTTCGGGTGTGGGCTTGACAGCTCTTACTTTCGTCACAGTTGCATGTTCTGCATCAAACCATAATACTGCAATGTGATTAGCCCAAAACATTTTTGGTTTGGTCCCGAACGATTGAGGTGGGAGCAGGACAAAATGGATTCTTGTGTGTTTGTGAGTGCACAAATACGATGAGAATTCAGCTTGCAGGCGAAGTTATTTGAATGTTCCTGAGCGAAATCTGTTTGCGAATGGTGTGTTGTGCATGCCATTTGACCACACACTGTATGAGGAAACCTGTTATGTCAATGAATTTTTATTATTTGTGGTGACAATTTTAAAATCTTGCCGTGTGAACCAGACATAACAACTAATAGATGAGAGATTAGGTTTTGAGACCAGGTTTTCAGTGATTTACAGGGTAACACATACAGGGCAGACAACACTTAATCTACACATTCACCTACAGTATAGCAGTTCAAGAGTGTCCAAGTAAATTAACCTTTATTCAATTGGACCGTGGGAAGGAACTGGAATACCCTGAGAAAACCCCTGCATGCAAGGGGGGACTTGTGGACACTGCAGAAAGACTACATAAAAGTTTGTTTAGCTTAGGAGTAACTGCATTAACCACCAAGCCACCATGAAGACCCCCCCCCCCTGGAAATTTGAGGACTTTACACGTCTGTTAGTTGTGTATTTTGTAATTTTAAGTAAATCATGCATCCATCAGACTAGTCACAGAAATTCTACAATTGATTCTGATTATTTTTGTGCATTGATAAGATACTCAATTGATCCTTAGAACATATATTTTTAAATAACTGTAAAACATAAACTACTTCTTGATGAATTGTGGGTTCATCTTTTGCTTCCAGTTAATTAAGCAAAATACTTGAAAAGAGTAATGTGTATCATTTAGTATTTTTTGCTGACATTTAGTCATTTAACTTTCAAAGGTGTACTATTCATTATTATCAACAAGCTTTAAATATTAAAAACGTATAACACCCTACAGCCCTTGTCTTTGCCAAGTATTTTTGAAAGATTTTGAGCTAAAAACTATTGGAGATTTCTGTTCCACTATCCTTCTGGAACACTCTTTAATCACCTTTTGACTTCAGCCATGAAACCTTATTTTTTACTGCCCCAAGGCAGAAAATAACCTCCCAGAATGGACACTTAAGCTGTGTGGAAAAGTGATTTTGTTCTCATTTTGTGTGGACACAAAGGTGTGACAAAAGCGGAAGCTTTTTTTTTGCAACAAAATCCAACACAACAGAATGAGCAGAGCCGCATGAAATCCAATCAAAAGTAGTAGTAGCTGGCGTCTTGTGAAAGTCCCTGAATTTGTTTGGGTCTGGAAGCTAGAATTTGACCAATGGAAATTGATTTGTCAAATGCTGTTTTAATTTAGACAAGACTTAATATTTATTATCTATGTGGTTCACAAAAAAAGTTTCTTCAAGGCTACGATTGAGGAGAATCATTTGATATTAATTTCCTGGTTTAACCACAAAAACGTTTCATTATACAGCCCTTTGTTCTAGTGTACAGTGCAGCAACAAAAAGTGCATAATGATAAAGTAAGGGTCATAATTTTTGACAGCTTTCACCTTGATTGTTTTAATAGAAACACCTCAATAGTATTCACAGTTAGCTATAGATATTTGTGTCATTTTATACTTCTGTTAGTTGGATTGTTAAACAAAGGTTCTCAATTGTAAATGGATATTGTGCTACAAACAATTCAAAACGCTTTACACTATAGCCACATTCACCCAATCACACTGACATTCTCTGAGGCACATCAACATATGGCATGCTAGAATCAAACCCACAGCTTCCCGATTGCAAAAAAAAATCTTCCCATTGAGCCACAGTCGTCCCAATGTGAGATCAAGCAAAGAAAATGGTGATTTATGCTTTCCCTAAATTGCTTTGATTACTACAGTAAAGCATTCTGAGCACATAAGACATTTTAACTTAAACTTGACCACCTTAATTGTTTTTATGCCTTAAAAATACAATATATATCTGTACAAGAATAAAGAAAACAAATTATTTAAAAAGCAACAAGACACTAAAACATCAATATTAATGGGATTAAATGAATCCATTTGTAAAGTGATTAAAACTCTACTTCATGTCAAGAATTTTAAAACATTTAGTCATAAAACATGTAGTACATGTTTTGTATTGTTGCTGTTTGACAGAAACCTCTTTGAACAATTTAACTTTCCTGGAGATGAACTGTTTCTAAATTTAAATTCATACTGTCTGGTCAAAGTCACATGCTTTTTTTGAACGCTTCTCACTGGATTTGGATTATTAATGATGACAGTTTAGAAGACTAATCAATAAAGTTGATTTTCACACAAAACCCCCAAAATAACTCAAATTAAGGTAAGTTTTTGTCTGATAGTGATGATATGAAAGTAATGTATAAAGTCCAAAATTTAGATCTCATGTTCCACAATGTTCCACAATAATGCTGTGATTATAATCTAACCTCACTCACCAATAATAATGTTTAGGATGCTTCACAGCAAACAATATTCTACGCCTTCTAAGTTTTTTGGCATTATTGTCTGTTCCAGCACATTATAAACTGGATTTTAGAAAGCTTTCATAATGTTATAAAACACTTCAGCTATAACACTGTCAGCTTAATCTCTATTTCTAAAGAAGTATCTGACTCAGCACATACGGGAAAACGAGTTTTCAGTAAACATGCGTTTGAGCATCTTTCTACAGGGAGGCATTTGCTTGCTAATATTAGCTTGCTTTCTTTCTGCAATGATTTGACTTTTGAGTTTTCCTTGTGGCTCTATATATTGTGATATTACAGCAGCAGGTTTTACTGAGGTCAAGCATTCGGCTGAGCCTTAACTGATTGTGCTCTGAAAAAATAAAACAAAAGCGTGTAGGTCTGGACCTACTTGTTGTTCGGTGCAGATCTGGATATGTGGCTGAGGAAAAATGAAAATCTATACATTATTACACTGACTCCTGTTATCTCCTGAGAGTGAAAACACATAAAGCAGAATAATGGTGATTGAAATGGAAACTAAAATAGAACAGAAAATGTTGGCTAATTTAAATGCTGGAAGTTGGCAATTATCAAGTGGGAAGAGAAAGGAAAGAGAAAGAAAATACAGAGGCATATCCAAAGTAAGACATTTCCAAGTAGTAGATCAGTGAAGGGTTTAAAGTGGAGAAAGACGGGTAAAGACGTAGATAAGTGAGAGCGGAACAGCGAGTTCTGGCAAGAGGTTAAGCACACACACTTATACCTGCAGTTAAAGCCTTCACCCTACCATAATATCCCCAGCCTTGCCCTCAGTGCTCACGGATGCCAAGAAATCCGATTTGCCAACTTTGGGAAGCTGTGTGTGACAGCCAATTACTGGGGAGAGGACTCCCAGTGGACTCACCTACTCACCTCACAGCCCAAACATCTGCCCATCAGAGAGTCAAGGGTGACAGGTAGTCTGAGCAGCAGAGACAGAGTAGCAGGCTGTGAATGCCAGTGTGGTCAGAAACAGATTCAAACATTGGCTACTTTACTGTTGGCTGTCAGACGTTTGAAGTGCAATCATCAAATATAATTTTTACTGTCACTTTAAAAGAAAAGGACGGAAATACCGTAGACAATATATTAAGATGTACTTTTTTATAGGGAGGCAAAAGGTCTGGTCAGCAGTTCAGACTTTCAGTCAGGAACATGTACATTTTTAGAGAATTTTTTTTTTTTAATGAAACAAAAAATTGCTCTGTGTGTTTTATCATCATTTAGTTTTTATGCTCTGCAGCTTTGAAAGCAACTAAAAACTTCAGATGTGTGAAAACTGCTAGCTTCATTAAATCAGGACTGAATACATCACTGTTTACTGCAGCTTATCATTAAAGGCTCAAGATTACTTTTTCATTCCTATTGTATTATTTTATTTGCTTAAATTTTATAATTCTGACTTAATTTCTTTCTTTTGTGTGATGATATGTCATGTTTATTTGTGATGCTTCGATGATCTTTTTGATGTCTCGGGTTTTTTTTTTTTTCTTCCTTAATGTGTCCTACAAAAGTACTTTCAGTTACCTTTTGAATGAATGTTGCTGTACCCATAAACTTCCACAGAGGAAAGTGGATTCACTAACGTGAATACAGTAAAAGTCAGAATTATACTTCAAAATGTAATTCCCTTTGATGTAAAAGCATTATCCCTCCCCCAGAAAAACTTTAAAAAAAGGCCACCAAAGTGGGCAGTGCCAAGAGTAGTGTTGGGATGACTGGTGGGGGTGAGTTGGTGGTTAAGCAGGGCTGTGGTCAGGATGAGGGAAAGTGACATATTGAAACATGGAGTGACCAAGGCAACACTGGTGGTTTTGGTATGGATCTGCCTTTTGAGGTGGAGGATTTAAAAGTTCTAAAATTTGTCAACTGGTTGGTTAATGGTGCCAAACAATTCAAAATACAGAGCCCTTTAAATGAGAAATGGGATTGTCTAAATTAACTTATGCATTGTCCTGATTTATACCTATCTTTGTTATCACTCATGCTTAGGTTGGCTTTGCAATCATTTGACTAGTAACCGCTGGGACTGGGCTGTAAGCACATTTTAAAGTCTGTTTGATAAAATACATATGTATAAAACCATCAAGGCTTAGAAGCTTTTTATTTTTCTGGATTTTTTGGTTTTGAGTCAATCCCAAACCTTTACAGCTCATTTGTTCAAGGCCGTCATATGCTTTAAAACTGATAGGTTAGCTCAACCCTAGATAGTTACATATCAAGATAGACGTGACAAAATTAGTAAAATGAAGGGCTTTGTATCACTGATATCTATTCTTAAACCACAGTGAGACTTCCACTATTGGTTTGATCAACCCCTTTGCAGCTTTCTGTGGAGTTTTTGTACTTCTACATATGGCAGCATCACATTAAAACAACTGACACTAAACATCTTTACAAATTTCAAGTACTTAATCAATATATAAGCCGATCAGCAGTGGTCCTAAAATTGATGCTTGTGGTACACCCATTTTAAAGCTTTGCAAAGTTGTTTTTGTACTTTGAACTGGAACACACTGTTCTCCACGTTTTAATAACAAGCTACACCAATAAAAATGTTCTTGTGATAAAGGTAACTTTTGAAGGTGAAATAGAAGAACCGCATTGATTTATTGTATCGAAACCATTTTCAGCTCTAAGGAAAGTGCATCACTAAACGGTACTACAAGGGTAGAGTTTTATGTTTACATAAGTGTGAGAGAACAGAGTCCCAGACAGAACAATGTTTTTGTTTGTTTATATTTTTTCTCTGAAAACAATTGTTTGGTTTTCACTTGAAGTGTACAGGATAGGTCACATATGAGAATCTTAAACAAAGCTCTGTAATTTCAACAGAAGTGTACAATTTTGACAACCACTGTACCTTTAATTAGCAACCCAGCTTTAGTAAAACTGAAATTAATATATCAACTGGAAAAAGGACAAAGAAAAATAGGTAAAACAAGTAAACCTTGAAGACATCTTATTTTTAAAATCTGGGCACACAACCTCTCTGACTTTATTGTTTGGTCCATGTAACAGAGCAATATAGAACAATGCTTTCCTCTTAGTGAATAGGGTAGTTCACGCGTGACGTCAGCGCTACATCCGGGTCACGGTGGTTGGCAAAAACAGTACTGTTCTCGTCTACTACATGACAAAACGGGTGATTTAGAGCGGAATTTTAGTTCGTTTATTTTTGGAATCTAAACAATGTCTACGACTTGTTGTGCTCCCGGTTGCACACAGAGGCATTCCAAATCGTTGGATGTACATTTCTGTCGTTTACCGAAGGAGGAAGGACGAAGAAAGAAATGGATAATTTCAATGAAAAGAGCGCAGGCAGACACTCCCAATGGACTGGGGGATCCATCATACCACGACAGAATATGCAGTCTACACTTCATCTCCGGTAAATACAACTTAATTTTGCTCTAGTCATTGTTCTACTTAAATAGCCGCGGAGGGGAGATGGCGATCGCTAGACGGAGCCGCGAGAAGCGGAGTCGATGCGCTGCAGCAGCAGCAGCTCCATTACGCCCCCGTTCACACGCGCTAGTACGTCTGTGTTTACACTGCAATGTCGCCGACACCCCCACCCATTTTAACAAGACAAAAACACCAAAATAATCCTTAGTGAACTATGTTTTTTTTAACCTACCGGGCGGGTCTTCCTCTCTGCTGAGGCGCAGTCTGTGTCCGCGTTCGTATGTTACACAAACATGTCTGAACATCCATCCATCCATCCATGTTCTGACCCGCTTAATCCCTCATGGCGTCGCGGGGGTTGCTGGAGCCTATGTCCAGATATAATATAATTGTAGCCGTCCAGTGGTTTCATGGCTTTCATGCTCTCTCGTGTGTACTGGCCTGCCGTGTTTATAAGGCAGCTGTATGTCGCAGTACGGAACACTTGGCAGCATTTCACAGACTCGCTCCGTCCCTTCAGGCTTTTGCTGTGTGGATCTGGCAATATGATACCATCAACCATCAACTTACTCTTAAAACGATCTTGTGATACGTTATCTAAAGAAGAAAAATACGTGGAGAACTCGTCAGTTTCTCTGTTTGCGTCCGCCATTGTGTTCGTCTTTTGCCAACCAGTCCGGCGCGCATGCGCGAAAAACCCGGATCAAAACAATGAACTGGTCTATACTATTAGACTAGGTGTTGCATCAGTTTTCACTACAAAAGGAGAACAGGAAACACGGAACTGTGGAGAGGCTCTAAGTGCATCGGGAAATGGTGATTTTGGATGAAGTGTTAAACTTGCTGGAACAAATACAGATACGTTTTCTTCCGCTTATCCGGGGTCGGGTCGCGGGGGTAGCAGCTTCAGTAGGGAGGCCCAGACGTCCCTCTCTCCAGCCACTTGGGCCAGCTCCTCCGGGGGAATCCCAAGGCGTTCCCAGGCCAGCCGGGAGACATAGTCCCTCCAGCGTGTCCTGGGTCTTCCCCTGGGCCTCCTCCCGCTGGGACGTGCCCGGAACACCTCACCAGGGAGGCGTCCAGGAGGCATCCTAACCAGATGCCCGAGCCACCTCAACTGGTTCCTCTCGACGTGGAGGAGCAGCGGCTCTACTCTGAGTCCTCCCCAGATGACTGAGCTCCTCACCCTATCTCTAAGGGAGAGCCCAGACACACTACGGAGAAAACTCATTTCAGCCGCTTGTATCCGGGATCTCGTTCTTTCGGTCACGACCCAAAGCTCGTGACCATAGATGAGGTTAGGAACGTAGATCGACCGGTAAATCGAGAGCTTCGCCTTTTGGCTCAGCTCTCTCTTCACCACAACGGATCGGTACAGCGCCCGCTTCACAGCAGACGCCGCACCAATCCGCCTGTCGATCTCCCGCTCCATCTTCCCCTCATTCGTGAACAAGACCCCAAGATACTTGAACTCCTCCACTACGGGCAGTACATCCTCCCCAACCCGGAGGAGGCACTCTACCTTTTTCCGGTTCAAGACCATGGTCTCGGATTTGGAGGCACTGATTTTCATCCCGGCCGCTTCGCACTCGGCTGCGAACCGCTCCAGTGAGAGCTGTAGATCACGCCCTGATGAAGCCAATGGGACCACGTCATCCGCGAATAGCAGAGACGCAATCCTAAGGCCACCAAAACGGATCCCCTCAACACATTGGCTGCGCCTAGAAATTCTTTCCATAAAAGTTATGAACAGAATCGGTGACAAAGGGAAAATAAAATAAATAACTTAGAAAAATATTTAATATCTGAGCCACTTCAGCTTCCTTTTTTTTCTTTAGATTTCAACTTCATCTTTAGAAATGACTATATTTAAAACAAATGTCAGTCAAAGTAAACTAGACAAAATTTTCCTAAAGTAAACCCAGAATTAGAAAGATTTCTTTTTCTAATTCTACTTCAAACACCAAGTTTAAATGTGCTCCCACTCTGAGCACAACCCAATCAATACCATGTACATTCATTGGAAGATGAGGGCAAACAGGAGCAGGCTATAATTTTACTTGGGAAATTAGATCACCTGTCCTTATCTCGCCATGACCACCCAGGTACAACATAAGTTTGTCATGAATGATCTCCCACTGTCTTCCCACTTATTTTGTCATTGTCCTTTTCTGCTGCTGCAGCTCAATTTTATTGTACCTTGGACAGTCAGTAAATGAATAAAGCATGGAAATTGGAAAGTACAGCGTGATATGTTGTGCTGCTTTGCCCTCCAACCTAGAACACATTATGACAGGAAGATGAGGACAAAGGGTGAGACGAATACATTTATGGAGAAAGCAAATCCGGTCTTCCAAGCCAAAGCTGCAAAATTGAAGGGGAAATAATATGAAGCATGTCAAAATGCAATAACACCCTATGTATGTTTAAGCGCTTTTCTAACAGTGCTTCTAGAGCTTCCCAAGAAAAGCAGAGAATTACAGTTGATGTGTTCTGAAAAGGTATTGCATATGAAACCAAACGGTCGATGTGCAGACGAAAATGAATATGAGGCAGAAAAATAGGCAGAAAAAGTGGGAGCAGCTGGTAATGGGGAAATAAAGTGTGTAAGCTTAGACCCTAGCAATAACATTTAGCTATAGAACATTGTGTGGAGGACACGCACACATTTACAGCCTTTCAATAAATAGCTCTGACCTAGACAATTTTAGAGCTTTAGGTGCAGGGCAGTGTAAAGAACTCGCTCCCATGTAGACACACACACAATCAGGCACACATATAAATTTCTTAGCTCTTCAGTGGAGGCTCACATCCATCCATCCTCAAGCCTTCACTTTTATTTGTGTTGCAAACTTGTTAACATAGCTTTAGGCTCCCAGAAGGGTTTGATGTGCCAGCAGCATTCTGGCACACAATGACTGCATTGCCGACAGACTCCGATAAAGGAGACTTATCACTGCTCGGCTGAAATATTTCACAAATCTAAGCAAGCTCTGAGGTAAGGTACAAAAAAAAAAAAGTTATGCCCCACCTGATAAGGACAAACACACCCTGGGACCAAAGATGTGATCTCGCCAGAGAATAATTTGTATAACCAAAACCAGATTTTTTTTATTTGTAGCTTCTCTTCTTTCTTTTGCCTCGGCATATAGGGAACTGTCCTATTGAAGATGTAAACAAATGAAATGACAAACAGTTGCCTCTGTTCTTGGGCACACATAGACCTGCGTGCACACAAACAGTCCCATGGCTCCATTAGGAGACCGTAAAGGTCTTACTGTGGCCTCGGGCACAGAGATAGTTGCTTTCTAAGTCGCCTGGGGCATCCACCTGACAACACTCAGTACTAAACCCACAGATGTGCATACACAAAAATACACACATAAACATAGAGCTGAAGCTATGTGTGACCCTGACTGCGATTCATTTTATGAATGTCTAACCTTTTTTTTTGTGTACTTCAAGAAAGATATTTCTTTGTCCTCGGGAGGTGAGCTAAAACACAAAGGAAGGCATTGGCTGTGTCTAATGCATATTAAAAATCAAGGTCCATTGCAAACAGAACTGTTGCTATTTCAAATTTCATTGTTCCCTCAGTCAAGATATGTCAGTAACAGTTGTCTCATGCAACAATCACAACTGAAGGAATGTTTGTGCAGAGACCTATGTACAGCTTGGCAGTGCTGGGTTCTGTAAGGTCACGCCCGCTGACAGGGGGGGGGGGGGGGGGCAAACGGGTCCATTGTCCCGGGCCCAGGACAGAGGGGGGGGGCAAAACTGACACTCTGACCATTGAAATACAGGCAAAGTAATTTTTCAGAAAATATTTGTGTGAAAAATATTTAATATTAGAGTAACTAAATATATACATATACTGTATATCTGCATTAGGTATATGTAATATGTTTTCTTTAAATAAGGGACCATTAGAACTCCCCCCACCCCAACATAAAATGGCTTGACCATTAGGACAACGGCTGGCTGCAACTTAGAAAGTTTGTTCCGCTGCAAACTAAGAATGTCAGGTTTTTAGATATCCGGCGCACATAAATGAAAAGAGGAGAGAAAAAGAGAAGATGACACTAAAGGCTTGAGGGATTTTATGAGTAAATATTTTTTTAAAACTGAGGGTTAGTCAGGAACGGGTCTAGGAACGGAATTGCAGAGGAATGATGCCCATCCAGAGCCGCAGAAGCAATGCGTTTATCAATGTGGTTTTAAAGTACAGCATCTGCTAGCTAGTGTAAGGGGAAAAACACATTTTCTTTTACAGAAATACTTGAGCTTAGCGCCAAAAGAGCAGAAAGCAGAGAGATGGCAGAGGTCCAGGTTCAGTCTGAAAGAGCCAGGTGAGGCGGGGAGCTTGGTGGACAGAGAGAAAGGAGGACAACGTAGCAGTTCTCCCGTCGCAACATGTGGCTTCGGGGGGGGAGAGACAGCGTGTGTTTGAGGAGGAAGCAGAGAGAGCCATCCCTACCGATAACAGAGAGCTTGCTGCCCAATCGGAGAGTCTGAGCATAGTGGCTCAGAGACGGACCACCCCGTTAATTTCAATGATCCCGCGTTATGGCCAACAAAAATGACTGATTCTGATTGAGTGAATGTTGTGTGTTTAATGGCAAAAAGGAAGCCTTTCTCAGAGATGGCAAATGAACCGCCAGCAGATTCAGAGGGTCTAACCACATTTATGAATTGAAGTCATCTAAGACTTGTTTGGAGGACAAAAAAATATTTCTGTAAACAGCAGGTTATAGAATAAAATAAAAGGCATATGAGAATGAATTATACAGTTGAATTTTTTTGGTGTGTGTGTGTGTGTGTGTGTGTGTGTGTGTGTGTGTGTGTGTGTGTGTGTGTGTGTGTGTGTGTCGGCAGGTGTAGAGGGGGGGCCCAAAAAGACTGTGTTGTCCCGAGCCCTAGCAAAGCTGTCAGCTGGCCTGTATAAGGTACCTAGTAAAGGGTATATACACACACACACACGTGTATATATATATATATATATATATATATATATATATATATATATATATATATATATATATATATATATATATATATATATCAGTGGCGGCTGGCCCATAGGGGGCGCTCGGGCGCTGCCCTCCCTAGATGTGGAGGGGAAAACTCAAAATATATATAGATTTTAAAAGTATTATTAATGTCAGTTTTTACTTAATAGTACGTGGCTACATGTAATAAGAATTATTAAAACACTTCTACTAATTGACTCTACCAATTGACTCTCATTTAACAGTGCATTTCCACCAACAGAACATATAATTTCTCTTCTTCTACGCTTGTGGGGCTACCGCTCAAGGAGCCCTACAAGTGTAGCGAAATAACCAATCGTATACTGTTGCTAGGGAAGATTTATAAATATTTGGCCAATCAGCATCGCCAAAACGAATGGGTTTGGGGCTCCTGGAGTCGTAGCCCTAGCTGCACAGTGATAGGTGCACTTCACGCGTGACGTCACGACCTACATCCGGGTCACGGTGGTCGGCAAAAACAGTATTGTTTTCGCTTACCAGCGTGACAAAACGGGTGAATTAGAGCGTACTTTTAGTTTATTTTTGGAATCTAAACAATACCTAAGACTTGTTGTGCTCCCGGTTGCACACAGAGGCATTCCAAATCATCGGATGTACGTTTCTTTTGTTTACCGAAGGACGAAGAAAGAAGAAAGAAATGGATAATTTCAATGAAAAGGATGCAGGCAGACAATCCCAATCGCCATCATACCATGACAGAATTAGCAGTCTACACTTCATCTCCGGTAAATACAACTTAATTTTGCACTAGTCGTTGTTCTACTTAAATCATTATATAAATAAAAAATTAGGATATATATTTAAGTCAAGACGTAAACGTTCGTTTCGTAATAATATACGTACATGTACAATGTATGTAAACCCTCTGGCATGAGTCTGTGAAAAGGATTAATAAGACAAAAACACCAAAATAATCTTTTGTTTTTTTATTAATTAAATGCTTATTGTGGAATCGTAGTAATTTTCCGACTTTTAATTTAAATGCATGTACTGGGTTAGGCAGGGAAATCTATTGGCCAGCCCCACCAAGATTTTTTTTCACCAGCCGCCACTGATATATATATATATATGACGTGCAACGGGTAAACCAGGAAGAAGTCGGCAGAGCACAGACGGATATAACTGCGAAAAACCACCGATTAAAAAAAAAAGAACAACATTGTTTTTGTTTTATTGGAAAATTTGCTAGTTGAAGTTATGAAGAACTCACTCAATGCTTTGAATGACAGATTTAGAGGTTTTAAAATGGTAAACTGTGTTGAAACTTGGCCTGTTTTCAGCTGGCCTGGATCTGCATGTTGGGGCGGGGAGAGTATACATGCATATGTGTTATGCCCCTTGATCAAACCACATTCTGGCATATATTATTTACTCATATGTAAGTCATATAAGTCATATAACTTATGGAAAATCAAATAGTCAGCTGCAGGTATAACTAAAATACTTTTGCTTCATGGTTTAGCCAGTCCATCATAATGTGTGCTGTTTGTGATTTGAGAAAGAACGATAGAGTAAAAAAAAAAACATAAAACTGCTAAAATTCCTGCACCATAAGTATTCAAAGCTGTCTGTAGTGCATTGAAATGCAGGAAAAACATTAGCAAACAGTAAGAAAACATTACTCTAAAACCCAAGTTTCACTGAAAAAAAACAACATCAAAATTAATACTTGGAATTACTGGGTGAGATTTTCCGATGAATAGGATGAATGTCAAAATTCTTTAGTACTGGTGTCATGTGATGGCCATTCTCTTCTACAAAAGAAAAGTAAAACATATTAGAAACAATACAAATGCAACAATACAAATTTTTCTTATCAGAAAAGAATGACGCAAAATAATCCTTTAGCTCTTGTTGAGAATTAAAAATATATCTTAGTTAGGGTTACTGAGGAAAGCAGAGCTGGGTCTGTCCTTTCCTGCTCCAGCGTAAGATAAACATGGAGTTTTATTGCCCCGAGGGGGTGGTCAGCAGGAGAGGGGGTCAGTCATCCTCCCTCTGAGCTTGCAGGAGGAGTTTTAAAGTTGATAAAAGGAATGTCTTGGTAAAACTTACTTCAGACAGACAGACAAACTTCTGGACCGCGCGGTGAAAGATCTATATTGGTAATGTAACTCTGTCTCCATATTTAATTTCTATGAATTAAATATGTATTCAAACCGTTTTACCTCTGATCAATGCTTCCCCATTTATAGCCAAATCCGGAACTGGGAAAGATGGGTTTGTAATAGACATGTAACAGCAAGCCGGTAAAACCCCATCTTAACATGGTGCCGAAACCCCTCGGATTTTGGCTGTGAGTGAGGGTCTGTTTGAAAATTGGACACGAAAAGAGGACTAATTCTGCAGCATCACCGGTCGACCGGAAAAATGTAAGGAGATTTTTCTCCATTGGCAGAATGTTAGCTGTTTAGGCCAAATTTCTGTGGTGCTGTGGTTTAAGTCTCTCTCTTCTCAAAATATCAGAGGCTGAACGGTATAACTAGGTTTGAATGGAATTTATGTTGAAACCGAGAAATGATTGAATGGGATTTATGTGTTTGTTTACGTCAGAAAAACTTAGAATTGGATATTAAACTAAATGCCAAGAAGCCTTGAAATGGTGAGGCGAAAAATAAAATAAAACGAAATAAAAAAGATAAAAACATAGACAAAAAAAAAAGGGATATGTTCGGGGATTGGCCAACGACAACCAGACTGTCAAACTGGTAATTTTATGGCTGAGGTGTTGCGCTACCTCTTGAGAACTTGGGACACTCATAAAGAAGCAGGGGATAGGTTTGTAATAGAGAAAGAAAGATAAGAGATTAAAAAAAAGGGGCCCCAGGGAAACAAATAGAAGTTTGTTTTCTAGTTTTCGAAAAACGGGGTTTTTCGAGAACACGACGATCAGACGAGGAGATTTTAACATAAGGAAACGTTTCGTCGAGTGGAAGGGTATTAAAAGGAGAAGACCCTCTGCGCGCGCAAGGCTGTCTGACTTAAATGTTATATTTGTTATGTCTTGTCTGATGTTTTGAATGTCTCGGTAATATGGGATCCATGGTTTTGAGAGAAGGAGAGATTGGTTGTACCCTGCAACTCAGCGGAGAGTGGGGTGTGTGTGTGTGTGTGTGTCTTCATGAGGGTGTGAATTTCTCCGCGTGCATGGGCCTGAAGATAACAGCAGTGACTGGGGTGCAGTTTAATTTTGTTAAGTAAAGGTGATAAGTAAAAATATGGGTGAAAATAAAAACTAAAGGGGAATTTGGAAATCATTAGAAAAAAGGTCAATGCATTAATGATGTTTGTTGAAGTGCAGGAGAACTTTCAATGCAGTAAAACGTTTGAGGTATTGGCTGCAAGCTGTATGGGTGAGTTGCATTGGAGAGCATGAACTGCTGCGTCTTGGTGAGTTTTGGAGAAAACTTTTTATTTTGAACTGTAGTCTAAAAGTTAGAAAGTGGTTAGAAGTTTGGAAAAGTTGTTAAAAAATTTGGCAGGACATTGAACATCTGTTTGAGGCATTATAAATTGGGAAAACACAAAAAAGGGAAAATGCCTTCTGTTAGAGTGTAATTTTAACTAGCATTATCTATTGCAAAATAGCGTTTTAAAATGCCTAATGAATATATATACTTTCAGACATGAAATATAATTTGCGATTAAATAGTGATTAAATGGTTTTCATTGTTTGATAGCCCTAGTTATAATAGATAAATAAATAAATATAATTCATCAGACTTAAATCTAGCTGATTAATAGGGAGCAGGAAATAGCCACCCTATAAACTTTTGCTCATTTGCAGGCCTGGGAAAACCACATTAAGCAGAACTAAACAGAGTTAGAAGTTAAGGTTAAACTGTACCTTAATAGTGTGTGCAAACGGATATTGCGGTTAATTTGACAGATTTTGTTAACACTGCATTTAGTCATGAGTCAGTTTTGAAGTTATCCTCAAATGAAGCAGCTAAAATTGAGGAATTTATGACTAATGTTATTGGTTTGCATTGTTTTATTATAGATACTGATATTGCAGAACGGCAGAAACTAGTAGATTCAGAACATATTACGGGATCATCGCAGGACGGTCCCCATAGTATTCATTGTATGTAATCACATTTTCATAGTCCCACGAAATGCAGATGCCCTTGTCACACAGTTATTTAAGAACACAGGAGTTTTCTAGTTGTTCACTTGGTAACATGCAACTTCTGGTGAATAAACTCCCCAGTATCAGTGCTGGTGGTCGAACATGGCTGGCTGAATTACGAAATTTAACCAAAGGCTCACAACTGGCTCTCGGTGAGTTTAGAGCCATTTTAAGACTTTCTGTGTCTGCGCCTGTAATAACGGATATTGAAAAGGTTGCTCAAACGTTTCATATGCCTGATGAAACTTTATTGTCTTCAGTAATTTCTTCCTTGGAAGTTGCAATTACACAGCACTTTCCTTTATCCACATCAATTGAGCTTCCTAAATTTGACTGGGACCCACGACAGCGTCCTGCAGATTACATAACTCAAGCTGCAGAGACATGGATCAAACACACGGGTGTGGATCCTAAAACAAATTGCTCCAATCTGGGTGAATTATTTAGAGGGGCAGTTTTGGATGGGGTTCCTTCTTTAGTGTCCCTGCTTATGAAACAAAATCCTGATATACCTGGGTGTTCGTATGCTCGCTGGGAAACCTGTTTGATCGACTATTTGCATGTGGCCCAAAGGGAGGACAGGAAGTCGAAGCTGGACTTAGAGGACTTGCAACTTCAATTACTTAAATTACAATTACTAGAAGCAAGGCGGAAAGTGACCAAGAGAAAGCAGGAGATGACACAAAGAACTGTCTCTGCGGGTGTATCATGTGGTGCTCAGACCCTGACGGTTCCACCACAGTCTAACTTCATTCATGGAGGGGGGCCACCTCCTCCGCTTTTCTGTTCTGTATTTGATTCCAGATTTGCTGTTCCTGTGTATGGACGCGGATCTCATTGTGGCAATCAGTGCAGACATGGAGACAGGACCAGGAGACCGAGTAGACGGGGCGGACATGTCAGAACTTTTCGACCATCTACAGACATCTGCTTTAAATGTGGTCTCTCTGGGCACTGGGCCAGGGACTGTTTCGCATCACTAAATCCTGGCATGAAATCCTGGCATGAGCTCCCATCCGGAAGGTCAGTACCCCAGCAAAGGGATAACGCACCCATGAACAATGTTTCCTCACCCTTGAGAAGTGGCCAGCGCTCATCAACAGCGCAGATCCCAAGCTGTCAGGGGAAGTGACTGTATGAATTTTTGCGCACATTGGAGCCACCTGTTTCATCAAACACTGAGTTGTGGACTGAGACTTTGTCACTGAGGTGCTTGCAGAGACGTTGCAGCGACCTACTGCCACACTGGGGGAAGAGATGTACAGTTCCATGCATGGAAGCCTTTGAATATGAAGTCTCACCTCCATCTCGTGTTTGCCTGATTTGTCACATGACAATTCGAGTCCATCTCAGGTGCCGCAGCCTGGTATCAAACATTTTTTTTTAAGGTAATTCAGACTGATTTTTCCAACAATATTCTTCTGACCAAATTTTATGGAATGTGATTTCTAATATTTTTTCTGTGTCTCCATGTTTGAGCTCCTAGGCAAATGGAACTGGAGTTGGGTAAAACATTTCTTAAGGCAGCCGAATTGAGCGTATCCCAGTGCACAGGTTTGCGGTTTTGAAAAATATACTACTGTCTCTTACCATTTCTTACTATATAACTGATATGTTCCTTTTAAACATGAGTTTTAATTCTATTATGTCCAGGACCGTATTGCTCATAATTAACAGCAGCTGGCGTATGTTTCCATATCTTCTATGGGCAGACAATCCACAGGGGCGGGAATACTTTCGCGTGCTCCACTTCTACTTAGGTTTCTGTGAGTTCTAGATAACAACTGCATGTCATAAATTTCCACAAGGGGGGTTGCGACGTCCTGAGGGGACAGGTTTATTACATGGGCCTCTCGGTAAGCACAGATGTGTCCTGCTTGGGACATTCTGTTTTTAAACAACATAGGTTAAACGGATCTGTTAGGTTCTTTCTTAAATAGCTCTCAAGTATTGAGATTTTTCTATTGTACAATATAACTGTTGCATGCTAAAACTTATCAGATTTTCACCAGACTTTGTTGTTACCAGGTGTTTTATTCAGGTAAAACCCAATATTTTATCAGTATGTAAGTACCTTGGAACAGTCAGCATTCTCATACCATCAAATTGCTGTGAGCACATTAGAATAATCATTATTTCAATGGGTACACTGATCTTTTTGGAGGACTTCTTGTAGATTTGTGGGATTATGAAATTGCATTAAGTTTTGATCTGAATCCAGGATATAGGGCAGTGTTTTTCATGCTTCAAGTCAGATAATTATTTGCAGTTAATTGATTCCCTGTGATGACTGATACTATTCTTTGTTAATGTTTTGTAACAAAATTAATTTTGTTCCAAGCAGAGGGATATGACATAAACATTTATATGATAACATTATATCGTAAAGTTATATAGATCTTAAACTTTATATCAACCCTTGGCACAAGTAATTCGGAGGAAGGATTCTTGTGCAGGACACCACGGAGGTATGTAACTGCGTTGTAAATCAGATAACGGTTGTTTAAACAAAAAGAAACCCCCCACAAAAGACCTTACCCATGGCTCTCTGGAATGTTTGTTAAGTGACTCCCAAAACAGACCGGAACCATACATTACATTTAATGGGCGGAGTGTCAGACACCACGTATCTGCTAGAGACAGATTCTATGAGGGGGTTCTTGGAAAAAGGCTTAAACAGTTTAGGCAGGACAATAAAGTGAATGTTAAATTAAACAGAAAAACTACATAAACTACAAAAAACTGGATAAAACAGAGATAAACAGAGGGTAATTTAATGCATATTTAGTTTACTTTAAAACCATTGGTGTGTCAGGAAGGTTTGTTAAGGATTCAAAGCCACGTATATCTGTTGCAGTAAACTGGATCAGGATTTGTAACAACTGGATAAAATGGTAAGAAAAAAAAATAGGAACTTTTTTACAGCATAGACATCTGAGTAAATGGTACAGAAGTGAGGTGTGGTGACTGCTGAAAGGTTTTGTGTGGAGTGGAGTGCTGAATGGTAATCTTTAATCTTTAATCCAGAGAACATTCTGACATTCTTACAGGAAAATGTACTTTGATTTCAAATTAAATTAACTAATTTTGGATTCCACAGACATGGCGATTCCCACCGGAGGTATAAAGTTTTTGTGCAGGCATTCTTTTGCAGGACAATCAGAGGCCCAGCGTCAGGAAAGAGGAATTGCAATAAAATGTCTCATTAACTATTGCATTTCTAAAATAGGTTTCTCATAGGATGGAGAAGAAACAACAAGAAGGTTGGTTCAGATTAATGGGGAGAATTCTAAACACAATTGGTTAAAGTTCTGTGCACAGACTACATTGAAATTGGGGTGAAAAAGATGTGAAGTGTTTTCTTGTGGGAGTGTTCAGTTAATTTCATTACAGGATATGTTTCCATATGACTGAAAGGAGCTTTTCGGGACCGAAGTCAACCTCCGGAATTACAGGTAGCACACGACATTTGATATTTAAACGATTGTCGTAAGTTTCAGGTTGTATTGGAGACATTAAATTAGGAGAAACGGGAGGGGAAGTCCACTCACCCCCGACTTCGACGGAGTGCACGCTAAGGTTATCGACAAGCAGATGTGGTGGGCCAGAGGTCAGGGGCCCATCAGACTCCAGGAGCCATGTGTACTAGCCACCAGAGGGTTCCAGGGAGACATCACCGGAACAACTTATCTCGCAGAGCCACCCACGGAGGGGCAGCTGGAATTTTGTTTTGTTTTCGTTTTTTATTTAAAAAAAAAAAAAAAAAAAAGATTAACATACAGTTGTGTGGAGACCGCGGTCGGAACACTGACTCTTTACACCATCTTCTTTAAAGGCGAGAAGAAGACATCTCCGAGATGCAAGACATCATGACAACAATTGAATGCATTGTGTAAAAAAGAAAAAAAAGAAAATGAGAGTTTTGTAACCACTGCATATGTCTTATAAGTTCCATATTCATAAGGTGTTCAATATTAGTATCGTTAGAATCTTGGTTTTGCATTGCATGAAAATCTGTTTTTTATTCTGTGGTTTGATCTGAGTGTAGTGCTTTCATGGGTTATCTTTAATTCTAAGAAGCATTTTGTTAATCTAGGTTAGGACTCTTAAAGTCATATTTAGATCATATAATAGTTTTTGGTAGTTGCACATTTATCTTAGCCTTGCACCTCTCGGATAAAGGTGCTTACTTTTCTTAATTCTAGTAGGTTCGAGATTCAGATAGGTTTAGTAGCTTTTTAGCTTATACTTGGGTTATTTTACATTTAAGGGGAACATTTAAACTTCATTTGATTTCATAAGTCGCCAACAGAGGGGACAGTGGGTTACAATATTACATCTTACTATTTACATTTTGTTTAAGGGTTTCAAGACATAGACTTAGTTTAGCCTAGTTATTGGTTTGATCTTTGAGGGATCAAAACAGAGGGGTTGTTGAGAATTAAAAATATATCTTAGTTAGGGTTACTGAGGAAAGCAGAGCTGGGTCTGTCCTTTCCTGCTCCAGCGTAAGATAAACATGGAGTTTTATTGCCCCGAGGGGGTGGTCAGCAGGAGAGGGGGTCAGTCATCCTCCCTCTGAGCTTGCAGGAGGAGTTTTAAAGTTGATAAAAGGAATGTCTTGGTAAAACTTACTTCAGACAGACAGACAAACTTCTGGACCGCGCGGTGAAAGATCTATATTGGTAATGTAACTCTGTCTCCATATTTAATTTCTATGAATTAAATATGTATTCAAACCGTTTTACCTCTGATCAATGCTTCCCCATTTATAGCCAAATCCGGAACTGGGAAAGATGGGTTTGTAATAGACATGTAACAGCAAGCCGGTAAAACCCCATCTTAACACTCTTTAAAATCAAATAGAATTTGAATAGGTGACTTGAGGTTTTATACAACTTTCACAGCATGAGTTTGGACTGGATCAACATCACTTAATATCTGATGAAAAAATAATCAGAATAAATGAACTAAAATTCAAGTCGTTAAATCAGTAAATTAAAATACTGAAACTCTTTTTTATTAATAAGTATTGTAAAATGTCAATCTATGAAATGGTAAAACCTTGCATTATTACAATCTAAACCAAGTTTTGGATTCTGCTCTTATTGTACAACCTTAACGATGGGCATTACTTTAAATATATATATATATATATATATATATATATATATATATATATATATATATATATATATATATATATATATATTTGCCATTAAACTACCCTGAACTGTAGATTGGAAATTCTGTTATTTCGGGAATTCACTCAACTCGTATTCGGTAAGTGGGTCGCCATCTGCCAGCCTTTTCTGAGCTTCAGTTTAGTAAACTCTATTAATCCACAAGAAAAAAAAACAATCTTTGAAGCGCTTGAACCAAATTACACTGGAATATTGAACAATTACAAGAAAGAAAGACAAAATTCCAAAGAAAATTGGTAAAATATGCTTGAAAAATATAATGAGAAATGTGACTCACCTTAAACTAAGAAAAGAAATAAATAAAAGTTCTTCATTTCTCTTTGGCTTCATTAGGTTTGAAGACAGGCAACAACCTACTACCTGCAGTAACTTATTTTGAATCTATTTTAAGAAGAAACAAGTTTATTTCTCCTAGAATACAAGTGTTCTTTGTTAGATATAACTTAGCAATACATGTTTGTTTAAAGTAAAATGTAATATTGTCTGATTTTCATTAGATTTACTTTCACATTTAATGAATACATATTGTTGTAATGGTGCACCCACTGGAGAGCATATACAGAATAGGCATACATTTGTGATGTATACTTACTTTACAACAGTATGAACAAAAGCCACAGGGGGTTTTTTAGAGCTGAGTACAAAGGAACTGCGCAGAGTCCCATGATATTTTGAAAAAAAGGAAGACAGTGCTCCGTTTTACTTTTGATACCGAGTAAGTTAGTTGAAATTTGTTGGACCAACTTTTCAAAAAAGCTGAAAGAAAAAAAAAAACTTCTCTTCATAAGCTAAAGCTCGTGAACTTTTCACATGAGGATACACCGAAAAATACATAGTTCTCTGTTTTGTTTTACTTTGGGAGAAAAAAAAATCAAATACCGGTTCAATTGTACAATGGAAGTCCTTTGAAAAACATGCAGTTGTTGCAAAGTGATATAAAATTCATGAGTTGCTGCAAGCTGCATGTATTGATACAAGTACTCACTGAAGATCATCATAATCAACTCAGGTTGACCTTCAACTTTCTCTATATTAGAAAAATAAATGTAACCTTCTTTTAATACATATTTATGCAGAAAGAAAATCCTAATCTCATGTTAAAGTAAGTATTGTCTATTTTTCCAAAGGTGGTAAGTGAAACACAAGGGGTCCCATGAGTGCAAAAAATATTTTTTTATCCTCCCAAGTCATTCCCATACACTCCTCTCTAATGTCCAGGACTAATTGCTGTTGGAGGGTCAATAGTTTTATGCAGAGCCAACTGCAGTTTTCACATTCATTATTTGCCTGCAATTGTTTTTTGACAAGAGGTCAAAAGACAGAGGGGATAACATCTATATCTGTCAAACATGATGGGAGCACCAAATCGTTTTTATTCCTTTCCCGCTGTGCTTCTGGGATAGACACAATATATTGTGTGGTGCTAATACGGTGAAGCAGCAGAAGATCCAATACTTTGATGCTGAGAACAAAAACTGCATAGTGAAACTGGTAATGGAGTAGAAGTGGTAGAAAGTCATATCAACATTTTGGTGGGCTATCTCTGGCAGTCAATGGGCAAGAAGTGAACTATATTCTGGTCAGCTTAACAGTCCATTGGAGGGAAACACTGATGCACAAAAGACAACCAAGCGCACACCGAATTTCGAGACACCAACTGACCTAATAGTCATGTTTATGAAACTTTGAAGAAATGCAGAAGTACCCTGAAAGAAACAATGCATGCACAGAGTCAACAAGCAAACTCCCTGCAGAATGATCCACGATTTGAACCCAGGACATTCCTGCTGCAGGGCCAGGACTAGTAGCTATTTCACCTTTCTGACCTCAGGACAGAGTTAATATCCATCTAACCTGTCAAGGTAATTTTCTCGATGTTCTAATGTCAATATGACAATTTAAATTTAAATTGAAAATCTAAATAAACTGCTGCTTATATTTCAGGTATTGAGATCAGAAAATTATAAAAAAGGAGACAAAAGTGTTGTCTTTTATAAAGTTTGTTACTAAAACTGTAATTTAGATGTTTAATCTACAGAGTTGCTTGTGTTGGCAAGGTAGTAGCTAAAATTGAATTCTGACAGGTGTAATTAGTTTTTGATCCAGTGTAATGAATTCCTTTGCTCTGTGGATGCAAAACAATGTTATGATGCTGTGTATTTGGATGGCCTCAGAAAAATGGATGACTTTAACTTTACTGAATACATCCAGGTGACTTGATGTTTACTGTGAAATTGCTCATACTACTGTGAATAATAGCATAACATTATGAGTTTAATTTTATTGTTAACTCTGTATTGTGGGTCGTGGGTAAGGAATAGCACGGGGACAACGGCATGTTCAAATAAATGTGCAGCTTTATTTTGTTCTCTCCCTCTCCAACAGGCCAAAACAGACTTGCATGTATACTAAAACAGCAGAATTAACTTTTTTGAGGATTGTATCACTCTGCCTAGTACACATAGCAGCGAAAGAAAATATAGTTCCTGCATATGAAAAATACCACTTAACTGATTAAATAAGCAGCAGAGTGTAAACCCAGATATGCCACGCACAGCAAAACATACCCAGGACCTATTTAAGGACACTTTGAGAAACACATGATCTGTTTTTTGTTATCTGAAATAAGTGTAATAACAACAAATGAGTCCCACTCTGTTATGTACATGTAAACTAAAGTCAATACTTTGTAAATTGAAAATTTGGAACTCTTTGATTTTTTGCAAAGAGTGGAAATACCACTGGCCACCATGAAATGACCAACTTAAAAGAAGGAAAAAAGTAACATGTACATTTACTTAAGTTTTGGATTTCATATTTCTTGTGTATTTTTAAAATTCATCTAAGTCACTCTATATATGTCAGGGTGCAGTTTTTACCTGCTGCTCCCTGAGCATTTTCCAGCACCTTCCTCCTCCCCCCAGCTCTGACTCCACTCTCCCTAATCATCTACACCTGTCAGTCTCTAATCATCCCGGACTCAATCCAACTGCAAGCCCTACCTATATAAGCTCACCTCAGTCTCCTCTTCCCTGCCGGTTCGTCTCGTCCTCTCACGAGCGTCTCTCATCCTCCTTCACCAGAAGGACTCCTCTCTCGCTGCAGCCCTCTCGAGACTGCATTCCCCCCTCGCAGCCCTGTTGGATCCCGCTCCAAAGCGCTGCCTGCTTGGATCCCGTTCCAAGCCCAGCTCGGGTCCCCTCCCGAAGCTCACCTGTCAGCCTTGGGTTCCGTCCCAAGGTTCAGACTCGGATCCCGTTCCGAAGCTCTTTGGCCAGCTTTGGGTTCCACCCCAAGGCTCACCTGCGGTCCTCCAGCTCCCTCCCGTCTGCCTGCTCTTGCATCCACCATCCACCTGCTCCAGCCCGGTAAAGACTCTGGTTCTCTTGTCTGATTAAATTTTTTGGGCAGACCTGTGAAGACACAGATTGCAGTAATCAAAGTGACTAAAGATAAACGCATTAATGAGTTTCTCTAGATCTTGTTGGGACATCAGTCCTTTAATCCTGGAAATGTTCTTCAGGTGGTAGAAGGCTGACTTTGTGACTGTCTTTATGTGTCCTTGAGGTTTAGGTCTGAGTCCATCACCACACCGAGATGTCGGGCCTGATCACTAGTTTATAGATGTAATAACTGAAACTGCGTGCTGACTCTAGTTTGTCCCTAATTAGGTCCAAAGATAATTTCAGTTTTGTTTCTGTTCAGGTAGAGAAAGTTTTGGCACACCCATGCATTGATTTCTGCTAAGCATCTGTTCAGTGTATGGTTTGGTTCAGAGTCACCTGCCGACATTGTTATGTAGAGCTGTGTATCATCTGTGTAGTTATGGTAACTAATCTTGTTTCTTGTTATAACCTCAGCTAGTGGGATCACATAGATATTGAATAAAAGGGGTCCTAGGATTGAACCTTGGGGTACCCAAGATGTAACTTTTGTCCGCTCTGATGATAAGTTACCTATTGACACAAAGCAATCCCTGTTCTTTAGGTAGGATTTGAACCAATCGAGGGCTGTACCAGAGAGTCCTACTAGTCCGACTAGTGCCCCCACATCCAACACAGTACACACACACTCACCACACACATCTTATACTCCCAGGTACAGGCACCGGCACCCCAGAGGGGTATCCAGCCTCCAGACCTGGGAGGTGAACCCCAACATCAAGACCTACCTGGTCCATACTCAAGTCCTAACTCCCCACCCCAGGGCTGACGACCCACGGGCCAATCCATCGCACATGGGGCCAACATGAACCATTTCTGAATATTAATACTCTGTCCTTCTTTCTTTCTGTGGTATAGAGGGCTAAATTTGTGCCTTTGATTCAAATGACCTGGGTTTGAATCTTGGTTGTGTCAGGTATCTGGCGTAAGAACTGAGCCAAGTCTGTGGGCAAGTTTTACTGACTTGCTGTGGTGACCTCTGAATAAACGGAACTTACTCATTCTCCCTCTTCCTCATGTCAATTAAAACCAAACGTCTAAAGGATTCATGGTCTAAAACAGAGGCTGTTATTTTGTACCTTGTTGCATGTCTGCCCATTTCCTGTCTAATTTCTGTGAATTCAGGTGACTAAACTTTCTGGAGAAATTGGTGTGCTCACCCAATTGTCCCAGTGGTGCTAGTCTATTATATTGAGTTAGCCATACCTCATCTTTATTATATACTGTAGTCTGCAGGAATTTACTGTACAGGATTTATTTATGTTTTGCATTTCTACAAATTGTTTACAGTACTATAACATCTTGGTTCAGAGCAACTCTAACAAGTTTTTACAATTTATTTATTGTTTAGAACAGTAAATTTCTGCATTTTATTTTGTGTCTGAACTTCCCTTATTTACTTACTTGTGTTCCATGAGCAAACAGAGGAAATGCTGCATCACTTCCTGTTTTTATAGTTTCCTGTATAATGCTCATGTCACAGGAAGGGACGAGTTGAAGAGGACGAAGGAAAGCTGTAGTAATTTGATAAAGACTCCATCCGAATACATCTATTGGGTATTGGCTTTTGCCAAGGCCGAAGTGGTCACCATGATAAGTGCTGTATGAATGGTGTAGTCAGTAAGGAAGGAGGTAGGAAAAGGAGCCTGTATGTTTCCTCTCACAGTTAATTTAAGATAGGAACCTCATGAGGTCACTTACCGGCGATAAGAAGCTATAATGAATCCCACAATTATTCGCATGACATGATGTATAAGCACAGCCCTACTCACGGAAATCAACAAAAATGGTCAGAGAGTAGAAAGCGTGCACTTTGTCATTTTTGGAAGGCTGTAGGCCTGGATTTCACTAGAATCATTAATGTGTGTTTCCGTTGCGCAATGACAAATGAGTTAAAGGTATAGTGGAAGATTTTCAGGAAATGTAGGCAAGAACCGCCCAAGTCCCTTTTTGAATAGACCATCTTACCAGCTCTTCCTCTCCTCAGGGAGATCACATGAACAAAATACAATCTGGTCTTATTTCTTTCTTCTGTGGCCTTCCTCTTCTTCTCATAAACTTCTAAGACAGTCTGCTTCTTGGGACTCTCAGGCATTTTCAAAGTATACCGTGAGAGCAGTGGAGCTACAATGACAGGCTAAAACTGAAGCTAAGTGGATACATAAACACTAGAAATGCGCATGTGCAGCCAACAAGAGGAAACTAACAAGGAGTGTGCATGTACAGTGACGTTACTTGAGAACATCACAATCATTGGCATGCAGGACAACTAGTAGATAAGGGTATTCCCTGGAATTCAAAACTGAAAAACCTCATCCACTATATCTTTAAAGGCTGTCCAAAATTGGCACAGCCTTTAGTTTTAGTGTTTTTTGCCTCAGTTTTATATAGGTTATTATGTAATATAGTGGCTACACTTCAAAAGTTGTTTGATTGTTGCTGATATGAAGTAGCTTCATTAAATTGGTGATTCTTATGTTTAGATTTACCTGTTGGAATATTCCATTGGAGACCATTTTGTTAGAAGAGCTGGAGAGCATTTGAACAGAATAATTCAGTTGTTGAAGAGGAGAGAACCAGGTCACTGTAGCTGATTGCACAGTATGTTGTTTTATGTTCATTTATACCATTGTAACTATTGAATTATTTTTTGGGGGGGATTTGAGTAAATATTGTTTTTTTTGTCATGACTTTTGTAAATTAAGCACCTGCTACACTGGACTGCCCCTCTTCAGCCATTTGGCCAGGCTATCCCACAACCAGAAGATATTAACAAAGGAGCATTTCAAAATAAGTACTTTAATCCATTGAATAGCATTTTTTTTAACAGTGCTGGCTTGATCCTTGCCTTTTGTAAAGTAATTGCTGATTAAAAAGCTATTATAAAAATACATTGTGGCAACTATAATCTGCAAGTATAATTCTGATTACTAATTTTAGTTTAGATTATAGCCTAATCTGCTATTTAGTTTAGTCTTGCTTTTTAATGTCAGAATCAAAGCTGTTTTTATCACAGACTGCAGCTGAAGTGTCTCACTGCTGGATATCGGTTTCAAGCTGTGCATCCATAAATTCTGTTGCATGCTAGTATAAGGTTTGGATTGTCTCAGTGATAAGGAGAAAATGTACAGATCAAGCGGGGTGTATGCTCATTTTGGCCAAAATTTACAGTTCATCAAATTTTTTCAGTGGTTAATTCTTCTTTTAGTCGTAAAAACTTTTGTTTCCATATAACTGCAATTTATATTTATTCCACACTGACAATGTGAGAAGTTTTTTTGGCAAAGCTGAGCAGTAGAGACACGTGCTATGGTATTGACTCCTGCTCCATTTTCAAATTTCAACAAAATTTGGAAATAAAACTGAACATAAATTGACAACATACACTGTTTAGACAAACCAGCAAAGGAAATCGCAAGTACTTTTATGCTTGATCGTGGCACTGTCATAGTTTCTTCCAAAACCTACTATTGTGCACTTTTCTGTTCTGCTCAGTTTAGAGGTTGTCTTTAAAATTAGGTCTGTGGACTGATATGGTTAATGTTGTGTAAGGTGAACCATTTCTGTTTTGATTTGGCAATAATTCTCACATCAACATCCTGTAAAAGACCAATCTTGTTTTTCTCTAAGTTAAAACCTGATTGGACTGTGGAATCAAATCATAGCAAGGACTGCTGTCAGGAGGAGGGAAAGTGACATGTGGAAACATGAAAGGACATGGGTGAAACCACCAGGTTTCACCCAGGGATCTGTCTTTTGATGAGGAAGATTTTTTTTCACATTTTATCTTCATTTTATTGATATATTGTTCACAATGCTGTTTTATGCATATTATGCTGTACATTTCGATGATACACAGGGTAAATATTATGACCAAAGACTTTGTCATATGCAACTTGAGTCCTACAGTGGAAATAAGCACTTTTATTTGATAAGATTCCATTTTACGAAGTGAAAAACACATTTGGCTAAATTGTGCCAAAATCACAGGTCCACCTGACACACTGCCCACTAAAACCTTTGTGGAACAAATATGTGATGCGCCATGGCAAAAGTAGGAACAAATTGGGAGAGCACAAATGGAGAAAAGCATGAAAAACCATAAAATTTATGAGAAAATGGTGATTTTTACTTTTATTGCAAAATATGCAAGTTGAAGTTATAAAGAAACACAGCAATGCTTTAAATGACCATTTCAAATGTTTTAAAAGGGTAAACTTTGTATTTAAGACTGGTTGTTTTCAGCTTAAAATCCCCCCGACCGGTATCTGCATGTCGGGGTGGGGAAAGCCACGGCTCATCTGTATACCACTTTTTTGTGGCTCCGCGGAAGCTTTTGGTACGCGTGTCGGCCAATAAGCTCCGTGCTTGAAGAGAGCAGATGGTTACTTATGCAGCTACTTAACTCTGAAAGAGAAGCTGAGTTTCTGTAACTTGTGAAGACGATGGACCGAGCTGAACGGATCTTCAAGAGCAGAACTGCAGTTTCCTCAGCGTACCACTGTGGGATACATGTTGACCAGGACACTGGACTGATTTCATATTCTGTATCAGGAAAATTGTAGTGCAACAAGCTGACGAAGCAACGGCATAATTTTGTCGAACATTCCTAGTTTCCAGCTGATGTTAACTGAAGATGATGAAGAAAGCTTTGGACTTGCAGCAGGGGAGAGAGCATTAACATGAACGCATTGCGCAATAACGTCACCACTGCTGTGAAGTATGCTGTTTTTTTTTTTTTACTTTTTTGGAATGGCTGCTGTGAAGTGCACCTCTGTGGGAGTACATGTTCACCAGGACACTGGAGTAGCTTATAGATTTGTGTATCAGGATAGATCAGTGTAAATAATAGCATATGTGGACAGAGCATTCCTAGTTTCTAGCTGACATTAACCAAAGATAGGTGTAATCCAGGCACAGTTTTGAAAAACAAACTTGTAATTAGCTTTCCTCTTAAGAATAAATATAATACTGCCCTGCTCTGACACCACATCGTCATGTGACAGTGGAAAGCCAATGAAGATGCTATATAAGCAGGAAGTAGTGGCTGCCAGAAAAGGCTAGGGAGGAGCTGGGAAAAAGTTTGTTGGAGGTTATAGGAGCCGCCAACTGGGGCCAGAATGGGCAAGAAGTAGCCTGGTTTTTTTGTTGTTGAAACCACAGAGTTGGCCAGGTGTTGATGGCGAGCTAGTGTTGAGAATTAAAAAATATATCTTAGTGGGGGTGTCTCCCTTCTCTGTTGCTGGGTAGAATAACAGGGCGTTTTATTGCCCCGAGGGGGTGGTCAGAAGGAGAGGGGGTCAGTCATCCTCCCACTGAGCCATGCAGGAGGAGTTTAAGATTGATAAAAAGAGTCTTTGTTCAGAGCTTAATTTAGACAGACTTCTCGACCGCGCGGTGAAATCATCTTGATTGGTAATGTAAGCTGTCTCCATATTTAATTTCTATGAATTAAATATGTATTTAAACTGTTCTACCTCTCGTTTAATGTCTTCACACTTGCGGCCAAATCCAGAACTGGGAAAGATGGGTTTTCAATAGACATGTAACAGCAGCCCGGTAAACCCAATCTTTACATGGTGCCGTGACCCCTGGATTTTGGCTGTGAGTAAAGAATCTGTTTGAAAATTGGACACGAAAAGAGGACTAATTCTGCAGCATCACAGGTCGACCGAAAAAGTAAGGAGATTTTTCTCCATTGGCAAAATGATGTGTAGGCTAAATTAAGTGATGCTGTGGTTTAAGAGACTCAATTCTCAAAATATCAGAGGCTGAACAGTACAACTAGGTTTGAATGGAATTTATGTTGAAACCGAGAAATGATTGAATGGGATTTATTTGTATGTCTACGTCAAAAAAATGTAAAATAAGGTAGAAACGATAAAAGAGATAAAAGCCAAGAAGCCAAGTGGTGAGGCTGTCGAAAAATAAAATAAAAAGACAATAAAAAGGTTAAAAAGCTAAAGAATAAAAAATAGTCTCAGGAAGTTGGTCGCTCCCCCCCCATGACTGACGAGTCTGGTGAATTTTAAGACTGGGGTGGAACGTTACCTCGGAGAAAGGGGACTCTCCACAGAAACGTAGCGATAGGCACGGCCAAGAATACGTAATATCTTTAAGTTGAGGCTAAGAGCAGCAAGACCTTAAGAGTGAGCTGTTATAGAAGATAAGAGATTGAAAAAGGGGCCCCAAGGGAACATTTACATTGTTCTCTAGCATCAGAACGGGGATTCTGATTGCACGACGATTAGACCGAGGTGGTATTAAAATGAATAGTTGGTTTCGTCGAGTGGAAGGGTATTAAAAGGAGAAGACCCTCTGCGCGCGCAAGGCTGTCTGTCTTAAATGTTATGTTTGTTATGTCTTGTCTGATGTTTTGAATGTCTCGGTAATATGGGATCCATGGTTTTGAGAGAAGGAGAGATTGGTTGTACCCTGCAACTCAGCGGAGAGTGGGGGTGTGTGTATGTGTGTGTGTGTCTTCATGAGGGTGTGAATTTCTCCGCGTGCGTGGGCCTAAAGATAAGAGCGGTGACTGGGGCGCAGTTTAATTTTGTTAAGTAAAAGTGATAGGTAAAAATATGGGTGAAAAACTAAGGGGAATTTGGAAATCATTAGAAAAAAGGTCGATGCATTAATAATGTTTGTTGAAGTGCAGGAGAATTTCAATGCAGTAAAACGTTTGAGGTATTGGCTGCAAGCTGATTGGGTGAGTTGCATTGGAGAGAGACCACGGCCTGCAGTTTGGTGAGTTTTGGAGAAAACTTTTTATTTTGAACTGTAGCCTAAAAGTTAGAAAGTGGTTAGAAGTTTGGTAAAGTTGTTAAAAAATCTGGCAGAACATTGAACATCTGTTTGAGGCATTATAAATTGGGAAAACACAAAAAAGGGAAAATGCCTTCTGTTAGAGTGTAATTTTAACTAGCGTTATCTATTGCAAAATAGCATTTCAAAATGCCTAATGAATGTATATACTTTCAGACATTAAATATAATTTGCGATTAAAAAGTAATTAAAAGGTTTTCATTGTTTGATAGTCCTAGTTATAATAAATAAATAAATAAATAGATATAATCCGTCAGACTTCAATCTAGCTGATTAATAGAGAGTAGTAAACCCTATCAGCTTTTGCTCATTTGCAGGCCTGGGAAAAACACAGTATGCAGAACTAAACAGAGTTAAAAGTTGAGGTTACACTGTACCTTAATAGTGTGGGCAAACGGATATTGCGGCTGATTTGACAGATTTTGTTAACACTGCATTTAGTCATGAGTCAGTTTTGAAGTTATCCTCAAATGAAGCAGCTAAAATTGAGGAATCTATGACCAATGTTATTGGTTTGCATTGTTTTAGTATAAATACTGATATTGCAGAGCGCCAGAACCTAGTAGAAATAGACAATATTACGGGATCATCACAGGACGGTCCCCAAATTATTCATTATATGTAATCACATTTTCATGGTCCCACAAAGTGCAGATGCCCTTGTTACACAGTAATTTAGAGCCCGAGGAATCTTTTTTCTTTGTTCATTTGGTAATGTGCAAATTCTGGTGAATGAACTTTTCAACATCAGTTGCTGGTGATTGTTTGTGGCCGGCAGTATTTGACTTAACAATTTACTAAACACAGGCGCATAACTGATTTTAGAGCTGTTTTAAAATGTACCTTTGGTGTTTTTTATATTTTTTTCCTTGATAGATGGAGTTACACAGCATTTTCTTTATACACTTTAGCAGAAGGTTCCTGAGTTTGACTGGGACTCTTGATATCTTCTGAAAAAAAAAAAAAAAAAAAAAAAAAAAAAAAAAAAATCAGTAGGCTGGATCTAACACACAGGTGTGGATCCTAAATAAATCAGTCCAATTTAGGGGAGTTATTTTGAGTAATAGTGTTACAACAACAAAAACAACGTGTTCTCTTCAATATCTCAGCTGATGATTTTAATCTTGATATGCTCGCTGAGACAATATTTGATACACCATTTGCCTGTGACTCAAAGGAAGGGTGATACACAATGCTTGAGTTTGTTAATTACTAAAAGTTGGTAAAATTACAGTTATTGGAAAACAACATAGGAAGGAGTGAGAGTAAGCAGCTGATTCCATCGAGAACTGTCTCTATTTTAATTTAAGGTGGGGGAGCTCCCTCCCCCCTGTTTTTCCTTTTTCTATCTTAATTTTGTTACAGGTCTGTTCGTTCTGGAGTATGGACACGTCTGACATGAGACGCAGATCGGTGCCGATTTGGGGTTGGAAGAATAAAACTGAGCATTTACAGCCGATATGTGTGTCGTGGGGCACCCATCACATCTGGGACAGTTGCTTACGCTGGACACTGGGCCAAGGACTGTTTCACATCACTAAATCCTGGCAAGAAGTCCCAATACCACCTCACCTTCAAGAAGGTCAGTGCCCCATCTAGGGGATAACGCACCCATGAACAATGTTTCCTCACCCTGGAACGATGGCCAACGCCTATGAACAGCACAGATCCTAAGCTGTCAAGGAAAAATGACTGTCTGCATACACTGGAGTTGAATGTCTCATCCAGTTTCTGAGTCGTGGACCAGAACTTTGTCACTGAGGTGCATCGACAGCGAATCATTGCAACACGTGGGGGACGAAATGTGGAGTTCCACACATGGAAGCTGTGAGTGCAACGTCTAAACTCCAATCTCTTTTCTGCCTGATCTGCTGAACATGTCAGTCCAGTCCATCTCAAGGACCACAGACTGATAACAGACTTTTTGTTAAGGTAATTCAGACTGTTATTTCTAGCAATATTCTTCTGACCAAATTTTATGGAATGTGATTTCTAATATTTTTTCTGTGTCTCCATGTTTGAGCTCCTAGGCAAATGGAACTGGAGTTGGGTAAAACATTTCTTAAGGCAGCCGAATTGAGCGTATCCCAGTGCACAGGTTTGCGGTTTTGAAAAATATTCTAATTTCTATTAATTTTTTTGCTGTTTTGATGTGTTCCTTTTAACATGAGTTTTAATTCTATTATGTCCAGGACCATATTGCTCATAATTAAATAGCAGCAGGTGTATTTTACCATATCTTCTATGGGCAGACAATCCACAGGGGTGGGAATACTTTCACGTGCTCCACTTCTACTTAGGTTTCTGTGAGTTCTAGATAACAACTGCATGTCATAAATTTCCACAAGGGGGGTTGCAACGTCCTGAGGGGACAGGTTTATTACATGGGTCTCTCGGTAAGCACAGATGTGTCCTGCTTGGGACATTCTGTTTTTAAACAACATAGGTTAAACGGATCTGTTAGGTTATTTCTTAACCCTCCTGTTGTCCTCGGGTCAAAATGACCCACCACTGTGTTAAAACCCCCCAAAAAATCCACTAAATGTTATTTTTTTAATTTGAGATTTTAAGACTTTTCCTAGATTGGCCCAAACAATAGAAAAAGTTAAATGTTACTTTTATTCACATTTCCATGTAAGCTGTACAAAAAAAGGTACAAAGATGGTCTTCGGGTCAAAATGACCCGTGAGGCAAATAGAGTTGAAATCAAGGTCACAGAGTTATTTACAAACCACAGAATGTTACAAAGTTTTAGTTGTGTCTCAGATCAATCAGTAGCAGAAGTAAACAAGGCAAATCAGGTGGTGTTCTCGCAGACTTCAGAAGACCACCTGTTATTTCCAGAGGTTATAAAGGTCCTGCACAACAGGACCCTGAATTGTGTCTGTGCTGAAGCCATGAGTGTGCGTTACAACACTGAAGAGGCTTTAGAGGTGATTTTCTCACATGTCCAGCAAGACAACTCTGATTCAGAAGAGGAAGTAGAGAATGTATCCAAAGAAGAAGATGGAGAGGAATGCAACCCAGAGCATGATGAATCATCTTCAGAAGAAGAAGAAAACCCTGAAGCTGAAAGTGAGACTTTCCTTTCAAAAAATGGCAAAATAACATGGTCCTCAGCAGCATATGACCAACACGGCAGGCATGCAGAACAAAACATTGTAAAGATGACCCCAGGACCCACAAGGTATGCCGTTTCTCATGCCCATGATATTGTTTCTACATTCTACCCGTTTGTCACACCAGCAATAGAAAAAATAATCCTGGAGATGACAAATCTGGAGGGCGACCAGCAAGACGTGTGACAGAAAAACCTGCAGCCATAAGAGAGGTATGGGACAAGTGGGTGGAGCGTTTTCCCTACCTCTACAATCCAGGGCCTGACGTAACAGTGGATGAGCAACTGGTTCCATTGGGGAACAAAAGGGGAGAGAAGAGGAGGCGAGAGGAGGACGATGCATTGATATCATTTTGTTCATTTTCTTAAACTATAGAAATTCAAGTGGAGAGGGAAAACTCAAGTATTCACACATTTTGTGGTGAATTACAATATACAAGATGAAATTTGGTGTTTAAAATTCAATTATGCTGCTTATATTGGGGGTTTAGTGAAGACGGGTCATTTTGACCCGGAGGACACAGGGTGTATACTGAAAACGAGGACAACAGGAGGGTTAAATAGCTCTCAAGTATTGAGATTTTTCTATTGTACAATATAACTGTTGCATGCTAAAACTTATCAGATTTTCACCAGACTTTGCCGTTACCAGGTGTTTTATTCAGGTAAAACACAATATTTTATCAGTATGTAAGTACCTTGGAACATTCAGCTTTTTCATACCATAAACTTGCTGTGAGCAAATTAGTTTACAATCATTATTTCAATGGGTACACTGATCTTACCCAACTTTTGGAGGACTTCTTGTAGATCTGTGGGATTATGAAATTGCATTAAGTTTTGATCTGAATCCAGGATATAGGGCAGTGTTTTTCATACTTCAATTCAGATAATTATTTGCAGTTAATTGATTCCCTGTGATGACTAATACTATTCATTGTTAATGTTTTGTAACAAAATTTATTTTGTTCCAAGCAGAGGGATATGACATAAACATTTATATGATAACACTATATCGTAAAGTTATATAGATCTTAAACTTTATATCAACCCTTGGCACAAGTAATTTAAGGGAAGGATTCTTGTGCAGGACCCCACGGAGGTATGTAACTGCGTTGTAAATCAGATAACGGTTGTTTAAACAAAAAGAAACCCCCCACAAAAGACCTTACCCATGGCTCTCTGGAATGTTTGTTAAGTGACTCCCAAAACAGACCGGAACCGTAAATTAGATTTAATGGGCGGAGTGTCAGACACCACGTATCTGCTAGAGACAGATTCTATGAGGGGGGTTCTTGGAAAAAGGCTTAAACAGTTTAAGCAGGACAATAAAGTGAATGTTAAATTAAACAGAAAAACTACATAAACTACAAAAAACTGGATAAAACAGAGATAAACAGAGGGTAACTTAATGCATATTTAGTTTACTTTAAAATCATTGGTGTGTCAGGTAGGTTAGTTAAGGATTCAAAGCCACGTACTGTATATCTGTTGCAGTAAACTGGATCAGGATTTGTAACAACTGGATAAAACGATATGTGAACTAAAATGAGGGTTTGCTTTTCCTCTCAGATTAAAAATAGGAACTTTTTCGCAGCATACACATCTGAGTAAAGGGTACAGAAGTGAGGTGTGGTGACGTGCTGAAAGGTTTTGTGTGGAGTGGTGTGCTGAATGGTAATCTTTAATCTTCCATCCAAAGAGCATTCTGACATTCTTACAGGAAAATGTACTTTGATTTCAAACTAAATTAACTAATTTTAGATTCCACAGACATGGCGATTCCCACCGGAGGTATAAAGTTTTTGTGCAGGCATTCTTTTGCAGGACAATCAGAGGCCCAGCGTCAGGAAAGAGGAATTGCGATAAAGTGTCTCATTAACTATTGCATTTCTAAAATAGGTTTCTCATAGGATGGAGAAGGAACAAAGGGAAGGTGGTAAGGATTAATGGGGATAATTCTAAACACAATTGGTTAAAGTTCTGTGCACAGACGAAATTGGAAATGGGGTGAAAAAGCTGTGAAGTGTTTTCTTGTGGGAGTGTTCAGTTAATTTCATTACAGGATATGTTTCCATATGACTGAAAGGAGCTTTTCGGGACCGAAGTCAACCTCCGGAATTACAGGTAGCACACGACATTTGATATTTAAACGATTGTCGTGTAAGTTTCAGGTTGTATTGGAGACATAAAATTAGGAGAGTTCAGGAATGGGAGGGGGAGTCCACTGACCCCCGACTTCGAAGGATGCGTGCTAAAGTCATCAACAGACAGATGTGGTGGGCCAGAGGTCAGGGGCCTATCTGATTCCATAGCCGTGTGTACCAGCCAAACAGAAGTTCAAGGACAGATCACCGGAACAACTTATCTCGCAGAGCCACCCACGGAAGGGGCAGCTGGAATTTTATTTTGTTTTCGTTTTTTATTTTTAATAAAGATCAACATACAGTTGTGTGGAGACCGCGGTTGGAACACTGGCTCTTTAAACCATCTTCTTTAAAGGCGAGAAGAAGACATCTCCGAGATGCAAGACATCAAGACAACAATTGAATGCATTGTGTAAAAAAGAAAAAAGAAAATGAGAGTTTTGTAACCACTGCATATGTCTTATAAGTTCCATATTCATAAGGTGTTCAATATTAGTATCGTTAGAATCTTGGTTCTGCATTGCATGATAATCTTTTTATTCTGTGGTTTGATCTGAGTGTAGTGCCTTTACAGGTTACATTAATTTCTAAAAAGACATTTTATTAATCTAGGTTAGGACTCTTAAAATCATAATTAGCTCATGTAACGGTTTCTTGGTAGTTGCAAAGATATCATAGCCTTGCACCTCAGGATAAAGGTGCTTACTTTTCCTAATTCTAGTAGGTTTGAGATTTAGATAGGTTTAATAGCTTATTAGCTTATACTTGGGTTACTTTACATTTAAGGGGTACATTTGAACTTAATTTGATTGCATAAGTCGCCAACAGAGGGCACAGTGGGTTACAATATTACATCTTACCATTTACACTTTGTTTAAGGGTTTCAAGACATGGACTTAGTTTAGCCTAGTTATTGGTTTGATTTGTTAATCAAAACAGAGGGAGTTGTTGAGAATTAAAAAATATATCTTAGTGGGGGTGTCTCCCTTCTCTGTTGCTGGGTAGAATAACAGGGCGTTTTATTGCCCCGAGGGGGTGGTCAGAAGGAGAGGGGGTCAGTCATCCTCCCACTGAGCCATGCAGGAGGAGTTTAAGATTGATAAAAAGAGTCTTTGTTCAGAGCTTAATTTAGACAGACTTCTCGACCGCGCGGTGAAATCATCTTGATTGGTAATGTAAGCTGTCTCCATATTTAATTTCTATGAATTAAATATGTATTTAAACTGTTCTACCTCTCGTTTAATGTCTTCACACTTGCGGCCAAATCCAGAACTGGGAAAGATGGGTTTTCAATAGACATGTAACAGCAGCCCGGTAAACCCAATCTTTACACTAGGAACCTACTGCTAAGGCAAGAAAGCCTGAAGCTCATCTCAGCCCAGAATTCACCTGTTGGGTATCACCTGCTCTGATTGGGCTCGTAGGAGGCTTCATAGCCTACCCTTTAAATCACTGTCCTGTTTTTTTCAACTCATTGCCCACGGCCTTTCTACATTAACCCTCCCCTCCGTTTTCAATCTTTTGGACTTTTGTCTGTTGGGCCGTTGAACTGGATGTTGCATGTGGCATAGACTGCTGCTGGGACTTGGATTTCTCTGGACCTTGTTATTAGAGGAATATGCAGAAGTCTTATGGGATTTTGAACTGAACTGATTAACTGTATTTAAGATTTGAATGCCCATTGTTTTTATATCTTTGTGTGTCTCTTATGCTTGTTTTCCTGCACAATATATGGTACCAACAAAAGTCAGTTTCTGGTGTTCAGTCTCTTACTCCGCTCCTAAGGCCCACCTTAAGGATCTTCTGTTTCTAGCCTAAGATTAAATAAAATACAAAATACCCACCTTAAAAATTTATCAAAATAAACTACAAAATACAGCGGCCAAAAAATTTATCAAAATAAAATAATGTATTTTTGTATTTTCAAAATACTACAAAATACTTCATTCTAAGCGCCTTTTTCTTCTATCCCTTCACTTGTACACTATCTGGAAAAACATATGCTGACCCCTCATGTTAGACACCCCAATATAAACCTCTGCCCTGAGAAATGTTCAGTAACTCAAGAAGCCCTTCCTTAAGTATACTTATTTACTCTATTGGTGGAATAGATTGCCCACTATGAATCAGTGACAATAACTCAAAGACAAACAATCCAAATAGGCCGAGGGCCACAATCTGTAGGGTGACTTTTCGTATGAACTGTCAGGGGGCAACTTTCTTTCACTTGGATAAGTTGCTACATATAGCAGTGATCTTAAAACACCAATGTTCCCACGTTTTCACTTGCACATTAATAAGTTTAAGCCGATAAAAAAATTTAAACTGTAGCGCTCCGGTCCAAGAGGTCACATGATTCGAGTTTTGCTGCTCAGCCAATCAGATCGCTGTATTGTCAGCTGTGCAAGTTCAACCAGTTCATCATGGCTGCGTCTGTAAGGTGTTGTTTGCATCTGTTTGTAGACAAAGAAAGCCTAATAATAGCATTTTCTGGTGCCAGTTGGCAGAGATCTTGATGGCAAGGAAAAATAAATAGCCCAGTCCATCCATCCATCCATTTTCTAACACTCTTATCCCCGCTGGGTTCGCGAGGTCCTGGTGCCGATCTCCAGCTGTCAATGGGCGAGACGCGGGGTATAAACTGGACAGGTCACCAGTCCATCGCAGGGCAGAAATAGCCCAGACTTTTGCCCAATTTACTGTGATATCACCAAGACCTGCTGCACAGGTGTCGTGCCAAACGACTTATCCCCGCCAGAATTTGTATCCCCTGCGTCGGGAAGGCATTCAGCTGGAAGAATGAATCCAGTCAACTCCGCCTCATTTCCAACCTATTAGGCGTGGAAATTAAGATGTTTTACTTTTCTTGATGAAATATAGCAATGGTGTCGTTACATTATCGTTCAGTTAATCAATAAAATTGAATTGAATTGAATTGAAAAGTCAGTGGGTTAAAACTGAAAATGTAACACTTGTTAGTGCGATCATAAGGGATATCTTTGTCGGTTAAAACTCGATTGATCACTCAATATAACACGTTCTGAGAAAGTAAACAGCTCTGTGGTCATTTCCACATGTCACGAAAATATTAGCTTTATGTTATTAGATTGTCGCATGTCTGTCTGCTGAAACCAAAAATCCACCTTCCTGAGTCCATCACAGCTGTCTGCTGGTTCGTCTTTTTTCTTTTTCTTTTTTGGTAGCTAAACCTGCATGAATGGATCATAAAAAGCGGATTTCACGTGTGATCAAATGAACACTGAATAAAGGTACAGCCAAAATGATCAGATCTAATAAGATTTTAATTCAACCAAGAACCATATAGAGATATTACCATATTAAGAAAACGAGATATGTCGCTTTTAAAAATATATAAAAAAAATTAAGAGTTTAAAAAAATCTATTTCATTTTATTATAATGTGATCTTTAAAAATATTTAGACTTCCCAACTCTGGAGGTTAAAAGTTTTATTGATTTCAAGCAGGAATAAGTCGTTTGGCACGACACCTGTCGCCTGTGCTATCCTAGCGCAGCAGGTCTTGGTGATATCACAGTAAATTGGGCAAAAGTCTGGGCTATTTCTGCCCTGCGATGGACTGGCGACCTGTTCAGGTTGTACCCCGCCTCTCGCCCATTGACAGCTGGAGATAGACACCGGCACCCCTCGCGATCCCAGCGGGGATAAGTATGTTAGAAAACGGATGGATGGATGGATGGATGGATGGATGGATGGATGGATGGATGGATGGATGGATGGTCTGGGCTATTTCTTTTTCCTCGCCATCAAGATCTCTGCCAACTGGCACCAGAAAATGCTATTATTGGGCTTTCTTCGTCTACAAACAGATGCAAACAACACCTTACGGACGCAGCCATGATGAACTGGTTGAACTCGCACAGCTGACAATACAGCGATCTGATTGGCTGAGCAGCAAAACTCGAATCATGTGACCTCTTGGACCGGAGCACAAAATTTATATTTTTTATCGGCTATAACTTATTAATGTGCAAGCGAATTCGTGGGAACATTGGTGTTCTGAGATCACTGCTATGTGTAGCAACTGATCCAAGTGCAAGAAAGTTGCCCCCTTACAGTTCATATGAAACTTCTTAAGGAGACGTCCTACAGATTCTGGCCCACGGACTACAATGGATGATTTATTTAGACATTTAAACTGGTAAGCATTTTAACATTTTAAGTGATTTAACACCATAACTACCACAGTGCACAACCTTGATCAATGTAAATACCAAAAAAAGTAAAAAATAAAAAATCTGGTTGTTACATTGATACTGTAAAACAAAACAAAAAAGAAAGACAAATTGCAAACTCAAGTGTTGCGATCTACGCTTGTGAACTCAACGTGTAAGCCTTGTGCTGTGTAACCTTACCTCGTCTAAACTGTTGATCAAAAGAAGTGCTCTAGTTCTCATGTTCTGCCCTCTACTCGCCCAGATTCAACCATAATTTGTTACATTACAATATTACTGTCTTTGAATTTTGACAGTTAGCTGCATTCCTGTTACTTTCACCAAAATAACAGGAATGCAGCTCATTACACGGCAGGAGGTGATGTGGTATGGCATAATGACTGAGCTAGGCTTAAGGCTAACAAAAGAACAATATAATGGTTGCAGTTATGGCTCATGGGACAATGTAGGCCTCAACGGCCAAAGGTCACTCACAACTTAATCTAGTAAAATATAGCCATAGTGAAATTGTATGTTGACTTTAAATAGTTCTCATCATTGCTGGTTGCCTTTTCTTCCACTTACAGTTGTGTAGACTTAATGCAAATAGTTTGAGAATAATGGCTAAGATCTTTGTCCGTAAAAGCAACATTTTAGTTATTCTCACTGCTTGAAATGAGAAGTATAGCCTAAGCATGTTAGATCTGTTGCATGGATGGCAGAGATAACTCAAATTCCCTTTCTACAGTCATCTAAACAGGGCAATCAAATTTGAGGACCAGCATAGATTACTTTTTTTAATTCTTGGATAATCTTCTCTGGTGCCAATAGACCCCTTGCATCTGACGTCACAGTCACGTGATCGGGGGTGCGCGCCTCCATCTTGGTGGGCAGGCTAGCGTGACAGCCCACCACTGCACTGGCCCAGTTACCTCTACTCGCATGGCCGGCGGAGCGTATACAAAAGACTATTCACTGATTGTTCAATATGGTGCAAACAGACTGCATCTCTGTTGCCAAAGCAAGGTTTACAGTTTAGGGTCAGATGTTATCGGACTATATGCAGCCAAGTTATGAGAATAAACAACATTAAACTCACCCTTCCACGGACAACTGCTACATCATTCAGGTAAAAAACAGACAGTTCACGTATCCATCCGGCAGTGAACTGTTTGTGCGCTCCCAAACTCTTGTAGGCCTTCATCTGATCGCCACTGTACGTTGGGGTGGGTGACAACACAAGGTAGTTCACCAGATCCGCACAGCAAACTGATGGCCAATCATCGGGATTGCTAGAAAAATCCTTATCAGGAAGAGCCAAAGGGTCCGCAAATACCGGGCATACATACACTGTAGGAGTTTTTCAATCATGGTACTTACATACATCTAAAAACTGCGCGACGGAACCGCGGGGTTTAAAAAGTTCACCGCTCACGATCTGTGCGGCGCGACGCTCGCTGTGGTGGCAGAGGCAGGCGAACGACGGTGGGTGAAAGAGACCCAGAGCAGGGAACGAGCCCAGCTCTGGCGAGGCCCGCAGGAGGCACCGGGGGAACGGAGGGGAGAGAGGAGGGACGAGACGCACCGGCGGCCGCGCGGCACGGCAGGTCGCCCGGCCCGGCCCGCCCGCGAGCGGAGGAGTGCCGAAACAGGCGGCCAGCGCGTTGCGCGGACCGGAGCGCTCGCCCTCCCCAACGCCCCCGCGAGCGGGCCGGGCGGAGGTCGCTTCAGGGACGCCCGCTCACCTCCCTCCCCTGGCGGGGACGGAGAGGAGGGGAGGGCGCTCCCTCGTAGCTCTGCTTGAACAGCAGGAATGCGCTCACGAAAACCTCACGACAGCCGACTGAATTTCAAACATGTTTGATTTTCACCGATCGTCCGATTCCTGATCGGGAGGTAGTCGTGAGAAGCCAGTCCCCCCTCCTCCCCCCTGTACGATCAAGCTGAAATTCGGCCCGATTCAAAACATGCTTGCACGGCTGAAGAATTGGCCCGAAAAGGGGAAAAACTCGTACAGTGTCTTGAATATCGTGCGTTGTGTAGAAAATGGCATGCCAACCAATATGGCCGCCAGGCAAGGGGTTCTGGGTAACGGAGTCACGTGGTTGCAAGGGGTCTATTAAGCATTTCTCAATTTTGGATTAAAAAGCAAAGTATCTTCAGAATTGTACCGAGTAAAATATTACTGAAATTGTATTGGTAATGCCTTACATTACTGCACTACTGCAAAAAGCAATGCATTACTGTAGCCTAATTAAATTACTTTTTTACTGCATTACTCCTAACACTGATATTGTGTAGGCTACATACAGTCAACAGTAGAACATTATTTAGGTACATTTCTAAGAAAAAGTAAATTAAAACAGCCAACACTAGTATGAGCCAAAACTAGCCTACTACAAGTGGCGCAGAAGGTCACCTGTGGTGCTGCAGCAGCACACATATTGACAATGAGATACAACAGTCCTATGTAGGCTATAGGCTAACATGAAACAAAAGGAAACCGTGTAACATTAACTTTAAAAACGTGATTCTTTGAATGTTCACTGGTGAAATCAACAACAGTGAAACTAACACAGAGAGTTAGTTAGCAGCTAAGATTCAAAAGTTAAATAGCCTAGCCTTACGAACACTGAACGTTACACTGAACAGGAACATGCAATAAAAAGAGTGATTCATGGTTGAGAATAAATTAGTTACTGAAATAAACTAGGTATATTTGGTTGCTCAACTTGCTTTGAAACAACTTCCTTGACTGATCTGGACAAAGCACCAAGTAGAAGATACCTGACTCAATCTAATATGCAGCAACGTGCGTTTTGTGTTGATCGAGCAATGTGCCCATAGAAAGTGTGAAACAGTGCCAAAATTCCCTAGTGGCCGAGAGTGGTATCACAGGGACTTGACTGCAAAGGTGCCACAGACACTATTTCATACTTTATAGATAGTTAGATGTCATCACAGACTGTCTCACAGAAAGTATTTTACAGTATTTTGAAAATACAAAAATACACAACACTGAAGTATTTTCATACAAAATACAAAGCCATTTTCATCATCTCAATAAAATACAAATTACAAAATAGTATTTTGTATTTGAAATACGTATTTCAAATACTTGTATTAGAAATACTGCCCATCCCTGAGCACGGGTAACATAAGGAAGACAAAGAAATTTTTGGGCTCAGTGCATTTGTGCACTTAATTGGGACACATCTAAACCGCAAACTTTCTCTTGAGGATGAATGGATTGATTATTTAGCAGCAGAAAGAGGAGTCCGATGAGTCCCAGAACATGGGACTCATCGGACATGGGGTGAGTTTGATAAGTTTAACAAAAACTATTATCATGCAACATACTGAAATTAAAGCCGTGTATCATTCAACCTTCCATTTTTAATATCTGTTGTGATATTACTGCCGTGATCATCAAAATGGTTGAGGTCAGATTGAATTCTGATGACACAGCCACAGAGGAGAGAGAGCCAGCGGGTTTTTTCTGTGTTTTTCCCCCCACAGACAAAAAATCTCTTCTCCTCACTCTCCTCCAAACCCTCAAACGACCAGCACTCCTCTGGGGCTCCCAAGGAGAGGGGGGGTCTCCTTCCTCAGCAGCCATGTAACTCAAGGCCGGAAGCCCACAGACCAACCGTTCTGTGGAACTCATCTGCTGCTTCAATGGAGGATCTCCCTGGCATCTGGAGAAAACTCTCGTCGCCCGGGGCGAATACAGAGCTAAGTCTGCTGTTTTAACCTCATCACCGGTAGTAGGAGGAAAGATCCTGCCTGCCAAACAGCTCTGTTGTATTTCTTGTCAGCCTTCACAGGGAAGCGAACCCCAGATGGAGCTGAAAAGCCAGCAGCAGAACCCACTTTGAATGCTCAGGAGGACCTACTCTAATCGTGACTGCAACCGAGTCAGAGACTGTCTGCAGGACATCAGGCCTCCGACCCCGACCACATGGTGCTGCAGAGCTAAGCGCCTTGCCCGCTGCTGGACAAACCAACAACGTTCCTGCTTTCAACGCTCCTTCCTTGGAATGGCCAAACTGGACAAAACTCACACGGTTAAAAACAGGTTTGGGCATAGGGAGCTGAGGGAGAAGTTAAATGGTTCGTCTGGAAATGTTTGGTAACTCGTTTGGACACATAGTGCCTTTAGAACAAAAGGCTAACGGAGGTAGCTCACGCTTGCCTTCTGTTCATGGTATTGCTAATATCATTTGAGTGTGTTTTTATTGGTAATAACAAGGTTATCTCCACAAGGGTTTCATACGTTGATGGGACATTAATGTTTACGTTATCCAGCCCACTCATTATGACTAAAAATAAAGCTAAAGCCTTTATTTGTTAGCGCCGAATGCCCGCTAGCCAAAATGCTATTAGCTTCTGTTAACATCCAATTTCTGGACATTCAAAAGGAGCAGTTTTAAAGCATAAAAGCTTAACCCTTCTGCTCGGCCATCCTTCGATGGGGCTATGAGCCATATTCCCACATTAATATCGAATATTAATGTTGGTTTTAAAGGCAATTTTGATAAAGATCGGCCATAAGGGTTAAATGATTTTATTGAGCAAATCAGTCTTTAGAATATTATTTACTCAAAATAATGTTCTGTTTAACTTTGGCTTTGCATTGTGCAAATGCCAAGTGTTTTTAACTCCATTCCATGTTTTTGTTTATCAGATCTGCAGTGAACAAGGATTCACCGAATTATTCTGATCATGACCAAAAACTTTTGTTTTGTCTTTTGTTTGTTTTGCATGTAAATAGTTCCTTAGCTTAGATTCTTTTGATCTTCATTTTGCTTATTAGTTTAGTTAAGTTTCACTAGCCTAGTAGAGAGGATTTGTTAATCGAAATATTTTGTTAATTCAGATAAACAGCATTACATAGTGACGTTCTCTGGATGTTCATTTTATTTCTGTTTATTAAATCCTTCAACTTGAAAAGAAGTGGTCACTCCTTTATTCTATGTGTGTGCAGGTTTTGCTGTTAAAAGATCGCTAGTGCTCGAATCATCCCTTTCAACCATTGTCTTGATATCAGCTTAACAGCTGATTATCACCAGACAGTACTTAACAGACAGAGGGTTATTTAGTAAACATTAAATAACTTTAAACAGTGTATAATTGCACAACATATCCAAACATGATTTAAGTGGAAGATTATTTTGTTAAGTGTTTTTAGTGTAACACAAGAAATAAAAAAATATATTTCTCATGTTTCAACCGTATGCTTAGCTAAATAGTATGGAAAAACCTAGTGTAAAGGTGTGAACATCTCTATTCATAGCTGCATAATCAGCAGACACGCACATCACAACCCCTAAATGCTGGTCTTTGAGCTAGAAATACACAATCTCTTCTTTTGTATGATTGATTGCTGCTATACATGGAAGATTGCTCAATTTGATTATTATGTTTTGTAATGGCAATGAGAAATGGTATCTTAACAAGTGGCCATAAAACACTTTTTGAAAAGTTCCTTTTTAAAAAAACAGAACGAGCAATTAAAAAGCAACGTGATGCAACTTGCAGAATTCAAAATATGGCAACTTAACGACACAAAAACATGCAGAGATAAAAAAACTGTTTGACATTTACCAATTTTGTAAATGATAATTGTTTAAGTTTTTCACTTTTTTGTTTGCATGTGTCTGTATGTGTTATGGAAAAATGTTGTGTTGCAATTTTTTGGACAGTTGAAAAATGTCTGTTCTATGCACTGATCTAACACACATTATAATGCAGAGCTGTAAATTATCTTTTCATGAACAGCATTGAAGGGGTGGGAGGTGTTGCAGCAAGTCGGCTTTTGGGAAGTGGATAAGACAAACGATAGTCTCATCAGGGCTTACAGACGCAGGAAACAACAACGGACGTTGAGGTTCATCACACTGCTAAGCAGAATCATCACTGGAAACCATGTGGCACGGTAGGGAAGCTAGTATTTTTATGAATGTCAAAAAAACGCCAAATTAGTCAGCTGACTGTAAGGAGATGACGCGGTCTGCTCATGCACTCTTTGTTATCTGAGAACCGTGCCACTGAGAAACCGGGCCGAGCCCGTACCTCGAACTGGTCTAGATTTAGCGCGGTTCAGTTGTGTCTGGCACGGTTCAGTTCAGTTTGCAATCCATATAAGGCCCGTTTACACTACACCTAAAAAACCGAGCCATGCCGAGACCAGTCCGAGCTTGGTCCAGTTACCAGGCCGAGCCTCGTTTCTGACGACCGTTTACACACAACGCTATCTCGGTTCCTTGGTTGCTCCTCGCCCCCTAGTGGCGACCTGCGGTACTACCGCTCTCTGGGATTATTGAAGGCGGAAGCAGCGAAACACACACAGCTGCGTCCGTAACATTCAGGAAGTTATGCTTGATATTGTGATATTTCGGTGTTTGCAGAGAGTCAGGGGAAGAAGGCAACCATTGGTGAATTTACTTGAGAAAGTTGGCTTTTTGGGAAGTGGATGAGACAAACGAACGTCTAAAGGCCCATTCATACCTCACGTAAAAGACGGATACGGATACGTGTGGAGTGTTTCATACGTTCTAACCATCGATTTCGTCCGTACTTTGACACGAAAATTGGGAGCTTACGCTTACGAACGCAACGGATCAATACGGAGCAATACTACCGGAAATGGTGGGGGCGCTATTGAGTTTGTAGTACAAAATGTCAACAAAACCACGAATAAGGTTGTAATTCTGGGTTTTAAACCATGGCGGGATTCGAGGAACAACTTGCGGAGCTTGTCCGCAACTACCCACACATATGATGTGTCGTGTCCGGGGCACAGGGACAAACAAAAAGTTTACTTAAGGAGCAAATACAACAAAATCACGTCTTGGACCGTTGCCATGTTTGATCAGTGACGAATCATTGGCGCCCAGCACTGCCACCTAGAGGACATATTGGTTATTGCGCACCTCAACGGACGGAGGTATGAAGGAGTCAACGGATAGAATGTACGGACAGAAATACGGACGTGCAGGCCAAACGTAGGGTATGAATGGGCCTTAATAAGGATTTACAGATGCAGGAAACAACGACAGACGCTGAGGTTCATTGCGCTGATAAGCAGAATCATCTCTGGAAACCGTGTGGCACGGTAAGGAAGCTAGTATTATTATGAATGTCTGAAATTTGTCTGAATGGAGTGTGAATCGGGACGTGCAGCCAGACACGCCGGAAAACCCGCTGACAGTCAGCTGACTGTAAGGAGATGACGCGGTCTGCTCATGCGCTCTTCGTTATCAGAAACCGGGATAAAATAGAACCAGGCCGAGACCTACCCAAGAGCTGGTCTGCAGTTAGCGCGGTCCGGTTATGGTTAGCGCGGTCTGGTTCAGTCTGCTGACCGTTTACACACAAGAGTTATCTCGGTTACCGAGCTCGGACTGGTCTCGGCTCGGTTAAAAAAGTGTAGTGTAAACGGGCCTTTAGACTCGATAGTTATCTCAGTTACCGAGCTCGGACCGTTCTCGGCACGGTTAAAAAAGGGTAGTGTAAACGGGATATTTGACTCTCTGGTGGCATCCGCCATCTTCTATGCTGTAGTTTGTTGGAGCAGCAGCTTATCTGTAGCTGAGAGGAAGAGGCTGTATAAGCTTATTAGAAAGGCCAGCTCTGACTTGGAATATCCCTTTGACCCAGTGCAGTTGATGGGAGACAGAGGGACTATAAGAAAAATAACATCACATGGACAATGTCTTCCACGCCATGCCTGGAGCTGTTGCAGAGCTGGAGAGCGCTTTCAGTGACAGACTGCTGCATCCTACATGCTCAAAGGAGCACTTTTGCAGGTTGTTTCATCCAGCTGCTGTTATACTTTAAAATATCTGCTGCTCACAACAGACTCAATAACTGTTTACAAATATGCAACTGGTTGCATGGGTTCTGATTAGATCATGAATCGTTTACACTGTCACCCACATACCAAGGTAAACTTGCAAATACCTTGGCTACTTCGTATGCTGTATTATCATGCATATTGCATATTATCTCACATTGTTCTGTAAATAGGCTGGTGTTTTTCCACTGTTTAACTTGAATATTTCATATTTTTACCTCAGTATGCTATATTATCAATTATTGTGCAATATTTACTCTGGTATTTATTTTCACTTTTATTTTTGGCCTTTCTAATAAAGCTCATCCTCTGTTGCTTTAGAACTAACTTTAGATTAGATTAGCTTGTTTTTTTTCATTTCTGTAAATCATGTATAACTCTTTTTGTGTCTTTGCCACTGTCATGCCCAAATTCCCCCATTGTGGGACAATAAATGAATTTCTCATCTTATCTTATCTTTTCTTATCTTAGGTGGCCCAGCAACAAATTTTATGTTTGAAAAGCCTAGAATCTCTGACAAGAAGACATGTACTGCATACACAGCAACATAACTCTACATGGTATGTTGATGGAAAAATTGATAATTGGTACTGCAAAATGTTTGTAAACAGGAAACATTCTGTGTTTTTATTACAGTAGGAATTATTAAAAGCAAAAGTGTATTTGCCCAGAAAAAGTAGTTAGATCATTCTGCACAGTATAAAGACTGACTCTATTACAAAAAACCTCTGTGCTCTTTTAGCTGTTGTGTATCATGTACCTGTTTTCATAAGCCCACACCCATAAATGTATATGCATACATATAAATATAAGTAAAAACATAATAACACACATTCACTCTGATACACACAGATAAATACACACAGCGAACATGTTCACTAGTAGCACTTTTAAAAACCCATTTTCCCCTTGGTTAGGCAAGCAGCAACAGTACTTGACTAATGGAAAACCCTGCTTCTAAATTAGGTCGTAGGAATTTTTATCTCACGCTCTCTGGTTGTTGTGAATTCTAATAAAGTTGCTTGTTCATCTTTGTAGCTACTACCAACTTTTTTGGCCCATAAGGAAACACCTTTCTCATAAGTAAATGTCATTGTAAATTAAGTCCTTCCAGCATAAATTGGATATTTGAGTAAAGGGTAAACATCCCCAACAAGGGATTTGTGAATAATTTGACAAATTGTCAAATCAAAGGAATTAAAAAGTTTAAGTATGCTTGCATGGAGTTTGATGAATGACACCAATCCACATGTACATGCCTCAATCCTTCGTCTTTTGAGGTATCTCCTCTATATACCTTTTATGATTACTTATCTCTAGTTCAGATAATTTTTTGTAACATCAGACAAGTTTATGCTGTAATTTTCATGAATTGTATAAGCCACATATTTTAAATGCAGAGATGTTTATTCTTGGTTCTAACATTTAATGTTTATTTAGGCTATGTTACATTGTAGATACAGTGTGTATGGCAGATTACAATATTACATGTTGTCATCATTATCGTGGTATATTTTATTTCAGTTTCCCCTTTCTACATTATTGAACTTGTGGACAAAGATTAATGGTCTTCTGAGTCTTAATGGGGAAAAAAAGTGTTGAACCTGGTTGCCAGTTCCTCTTCTGCGCAGTGTGAAGAGGGAAAGACAGTACAAAAGGACTTTTAGTAGGCTGACCATATTGTGATTTGCAAAAACGAGGACCCAGTCGTGAAACACTTTAATGATACTCTGTTTACTTAAAGAAGGCTTATGACATGCCTTCTCTGTGTGGTGAGAATGAATAGGTAAATAGCCAATTTAGCATAAGCTTTCATAAATCTAGAAGAATATAAATTACTTCTAAATCTCTGAAATTAAAGAAGCATAGAAAACACTGACTCTTCTGAATTAGAAAATTAACTTGGAACAATAATAGCTGACTTTGAGTCATACAGGACAAATAAATAAACAAAAGTCTGAAATCATATTCTGAGAAAACCAATATACTATTCTTCTGTAAGCAGTGTCACAAAGACACTTATTTACCAAACAAATGTTTGAAAGACAGTCTTTACTTTTCTTCTTCATCGTGACTTTTTTAACTATCTTCCTTGTCTCCTCATCCATATTTTACTGTAGAACTGATCTTACTTTACACAGTCTTTTTCATTCTTGTAGTCTGTTTCTGTTTTTAAAGCATAAATGTACAAGTTTTGCACAAATCATGATGTCACCCAGCTCAGTTCTCACTCCTTTGGCTTTTTGATTACGCTTTTTAACTGATAACTATGAAGCATTTTTTTTCTTATGCAGCAAATTTTCCCTTACTGCCCAATCTCCTATTCTTATTTTGCATTTTCTTAGGCTGCATAATAAGGTATGAGTACACCAACAAACAGATCTATGGCACCATACACAGAAACACATATGCCAGCTGTGTACATGGTGCACACTGCCAGGAATTTGCGCCGACCAGGAGGGACATTGTTTTGAGGTTTTCTTGTAAAGCTACACTTGCACTTTGACATCTTGTAAACAGCAGCCAGCAGCAGTGCTAGCAGCGCTGCCCTGCAGTTCCATCAGTGAGTGGAGAAGAACCACCCACATAGCAACAGCCCGGGGATGGAATCACACAAAAGAAAGGCTGCCCTATTCAATGCATCGATTGGAATAGGGTATTGAAAATTGCAGTGAATTTAAGAACATGCTTCCTATTTGGTCCCATGAACAACTATAAGAACCGGACATTTACATGAATCTATGCATCCGCCCTGGATGCCCCAGACAGAACATAAAAAGTGGACCTGTCTGGACAAAAGAGGACTTTTGGTCTCCCTTCTTTTAGTGAATGTTTTTTACACATCTGGCTCAATATTATTTCTTCAAGTAACCAGGAGAAATTGAGGATTGAAGGTGGATGGAAGATCAACCGATGATACACTTCAAAGCCAGGAACAGAATTCACAGAGCCAAGTGCACTATTGATTCTACGCTGCCAGCTTGGTGTCTACACATACTTACAAAACCATGGGACACCTGAATCATCCAAAGGGGTGTTACTTTATCTGTAAGGGTGTAACACAATCTTGTTTTGCAAGATCTATTGATTGTAAAATGCTACAAAATTTCTCATAAAATTTAAAAATACCAACTAAATTCAGGGGCAGTAGCCCGAAACTTGATACCAATTTACTTGGTATAGATATACTACTTGCTTCAGTCTATGCTGTATTCTGTAGGGTAGACGGGGCATTACGATTCATTAAATAAATGCATCAATATGTTAAACCAATGCCAATTGTGATCAAAAATTTCAAGGGCCGACCTTCTCATATTGTGCACTTTAAAACCCAGGAAAATGACCTGCTAACTAAGTTGCTACTATGACTCTGGTTCAGAGCTTTGACATGGCGCTAAACCTAAATGCTAAAAGTCTGAAATATTTAGACTGATCAAACCCTTAATGGAATAATTCCACACTGACCATAATTTTTTTCTTTTATTTGTCAAGTTATAAAAACTAGGCATTTTCAGTGCATTTTTGGAATTAGGACCACTTCAGATATACTTTAGAATAAATTGAGCATACAAACAGTGGAGAAGCCAAATTAAGATTAATGTGTCATAAATTTAACTCAGATTCTTTAAAACCAGGGCTTTGAACCGATTTTTTTCCCCAATCGGTTCGGTCCGAACAGAAATGGAATTATAACGTTTCCGGTTATGAGTTCCACCAATAAATTGACGTTCCCGAACTGGTTAGAACAAAAAAATACTGTTCTCGGAACGGTTAATTTCGTTCCTGTCAGCTGTTTGGAATGAGCGTTTTACTTAACGATGGATCGTAATTTACCTCTTATTTAAGATGTGTAGCTCTAGTGGAGACACCGCTCTCTCTCCATTCAGTCAGCGAATGTGTGATGTGATGTCACACAGGAAGTGAACCTCAGCCGTCATGGTAAAGGCCCATTCATACCTGACGTAAAAGACGGATACGGATACGTGTGGAGTGTTTTATACGTTCTAACCGTCGATTTCGTCCGTATTTTGACACGAAAATTGGGAGCTTACGATTACGGACGAAACGGATCAATATGGAGCAATACAACCGGAAAATGGTGGGGGCACTATTGAGTTTGTAGTATAAAATGTCAACAAAATCACGAAGATGGTTATAATTCTGGGCTTTAAACAATGACTTTAAACAATGGCGGGATTCGAGGAACGACTTGCGGAGCGTCAATCTCTTTTTTTACTTTTCTTTCGCTTACGGAGCAAATACAACAAAATCACGTCTTGGACCGTCGCCATGTTTGATCAATGACGAATTATTGGCGCCCAGCACTGCCACCTAGAGGAAATATTGGTTATTGCGCACCTCAACGGACGGAGGTATGAAGGAGTCAACGGATAGAACGTACGGACAGAAATACGGACGTGAAGGCCACATGTAGGGTATGAATGGGCCTTAACGTGCGCAGGAAATTAATTACTTTTTTTTTTAGTTAATTAGGCAACGAAAACTTTGAGGAACTAAATAAACCGGTATTAACCGGTTACCATTATTTTTAAATAAGTGTTCCAGTTCCAGAACATAAAAAATAATAACGTTTCCGGTTTCGTTTCTGTTCCCTGTAAAATACAAAAAGTTCCCGGTTTTCGTTTTCGTTCCTTGAACCGGTTCAAAGCCCTGTTTAAAACACAGCTTGATTTGTGGAACCTTTGGTCGATTTAACAAAACACAAAATAGCAGGAGTAAATTTTCTTAAAATATTTCTAAAATTGAATTCATTCTAGTAATCCATATTTCATGTATCATCTTGTATTGATTCGTCTTGTGAGCTAAATGTATCCCCACTGGTCCTGAGTCACCGAATTCTATGATTCAAGTCTTCGTACTGAATCTAAAATTGGGAGTCCAATGTGGAGCAACCTGAATCATCTGAATCCTTATTCTGGTTGCTGCTAAGGGCAAAAGACAAATTAGTGGACACACAAAAACATTTAGGACTCACCAGAAAGACTGCAGATTAAGATAATTAGAATTAGTTGGCAGTCATATTATTAAGTTTACTGACTTCAGTCACTATGACTATGCATGTCAATAGTAACAATACAACCCTCCATCAAGGGTGGTAAGAACCCACTATATTCTTTCTTTTCAGTTATTTTATTTATTTATTTATTACTCTTTGTGCATTACCATGCTCTGATTCCACTGACAAGTGGTGGACTTCTGGGTGAAAGGGGGTCAACAACGCAGACTCAAGCGACTCAAGTAAACTGCATTGCTTTAACTCAGATTAACCCAAATGCATGATCGACTGAGTTTACCACTTATCATTTTTATGTTATTTATTTTATATTTTTTTATTTCTGAACATTTGCAGAATTTATTCAGTATCCTTCAAATACTTGTTGCCAGAACATGTTTTGCCTTTTAATTTTTTTTTTTAATCTTGATCTGGCCTGAAAGCAACCATCATTATCTTCAGTCACTCTGTTAGTTGAATTAGAGATGCACGTGATCCCATCAACAGGGACTTTCTCATCTTATAAGGAACAATCCACCTATTCATTTCTAAGGGAACATTCCCTCACCTATGGCCCTGAGGTTGAAATACATTTCTGCAAGTCCCCTTTTTTATATCTTCAGGTTCTTTTGTGATCTTAATCTGACAACTATTCCCTTAGAGCCAGAGATAGTGGGTGTGTAAAATGTGTGTTCTTCCTTCCTGTTGCTTCTTTCACACTGTCTTTTAAGATGACTTTTTAGCACTCCCACCTGTCATCCGGACTATCACTGCAACAGTTGGTGTCGTCCACTCTCTTGTGTCAGTCAGTGTTTGGGCTCTTGTAATATCGACTCTGTCTTGTCTGCTCTAAAGGTGTCTCAGTGGAGTTCTCCACAATTTTGCTCACAGTTTGAATTGTTCATCTGTATGTTGAGCTTACATATAGCTGCAGAGTTAACCTGACACTAACCCAACAGGACTCTGTCGTTATCTTCTATATAGTCTCAAACCTTATTTTCTCACATTGCTTCTGAGAATTCAGTGATTATAGGAGCATATTAACTTTAGACTTTGAAGATTACTTTAACATATGTCACAATCTTCTGTAGTAGTTATACACAGGAAATGACAGGCATGTATTACATTTGTATTCAAATTGATAAGATAGTCCTACACACCACATAATGAGATTTTGAGTTATAGAAGAGCAAAAACAGAAAACACTGCTTTAAGCATCCATTCAGGTAGTGGCAACAGGTTTTTAGAGTTTTGGGAGAAAAAAACAATTCCACCTGTTTACTATTGAAACCAAGGTGGGATCAGGATGTGGAGTAAATGTTTTAATTAGAAAGTAGGTTTTTCATAGCATCAGTGTCCAGGATATTTAAGACATATGTACATATTGAAAAAAAAAAGGTCTTCCTATTGAGCTGGCTGTCATCATTCTGTAAGAAAAATATCAGAGGTTCATAGTGCAAGTTTTGAAGTTACATATCATTTATTTTCTTTCCCATACATGGACCTACAATTGCCCGACAAGCGTGAAGTATAAACAAATGCTGAACATTTATATCTCTTGTTAACTCAGAATGCCCATCCTAAGATGGGCCTTTAACAACAAAGCTATTTAAAACACATTTGTTGTGGCACTTTCTATTGGCACCAAACTAAAAGGTTGTCTACAGTTTATAATGAGCCTGGACTGCATCTAATAATTTTAGTTCAAAATGTAGAGTGCTTAGGCTAAATGCACATTGGAGGCGTCAGACGCACGTTGAAAACCACTATTCTTTTTCTATCAAAAACTGTTTGATAGATACTCACCGTGTTTGGTCGATGACAGATGCTTCAAGAAATGATACCCAGCAATATATTTTTTAACCTATTCTATTCAGAAGCAACAACTATTCCGATAAAAGTTTGAAGTCTAGTGAAGTGACTTATGAGACAACTCTTGCAAGCTAGTTCTAGCTCACGTCATTTCGACCTGTGCTTCTGCACCACATGTAATCTATCACACACTCTGCAGATTATATTAACTATACCTAAACAAGTTGGACAGTCTATTTATGCTCCCAAGTACTGGGAAAAAAGATAAACAAATGTTCCTTTTTTATGTTTTTATAAACTATTTTTTTTAAATAATTCTAACATTGTGTTTTAACAATCTTTGTTAAGTGTGTGCAGTCTCTATTTTATTTGTGAAAATACAAAAAAGGGGCATTTTCAATGTTGTCTTTTTTTTACCACCTCATAATTACACATGAATAAAAGCCATAACAAATGTCCAAACTTTTTGGTACATGGGCCAGAATTGTCAAGTCAAAAGAACTCATGGGCCAAAAACAGTAAAAAATGTTTAAAACCAAAAGAAAATATGCAAATTTTTTTACCTGCTCTAGAAAATGTGATCATTTAAAATAAATTAGTCAGATGTTCTGTAAAAAAAAAGGGTTTTGCTGATTTGTCATATGAAAAGATGATGATCCAGTTTGCAAATATTTTCAAGTATTCCTTTATCCTTGGGTCTGGTCGCCACTACCTGCATCTTCTGGTCCCCTGCCTGTTCCTGCCTGTTCCTGCCTGCGTTATCTGCCAGAATAATATATATAAATATATATTTATATATATATATATATATACAGTGGGGCAAAAAAGTATTTAGTCAGCCACCAATTGTGCAAGTTCTCCCACTTAAAAAGATGAGAGAGGCCTGTAATTTTCATCATAGATATACCTCAACTATGAGAGACAAAAGGAGAAAAAAAAATCCAGAAAATCCCATTGTCTGATTTTTAAAGAATTTATTTGCAAAATATGGTGGAAAATAAGTATTTGGTCAATAACAAAAGTTCATCTCAATACTTTGTTATATACCCTTTGTTGGCAATGACAGAGATCAAACGTTTTCTGTAAGTCTTCACAAGGTTTTCACACACTGTTGCTGGTATTTTGGCCCATTCCTCCATGCAGATCTCCTCTAGAGCAGTGATGTTCTGGGGCTGTCGCTGGGCAACACGGACTTTCAACTCCCTCCAAAGATTTTCTATGGGGTTGAGATCTGGAGACTGGCTAGGCCACTCCAGGACCTTGAAATGCTTCTTACGAAGCCACTCCTTCGTTACCCGGGCGGTGTGTTTGGGATCATTGTCATGCTGAAAGACCCAGCCACGTTTCATCTTCAATGCCCTTGCTGATGGAAGGAGGTTTTCACTCAAAATTTGACGATACATGGCCCCATTCATTCTTTCCTTTACACGGATCAGTCGTCCTGGTCCCTTAGAAGAAAAACAGCCCCAAAGCATGATGTTTCCACCCCCATGCTTCACAGTAGGTATGGTGTTCTTTGGATGCAACTCAGCATTCTCTCTCCTCCAAACACGACGAGTAGAGTTTTTACCAAAAAGTTCTATTTTGGTTTCATCTGACCATATGATATTCTCCCAGTCATCTTCTGGATCATCCAAATGCTCTCTAGCAAACTTGAGACGGGCCTTGACATGTACTGGCTTAAGCAGGGGGACACGTCTGGCACTGCAGGATTTGAGTCCCTGGCGGCGTAGTGTGTTACTGATGGTAGCCTTTGTTACTTTGGTCCCAGCTCTCTGCAGGTCATTCACTAGGTTCCCCCGTGTGGTTCTGGGATTTTTGCTCACCGTTCTTGTGATCATTTTGACCCCACGGGGTGAGATCTTGCGTGGAGCCCCAGATCGAGGGAGATTATCAGTGGTCTTGTATGTGCTCCATTTTCTAATAATTGATCCCACAGTTGATTTCTTCACACCAAGCTGTTTACCTATTGCAGATTCAGTCTTCCCAGCCTGGTGCAGGTCTATAATTTTGTTTCGGGTGTCCTTTGACAGCTCTCTAGTTTTGGCCATGGTGGAGTTTAGAGTGTGACTGTTTGAGGTTGTGGACAGGTGTCTTTTATACTGATAACGGGTTCAAACAGGTGCCATTAATACAGGTAACGAGTGGAGGACAGAGGAGCCTCTTACAGAAGAAGTTACAGGTCTGTGAGAGCCAGAAATCTTGCTTGTTTGTAGCTGACCAAATACTTATTTTCCACCGTATTTTGCAAATAAATTCTTTAAAAATCAGACAATGTGATTTTCTGGATTTTTTTTTCTCCTTTTGTCTCTCATAGTTGAGGTATATCTATGATGAAAATTACAGGCCTCTCTCGTCTTTTTAAGTGGGAGAACTTGCACAATTGGTGGCTGACTAAATACTTTTTTGCCCCACTGTATATATATATATATATATATATATATAAAAATATGGCAGTTTTCGGTGTTGCCTGCAAATTACCGTGAACAGCCATTAACCTGAACTTCCACGACAATCTACAGTGCCGCATAGTGACGAAAATCACACTTTTCATGCAGTGATAGTGCAAAAATAATGGTGCAAAAAGGCATTAGTTTGAACCACTACTTTCAAACAAGTAAAATCGCTTGTGATTGGTTGGCATATATATATATATATATATATATATATATATATATATATATATATTTATATATATATTTATATATATATATATATATTTATATTTATATATATATATATATATGCCAACCAATCACGAGCGATTTTACTTGTTTGAAAGTAGTGGTTCCATCCAATACTCAGTAAGAACATTCAAGCCTGGCCTGGCCACGTGTGGTTTTGCTGCCAATCACGAGCGATTTTACTTGTTCGAAAGTAGTGGTTTCATCCAATACTGAGTAGGTTATTCAAGCCAGACCTGGCCAGCCGCGCGGGTTCGCTGCATTCATATGCTAATTAGGGACATTAGTACAGCTGATCGCTCTCCACATACGTCATTGTCCGGTTCCGACAATTTGTGGCACTGACAAACGGCGACAAGCGCGGGTTGCAAATTGTCGTTAACTGACAAAAATGAGGGAGATCTGCGGTAGTTTACGGGGACGAAAATCTCACTTTTCATGCAGTGTATAAACATGTTTGAACATTCTTCTGCACACTTTTTTAAAAACTGTTTTACTCCTGCACTGTTACATTCTTATCACTGCTGCACTTTATATTGAAATGTTATTTTATTTCAATTGCAATCTCATTACATTGTCGTAAACTGTATGTAACAAAATTTCGTTTTGTATGCACTCTGTACATACAAAATGACAATAAAGTTTGTCTAAGTCTAAGTCTACAAACGTGACAGTATTTGGGTCAGTTCTTTGAAAACACTTGCTGTAATTAGCCAATTTTAATAATTGAATTCAAAGCAGATTTTAATGCACCAAAGTCTGCATTTGAGTAATCAAATGTCATTGGATAGATGTGATCCTATTTACTACGAAACTAAAGAAAATCTCTAAAGTGTGTTTATTAATAGATTAATATTTTGTGTTGTACTTAGCATTTTCAATTGTAAGATTTTAACTTTTCTGTAATAATTTTGCCCTAATTAAAAAGTTAAAGCTTCCATCTGCATCAGCCAGATGGACCAAATCTTTCTTGAAATGCAGTTGGGGGGGGGGCACCCAAAATCAGTACAGGGGCCACACTTTGGACATGCCTGCTATAGGCAAACCTGGAAAGTGATCATCCATTCTATGAAACATATTGTGACTTGTGAAACCTTTCCTCTATTCACAACAAAAAAGTGAACTTCTAGTTGTCCCCCAAATTTTGCAAAAGTCTTGCCCCATTCTGTTGTATTGAGTTTCGTGAGATGCATGTCGTCATATACCTATAAGCAACTGGGACCAAATACAACCACCAAAAAAACAAAAAATTAAAACCATAGTTATCTTTTTCTTAAAAAAGCAATAAGTAAAATTTCATTATTTTAGAGCTAAAAAACAGTTTTATGAAGAACTAAAAGGTATCCTTTTAAACGTCACACACTATCTTGTTGTGTTGCGATGGATTGGTCCAGGGTGACAGCTCAAGGTGAAATCTCTTGTTTGTGGCCGCTCCAGGTCGCTTCTGAACGGCTTCTTCAGCGTCCCTGCGCTCAGCACTGTAGGGACCTCCGCATGGCTTGCAGGGAGGCAGTTCACGGCTTCTCTGGTGTGACCGGGCTCGGTGCTGTGGGGGCCTCTTTTCAGTGCTTGCAGAGGCGCAGCTCGACTCCCTCCAACTGCAGGAAACTGCTTCACGCAGTCTCATACCTGCTTTTCTGCAACAGCTTAGAAAAATCAGAAAGAACTGGTTTCGGTGGCTGCTTAGATATCTGTTTTCACAAAAAGCGGACCGTACTTAGCATTTGGTTCCGGTCTGAGCCCATGTTTGCGGGTCTCTCAGATGTGAACTCCCCCTCTCCAGGGTCCATGGACAAAAGAGATCGATGGGGAACAGGAGTATGGCAGTGGACGTTCTGCTGTGAAGGGCAGTGCTTAGGAGGCTCCTATTTCTCATGGCTTTCAGATTAGTCCTGTTTATCAGATTATTCTTACTCCTGACTTGTATAGCACTTTATCAATTCCAGAGGACCCCAAAGCGCCTTACACTACAGTCAGTCATTCATCCATTCACACGCTGACAGCGGTGAGCTAAATTGTAGCCACAGAAGCGAAGCTGCCACCAGGCCCTCTGACCAACATGACCAGCAGGCAGTGCAGGTGATGTGTCTTGTCCAAGGACACAACAACTGAAACAGTCGGAGCGAGCGTTCAAACCAACAGGCCAAACTCCCTAGCTCCTAGCTAGGGAGTGTAAAGTGACAGTTACCGTTATACCCTTTTTTACTATGTTGTTCAAAATTGCCTGATACACAGTGATGGTTCACAGAATGTACATAGTTAAAATTAGTAATTATTGTTTTAACCATTATATTATTATGGTAAACCGATATTCAGATCTTTATGATATTAGTTAGAGACACAATCTCCGCTTCAATAACACCTTAAAATTGCCCATTTTTAATCAGTTTTACAAACCCTAATTTGATCTGTGCTCTTTCAGTTGAATAGGTTACCAGTCCATCACAGTGCCATTAAAGACACATAGCCATTCATGCTTAAACTCACACCTGAAAGCTATTTTTAATAAAAATACCAAGCCTGTTTTTTGACTGTTTGATGAAACATGAGTACTAATGAAAAACCCACAAATGCACAGGGAGAGCATTGAAATTCCACATTAGATTTCAGTGTAACTCCCAGAACCAAACATTGCCAAAATCTATACAATATTGTTCATTTCACAAAGTATCGGGGAAGTACAAAAACTGCTTTTTAATGATTAACTAGTCAGAGAAGCTAAGGAACAGAAGAATGAGAAGACACTTTTTTGACAGTTTTTCATTATTTATGGTATTATCCTCCAGCCAGTTTTTGCTCTCTCTCTCTTTCATGGTCTAACTGTCGGCGTAGGGATAAAATCCCTCTTTCCTGAAAGCTTAGCAGAGATTATTCCAGTGCCATAGGGGAAGGTGGAAAGGGTGCTGAGATGCCACATTACAGATGTAGTGGACGTTAACGTGAATTTAATGGGCCCAGGGTTGAGGAGAAGAGGCAGGAAAGAAAGAAAAGTCAATGTCAGCACTGACACCCTTCTTCTTATTTGTTCCATTGCTCCTTGATGTCATCTTTTCAAACCTAAACCTGCCTTTCTTTCTGTTTATTCCTACAAACTTGCTTATGTTTTCAATTTATCTACCTAACTAGCTACCTTTTCTTTGTTTAATTGTCTTATTTTCCTCATTTACTCCAGCATTGTTGCTTTCTTTTTAGGGACATACTAATAAATTTATTTAAAAAAAACAACAACATCCTCTTAACTCACTTCCTCACATCACTTATTGCCATCCCAACACTAAATTAATCTCACACACCATCAATCCTGGCAATTTATCTGCTTTGCCTCATGTATCCTTTTGAATTTGTAACAATGCAAAATCAAATTCACAATCACCCAAAACTTCCTTCAGTCTATGATTTTTTTATCTATCCTTTTCTTCACATTATAGTATAAGTTTTATCCAAAAGGAGAATGTTAAGATTTTCATTAAACTTGGCCCCAAAACAGTTATGACTGCTAGAATCAGTTATTGGCTCAAAGCAGGCACTAGAATCTGATATGACCATTTTACCACAAGTTCAGTTTTATGAATGAGACATACTGACTGAGACACTACATATTGAATCATCTTCATTCATACGATTATTCTAAAAAGCTACATCAAAACCAGGAACAAGTCTCCCTAGGGCCATTTTGAGTTATTTACATATTCTGAAAGAGTGAAATCAAAGCTTTCCAATGATGTCAAACTTGTGGAAATCAACAAAGAATTGAAGACGATGTGACCATTTGAATGTTGGCACTCTGCAAAGATTAGTGAGAAAACAGGCCTCAAAGTTTATTTAGAATCACCCCCAGCTAGGGGAGTGTTAACAAAAGCTGTTGATTTGAATTACTTCGCATACCTTGCAGCAACACCTCCCACCCCTTCAATGCCTGTCAACAGAGGGTCCAGATCAACCCACAGCACTATTTTTCAATGTAAAGATAATTTACAGCTCTGCATTACAATATTTGTGTTAAAATTGTGTTAGATCAAACATCTTTCAACTGTCCACATGAAAAAGTACAAAACGTCTGCGGTTGTTTTATGTAAATTCAACAACTCTGCTAATGTCAGATTTTCTACTTTGAATAAAGCTTGTTGCAAGTAAACACATGTCCTATTCAGATTATTTAAGTTTGAGCTCATATAAACTGTGAATTCAGAATACTTTCTTTCCTTTTAATTTGAAGGCATTTCAATCCGATCAGAGAACGTTGCGCAGGTAAACAAGCTCCTGTAATAAACCAGCTAACAGCCGCATTAGACAAGCTACCAGACTGATTGACATCAAGGCAGCACCCTGAAGCACAACTTCGGCCATGCAGGACTCCACTCACAGCCGGCGAGCCGTGCGCTGTTGGGGTTTTCTCACTCTGAAACGCAACAAACGTTGGATATTGTAACGACTTACCCTCATCAATGACTCCATGTTGTTTCAGCCCCTGTATCATCACTATGGTGTTCTCGTGCCATGTCAAATCTAGCACTTTCCTTCTTTTTGGTTTTGTGAAGTGCGGCGTGCTCAGTGTTGTATAAAGTACTGAAATCTCGGAGTCAAGTAAAAGTATAAGTACTTCTCCAAAATATGACTTTGGTAAAAGTCCAAGTAACTGACTGAAATGTTACTTGAGTAAAAGTCTTAAAGTCTTAAATGTCTTGTACTTAAGTATGAAAATTACTGTAAAAATAGATGTACTTAAGTAATGTAATAAAAAGTATAAGTAAAAAGTAAAACAAAGCACATGCAGTTTGATTGACATTTTTTAGATTTTGGTAAACTTTGAAAGTCAAATTCACTTAAAATAATATAAACAACCAAGTCCAAGAGAAATTTAGACCAAGTTTAGACAGAAAATACAACCTTTTTGTAAGCTTTCAGTTTTCCTTCTTCAAGTAAGGTCAGTGCTAAGCAACCAATACACAACCAAGTGCAGGCAAAGGTGGTGTATACTAAGAACATGGTGAAGTGATAAACCATGCTTATTTAACCTACAGGAAATGGTAAACCTGCTAATAGATACACCTGCAGGCCGGCCAGCGGACAGCTTTGCTAGGGCCCGGGACAACACAGTCTTTTTGGGCCCCCCCTCTACACCTGCCGCCAACACACCACACACACAAATCTTTGTATTTTATACTGGATATTTTCAACCCAGCTATTGAATTTAGTGCACTAGATGATCTTTTCTTCATAAGAGAACAGCAAGCACTGCAGCCAAAATATGGCCTTTTTTTACCTGCTGTATATCAGCCAGCCCATAACAATTTTTTCCCTTCCATTGCAGGAAGTAGAATATGTTAGATACTTTGGGAATTCTCTGCCCTCTCAATCGGCTAGCTCCGGCCCTGGTTTATACTAATTTATTAATGGGCAGTGTGGAAATCTATGAACAATAAAACCAATGTAAATTGTGTTTCTTTGTTTTATTTGTCTTTATCCTAATTCTAGAAGTAGAAATAGTCAAATGAATAACACTATTATTTTGTGGAACCCTAATCATACTATTATAACTACGCAAAGGTCTAAACAAGAGTAGCAACTGCCTCAAATGGTCGAAAATAAATGAAAGCAACAATAACAACGAAATAATGGTAAAAGTGACACTCACCTTTTTCAGACGGCTGTGGCTAAGAATCTGAATTTGTATGACCTACAGTCTTTGCTTTTCCATCTTTCCAGCAGTCTTCAGAACTCCTGCCTGGCACAGAATATTTAGTTTTATAGAGGAAATTAGGTTTTTGTTGATAAAATGTGTTATATTTCAGAATTAAATGCTATTTTGAGATATTAACGTTGGTTACTTACATTTCTCAAGTTCAACAATTCAAAACTTTCTCTGCTGCTTCTGTTCAGAACTGCACTCAGTAGCTTTCACCTATTTTAGTGCAGATAATATTTAGTTTCTTAACTGGGACTAGTTTCGTAGTCTAGTATTAATTGTGGTAACGGCTGTATCCAAGTTAAAATCAAAACTGAAATCTCGTGCTCAAAGCACGTACGCACACGTACACACACACAATAGAAAACAGCCAATCAGGAAGAGGGAAGGCGGGATTTAAGACACAACCAATGAGAGCGGAGTTAAAGGGGGGTCAATCAAAGGCCAGGCGCGTTAGTGATTGGCTGCGTGGAGCGCCAGGCCCCGCCCCCGCTGGCGCACAGCAACTTTGAAATGACACGCCGAGCGCTTCAAACGGAGGCGCTACGGGCGACGTCTGGCAGAGCCAAACCGACACTTTTTTTGTAACGAGTAACTAAACCAAACATTGAAAATGTATCGGAGTAAAAGTATGCAATTAAGTACGGAAATATAGTGAAGTAAAAGTAAAAGTAATCAAAAAATTTTATACTTGAGAAAAGTATAAAGTACTCCAAAATATACTTAAGTACAGTAGTGAAGTATTTTTACTTCGTTACTATACAACACTGCGCGTGCTCCATATCTTTTGAGGACTTAGTTCAAGCCACAGTCTCTGTGTTGTTATTTGTAGAATTTACTACAAAAAAGCAGTATTAGAAAATACCGCCTCGTTTATATCGCTCTGACAGCAGCCAGTCAGACAACCAGCATTGACGAACGCTTGCAGATGAGGTAAATGGCTCTGCGACATGGCAAGTGACGCATTAATCGCGCAACACAGCGAATGATATTCGTTGCCACAGTTTTTTTTTGATTTTTATAAATTTTATTGATCCGTTGTTGCAACCCTATAGCGGTTAAGTTATTGTGTACTGCGTTCATGTTAATTCTCGCCTCTCTGCCGCAGGTCCAAGCTTTATTCATCGTCTTCAGTTAATGCCAGTTGGAAACTATGAATGCTTGACAAAGTTGTGCAGCCATTTCAGTGCTCCTGATACAAAATATGCAATGAGTCCTGTATCTATTTCCTGGTCAACATGCTGAGCAAACCACAGTTCAGCTCTGAATGATCTGTTCAGCTCTGTCCCTCTTCATTAGTCACAGAAACTCAGGTGCCATCCAGACGAAGCTGGGTTTGGTTGGTCCAAATAAAAGTTTATTCTCTTACTCCAGCAGTGATTGTAGTCACCATTTTTCTTCTTCCTATAGCACAACTTCCGTGCATACCATGGTACTGCACCACCCACTAACATATTACAACGCCTATTACAGCTTGTCTGGCTTCAGGCGGTTTCATCATTAAGCTTGTTACATACTCCTTGAGAACAAAGTTAATTTTGGCTCTGTATATTCATACTGCACAATACGCTCAGCTGATGAAGTCAGTCCCACATTACTGAAGATTGATTGATCGGGCGGGGGATGGGGGCACAGAGCTGAGCTTTGAGCTGGCGGGAGCTGAAAATTGAGGAGCAGACAATAGGTCATGGTGTACTCTGGCATTATTTGGAAAGACTGCGAACACCGGGACGTGTGGTTCTATGGCGGCAGGACTGCCCAGCTAGGATGATTTATAGAGTAAACGCTGGAACATAGCTGAATTAGCACGTTGAACTGCTTAAACTACCAGAGTTGAACTGCAAGACTGTGTGACTGCAGTTCCACAGATGTGAGACATGTCCGTTTCTCCAACTTAAACACAGCCATCTAAATCTTGTCCAATCACAATACAGTGGTTGGACACCCCTTGAGAAAAAAGTTCTGCCCTGACGTTGTGTCAAGAATAAGCAGGGAGACCCTCAAAGACAGGGCTGGGAAAACAAAATGACATCATTCTCTTGGAGTATGTAGCGGCCTTTATACTCAAACTTTTCTGTTCAGAAATCCTTATTCGGCTTTGTCAGCTTTGTGTGGATGTGGCCTCAGTTTCTCTTTCAAACAGGCTAAGTAGCTGCATAAGTAGCCATCTGCTTTCTTCAAGCATGCAGCTTATTGGCCAACATGCATAACAAAAGACTGCACGGAGCCACCAAAGGTGGTATACAAATGAGGTGTGGCTTTCCCCACCTAGTAATGCCAGTCCCGGTCAGCTGGATTTCAAATTGAAGACAACGCAAATTTAAACACAAAGTTTACCATTTTAAAACCCTCAAAAGAGTCTTTTAAAGCACTGAGGGGTTTCTTTCTAACTTCGACTGGAATATTTTGCAATAAAATAAAATCACTGTTTTCTCAGAAATGTAAGGTTTTTCACCATTTTCTCCATTTGCGCTCTGCCAACTTGTTCCTACTTTTGCCATGGCGAATCACAAATTCTAAATACAATATATAGCATAATGTTTGTATGTGTTAAATTTAATATTTTGTCTGAAATAAATTATTCATTAATTTATCCAAAAAGAATCAGATTTGGCTAAAACAGGTATAAGCAAGTTAAAGCTTTGCAAAACCTTGAGTTCAGAATTCACTGCATAATAATAGTCAAAACAGGTCAAAATAATTTTTATTGCATATTTAAAAACAAGAATTTAACAACATGCTGAAAAAGGTATAAATTCTCTGTATTGAAAACAGTAAAAAAGTGGTTGTAAGGTTGTATTGCACAATATGTATTCCAGCTATCCACAAAGCTGTTTGAAGCTACAAATTGTACAGTTGGTACTAAAAGTATTTATTGAGATTCCTGCACTCACAGTACTGTTTAAATAACATGAAAAAATTGTTGGACAAGCTTGTTTTAATCAAATGGTGCTTAGAGGGTAACGTAATGAGGTGCAATGGGTTTTCTTTTGCCATCTGTACAGTAAAAAGACAATCAGAAAATAAAACAACTAACGTCTGTAGTAACATGTGAGCATCAGAGCCCTTCTTCTCTTTTTACTGCCAATATCTGCTGTGCTGCCTTGGCTACAGATGGTTTGGAACACCAGAAAACAGATGAGAGCATAAATCACTCAAACATACCTGCATGCACACAAGATAATAACCAGGTATGAACCTCGCATGTGTTCACATGTACAGGTGGTTGTGCAATCGCTCACATCATGAACCCGAAATGATTAATATTTCAGGATTAGTTTGGTTTAGATGGGAGTCCACCTTGAAGCTGGAAGATCCATGCTCTCAGAGCAGTAACCAGAATTTGTACCGGCAGCTTTTTTATCCCTCAAACACAGGGTGTGTTGATGATGATTAGAGTTAAACACGTACAGAGTCGGGAAATAGGTGAAGACTGGATTTATAATATGAAACTGCAATAGAGTAGAGGTGAAAGAAGAGTGATCAAAGAGTTCAGTACTAACTACTTCTGCAACAATTCAGCACCATGCCTTGCTGTGGCAGTGTGCATACAAGTGGATATAAAAGGGGCCCAACTCTGTTCTGCCTTTTAGCAGAATTTGGCCTTTTGCTTGGCATTTTGTTGCACAGCTTAGCTCGTCAGACACATCTGAGATGACCATAATCTTTTAGCCGTTAGACTTGGAACATATTTATGCAAGGGAATATATTTGAAATGGAAACATCTTGAAAAAGTATCCCATGCTGAAAACTCCAGAGATAGCCCAGCCTAACCGTAGCCAGTTGTTTAGAATCCACCTACTGTACATTTTGCCTGCAATAAGAGGAAGTTATTTAGTGTTACTACTGAACAAGGTTTTTAAGGTATGAACAAGGATCAAACCAGATTCTGTCTTACATTACACATATTTTTGAAGCCAGGTTGTCTTGGTCTTAGTAATTTCTGGGAATGAAAATAATCACACAACGTTAAACACGTTAGTGTTTACTATATGTTGCTTGCACAAATCCTCTCTATTGCAAAAGAAACCCAGTAGAAAAACAAAAAAGAAGGCAAGTCAGCTAAATCAAAGGATTACATTGAGACTAACTTGATGGTGTGAATATGCTGCTTAATTTTTTATTTTTAAATTCTTTATGTCACTTAACACCCCCCCACACATCCTTGAAAATAGGAAACTTTATTTTAAAAGTTAGGAGTGCATAAATTTCATATTCATGAGGGACCATGTTTAAGTAGAGCTGAAGAAAAGCCTAGCATCAGCTCCCCAATGGCAGGTAGTGTATGCCTCTGCTGACAATTCTTGACTAAAACACACACACACTTCCTTGCCAGGGTGTCACAGCATTATGTGGACTTTAGGTGGCAGTTGTCTCTTAACAAGCTTGAAATAATAGATATGTTCAAATGTTCAACCAGAGTCACTGACTCTCCTGGAAAAATATATGCTGCCCAGTTACACTGCAAGTCATGAGCTACCATCTGGCTACCAGGTTAATAACTATAGACACCTTAAAAAAAAAATCAAAGCAACAGAGGAAATAAACAGTGTTTACAGTGTGTTTGGAAAACTGTTATCACAGTTGGAGCTTATCCAAATCGTGTCACACTGCAACTACAAAGGCCAGTGTATTTATTCAGGATTTTATGTTATAGACCTACACGAAGTAGTGTTGAGTGTCCTTTTATACTCAGCTACTGAATTTTTAAACTCATTCCAACATAACATCCAAGCTCATAGCCATTCACAGCTTTCATATCTTCTGCCGGAGTGCGAGCGCCAAAGAACCTTTAATGATTTAACAAATGGTTCTAATTGCTTCTTCTGTCTGTACGAGTCTTTCCAGGCTGAAATGAAGTTTAGATGTAAATTCAAACTGGAAGACTCACCCCAGCCTCTCTTCCATTCCCCGATCATCTCGTCAATTGCCTTTTCTCCAGCCAATCTGCATCAAGTCCTCATCCTACTTCAGCCAATCATCCCGCAAGCCAGGGTCTAAACTCCAAAATACTTTTCAGATTTATGTCAATAAATCTGTAATTGCCTCTTCTGTCTGTGTGAGTTTTTCCAGGTTGAATTAAGTCTTCAATCCTTTTGAAGTATGCTTCCACTCATTTCGCACATCTAGAATAACGCATTTTTGCTAATTTCTCTTTGCAAGTTCAGTTAGATGCTGTGCATTTGCTGTACCTGTAGCTCTATCCACCTTTGTAGCAACTCTGATATCCTCCCTGTCCCTTCTAAAGGAAATTGCATGGCTTTCTTTCAGCCATGTTTTTCTTCTCTTCAAACTTCCAAAAACAAAAAAAAAAAAACAGTAAAACCCATTTTCAGCTGTTTAAAATCCACCTTAAATGATATACCTACTTAGGCAGTTGAGTATGCTTGCTATGATTTTTTTCACATTTTTCATATTCTATAAACGTTTTGGAATCAAGTGTTATCCATTTCTCAAAATAATGTATAAAAGCACTACTGTTGCCATCACTGAAAAACTTTACTCAAAGAATTTGTCATGATTTGTTTTAGATGAACCTGGACAGAGCACGCACACAGCTGGTTTTGAGCGTTTATTGTAAACAGTGGGTAGTGGATGATGAGAACCAGAGTCTGTTACCCGGACGGGAGTTGAAAGGTGCAGGAGCTGGCTGACAGGAACGGAGCGGGAAGAAATCCGTAGGAGCTGGGCTGCTGCAGAACCAGGACTGCAGACGAGAAGAACCACAAAAACCAAGGAGCAGAGATCCAGCAGCGCAGCATAACGGGTACTTAACTTGGCAGACGAGGAGTAAGACGAGACGGACGAGAACAGGACTTGACAGGCTTGGAGTAGCTGGAGGCTGAAGCGAACAGGACTTGACAGGCGTAGTGCTGGATTGAGTGAAGAAGAGCCGGCGACGAGGAGCAAACTGAAGGGAGCTTATGTAGGGAGGCTGGCAGGTGAAGTGAATCCTGACTAATTAGTGCCTAACAGGTGTGGCTGATTGCTGAGGGAGTGAAGGGTGAGCTGAGTGAGAGGAGGAGGAACTGAAAAATAACAGGGAAAAAAGCCAGGCCAAAGCTGAACCATGACAGAATTTTTTTTCTCTTTTTCTCTTTTTTATTTTACCAGATTTTCACATAGCGTAGCTCCAGAAAATTTTTCTAGGTACATCCAAACATATTGTTAGGATATCAACGAGGTCAAGTGGAACGAACTGTTTATCCCGGGACTGTCTGCCACACTTGGATAACATCGGACAACGAGGAAGGGACTCATCTGTCTGATAGCATCCCGGAGTTGACACCGTTTATCTACTGATGACGTAGTTTGGATATGTACGGCCTTTTATGGGTGTTAACCTAAACTCCTTTATAATCAGTGTTGGGTAAGTTACTTTAAAAATGTAATCCGTTACAGTTACAAGTTACTTTGTTTAAAATGTAATTGTAGTGTAACTTTTTCGATTACTTTTAAAAAGTAATGTAACTAATTACTTTGATTACTTTTTGATTACTTTAAGGTTTTAATGAGTATTGACCCATGTTCAACATTTAATTTTTGAGAACTGAATGTGAACCTTAAAAAAGCGGAATTGGGAGTTGACACTTGTATGACTCTATTCCTGTATATCCATCAGTAGTTAAAGGACAAGAGTCAGCAAATGCAAATTCTGCCCTGTAAAACAATGACAGCACAATTGTTGCTGTATGATCTGAAGCCCCATTTGGAGCTTTTAAACAGGCTTTGAAAAACTTTGATAATTTGCTGCTGTAATATTATAGATTTTTTAGAATAAAAAGCTAGCAGATGTGCATAATGAAAAATAACAGAAATACAATTATAGAGCATTCAGTATTGTAAGAAAGCCCACACTGTTTCTGGATAAATACATTATTGTATGAGTTAAGTTCTGTTCCGTTTTCTGCCTTTTTCGTTGTAAAACTGAAATGTCCCATGCTGCTGAATGCACCATAGCTTTCCGACGCTCACGAATGCAACACTGTGAACGCTGAGCTGTGTAGACAGTTTTGCAGTTTCACAACACACGTCGGCTCTCACGGTTTATTGTTGTGTGTGAATAACAAGAGGTGGCTTGAAGGCTTGAAGGCTGTCATTTTTGATGCGCTGCTTGAGCTGAAATAAAACCGTGAAACGTCCGCTCGCTTGCTTTTCTTTCACAAGGCTCCACCAGCACAGGATGGATCATCAGAGTGATAGAGACAAGGAGCCGTAGCGGGAAACGGCGATACAGGGCGCGAAGCAATAAAACTATCATTACATATTTCGCAAAGGTTTTTCTTTATATTTGTAAAAAAATGTAACTAAATTTGTAATTCTTAATATTTTCGGAAGTAACTGTAACTGAATTACATATTTTCTCATTGTAACTGTAACGAATTACAGTTACTCTTTTTTTGTAATTAAATTACGTAACGTCGTTACATGTAATCCGTTACTCCCCAACACTGTTTATAATGTATGTGTGATGAGAAATCGGGGCTGCCTGCCGATCAGGAGCCCATCAGCGCTGGTGTGACTGTAACTGTTTCTCTGTCTTTACGTAGATAAAATATAACTAAAAGTATACTTGTCTGTTTTATGCGTCCTACATTCAAGGTAATAAGTAAGTGGGGGTCGCCTGACTGGGTAAAACGAGCTGGGTCCACCAAGGGTGTTTCGCCGTAGACGGAGCACGGTGAAAACAATAACAATATGACTAACATAAGACTAACCAGAAGAATGGGGAATTAAACTGTAAACACTGCTCTGAAATCTACATTTCTTTGTCAAAATTGCTGTTTCAGTATCTTAAATCCAACAAAACAGATAGTGATATAAGGTTTGTGATTGCAACATAACAGAAATGGGGAAATGTTGAAGGGGTCTGATATATAGTTTTTTTAAAGGTATGTGCATATCCCAAAATGTAATTTACAGGCATAAAAATAAAGGAATATTCTTTAATCTGTATCAAAGCAGTGAAGAAGAATCTGCTAAAAATGTGCCCTGATCGAAATTACCACCCCCATTTAATAATCAGCCATGACATGATGATATTAGGGCTGTGGCATGACCATCTCTGTCAAAACCTTTGCCTAACCTCAATTGCAAGCTAAATTATTGTTCAATTACTCAAATCAAAAGACTCTCCCACTTGATGGGAGCATTTTCCATGTTAATGTTTTACAACTAAATTTGGAATACAGAGTCCTTGCTATTTGTAAACTCATCATGATTTAATGAATATACTTCAGGATCTTGAGTTGGTTTCATCAATAAACAATCAGAAAGAGATATTTGTTAACTGAATGCTAATTGTGTGCAAGAAATTAGATCAGATTAAAATAGCGTTTAGCTGAGTGATCAGTTTCGTTTGCTTGTTCTTCTAGTCTCACATTAGGTAATATCATCTTGTGATGGACTGATTGCTGCTTTTACCTAAACATGCCAATCAGGATGGCCAGGGTGACCTTGTGTATTATCCTTGTACTCAAACCGGTTTTTCAGGTTAACTTTTGATGGCTACTAATATATCAAAGTTATGTGTTATTGATTATCTGTTCAATATTCATTTGAACAATATCGAATGATCCAGTCCGTGGTATGTACTGTCTACAAAAACTACAGATGGCTAGAAACTGAATACTGATCCTTTAGTATCTCTTTCCACGTATTTGCTGGTTAAAAAACCCTTTAGGCCCAGAGCGTTTTAGGAGCAATTTTCTCCTGAAATTAAAAACCTGATATAAATGAAGTACAGCTCCCTGGTTGCAAAGTAGAAATGCAAACATTTGTTACCTGTGTAATGGTAATCCCCCCCCCCCCTCCCCAGTGGAACCATTATTGCAACTGTTATTATGCCTGACTTATTTCTGATTGTACAAAGCAAAAAAATCTATTTTTGAGCGTCATCCAAATTTCTTGCAAGACACCATGAAAACCCTTTTGAAAATCTAGGAGAAGCATCAGATTTTATAGATCCACATCTTGACTATAACTGCGGAAAATCTGGAGTGAATCAGTTGAAGCATAGTTTTAGTGGGTAAGGTGCAAAGTGGAGCTGTGATTTTGGCACTGTTTAGCTAATTGTACCAAAACTGTTACAGATGTGTTTTTTACCTCATACTATTAAATCTGGTCAAATAAAAGTGCTGATCTTAATTTTTGGGACTTTTCCACAGTCTCCACTTGGCTGTACTCTACTCCACTACGCCTGCTTTGAGAGTTTTTCGACTGACTTCTTTTCGCTACGCAGCTGTTTTTTTATCCCTGCTCAGAAGGTAGTTTGGTGGTTGTCATGTAGAATAGCAGAAATTAGCAGACTGCTAATCAGTGATTGGCCATGAGTGGAGCCTGAGAACCATCACTCACCGGCTGTGGGTGTGGCCAACTGTTATGGGAAATAATGATAACTGATTTCTCAGTTACTTATTAAATAAAATGTTCGTTCCACGAAAAAAATCTGTAAATATCAATAAATTCAAATTCAAATAAATTGTGACTAAATCCAATTACTGTGGACAATTTAGTGATAAAATCCATCTTTTTTATAGCTGTTAACCTGAAAAAGCCTATTTTAAGTAGGTATAATTGCCAAGAGTAGTATTTGTGTTCGTGGGGCTATGGTCATTGTGCCATGCAGTCAGAGTTGTACCGTTACCTAAAAGAACACCGTAAATAATATTTTGTCACTGTTTTTGTTTACAATACGATTACAATAGCACCACAAAATATCCATCCATATTACCTACCCCTAATACAAGCAAACTTATACCAATTACGCAAATACATCTCCCAAATACACTGAAACACATGTTTCAGTGTATGTTGAGCCATACTGGACAAATTAATGGGAATGGAAAATATAAGAATAAACAGAGTAAGTGTGGATAGTAGTAATATGTGTATATTCAATGGCTTCAGCATGGAGCACCCACAATAATTATGGTCACTGAAACAGATTTGACGAGATGCCTGAGAGGGGATATTCCAAATTGAAAATACTAGTTAAAAAGGGATTTTGGTGAAAAGACCCACTTACTTAAAGACAATCTATGCGATATAATGCAGATTATAACATTCCTGTCATAGTTTGAGTTCCTTGTCTTAGTATTAGTTTTGGTTTGAGGTTTCTATCGTGTTTGGTTTCTATTATTGCTTGTGTTCTGTTTAGTCTTTGTCAGGGTTCTCTGTGTGTTCCGTGCTTTAACTCTGCTTCACAGGTGGCTCTAGTTGACTGGGGGGTGTGGCCCACACCTGCGGCGTGTCTGGAGTCATCAGCATGGGCTTCTTAAGGAGTGCTCAGACAGATGGAAGACGCTAGAGTGTTAACCCACTCGTGGTATGCCTAGACCTCCGACCTGTCCTCTGAGCCTCGTATCTGTGAGTTCCTGGAAACCTCGTTTATGGACTAACCTTGTCTTCTGTTGTTCTCCAGTTTGTCGTGTTTGGATTTACTCACCTGTCTTGGCGTCGTGCTCAAGGAACCAGCTCCTAATAATCCCTGCCGCTCAGATTTTGCTCTGGCATCTCCCCTCAATCCCTTCCTGGATTCAGCTGGTTCACTCACAACTCTCTGGTTCTTCCATCTGCTCCTCCTGTCTGCCCTCAACTGTGGTGCGCTCTGGATCCCTCGCCAGCTTACATCAGTCAGCCCTCCAGTCACTCAGCCACCTGCCACCATCAGCGAGTTACAGTCACAGAGTCACTTACTCCTCCCGGATAGGTCTTCCCGACTAAATGTCAATCCAGGAAATCGGACCTGATCTGCTGCTGGACCTCAGCTTCTGTTCGTACCTGGATTGTCTGCCTGTGAGCCTGACCCTTGCCTGTATGTAAATTGCCGAGCCTGTCTAATCCCTTTGCTTCTGAGTTGCCAGTTACTCGGACCTTGTGTGGACCGTATCCTTGGAGTCCCCGGTCTGGACTGCCACTGAAGCTCTGCCTCTCCCCTGGACCATTCCCCTGGTCTGTGTCTGCTCCCTGCAGCTTATCCTGCCTGTCTCCCCTCTGGACTCTCCCGAAGCCGGTGTCTGTTTGATCAGCCTCACCCTTCATTTGTACATCACCCAAATAAACCTTAACTTTTCCCCTGTGTCTGGCTGAACATCGAGTTCAGTTCATAATCATTACAATTCCAAGAGATTGAAAAATGTTTAAACCACAAACTTAACCACATCTGAGGTATTATTGTATAATCATCATATTCATAACATCCTTGTTGCATAAATAAACACAGCAACATAACACACTATGGATGTAAAGTTGAGCATACAGATCCCATTTCTAAGTTTTTCTCGCTGTGAGGCTGAATTTTTCAGACCTCCTGCTGTGATCGAGTGGGAGCACAGTCTCAACAAACATCTCCAGCTGTCCCTAATGCTTTTCATCTCACTGTAGACATACACGCACACATGCACACACTAATACAACTTGCATAAACAAGATCACACACTAGATGAGTTTATACTTGTCCAGTATCTGGTCTATGGATGGGAAGCAAGCTTGTTTGTGTTAATAAAGATTCAAACCTCAAAATTGGGAACAATTTTTGAAAATAGATGAATCATGTCTGGTTTACAGTTTTATATTAAGGTGATATTTAGACAACAATTTAAGCGTTAATGAATGGAATCAGAGTCAAACAGAACGTTGTATTTGCTCTGAGGACGTGAGCCATATTTAGAGGGAGATAAAACACAGTCCACATGCTCTTATTAAAAATATTAAGCTTTTGTAATAGGTTTGGTGAGTAGTGTTTCATTAATTATGTTAATGAAAATTTTACTGATCCCTGCTAAGGATTTTTTGTAATCAACCACCATAATCTGTAAAGTGATCTTTAAGTCTGCTATTTATTGAACATGTACATTACCAGATCCATACAAAATTGTGTGTGCTTCCTGGACAGTTGTTCAACAAATTGGTATGGTAAATTGAGCCCCACTCACTGAGAATAGTGTCACAGGGTTATTTGGTGAATGACCCTCACTTTTGACTTCTCCTTTTTTCATGGGTTGCTGCAGCAAGTCATTACAACTAACTCACAGACTTAGCAGGGTTTTTATGGCAGATGCCCATCCTGACGCAACCGGGATTCAAATACGCATCCCTCAAATTTGAGACAGTTTAATCCACTACACAACAGACTTTTCTGATAACAGATAATCAGTTTAAATTACCTTTTCAAAAATACTACAGGAAGTTTTCATTAATTGTTCACCATCAAACACAAAGTAACTACAACTTCCATCAGGAAGGTGGGATTTTTTTCAAAATTTTGCAGACTTTTCATTGGAACCGAGCCCAACTGAATGTAATATCAAGGCTTGTACTGCCAAATAGTGATGTGTGGAATTGAGTGGCAGACTTGTGAATGGTGAATGCCCGTGGTCGTGGCACATACTGGAGCAGCGCTGAGGTGCCAGGGCCATTAAATGCAGCCTACATCTTTGATTTGTTTTTATTTCTGTTTTCTTTGACTAATTCTAAATAAATATAATCACGAGGAATAACAACTGCTTATTTAGGTATGTGATAAAGATTGCTTAATGGCATAGTAAAGACTGTTTTTTAAATATACTGTAAGACTAGTCAGTTTATTAAACTTAATTTGATATAACCCAATAATGCTGAAATGAAATCAAAAGTTGTTTAAATGATGGTGATATGTATCAGGTAACTCTCTTATAATGACCCTCAGATTTCTGATTTCTGAAATGTTTTGTGGATGTTCTACTATGAAAGACATGTAGAGAAAGTGTGAAAGGCTCTCAAATAGATTAATCTGAATTTTTGTACAAGGTAAAAGCCGACCATGTTTAGCTTCTTAAGTACTTCACACTTCATGCGCTCTTCTCTGGCCCCAGAAAATTATAAGGATTTAGCTTTCTTCCTTTTCAATGGCTTTCTTAAAAGCCTGGCCATGATTTAGTTCAACTGTCACTGCAGATTTAATGGGATATTATTCATGCAGCAAGACAGGGTCAAGGGCAATAAAAGTTGCAAGGATTAAATAAAATCCTTTGTGTGGAAGAAAAAAACAGCAGGTGATACATGCTTAAAGCAAAGAAATATGAAATCATGTTCTCATTTGAGTTTCATGAAGTTCAATGATTTTAGAGAAGAGGAGAGTTGACAGGCTTGCCTGTTTTTCTTACCCCACGCTGTCTGGTCACTGGATGTTGCAGAGAGGACACTTCATTATCTTTTAGCTGGTTGGCTCGTCTTCTCAACTAATTGCTTCTATAGCACCATTTTTTTTAAAGATTTTTGTTACTTTGGAAACACACTAAAATATTTTTTCTGTTTCAACTGTTAACTTAAAGCTGTGTTTGTTTTGTTCTGCAAAACTCAGTTTTAATCAGTAAACTCCCAGTCTGCTTCCCAGTACAAACATGAGTACTATGGTAGTGCTGATGACATACTGTTTTTGCTGTGTTGCAAAGAGTATTAAAAGTGTGAACAGAATTTGTATTACTCTGCACCCATGACACAGAAATCTAAGGTCTAAAACAAATTCAGCTTTAAAAAAATTCAGCTTCTGTTTGAGAAATGTCCAAAGTGACCTCAGTCTGTCAGGAAATAGTCTTGTTTAAAAAAACAAAAAATGTAATGTAAATGTAATGTTTCAGTTTGCATATTAAGTACTTAATAGTGTGCATTGCATTTCACTCTATTTAACATCTCTTTATTGCCCTCTCTTCTAGATTCTTTCATATTCTGTATTTTATTATGACTGACTGACAGTATAGATGCTCTGATTCAAATTTCAGAAACTTGATATAAAAATAGGAAATACAAATTTAAAGTTTAGATTTTTCATATGTGGTTCAGTAAAGTTGTTATCTGTAATAATTAGTTTCCCCATAGTAGACAGATGTATTATTGCAGTAAGTATGTAGACAAATATGGATATCCTCAAAGCAGTGGGAGGCTAAATGCTAGTCAGATGGATATTCTGTTTTAGAGGATATGAGCTATTTTAATCAACACAACAGAAGTTGTTTTTATCTCAGCAGTATGCTATATGAGCGGACATTAAATGTCTACACTTTCACAAGAAACTGTTAAGTTTGTCGCTACTTTCACAGCCAGTGAGTGCATCTATATTGGGATAGACGTTTGAATTTTAAAACAGGCTGTCTTTTGTGCAACTGCATCAAAGCTGGTATGTTCCTGTGCTACTCTATAGCCCCATTTACACTACCCTTGTTAAACCGATCCATGCCAAGCTCGGTCTAAGCTTGGATCAGTTAACCAAGCCGAGCTTGGTTCTGACGACCGTTTACACATCACGCTATCTCGGTTCCTTGGTTTCCTCGCCTCCTAGTGATGATCTGCGGTACTACTGCTCTCTAGGATGGAAGGAGGAAATCAAGCAAATAAAACATTCCCGTAACATTCAGGAAGTTATGTTTGGTTATATTTCGTTGTTTGCGGAGAGTCAGGCGAAGACGGCAACTTTTGGTGAATTTACTTGATAGAGTCGGCTTTTGGGAAGTGGATAAGACAAACGAACGTCTAATAAGGATTTACAGACGCAGGAAACAACGACAGATGCTGAGGTTCATCACGCTGCTAAGCAGAATCATCACTGGAAACCGTGTGTCACGGTAGGGAAGCTAGTATTTTTATGAATGTCTGAAATGTCAGCTAGCTGTAAGGAGATGATGCGGTCTGCTCATGCGCTCTTTGTTATTAGAGAAAAAGGCCAGAAAAAAACCAGGCCGAGCTCACACATGGAACTGGTCTGCATTTAGCGCGATCCGGTTGTGTCTAGCTCGGTTCAGTTCAGTTTGCGTTCCATTTACACTCGATAGTTATCTCGGTTACAGAGCTCGGACTGGTCTCGGCACGGTTAAAAAGGGGTAGTGTAAACCGGGTATATATTTCATAATTGTTTTAAAATTATCCCGGCACCAATGCGATTATAATTTTCAGTAGTAATGAGGTGCTATTCAACTGCAAAACCAGTGACAAACCAAACTATATTATATGAATGGAAGGCTAGTATTCCTAAATATAGTGGATATTAGACTTAGACTTAGACAACTTTATTTGTCATTTTGTATGCACAGAGTGCGTACAGAACGAAATTTCGTTTGCATACAGCTTGAAAATTACAGTAAATTACAGGATAAGGTGCAGCAGTGATTTACAGTAAACGATTGAAATGTAAACAATGCAGGAGAAATAGACAGTGTGTGATCACAGTGTACAGGTGAGTGTTTTTATTTATTTTTTAAAACTAATTGTATGTGCAGAAATGATTGTGCAAAGGGCATTTGTGCAAGAATGCATTTTAGAAACTGAGAGTTCGGCAGCATTTGTAATGCTAGATAAGGATGCAATGATGCAAATGTGCAGATATACGAATGTGGTACAGAGTCCAGTTTATAGCTTCAGCAGTTCAACAGTCTGATGGTAACAGGGAAAAAGCTTTTGCAGAACCTGGTGGACCTGCAGCGGATGCTGCGGAACCTCTTCCCAGAGGGCAGCAGGGAGAACAGTCCATGGTGGGGGTGTGAGGGGTCTCTGATGATGTTACGGGCTCAGGACACACAGCGCTGACATGAGATGTCCTTGATGGAGGGAAGAGGAACCCCGATGATCCCCTCTGCTGTCCTCACCACTCTCCTCAAGTTCTTCCAGTCGGAGGCACTGCAGCCTCCACACCACACAGAGAGACAGCTGGTCAGAATGCTCTCTATGGTGCTTCTGTAGAAAGTCGTGAGGATGGGCGGGGGCAGGTGAGCTCTCCTCATCCTCCGCAGGAAGTACAGTCACTTCTGTGCCCTCTTCACCAGTGACGGGGTGTTCACAGACCAGGTGAGGTTGTCCGTGATGTGCACCCCCAGGAACTTGGTGCTGCTGACCACCTCCACAGCTGAGCTGTTGATGAGCAGTGGAGCGTGGTGAGGCCGGTTCTTCCTGAAGTCGACGATGATCTCCTTCGTCTTCTCCACGTTCAGGATCAGGCTGTTGTCTCTGCACCAGCCCACCAGTTGCTCCACCTCCTCTCTGTAGTCCTGGTCGTTGTCGTCTCTTATCAGGCCCACCATCGTTGTGTCGTCTGCAAACTTCACGATGTGATTGGTGGTGAACCTGGGGACGCAGTCATGAGTCATCAGGGTGAACTGATAGTAGGTACACCTGGTCTGACGTTCTGTTGACTGTGAAATCATCCAGGGAGGACAGATCACCGACTATTACCATCTAATGTAGAACAGATTACTAGATCAATGTGTGCTTCTGTGCTTTTTGTCTGTCTTGTTGTGTCTCTGCTCTGTCTTCTGTCACCCCCAGTCGGTCGAGGCAGATGACCGTTCATACTGAGCCCGGTTCTGCTAGAGGTTTTTCCTTCCCGCTAACGGGTGTTTTTTCTTTCCACTGTCGCTTCATGCTTGCTCAGTATGAGGGATTGCAGCAAAGCCATGTACAATGCAGACGACTCTCCCTGTGGCTCTACGCTTCTCCAGGAGTGAATGCTGCTTGTCGGGACTTTGATGCAATCAACTGGTTTTCTTATATAGGAACATTTTGGACCAATCTGTATAATCTGACCCAATCTGTATAATATGATTGAACTTAACTTTGTAAAGTGCCTTGAGATGACATGTTTCATGAATTGGCGCTATATAAATAAAATTGAATTGAATTGAATTGAACAGCAGGGGGCTCAGGACGCAGCCCTCAGGGGAGCCCGTGCTGAGGGTGATGACATCAGAGGTGTTCTGTCCGACCCGGACTGACTGAGGTCTGTTGGTGAGGAAGTCCAGCAGCCAGTTGCGAAGAGGTGTGCTGAAGCCCAGATGTTCTAGTTTTCCTACCAGGTGCTGTGGGATGATGGTGTTAAACGCTGAACTGAAGTCCAGGAACAGCATCTGCACGTGCGTGTTCTTCTCCTCCAGGTGTGCCAGTCTCAGATGAAGAGCAGAGGAGATGGCGTCCTCAGTGGAGCGGTTCCGTCGGTAGGCAAACTGGAACGGGTCGAGTGTTGGGGGAAGACTGGAGACGATGTGTTGTGTCACCAGCCTTTCAAAGCACTTCATCATGATGGGAGTCGGTGCAACAGGCCGGTAGTCGTTGAAACAGGTGACTTGAGGTTTCTTTGGCACCGGAATGATGGAGGCAGACTTGAAGCATGCTGGCACTGTGGCTTGGTCCAGCGAGGTGTTAAAAATGTCTGTGAGAACACCAGCCAGCTGACCTGCACACTCCTTGAGCACCCGCCCAGGTATGTTACCGGGACCTGGGGCCTTCCGCGGGTTGACTCTCCTTAGAGTCTTCCACATGTCGGCGGTGTCAAGGCAGAGCATCTCCTCTTCCTGATGGGGGACAGCTTTTACTGCTGGAGTGCTGTTTAGTGCCTCAAACCTCCCAAAGAAGTTATTTAGTCCATTGAGGAAGTCAGTATCAACTTCACCCACGGGAGGAGGGCGTGTTGTATTCTGTTATTGCCCGTATGCCTTTCCACATGTTCCTGGTCTTGCTTGCGTCATGGAAAAGCTCCTGGATTTTCTGACTGTGTTTCCGCTTCGCTAGCCTGATGGCACAGTTCAGGTTGGCTCTCGCTGTCCTCAATGCCTCCTTGTCACCAGACTTGAAGGCTGAGTTCCGTGCTTTTAGCGCTTGACGGACCTCCACAGTAATCCAGGGTCGTTGGTTGGCTCGGGTGATGATGGTCTTGGTGGTGCTGACGTCCTCAATGCATTTGTTGATGTAGGCTGACACAGTCATGGCGTACTCATCAATGTTGATCTTTTCCTCATAAGTTGCTGCAGCTTTGAACATGTTCCAGTCAGAGCACTCAAAACAGTCCTGGAGCGCCGCCATTGCTCCCTCAGTCCACACCCTCACCTGCCTCGCTGTAGGATTAGCTCTGATCAGCAGGGGCCTGTATGCAGGGAATAGCATCACAGAGAGGGCTGCGTGGGGGCGGGGGCTGCCTTGAATGCGCCTTTTATGTTTGTGTAGACTAAGTCTAGAGTGTTCTCTCCCCGAGTTGCAAAATCCACATGTTGGTAGAAATGAGGGAGAACAGTTTTCATACTTGCCTGGTTAAAATCCCCAGCAATGATGAAAACCCCCTCTGTATGTGCAGATTGCAGCTCAGAGATAGTCCGATAGAGGACACTCATAGCCTCTTTTGTGTTTGCGCTGGGAGGAACATAAACCGCTGTGATGATAACAACAGTAAACTCTCTAGGCAAGTAAAAAGGTCTGCAGCTAATAATCATGAGCTCGATATTCGGAGAGCAAAAAATTGTGACTATTCTCGCATTTTTACACCAGTTGTTATTGATGTAAACGCAGAGTCCGCCTCCTCGGGTCTTACCGCTGAGTTGTTTATTTCTGTCGGCGCGGAAAGTAGCTAGCCCCTCCAGGCTAACGCCGTGGTCCGGAATTGATGAGGTAAGCCATGTCTCGGTCAGGATCAGATCGCAGCAGTCTCTAAACTCCCTCTTTGCAGAGAGTTCCAGTTGTAGATGGTCTATTTTGTTGTCCAGTGAGCGGACGTTGGACAGCAGGATGGAAGGGAGCGGCGATCTGAACGGGTTAGCCTTTAGCTTAGCTGCCAAGCCTCCGCGGCAGCCGCGTTTCTTCGGCCAGCTACACCGCTTCCGCGTCGCTCTCCACCGGCGTGAGCTGCTCGTCGAGTCCGCCGCCTCACAGGCCCCCGGGACTGGTACCCGTAGTAATCCGGAGCCGCGTAAACAGTCGAGCGTAGTAGTGGTCACAAGTCCAAAAACACTACATGACCGTAACTCCAGCAGGCGCTGGCGGTCAAGTATTGATCGGCTGGGTAAATGAGTGGTTTCCAGCGGGTTTTTTGTGAAAATATCCGCGAGTTTGTACGGAGCTGTACGCCTGGCCGCTGCCCGGAAGCGCAGCCGGAAGAGTAGCCATGAATAGGGATGGGTAAATTTCACATTTGAACCGATACGGTTCCGATACTCAACGGTACCTATTTTTGGTACAAAAGACTGAACTGCAAAATTGGTTGCCATGGAAATTACAGATAAACTGACTCTGAAGGCAAAGTGTCTGACATACTCAGACTGGACAGAATCACTGTTATGGGTTATGTGTCACCAAGGACGTCTGCATTATCGATCTTCTCTACCAGTGGGATAAACGGAATGCTCATATCATACTGGGAACGCCCTGAAGGGGTGGACACATGATTGGTATTTAATGTGACTAACAAGGTACTCAGGGATCGTTTGCATGGCATTGTTATGAGAACATAGTTTCTGTCTGTAAACATTCCTCTGCCTTTTAGATTAAATATGACACTAAATTGGCAGCAGTGACCAGGTGCTTCCTCAGAGTAGAAGTATTCTGGCATCTGGCCTTGCACTTTGCGTCACAAATATCGCAGTGAGTGTAATCTGCATTGCATTTTGAAAAGTGGAGCCATACTTTTGACCACTTTCTATCAGCTATGCTTGCTTTGTTTACTGGACCAGCGGCTGTCTGGAACTGCTCCCATAGAGTCCTCTTTCCTCATACCAACCAATCACAGGCATGGGCAGGCTTTATATGTTGAGTGACGTGCAGCTCTCAAGAATCTCTCAACCAAAGCAAAAAAGATGGCCGCCGCTACGGAGCCTTCGTTTGCTAGTTCACTTTCTTCTGTTTTAAAAAGAATCATTCACCGTAGTCTCCACTCGACCGCGGCTCACCATGTTGAACTATATTGTGAAATGTTGTCACATCCGCAGTTTCTCTGATTGGTTTCATTGCGCCTGTTAACCCCGCCCCAGAAAAAGCCCTTCATGGGAGTAGTTCCAGACTAACTTCAGCCGTTTCGAAGAGAGGCAAAAGTTAGTCTAGCTAGCCAGGCTAGAATTCAATACCCATCACAAACTATGAACAAATGCATTTTTGTTTTAAAAACCTAAAATCAACAATATGGAGGACTACCCATTTGCTTTCCACTGCTGAGGGATTGTTCATGTCAAATCTCTTTTACGCAAGATCTTTTGACTTGGGGCAAGAGAGCTATTAAAATAACTTCACAAAAGCTCACATCACAAAATCAATACTGCCCCTTTGAATTATTCTGTTAACAATTGATATAATGAAGTGAAAATTTAAGGTTATCCAAACAGATTCAAAAATAGAAAACATTATGTTGAAAAAATAAAAATGCTGCAATCCTATTTTAGTTGAAGAATGCTGCTCTAAAAATTTAATTTCTGTGAGAAACAGCCTGATACAGTTTTTGTCAAAGAGAGAATGGCCATAAAGGCCAGAAATATTTCATTTGGAGTTCTTGGTGTAAGGCTGATTAAGCTGTGTTGTTTACCAGCTTGTTGTACAGAAGGTGTCGAGGATCATCCAGTACTGTTGTAAACATTAGGGAAACCAGTTCCCCACCACATTACTGGGTTTACAGATCAGTTGGTTGAATCTGTTTGTGCCCATCATCCCTCCTCTGCAGCATATTTGGACATTGCTTCCATATTTATTATGTCTCAGAATATATAAAAGTCAAATAAAATGCAACCCAGTAACTTGTTAATTGTTCATAACACATCCTTATTAAAATCTTAATTTTATTTAGACAGTCAGTTCTAATAGATGCCACTTTCATAAATGTATGCTGTAATATCACAAAAAATATATGTTCAATTGTAAAAAACAAAAACAAAAAAAAAACAAAAAAAAAAACATGCAGATCTGAACATTAGGGCACAACTTCAAATCTGGCAAAGGTTTCTTGTTTCTATAGAAAAGTTAAAAGGCTAGCATTTTAGCCATGAATGTAAAAATGATCAATAATACTATGACTTCATTATAGATTATATATAATATTAAATAGTTTTATTTGGGAACAAATACAAATTTCAAGACTTTTAAACATTTACCATACTAACCAGAAACAGGGATCTTTTTATGATGTGATTAACATACTTTTGTGATCAACATAGCTTTTTATTCCTTTAAAAAATATCTCATCTGGCTTTTCCTTTGCCACCAAAATTGTCTTGTTTTGCTTTGTTCTTTGTGCTATGAGTTGAATCGTGCCGTGTTTGATCAATCCGCAGTGCTCTTTAATTTTTGATAACGCTTTGCTGACATGCAAATATCATTATGACAGAGCCCAGTGAATTGAAAATAATTTTAGATTAAATTTTACAACCATAAGACTTTTGCCTGCAGTTGCACATGCACACTTGGTTAAAAACATTGACTTGGAACTTAATCAGCTGCAAAAGCTGCATATAATTTAAATTGATTTAATCAGTTTTTTTTCTTTAACTTGCACTCATGAAATGTTTCTCATTTGAAATCTAATCTTATATTTTCTGTTCTTTTATTCAAAGCTTCTTAAAACTTAGACAGAATACACCTAAATCCTAAATTTAGTATATTTTGTCAAGTTGTAATTTCATTATGTTTTATTGACTCATATTTTAGACACAATATTGATTTTCTCTTGTATGTTTTAACCATCGTCTGTTTTGCTGCTTTGGTTATTGTGTAACTGACTGAATGGATTTGCAAGTGATAAAAGAGTGCACGATAATTTAGAAAGTGACACAAAGAGCTACTACCACTGAACCTTTGTTTAAGCCACTCATTTGCCAGAAGCAGGTTTCTATGGTTGGAAAATATCTCTAAATCTTGGTTTTAGAGGAAAGAATTTAGACCTATTTGAGATAACACTTTGATCATTAGCTTTAAGAAATGCAACACAATATATTCAGAAGTTTTTGCTACGCTCCCATTTCAATCTCCAGTACTGTGTGACAGAGTCTTATTTCAGTTTTCTTCTACAAATATTTGTAATCATTCCATTTTACTGCGAGTCACTTGGAAGAACCTTTTAGTTTTACAAATGTTATGTGATGAATTTTACAGTTAATAGAAAAAGTTTAACAAAATATTTAACGTTAACCTGGCCAGCCAGATTGATAACATGTAGTGCTCTGTTGTGCAAATTTATCTATTTAATTATGAATACTATAAATAATTGCAATTGGATATTATAATTAATAATGTGTCATCCTTGTCAAAGGTAAGCAACATCAAAAAATGTGTGAAATGGTTGTGATTATGGGCTACTAGACTTTAATGATTATAACTAGCAATTGGAATAACTAATCACTAGTCATTAATCCCAAGCAAAGGAAAATGTCTCTATGCATATCCATGTTGTTAACTCAAAGGGATGATTTGGTAACTCTTAAGAGACAATTCAATCACTGATAAATAACTACAGACGACCACACTTAAGATAGTTAACATTTATTAAAACAATAATTCCCTGTTGCAGTAATTATTCTGGAGAGAGAGAGTAAATGATTTCCATCCATCAGCGCGGTTGTCTCAAAAAATAAATAAAATAAAACACAATTAACAACTTATCACATGAATTCAATCACACAATACAAACATCCAACAAAAAGTTTAACAAACTCCTCCTGGATTAAACACCGGCATTAAACCTACTTCTAATAAAACCTCTGCCCAGGCTCAGTATTGAGTTTCTAGATCTAGAAAAGAAATTAAATAGTTTATTTACTTCTGGTGCACCCAGGTGGGAGATCAGTTGGGGTTGGTCCACCCAGGAACATAAGCCGGTTGGGACGTGTGGCCGGTAGCACCTTGCCTCGTCTCGCCAGCTTCTACAGGAGTCGCAGGCATCCTGGGAGTCAGAGTTCAAGTCATGTTGCATGCTGGGATCCGTATAAGCAGCCAATATTATTGCATAACAACTCTATGTTCTGTACACTATCAATCTGGGATTGCTCCTTTCGAATCTGTTTGCGGAAAGGAGGGATATTAAGCAGAACTATCCAAGCTGATTGGGCGAAGTGACACCTAGTGCCCGCCTAAGAAAGTTTTGTTTTAGCCAATCTGGGTATCAAATTAAAACATAAGCAGCACTCATCATGAGGAAACCACAAGAAGATAAGCTGGTCAGGACACTTCTTGCTGTTCTTCTTTCAAAGATGAAATCATGGATTTGTACTAAATAAATGTGATAGCAGCAGTTACGCGTGCGTCTTCCAGCACTACCATGGGCTCGGCAGCTCTTGCTTTCGTCACACCAGGAGGTCCTACCTTAAACCAAAATACCGCAACGTGATTGGCCCGAACGGTTTTTGGACACAAAAGCCGAAGCCTTGTGTGTTTGTTAACGCACACATACTACGAGAATTCATCTTGCAGGCAAGGTTAATCTAACATGCCAGTAATATCATATTGATGCATGCTGCTCCTGGAAATGTTGAAAACTTGCACAATTGGTCTATGAATTACTATTATTATTATTTTTTTTATTTTTTTTTCAGAAACATTTCCAAGAAATTTTTGTTTTATCAATATTTCTCAAGCAGGTGTACCTACAATTATTTCATTAAGCTTCATTGATTTTTAAAGTCCTTTTTTCTCTGACAAATTGTCACCAAGTTTCGTTACAGTTGTTTATAAATGCTATAAAAGAAACATATTTTTCTTCTTCTGGCAAATGTTTGTGTTTTAATGTAGAACATATTTGCAGTGATATGTGGGTGTTAGGTGTTTGAGTTTTATTTAATGCCTCCATTTCCTTATTTTCTTGTTGATTATTTGTTGGTTGTCGTGTCATTGGTTCATTCCTTTGTGTACTGTGTTCTCAGCTCATATATTCTGGTAGACCTTCTTCTGTGTTTCCTCCCTGTGTGCTCCTGTTCCATATTCTCCCTCCTCCTCAGCTCTCTTTGTTCTCAGCTGCTCCTAATTTCCTCTGATTACTTTGACATGTATTTTGCCTCATTTCTCCACTCTGCCTCTGCATATATTCCCTGGTTCTCTTTGCTCTCCGCTGGTTCTTGTTTGCATTCATGAATGCATCATGTGCATCATGCCACCCTGTTTTCGCCATGCCCTGTGTACGGTATTCCTGCCCTTCTGCATTTTTTACCTTTCTTTGTTTTATTTGTTTACTTTGAAATACTCCACTCCTGTACCTTCCTAGTTCCTGACTGCAATTTGATCCATTATCTCTATGTTAAATGATTTGTTGTCCTGTATTTTACTTTGCATTTCTCACTTTATTTACCTTAGCCAGAATAACGCTACAATTTATGTACCATCCTATACTATAAATATTAATTTATTCTCTCAGATTTATAATAAAAGCATAACTTTATAGGGGTTATCATGATCCAGGGGCTCACATTTTGACATTTTTTACGAATATTGTCAGTAAAAGACAAGAACAGATCTGCAAAGCTCTTCCACTGATGGCAACTTTCAAATGGCCAGGAAAGTCTTTACCGCCCAACAAGCTTGACAGAACCCCACCCTCCCCTAGCCCCATTCACTTTTTTTGTTACAGAGGGGCTTTTGTAATAAAACTAAGATGGTGCACCACTGTCTGTGGGGGAAGTTATACCATATAATTTTGTTAGACGTTGCACTGGATAGTGACAACAGCTGAGAAGATCTTTTGAGTTTTTCTTCTCCTCTTTCACAGACATTTCAACTACAGCTGCATCTGCAAAGCTATCAGCGTCGCGCATGACCCCACACATCTTTTACACTTACTCCTCAACCTCCTGTCATGTGTAAGAGGTACCAAACCTTTCAGGCCCTCATATTCTGTCCGTGAAAGCAGGTTTGACGGTTTCTTTCCTCAAGTCATCAGACTCCTCAAAACTCAGAGATTGACAACTCAACCATTTCAACTCAATTCCACCCCCTTTTTAATATTTTGAAAGGTTGGTTTGGCTTTAAGTCCTTAATCTTTACTTTTCTTAACATTACCTCTTTTTAAAGTTATTTTCATATGTATGTTTTTTATATAAAAAAAATCACGCATTATTTGTAACATCTAAGACTTATTTTATTTTATTATTCACAATAACTGCTAAAACATTCGAAGGAAGGCAAAACTTGACAATTAAAAATGTACTCTTTGATAAAGGTTCACTTCTAAAATCGAAAATCAAATTTTGTACTAGTCAAAAATGATTTATTAAATACTGAATGAAAAAATACAAAACAAAACCGCTGACAATATTGAGTCAGCTCACCAAAAGGAGTTTTGCAGAGGAAATGAACATTCAAAATACTGATATCAAAATTAAGAAAAACTATGACTCTTCAGAAGCCTCTGGGGTTTTAATATGCCTAAAAAAGGTGTTATTATCCACACTTTCTCAGAACCAGTGCAACCTCCAGGATTCTAATAAGGTTTGTGGCCTTTATTCAGTGTTCTCACATCTCCACTGAGTTGTTGATAGTCACTAACCCTGTCCTCTCTCCCACAATGATTCTATAGATTGCTTCCGTCAGTTCAAGTTCCAGCAATACCAGCTCCTTTAATAAACAATTTGAAAAGTTCATTCTTGCATTGGTTGACTTATCAGGTTTACAGATTTGAGTCCGTTACGAGGGGAGTAGACAGAAGGGAAGACAGGTGGAGCAATCACAGCAGGTGAAAAATGTAGAGGTAATTATGCAGAAGGAGAGAGAGAGAGCAATGAACTAACAGGGACCAGAGGAGAGCAGAACCTAATAGGAAAACCTGGTGAATGACCAGATTTGTCAAAATAAACCTATTAGACAGGCAGGAAAATAAGGATCTAACACAGTGGTTCTCAACCTTTTTTGAACAAATGCCCCCCTGATCATTCCATGATCTTTGTACCCCCCACCCCCCTCTCCAGGGTGCTACAGGGTGCTGGTGCTTTAAGTGTTCTTGTAGTAAACAGTGTGTTAAGACTGGAGAACTTCAACTGAAATCAGGTTTTATGATGAGAGAAGCCATTGTTTTGCTTTAAAATCCCTGTTTTTATCGGATTGGAGCTGTATTTATGCCCCCCCCCCCCCCCCCCCCCCCCAACAACTCGATGTGCTGCTGAGCAAATCTGACCATTTTACAAGAAATTAACACATTGATTTTAAGCATTGCCTCCAAAATGTATGTTTTTGAGACATATAATAGGTCATGTTTGTGCATTATTTAACTAGAAAAACAACATGTAAATGTTATTTTAGTTGTAATGTGACCCTGAGCCCTTGAGTTGCTACTATGAGTTTACTGGAAAGAGCTGTGAAGTAGAATTTAAGTCCGGTTGGTGTTTCTAGTGAGAGAAAGGCCACATAGCCTTTGAGGATGATTAAATTGCATATTAAAGGTCCCATGAAAAAAAATGTTTTCTGATCTCTGATACAGTTTTGTTAGACCTCTGACAGGTGTGTGAGATTGCACTATAATATGGGAAGTCTGCATAGAAGTGGTTCATATGTATATTACAGTTACGTTCACAATATCACAACATTTAACCCAAGGTGCATTAAGCAACATGGAACTTGGGGGAAAATACCACTACTGCAGAAATTTTTGAAAATTAGTTTTACTGATACATTTAGAGATGTCGAACAACATGAACACTTCACGTGATCAACCATTAACCAATAAAAACAGAAATCGCTCACACAATTAATGCGCTGTGGGATTTTCAAAAGCAGCTGAAGATTGTGAGGCTGAGGGGAAAAGTTAATGCGCTCTGGGTTTATTAAAGTTTTGAGGACTGAGAAGCTGAGGGAAAGAAAGACTATTTTAAAGAACAAGAGAAATTTTATGGCAACTGAGGAAGAGACTGAGGTAAAGCTGAAGGTAGCAGAGATGAAGCTGTTGAGCTTCTTTTTGAAAGTGATGAGGATAGGATCAGGAATGAGAAAATCAGAAGGACAGCACATGTTAGAGGTATTAAAGCCATAAGGGCTAGACTGAGATGGTTTGGACATGTACAGAGGAGGGATAGGGAGACTGGAACTGCCAGGCAGGAGGTCTAGAGGAAGACCAAAGAGGAGCCTTACAGATGGAGTGAAAGGCAACCCCCGAAAGGGAAAAGCAGAAAGAATAATAATAATAAGGAGCTCCGTCCGTCCGTCCGTCTTCTTCCGCTTATCCGGGGTCGGGTCGCGGGGGCAGCAGCTTCAGTAGGGAGGCCCAGACGTCCCTCTCCCCGGCCACTTGTGCCAGCTCCTCCGGAGGAATCCCAAGGCGTTCCCAGGCCAGCCGGGAGACATAGTCCCTCCAGCGTGTCCTGGGTCTTCCCCTGGGCCTCCTCCCGGTGGGACGTGCCTGGAACACCTCACCAGGGAGGCGTCCCGGAGGCATCCTAACCAGATGCCCGAGCCACCTCAACTGGCTCCTCTCGACGTGGAGGAGCAGCGGCTCTACTCTGAGTCCTCCCCGGATGACTGAGCTCCTCACCCTATCTCTAAGGGAGAGCCCAGACACACTACGGAGAAAACTCATTTCAGCCGCTTGTATCCGGGATCTCGTTCTTTCGGTCATGACCCAAAGATCGTGACCATAAATGAGGGTAGGAATGTAGATCGACCGGTAAATCGAGAGCTTCGCCTTTTGGCTCAGCTCTCTCTTCACCACAACGGATCGGTACAGCGCCCGCTTCACAGCAGACGCTGCACCAATCCGCCTGTCGATCTCCCGCTCGATCTTCCCCTCATTCGTGAACAAGACCCCAAGATACTTGAACTCCTCCACTAAGGGCAGCACATCCTCCCCAACCCGGAGAAGGCACTCTACCCTTTTCCGGTTCAAGACCATGGTCTCGGATTTGGAGGCACTGATTTTCATCGGAATATACAAATATGCATACCAGCACACCTGTACAAACTGTAATTTTGAACTGTTTCAAAAACAAGAGGATCTTTTCCTAAGTTTGAGAATTAATGCTGGTAAGTCTGAAAAGGCTGATAAATATGTAACACAGCCTTTAGGCTCTTTTACACTTAAGTCTGTACACATCATGTTCTTGGGCCATTTGCTTTTTAGGGCTATAAAGAAACGCATCCCAGAGTGTGATTGCTTGTGACTAAGTTACGCATATAGCTGAAACCAGATGTTTACATACACCATATATATATATATATATATATATATATATATATATATATATATATATATATATATATATATATATATATATATATATATATATATCGTACAAGTAAAAGTAACCCAATACTCTGAACCGATACCAACTGAAAGGCCAGATACCACTCTATACAATTCTATACACCAAGAGGTTGTTTGCTAACCCTCCAAAAGAAAAAGAAGGAGAGAAGATAACTGAAACGCCAACCGAATTTAACGCCCAATTGCTTAACAATATCAGTGATATTGTTGAGTAATTTGTGATCTATAAGTACCAATTTATTAAGTACTCAGCATTGGTACTTAAGTATCTAAACTGAAGTACTTGTACTCGTCTGGATAAAACTGTTATCGGGACTCCCCTAATACACACACACACACACACACACACACACACACACACACACACACATTTCTCATGATGCCGTCTATTTTGTGAAGTGCACCAGTTCCTCCTGCAGCAAAACAACCCCACAACATGATGCTGTTGGGATGGCAAAAAAGTTCAATTTTAGTTTTATCAGACCACAGGATATGTCCCCAAAAATTAATTTCCATGTCCCTATGTGCATTTGAAAACTGTAATCTGGCTTTTATCTATTTCTTTTGGAATAGTGGGAGAGCAGCCTTTCAGCCCATGTTAGTATAGTACTCATGTTTGTATAGTACTCATTTCACTCAAATGTCATGTAGATAATGACACTTATTCTTACTGGCTTCAGCCAGCATCTTCACAAGGTCTTTTGCTTTTGCTCTTTGCCCATTTTGGACCAGTGCACGTTCATCTCTGCGACACAAAACCTGTCTCTTTCCTGAGAGTTATGATGGCTGGACAGTCACATTGTGTTTATACTGCATATAATTGTTTGAACAGATTAACGTGGCACCTTTAAGCATTTAGAAATTGCACCCAAGGATGAACCAGACTTGTGAAAGTCCACAATTCTCTCCCTGATATCTTTGCTGATTTCTTTTGAGATTCCCATTATGTTACACAAAGAGGCAGAGTGTTTTAGGTATGCCTTTAAAACATTCACAGGTGTCTCCCCTATCAACTCAATGTTATCAATGAACCAATGAGAAGCTCCCAAAGACATGACATCATCACCATCTGGGCATTCCCAAATATTTGAAAGGCATAGAGATCTTAGTGTGTGTAAACCTCTGAATATAAAGAATGTGTATGTACTTGCTACTTAGCGTGGAGTCTTTTTTCATGAATTGTTGCATCAATGCAACATGGCATGTAGGCAATCAACCTGTGGCTCTGCTGAGGTGTTAAGAAAGCTTGAGTTGTTTTAATAGCAGCCTTGAACTTCATCATCTTTTTCAGACACAATGGAGTCAGCTTAAATCAAGATGGGGAAAAAATATTCATTCCAAAATATTTTCAGTGCTGTTAAGAAGTGAAGGCCATTTCTCCAAACACAAGATGATGTAAACATGACCTCAACAAGGGTCACCAACATGGTGCCCGCTTGCACCAAGTAGACTATGAGGACAAGATGTGGTGCCCACGAGCCTGTTCTACAAAAAGCACAACCCACCAGTGAGCTGCATCTAAAATATTCATGTATTCCTTTACTCTTCTTGTTTAATCACAGTTGCATTTATATAGATTTAAAAATTACAATATCTAAAACAAAGCATGAAAAATATATTTGTTTTACATAAAGTTAAGGTGACTCTTCTAGTACAAAGGTCAGTACCGGTAGCCCTTTGTATGACACAACACCAAAGAAGCAGCTCTCAGTTTCAAAAACTGACCCATACAAAAACACTGAGCTCCCTCAATTTGATAACTCTTAGGAGAATGATTGGAGCTGCCCCCCAGTTTAATAGGTTCTTTTATCCCCTTTCTAACTTAGTTAATACTACTCTTGTGTTTGTACAAACATGATATTAGTTGTTATCAATGTCCAAAGGAATAAAAATCCCAAGAAATAAGCCATAAGTGGGAAACTGTTTGTGAGCAAAACACAGAGATATTAAAAAAGTTGTATGCTTTCATATTCTGGGCTGTATTACAAATTATATAAAATAACAAATCATAATTCTAATTTATTTTAACCTTTTTCTGTTAATATATTTATTGAACACATTACTCTTATTTATATTTGTTCTGTGTTTCAGTAGTTTGTGTGTTACATGCACACTTGTGTTTAATATGCCATAATGGATGGCAGCTGGTGAGACAAAAGGAAGGAAGAAGGCATGGAGCAGACTCAAGCAACAGGTTAATGCTGCTGTGCATTATAATGAGAATGACCTGTTTTACTTACAATGCAGCGAGGCACGGTAGTGACTTGCATACAAGCAATAAAATACATTTGTCCTCAAACTCAACTAACTTCCTTGCTGTGCTGTGACCTACCAGGTAGAAGGTAGATCTGATCAGAACAGGGGCGGTTCTAGACAGGGGCCAACAGGAGCCAATGCCCCTGTAGAACTGGTCCTGGCCGCTGTTATGGCCTCTGTACTAAAGACATAACATTAAATACACTTCTTACAATTATATGCACTGGCGAAGAAACCATAACTGATTGGTCAGTTTGACCAATTTTATTTTTTACTTTTACAGTTTCACTCTAACAAGGATTTAAAAATGAAGGTGTTTCATGTTTAGCTTCAGCTGTATTGAGATCACACTTCAGCTTCAACTGAGATCAATATAGCTTCAGCTGTATTGGTCACAGTTTTCATCTGCTAGATAAGGGGTCTGTAACCTGCAGTTCCAGGGCCATAAGTGGCTCCCTTAATATTATTAAACGCCCCACCTTCGCTCCCCTGATAAATTTGGTCTAGAACCGCCACTGGATCAGAACAACTATAGGAGTAAAATATCTAGAGAATTGTGCTTTTCATTTTATGTACACATTGCTTGTAGATTGTATTGCATTACTTCTTTGCTCTTTACGCTGAGGTAATAGAAACATTCCTGTGATATTTTGGTTCATACTGACATGATAACATCCTGCAGTTGCTACAGAGTTTATTTTGGTTGCACATCCATGATGCTAAACTTCCCTTTTCAGTACATCCCAAAGGGGCACTTCGGTGGCCAATTGAGTGCTGTGAACTCATTGATACGTTCAAGAAACAAGTTTGAGATGTTTTGAGCTTTGTGACATAGTGCCTTGTCCTGATTGAAGTACACATCAGAAGACAGAGACACTGTGATCAACAATACTTAGGTAGATTGTGATGTTTAAGCAATGCTCAAGTAACCTGACAACAGCCAGATGCATATCCCTCCGCCTAGCTAGGCGGAGGGATATGCATCTGGCTGTTGTCAGGTTAATGCTCAAGTAGTTTATCCATATGGTGTTTTCATGTGCTGATTGTTTTAATTTATAAATCCAGAATAGATAGCCTGTTGAGGTTACTTTTAGCCCACCAAATACTGGTATTCAAAAATCCGAGTACTGTTCAGCCCAAGTAAGACAAAAGTGGGGGATCATGAGCAGAAATGCAAACTGGTTTTGTGAAAGTGACATAGCCTATGCCTGACACAGTAAAGTGTTTTCTCCTGTTCTGTTGTGATCCTTGTGGTGCTGAAAGCATCAATGCTGGTTCAGCATCTTTGTTTTGTCTCCTCTTTTTATTTTTATTTTTTCCTTTGTTGCTCAAAATAGGTATTGCCACTAACACATAAAACCTTTTTGGGATAAATACTTGATACATTTTATACAAAACCAGTTGATTAAAACTTCTCCTTTAGTAGTAGTTTATAGAATTATGATTTTTTGTTTCCTTCATTAGTTCATCTTTATTGAATAAAGGGTAGTTGATGGTAAATTTGATTAATGATCTTACTGCTTTTTTATCTTATTATCTTTAGCTGTTGAATAAACTTAGAGTTGATTGATATATTCTAATCTTGAAAAAACAAATATAAATATCCTGTTTCTTCTTCTAATATGTGATATCCATCGCCAAGTGGAAAGGTGAGAAATTCTTCTTTTAAATTGTTTTTTGCGACTGGTCTATGAACATTATATTAGACAGATAAAACAAGACCTTGTTTTGAGTGGTGTGTTTTTGTGTTTTAGCTAAATCGGCTTACTTGATGCAAAATTACAGCAGAGTTAAATTGAGTTTGTGTTTGACATTTTGAATTGCCATCAAAATACCAGATTTCATATTAATCTGCTGTCTTCAGTAGGGGTGTAAATATAAGCCATAAACCTCTGATAAAGACACAGCTGGATACTTTCATTAAACAAAAAAGACCTTGTTCTGATATAATCCTTTAGCTGGGAGAAATTAGGAATACGATCTTGCTTGTAAGAGAGTTTATATGTTTGTGTTTTCCATAACGCATGAAAGCGGAGAGAGTGGCAAAATGGTTTATTCTTGTAAAAGCATGTTATTATATCCTTTGTATTTAACAATTAAGTAAAGAAATTGTGTTTGGATTAGGTTGCATCACTGGTGGTACCATACATTAAGCGGAATTGTTACATTTGGATACCATTAAGATTTTCTGTCTAGTTTCCTCCATCACGCTATTGCTGTCTGAACCATGTCTCCAAAGGTTATGCTTCACATGGCTCCCAAGATTACATCACCTACGTCAGGGACAAGGCAACTACAGCCGAATACCTCTTTTGGGTAAGGACCCTATAGCCAAAGCGGAAGTGCGTCAGAGGTTGCCATGATATTTGCTGTCCTAATAGTACAGTCTGTAAGGAAGGAGGTAGGAAAAGGAGCCTGTATGCTTCCTCTAATTTAGCAGAGGAACCTTGCACAGCAGTCCGAGGCGCCTTTCCTACTCACGATAGTGTTCTTACTGCTGACCCCATGGTCAAGAAACAGGAGCTAGGGACTATAATTAGATGTATTGGGTGTCATAGTCCAGGCCGAGGTGCAGGCCGGGTTTTCTCTCTCCTTCTCTGCAGGGTTGGCAGGCAGGTGCCCTACATCTGAGCTGACCACCCTTCTTAAGGAGGAGGGCGTCAGTTCGTTAACGCTCATGCATTGGTACAGACCAAACCTTTTCCAAGCCTTGACTCCTCGTGTAAACCAAGCCTAACTTTGTTCTCGTTCCTTCCTCCTAGAAAACCTGGATTCCAACTCAAGAACCACATCTCCGTTACTCATGCTCCCTGAAGACTCCACCGAGATGTTCCAAGTTTGTGGTCTGGATATAGTGAAGTCTCAGAGCCACACCCTGCGAAAGCCCTCCTACCTGAGCTCGCCTGCCTGTCCACCCTCAGACCACAACATCTGGAGAACACCTACCGGCTCTGCACCTACCACCAACCTTCCTGGACATCAACCCCCCGAACTCAAGCCTCGCCATCAGCCCAGTGAGTTTCTGTGCTCTCCACTAGCCATCATCATTCAAACCTTCACTTTCCCGCTGCTCACCTTTCGCCTTCCCTTCCTCAGCAAAACCCAGAGATCCAGCCAGCCGACATCACCTCAACATTCATTATTTTTTCAATAAAACCTTTAAACTGATTCCTGCCTCCGTACTTGTGCTCATTCAGAGTCAATTAGCTAAACATGACATTGGGATAGAGTCAGGGTCCTTGGTACTTTTTATCTGGGCTTTTTATTTTGGGTTTTTTTGTGTCCTGTCTGGCAATGTGGCAATAAGAATTGTTGTCTTAAAGCCAAAAAGAGCCCAACAGATTTTACTTTCACAAGTGGAGCCTTACTGCTTTCGCCATAGTGCTCCGCTTGATTTATATATGCAAGCTTTATGAGAATTTATCCTGAGACTATTTCATGTTAAATGGACACTGGGCTTGGAGCTGACTACTACCCAATGGTAGTAAGCCCTAGTGTTGCTTATGTTCATCAATGGTCTCACACACATACACACACGCGCACACACATCCCAAAAGTTTGATGTCCTTTAGCTCTCTTGCCCTAGCTGTCAGTATAGGACCTTGTTTTTTTGTTGTTTTTTTTAACACTTACACCTGTCCATTTCCTGTTGTCTGTTACTTAGCTTGCGTCAGCTCGGCGGGATTTTTCTCCTTTAGTGTTGCCAGTTTAACTAATGCTCTCCTGTCAAATGTCATCATGTGCTTTGTTCACTTGAAAAGCAGACTGACCCAAAATGGAGTAAAATAACTAGAAAAGAAGCTTGCGTACAGCCCTTTTTATGAACATCACATCTTTTTTATTTTAAAATCAAATTCCCTTACACTGAACTATGCTTTCTACTTGCCATCATATTCAGTTTCTTGCGTTTTCTTCACCAGTCCATGAATGCTAGTGGTAATATCCTTGAAAGAAAGCTTCTTTGCATCTTTGCAGTGTAAAACGTTTCCCTGAGACAGAAATATTGACCACCTCAGAAAAACCATGTATTTATGTAAACCATCTATTACTTTGTCCAAGGAGTGTTCTTCTATTATTCAGTGAAAAGTTTAGTAGTGTTGCCTGTAAGCCGACTTTCTCCTCAAAGACATTTGCTATGTATATTCTGAAAGTACATCAAAAGCTATTAAGGTTAAGTGGAGTTATAGTCAGATGGGAACTCCTAAGGTTTTAAGCGTTGTTTATTTATATTTAATTTTAAATTCTTTATGGTTAAGCTTTAATAAAAATTAGTTAGCAATTAACAATTCATCAGACAAGTAGGCAAACATTGATTTTAGAGTACATATTAAATTGGTAAATATTTAAAATCTATATGACAACCAATATGATGCACCCATCACATTCTTAGAGACATTATTTTTAGACAAATGTTCAATCTGTTTATGGAAAGGTCTTCACAGGTTTAACTTGTAAGATATTTCGGTATATTTTTAGGTCTGTTTCACTAGGAGAGGAATTTTACCTTCTTCAGACCACTGATTATGCCAAAGAAGCTCCTGGCTTAATAATAAAAACAACACATGATACAGTTACACACACACAACAAATAATCCATTAATTTCACTTTTAAGCCCTGTGTCCTGTATAGGAATACTGCATATATAAAGAAAAGTGAGCAATTATACCAACTAAATAATTGTATACAAACTTCTTGTGATGAAGGCAACAAGAAGGTCTGTCTCACTTTAATTTTTCCAGCTCCCCCATCAAAATTCAATGCTGGTATATTATTGTACAGTGTCTCTTTCCATCTCCCTGTGCTTACATGCAGACTCTGACACATCTATATAAATCAATCATTTTGGCAGCAATTACAGACAATTAGCAGATAAAGAGTGCCATACACAAAGTCTTCTCCCTCTGACATTGCTCTGCAAGCATGGCTGATTTGCATATTAATGAGCCCTTGTTCAGCCCTAAGGGACATAACCCGATTATAGCTCAGTGATCAACTTATTCTTCACCTCCTTTTTTTCCTTGATTCTCAGAGTGTATGCTGTTTTTCAACAAAAAAAAAACTTCTCCCACACAGTGTGGTTGCTGCTGAATATGCAAAAGAAAATCTCCAAAGCTCAATGGACTACAGAAACTCACTTGCATCAACAGTGCTTAAAGTAATTTCACCTCTCATAGAACTTCAGGAGATCCTACAGATAGTATGGTTCTGCTGATCTTTGCCCTCTAGCCCCTGATGTCTGACTATCTTAAACTTGGGCAAGAACTTTAAGACTTATCTACTTTATCCAGTTCAGTTGGGAGTTGGGACCAAAATAAAAACCCTAACAAATATTAAGGAATTGCTGTTGCTCATCTCCACCTCTCTGGAAAAAATACCAATGGAAATATATTTTTTACACTGTTTACAGCAAAACATTGTTCATTAGTGCAGTTTTAAGGATATGATGGTAAATCATTGTGGGCTATTACAATCTGATACCTGTTTGATTATTTGATTATTTTTAACCGAGTTCTAACAGTACTGAGAACGGCAGTGGTCTAACTAGGATTAATGAGGGAGGACACAGGAACATAAACCTTTGGGGGGACTGTGACAGACAGACTGACAGATATATAGAGACAGAGGTAGACTGATTAGCAAGGGTGCAGCCAGTGACTGGTATAAAAATGTAACTGATACCTCTGACAGCTTGGTGGGGACAGAGAATGGAGGGAATTTCTCTCTCTCTCTCTCTCTCTCTCTCTCACTATGTGTGTGTGTGTGTGTGTGTATGTGTGTGTGTGTGTGTGTATGTGTGTGTGTGTGTGTGTGTGTGTGTGTGTGTGTGTGTGTGTGTGTGTGTGTGTGTGTGTGTGGGTGGAGGATGGAAAGTCACATGACTATACGTCAGAAATGCAGCATGACTGTCTTTTCACTCATTTCCCTGCTGACCCATTCACACAACCAATTTCCTTCTCACATCCGCCTACACACAGCAAGAAGAGCAAGCAATGGAGTTAGCTCATACAAACACACATTTAACAGCATCTTTTGCTGTGATTCCAACTCCAGTACAGGACAAAAGGCAAGTCAATCATGGCCCAGTTGACATCACACTTTTAGAGCATGCTCAACTAAGACTCACTTGACAGCTGTATTGCAGATGCCTAAATGCTTAATTAATGAAACAGGAGAGCAACCTTTCTGTAAGTTTTTTTTTGCACAGATGAATAACTGGAACAAGGAAAATATTAAGAGATGAATCATCAATGAGTCATATCAAAACAGAGAAAAAAGGAACTAGCGTTAGAGTGGCATTGCTGCAAAGATCGTCAGCAGAGCAAGTAACAAAATAATTACATGTGCTTCATGTGAAGTGTTGCTAGAATTTAATTACAGCTTTCTGAAACCCAGTAAACCCTGTGAAGTCTGTCTGGAAACTCCTGTTGGATATAATATCAGATGCTGTGGAAACGACTGGTAAGAGAGTTTGGTAGAAAATTGCAACATTATTGTAAATAATACCAATACATAGTATACTGATACTAGGGTGGTGTAATGGTGTAAATCCGCATTTTTTAAATGGGGGACCCATTGTTCATTTTATCTTTCTATTTTTAATATCCAGAAATTATTTAAGTGACAGACTATTTATTTATGTGTTTTTAATGTAATACAAAACATAAAAAATAGATATATATTTCACCTGTTTTAACTGTAGGCTTAGCTTGAAAGTACAAAAAAAGTAGTGTATACAAAGGTGTGAACACGCCTCTAATCAGCACAATTGGACCAACATGTCTATTTCAGACCAAGTTGTGTGTGTGTGTGTGTGTGTGTGTGTGTGTGCTTGTATAGAATACTGAAATAAAACCTGTAAAAAAAAAAAAAAAAACCTGTATCTCATCATGCTTTGGGAGGGAAATGTGTTGATTTTTAATCTGAAACAGAATTTATAAATAAAACAAAGTCTTATATTGAAAATAAATCAAACAAATATTATATGGCTCTTGGCATTAGGCCTGTATTAATTTAGCTAGAACAGTGAAATGTGTTTGCGTATTTCTGGTCGCACAAACCAAGTTTGTGCCCAGGGCATTTAATTCTTCACCAAAAGCTCAAATACAGAACTCCTGGGAAGTCCTAATAGAGCCTTTCTATTGCAGCATACATCATTTTAGTAACCACCCCCACTTATGACCACCACTGATTCCGTCACTGAAAGGACGTTTTAACCAAAAATGCTGCCGACACTGATACCGATCTATAGTTTGTGTTAAAGCGAGACTTGTTATTCTTATACAAGCTTCATTTTTGTAATGTTAATTTTCTGTATGCCAAACCTTCATTTGGAGCTCAAATGCATATTCATGAAATAATGTTTTGTCAATGGCAGTATTTCGCCATTTTGACATTAATAAATTACCTACAATAAGTATTTGTTTCAAAAGGTTTATGCTGTAGCAAAGTACAAAGTACAAAGTACAATTTAGAAATGTCCGTTTTTTCAACTTAATTTATTATTTTGTAATGGTATTTTCATTTGTCTGTCTGATTACAAAGTTTTCACAAAATAAATCAGATATTATGGTCGAACAGTTACTAAGCACTTGAGCAGTGTTTATACCAAATACTTTTTTTCCTGATTACTACTTTTTACTTTCACTTGAGTAAGAGAAAGGGAAAATAACTCTACACCCCCACCCAAAACAGATAATTGTGGGTATAAGGTACTAAATCTTTTGCTATAAGGTACCACATATTTGCTTGGAACTGGAAGTAAATTTACTAAAAGGGAACTTTGACCTCATCGAGAAATAAAATTTGGACCTTTGGTCATGAAGTTTAAGACACTTGCCCCAAGGTTTCTGGTTCATCACTTAAAGTGACAGATCTTTTTTTGTTGGAAAACCTGTAGTGTTTCATTGTGAGTTGGTGAAAACAACTGACAAAACTTACCAATTAGCCTTTCCTAAAGAAAAATAACTGAAGTACTTACTGGAGAGTGTGCTCAGAAATCACTGAATGATATGAAGGTCTTTGAAGTTTGTCATCAGTTAGACAATCATTTCTTCTAAAAGGGCTTGTGAGAGACTTTTTAACTAATGTCCATTTATGTTAGCTGTTTATTTGCTCTCTTCTCACACTTGTGTCGGAAACAGTCCAAAAGAAACACTGGTGTGATAAATCAGATTAGTAAGACATAAATCAATTTTCTGTATCACAATTACAAGAATTTACAATAATGTCTGTTGGGAGTATGTGAGAAAAGTGAAAACTTACCTGTGAGCACATACTGGGCAAAAAAAAGGCTTAAATGCAGAAGCTTAAAGATCTCAATTCTGATCTGCAAGAAGACATAATGAGTACATTTATGATTCTGTGCGTGCCTGTCTGTCAGAATTCTTCTCCAATTCACTAAACTTCTGTAATTACATCCCCACAGAGGAAGGAAATAAACCATTTTCATCTATTGGGATGATGAATATGACAGTGTACAGTTATATAGACTTCATATCTGCAGACAAACACAAATAAATCTTTGCCTGTGATGGTGCTGCTCTGAAGGCTGTGTAATTAAACATTGTTATATGAGAAAGTGAATTAATCTATAGTCTCTAAAGGTGCTATCAGGATACGGTTGATGACAGGCTGTGTTAGAGAGCAGATGATTTAGTTGATGGTGCCGGTCACATAAAAACCTGGAGGGACTCAGTCGATGTTGAGCAGAAAAGCATAATAATTTTCCAGGTTCCTAAATGATGCCACTTTTTCATTTTTCTAGGTTTAACTGTCATTTTTGATGGAGCCAAGAAATTCCCAACGAGCACAAAAAGTGAAGACGAAACAAAAAAACTCTAATGACCTTATGAGTCACAGAATCAGGAAAACAGCAGTATGTAGCTATATGTGTGTTTTTCTGTAGTTTATTATTATTTTTATTGTAGGTCCATGTGTTCAAAACAGGTCCTGCATCATAACTCCATAAAGTTGTTGATTTGCACCTGTTAACCTATGTTAGCAATTCCAAGCTACAATAAATCTGCAAATAAAGGGATGTGCATTAAGGTAGAATAGAACAGGAAATATGTATTGCACATGTTAATGGAATGTTCTTCAATACCTAGGAGAAAGCCTTCATTGGGTTATGAGAACTTCAAAATTCTCCTCTATAGAGAAACTAGTAGCATAGATTATTCATGTGTGATTGTGACTCATTACTGTTCACAAACCTTCACATCTTAAAGGTTCTGGAGGAATCTTCTGTTCACCCTGATATTCGATTGTTTACATTAATTTTCAATAGGATTCAAGTCAGGTGGTTTACTGGACCATTTTAGGTGCTTTGTTTTCTTTTTTGGAAAGGAGTTGATAGTTTCCTTGGCTGCTTGTTTGGGATCATTCTCTTAATGAAAAATCCACCCTTGTTTCTGCAGGTTGATGATAAAATTATACTCTTCCCATTTTCAGATTTGGTCCCAATGGGTGTCCACTGGAACAATGATAAATTTTAAAATAGATTTGTAACCATCATTTTGTTTTGGAACAATAATTTTTATTTGGCATCAGGGTATGCAGAGTGGTGCACGTGATAGCACTGTTGGTTTGCAGCAAGAAGGTCCAAGTTTAAATCCTGGCATGGAGCTTGCATGTTCTCCCAATACATGTATGATTTCTCTTCAAGTACTCTGGTGCTCTCTCATATTACAGTTAGGTATTTTGTCCCTCTAGGTGTGAGGATGCATGGCTGGATGGATAGACAATGTGTGAATTTAAAATCCACAGCCCCATTAGAAATACAACTATGGCCCATAAAAAGTATATAATGAGAAAGGTTCACATTTTTGTCACTCATTTCAGAAAGTGAAACTGATATACATTCATCAAACATAGAGAGAAGTATTTCAAGCATTTATATTTTGTAATTTAGAAAAATATGACATACAGATAATGAAATCCCAAAATTCTGTGTCTCAGAAAATTTGACAAAAAAGGAGCATTTAAACTAGTTTTAGGCTCCTGAAAAGTATATTAATTTCTTTGCACTGAACACTTGGTTTGGCCTCTTGCTTGAATTACTGCATCACTGTGGTGTATAGTGGAGGATATCAGTCTGTGGCACTGCTAAGGTGTAATGGAAGCCCAGGATGCTTTTGTCTGCATTGTTGGGTCTGGTTTCCCTTATCTTCCTTTTGACAATATCTCACAGCTTCTCTACTGATTTCAGATCAGGTATCAGGTTTGCTGGCCAGTCAATCACTTTAACACCATGATCACTGAACCAGTTTTTGGAACTTTTTTGAGTGTGGGCAGGTGCCAAGTCCTGCTGACCAGACCCTCACCTTCTTCATAGTTAATGTTTTATCTATACATTTATTTTTGAGAGAGAAGTTTAACTTTTGTCTTGACCATGGAGGATTAAGCAGCAACAAATGTATATTGTTTTGTGACATCAAATTTTGATAGTCGGCATTGCTCTTCTAAAACTGTGGTTTGATGTGTAACAGGTCAAACCATGCATCTGTAACTGTTTGCTTGATGCAGCTTATTATGAGGTTTTTAGTTTAGAACGTGATTGCATCAATCTCTAAAGAATTAATTCTTTTGTAATATGATTTCACAGCGTCTGTGGTTAGCGCAACCTCTTATAGTTGTAGATATAATATTATGTATGTTTTTGAGTGTGTTTTATTTATGTGTTAGTGCAATCTTTTTCCAGCAGACCCAAAGCCTACGGGAGCCAATTAGAGTGTAATACTGGAGTTGACAAAAGAGATGCCACTTGGTCCAGCCCACCCACCTTTCCAATGAATCTCCCCTCAGCTTGATGGCCAAACACAGGTTTAATAAGAGGTGTCTGGCACTCTCATCTCCTCTCAGACACACAGGAAACTCAGTGGTCACAGAGTTTGGGTTTAGATGAGGTCACTGCCCCTGTGGGCTCAGCTGGAAAAACGGAGACAGCTGAATAAATGGACAAGAGACTAGAGTGTAAGGGAACCAGTTACCGAGCTTAAACTTCACATGTGCCTCGGAGACGTTATATAACAGAATATTGGATGAGATTGCAGATCAAATGACTCTTGTATAACTGGAAGTCAGACCCATCTCTCCTGTGGAGAAATATGATACACCTGGTTTACCTTTTCAGCTCCGCTTTGTTAACTCACGACTCAATAACAAGATAACCATTGATTAAAATAAAAGCTGAAGATAACTTTCATGTTTCTTTCTTGTATTATTTATGAATAAAAAAATCATTAAGGATAGCAAATATAAATAAGCTTATTGATCTTTGAGCATTTAATTGTTAACCTGTCTGAAACAATAAATGTCGTCAACTTGTATACACTGAGTCAAGGCAACATCCAATGTAGCTGAAGGTGTGTTTAAATATATTTACGTAAATAATAAAATATAATTTATTAAATCTCACCTGAAAGAGAATTGCTTTATCTCCTCTACTAAGTTAAGGAAGTTAAGATAATAATTGGCATCCTCCCAAACATGATTACCTCGTCCTCAGTAAGTGAGGCAGCATTGGAGGAATCCTTAGAACCTGCGCAGTGTCTGAACTGTTTAAAAGCAGTAGAGCTTTCTGAGCTATCTAAAATTTAAGCTTCATCTAAACCTTCTACCTGTATGTTAGACCCAATCCCAACCAAGTTGTTTAAGGAGGTATTCCCTCTGATCAGTGGTCCTATTTTAGACATGATTAATCTATCCTTAGTAAATGGATATGTACCACAGGCTTTTAAAGTAGCTGTTATTAAACCTTTACTTAAGAAACCTTCTCTTGATCAAGATGAGCTAGTAAACTACAGACCTATATCTAATCTTCTTTTCTTATCTAAAATTCTTGAGAAAGTAGTTGCTAATCAACTTTGTGAACATTTACAAAGTAATGACCTACTTGAGGAGTTTCAGTCAGGCTTTAGAGCTCATCATAGCACTGAAACAGCTCTGGTGAAGGTCACCAATGATATTCTCATGGCCTCAGATAATGGACTTGTGTCTGTACTTGTCCTGTTAGATCTCAGTGCTGCATTTGACACAGTTGATCACAATATTCTCCTACAAAGACTTGAGCATACTGTAGGGATTAAGGGAAAAGCATTAGGCTGGTTTAAATCTTACCTGTCGGACAGATTCCAGTTTGTTCATGTTAATAATAAATCTTCTTCAAACTCTAGGGTCACCTGTGGAGTACCACAGGGTTCAGTCCTTGGACCAATTCTATTTACTATATATATGCTTCCGGTTGGCAAAATTATCAGACAGCATGGGATTAATTTCCACTGTTATGCTGATGACACTCAGCTATATTTATCCATAAATCCTGATGAATCCAATCAGTTACTTCGACTGCAGTCATGTCTTGATGACATCAAAAGCTGGATGACTTTAAATTTCCTGCATTTAAATTCTGACAAGACAGAAGTTGTAATCTTTGGGCCAGAGTCCTCAAAAAATAAACTTCTTAATCAATCACTGAATCTGGATGGCATTAACTTGGCCTCTGGTAATAAAGTTAAAAATCTTGGTGTTGTTTTCGACCAAGACATGTCATTTAAATCCCATATTAAACAGGTTTCCAGAGTTTCCTTTTTTCACCTCCGGAATATCGCCAAAATTAGAAACATTCTGTCCAGGGGTGATGCTGAAAAACTAGTGCATGCATTTGTTACTTCAAGGCTGGACTATTGTAATTCTTTACTATCAGGAAGTCCACAAAATGCAGTTCGAAGTCTTCAGCTGATCCAAAATGCTGCGGCAAGAGTTCTGATGAAAATCAACAAGAGGGATCATATTTCTCCAATTTTAGCTTCCCTTCATTGGCTTCCTGTTAAATCAAGAATAGAATTTAAAATTCTTCTTCTAACGTATAAAGCCCTTAATAATCAAGCTCCATCATATATCAGAGCTCTGATTACCCCGTATGTTCCTAACAGAGCACTTCGCTCTCAGACTGCAGGTCTGCTGGTGGTTCCTAGAGTCTCTAAAAGTAGAATGGGAGGCAGATCCTTTAGCTATCAGGCTCCTCTCCTGTGGAACCAACTCCCAGTTTTGGTCCGTGAGGCAGACACCCTATCTATTTTTAAGACTAATCTTAAAACTTTCCTTTTTGACAAAGCTTATAGTTAGAGTGGCTCATGTTACCCTGAGCTATCTCTATAGTTGTGCTGTGATAGGCCTAGGCTGCTGGAGGACATCAGGGTCTAATTTTCTCACTCTACTGATTTCTACTGTTCTTCATTCTACGGTTCTCCAGTTTTGCATTGTATTACATTGAAATGACTATCGTCATTTCAGCTTTTAACTTTTTGCTCTCTCTCTTTTTCTTCATAGTAGGTATACCTGGTCTGGCGTTCTGTTAACTTTGACATCATCCAGAGAAGACGGCTCACCCGTTACTACCATCTAATGTAGAACAGATTACTAGATCAATGTGTGCTTCTGTGCTTTTTTGTCTCTCTTGTTGTGGTCTGCTCTGTCTTCTGTAACCCCAGTCGGTCGAGGCAGATGACCGTTCATACTGAGCCCGGTTCTGCCGGAGGTTTTTTTTTCCCGTTAATGGGTGGTTTTTCTTCCCACTGTCGCTTCATGCTTGCTCAGTATGAGGGATTGCAGCAAAGCCATGTACAATGCAGACGACTCTCCCTGTGGCTCTACGGTTCCCCAGGAGTGAATGCTGCTTGTCGGGACTTTGATGCAATCAACTGGTTTCCTTATATAGGACATTTTGACCAATCTGTATAATCTGACCCAATCTGTATATGATTGAACTTGATTTTGTAAAGTGCCTTGAGATGACATGTTTCATGATTTGGCGCTATATAAATAAAATTGAATTGAATTGAATTGAATTGAATTGAAGAAAACAGATTATATGTTTTCTAAGAATTAATAGCAATTAAATGAGGAAAAAAATAAACATGAACAATTGACGTATGAGTTAAATAAAAAAACAAACTAATACCCAAGAATTCAAGCTACAATAAATCAACCAACTACTCATATGATGAATGGCTAAAACTAAAGGAAATAAAATGTAAACTAAATATCTGCACGTCTCATCACTGCAAGGGCAATATTCATTAAAAGAGCTATAAAGATGCAGTAATAAGAACTGATTAAGAACCTACAAGAAAGTTTTTATTTTTTGGCATGATTCAGGGTTTTCACCTCACCTTAATCCTAGAAGAAAGAAAAGGAAAAAAAAATTTGGAGCCCAAAGTTTCGGAGCCGCTAGAAAAATCTGATAGCCATTGTCATTTCACACACCAGAAACGCACTGTAAAAGATGCCTTACATGGGTTGGATACGTTCTTATTTCCCTTCCCTTCTCAGAACAAACAGCAGTTTAAATAGGTAAATTCAAATTCAAATCAAATATTCTATAATAATATATATACCAAAGGGAAATTAAATGTTGTCGTAACTGCTATTGATCCAAATTCTTCAGTTATTGATAGTGATGGCTGTTGGCAGGAAAGATCTCTTGTAGTGATCTGTATTGCAGTGAATTTGAAGAAGCCTCTGACTGAAGACACTCTGTTTTCCAAGGCTTTCCCAAGTCTCATGAAGAGGATGGCCAGGCTTGTCCATAATTTTATTGGTTTTATAAAGAATCCGTCTTTGCATTATCATCTCCAGAGGTTCCACAGTCGTCCCCAGAACAGAACCAGCCTTCTTTATCAGGTTGTTGAGCCTTTTCAAGTCCCTTGCTCTGATGCTGCGGCTCCAACAGATGACAGCAGAAGAGATGACACTCTCAAAAACAGACTTACAAAAGATATGCAGCATCTTGCTGCAAACCTTGAGGGACCTTTGCTTCCTAAAGAAGTACAGTTGTGGCTGTACTTCTTTAGGAAGTACAGCCACAACTGTACACAGCATGTATAGGATGTTTTCTCATCCTATACATGCTGGTTATATGTCCTTCCAGGATTGCCATAGGTTAGGTAGTAAGCCGGCCAATGTCGCATGAGCCATGCGATGTCCCAAAAGTCAACCTCCGAGTTCAGTCTCCTTCCCCGTGATGAACCCAGAAAGCTTGGTCACACTACTAATTAGGTTAGAGTTACACAGCAGTGCACTGTTTACAGAAAAATATATGGATACCGGCGACTCTGTTTTTGAGCAATGGCAGTAGACCATGTTAAGACCACATCGTAACAAGAAGCAGAAAGGTAGGAAGGAAACAGCACAGGTTTTAAACAATGTTTCTTTTTTTTGTGGAGCCGTGACTGCTACTGTTGTGTGGATGTGTTTTGTGTAGTAAAAGCCAAGATAATGACATAAGCAACGGATTAATATCTTGAATGATACTATTGTGGTTTGAAACCCAATAAAGTGGATGCTAACTGGTGTGCAAACAGTTTTTAAACTAAGCGTGAATAAACCAATGCGAACAATGCGATGAACCAATTATCTGCTCCGCAATTATCTGTTTGTAGATTAGCACGGCTGTGCCCACCACTGCACCTCACACTGAATTTAGGTCATTCACCTCCTACATTTCAGGAGAATAAAGTGTCATTGCAAATAACTCCAGCATGCCCCACCTCAGATAGGTGTTGTGCCAGGGGAGTCATCCCTATGCATGTATAAACTGGTATAGAAAACTGGGCACAAGGATGAATGGACTTCCATTCAAAGTCCATTTCCCTTAATATTTTTTTCTTTTCTGTTTACTTTGATTTTTTTAGTTCTCAATTTGCATTTATTTATTTTTAGTCAGGTTTTCATATGTTTATAAAGGACGATTTAGGAAATGTTCTCGGCATAGTTTTTGTCAACACAATAAACACTAACACTAAGGACATAACTGGTTTCACTTTTCACTGTTTCTACCAATTTAGTTTTTACAGTCGTAACTGAAAACTATGTAATGGTTGATAGAGTAACAATCACGTTTTCAGTGCTGCTCAGGTTCTTTTCTTGATTCTCCAATCAGGCCATTTAGCTCTCTTCCTTTTTTTAACCCAAGCATTCATTCCCTTAAGGCAATGTGTAACATCTCTTGAATTGTCACTTGCTGTGGGCTTCACAAGTCTCTTTTCCTTTGCTGGCTTTCTGGCAGCAGGGACAGTTGGGAAATATCTAAAGTCTCTTCATCACTCATTGTATAACTGCAGGTTCTAGCTGTGCTACTATCAGCTTCCTCTACTTGGTCTTTCTTTTGTCTCACTCAGGTTATCTCCAACAAAGCTCAAAAGGTTTACTGTGAGGCTTTTTGTAGGCCCCACAGCAAATGATACACCATTACAATCAACTCTTATGCAGCCACTTTATTCAGGAGCTAGGGTTTTAGAAGGAACCCAGTGGTTGGATGTGAAGGAAATAAAGAGGGAAACATTTCCTAAAAAAGAATTCCTATAGAACAAGACCTCCATTAACAACAGTAACCCTCATTTAATTGTATTTTATAACCCTCAGGAATGTTATCCTGTAAAAAAAACGTCTGTAGTATTTAGGCAGTTTTGTTGGTTTGTCTTCGGATCATGTTGATAACCTGTCTATTGTCAATGCATGCAATGTTCCAGATAGGTTGTTTTAGAGGAAAAAAATGGGGCAAGAGAAAAATAAAGAATCACACTTGCTATCTGGAAGAGTCTTCTTTTCAGTTAACTCAGTGATTTATGGACTTGATAAAAAAAAAAGAGCATGCTCTCCTGCAGAATCTTTGACACTTATCCACTGTAAACACCTTACCGAGATGACCATTCTCCAAAGGGTGTTGCCAATGTTTTGCTGACGACCACCAGCCAACATGGTGACCGTGTGACAGCAGGCTCACACGTCAAAGACTATGACAGCCATTTGTTATTGTTAGGAGCATGGCTCCAGGGTTGATAGTTGCTCTCGGCTTGTTGATTGCTGAGGCATCATTTCGACCACAGTTTGGACAGACTTGTCAACAAACTTGAGTTTCAAGATGGTGAATGCTAAAATACCTAAGCATATAATCTATCTATCTATCTATCTATCTATCTATCTATCTATCCATCTATCCATCTATCTATCTATCTATCTATCTATCTATCTATCTATCTATCTATCTATCTATCTAGCTAGCTAGCTAGCTATCTATCTATTTAGCTATATATCTATCTCAAAATAGATTATTAATCAATCAATCAATCATTTTATTCACTCGATTTAACAATTTCATTATTAATTACAACACTTAGGAAGGAGAAAAAATCTTGTAAAAACCTGCCACTGTCTCAATAATTTCAAAGTAAAATGTTGTGGCTATATACATTAAATTACAATATAAGTTGCAAACAATATATCATTATCTTCATTATTCACTCAAAACTGTATAAGACTTTATAATTTTCTTCTTATAAAGTTTTGACTATCAGGAATTAATAACCAAACAGCTTTGAGTCCATAAGTTATTGTAGTTATCAGTTTTATTAATAAAACTGCCTGGTGAGGTGTGATCTTATAGAACAATAGATGAAGTGAATTCATGCACTGGCCTTCTTAAACAGCAAGCCTTACAAGTAACATTCAAATAAATTAATAAAAAATTAAAAGAATAAGGAAAACTAGTAAATTATGGGGTGTGGGACAAAGGAATAAATCTAATAAATTGACGCATGGATTTTGCAGTTAAGTCTGAATATGTATAAGAACCAAGGTGTACATTGAGAAACTGAGATTAAGGTCAGGTTTAAAACAAAGAAACGCAGTTGGTATGTGTTTAACCAATTTACAATGCCAAACAGAAAGCAACATAAAACATTATTTTAATAAAATGATTCAAAAATAATTAACTGAATTCAAGATGAATAACCTTTTAGACAATTGACTAACGGCAAGAGTGATGTCACATCCAGAATAAGCAACTCATCTAACAACCGGCTCAGACGTCGCCCGGTCAAACAAGGTCTGCGTCAAGTGTTGCGGAACCAGGACACTTTGACAACAAATGGGCTACTGGAACACAGAGGCAATGGACTCAAGAAGACAATAAGGCACTATTGGAATGCTACTACTCCAGTAACTCTAGTCAACGGAGCTACGTGAAAGGACTGTGGGAAACATGGATGCTTCGATACCCACGGTCTAAACTAACAGCGAACAGCTACTAACTGACTGTTTCAAAATCCACAAACGGCAGCTCCTTTCACAACTAGAGATCCAAGAGATAGTTTCACAACTAGAACAAGGGGAAACTAAGACACACAGTCAGATAGGGGGAGTTAACATCAACCCCCCCCCCCCAGAGATTGGATACCAAGCCCCAATGATGCAAGAACAACTGAATAGGAGAACGTCTGACCTAGGAGATAAGATCATGGCTAAATTAAGAGCCTGTCAACCCCAACATTGACTTGTGAAGCTAAGTGAAGTGCCACCACAGGATCTCCTATTGGATGTGAATACAGCACTAAGCACAATCCCTGCTTGGCAAAGGTAATGTTAAGAGTGGCCATAATGGACAATGTCCACCATGGTGGAAGCCAAAATCAAGGCAACATTGAAAGAAGTAAGGCAATTGTCAGAACTCCAGAACAGAACAGTGAATCCAGAAAGGGAATTCCCCAGAAATACAAACAGATGCCCATACCTAAGGTCCTGGAAACCACCAAACAGAGAGTACAAGCCTTGGCTCCCAGACTGAAGAGACACAAGAAGGAGATAGAAGCCAAAAGAATAAACAGGCTGTTCTCCACTGAACCAGCTAAAGTGAAATAATACACGAGCCAACCAACTAAGGCAAGAAACTGAGCAATACTGGAAAGGCAGAAAGAAGCATCATATAACAATGATGCACAGTGGCTAATAGATCTAAGAGCGGACCACAATAATACCCCTGAACAAAGTCCAGTGAACATCACAATGGGAGACATCCAACAAAGACTCTCAGGCATGAAGAACTGGCTGAAGAAGGTGACTTCTCTCCAACTGCTGACGAATGGGACCCACCCTGAATGGCTGACAGAGGGCAGAATAGTCCTGATAATGAATGACCCCCAGATGTCATGGTTTGTGCTGAGACTCAGATGCAGAAAGCAATTACAGACCGGTAGTGGGTTCAAAAGGGTTTATTGAAAATAATAAGAGGCGGGCAATCACAGGGGGAGGAAGTCCAGTTCCGCACTAGGAGAGGGAAGAATTGTTGACAGAACAGTCGCCCTAGACTGCAAAAGCAGACAAACAAATCTGTGCCTGGATTGAATACAACAATTGCCAAACACATGGATGGTGGAATCCCTGAAGCTGTACAAGGCAAGGCAAGGCAAATTTATTTGTATAGCACAATTCAGTACAGAGACAATGCAAAGTGCTTTACGTGATTAAAATACAGGAAAATAAAACAGAATATAAGCAAGTAGGAATAAAATGTAGAAACAAAATAGAACATCAATAAACAGTTGGACTAAAAAAGTTTAACTAATGCTGTTTCAGTAGAACAGTTTAACTAGAACAGTCAAAAACAGTCCTAAACAAATGTGTTTTTAATCTTGATTTAAAAGAACTCAGGTTTTCCGCACTTTTACAGTTTTCTGGAAGTTTGTTCCAGATAAGTGGAGCGTAGGAACTAAATGCTGCATCTCCTTGTTTAGTTCTGGTTCTAGGTACACAGAGAAGGCTGGAGCCAGAAGACCTTAGTGCTCTGGATGGTTGATACACTGATAACAAGTCTGTGATGTATTTAGGTGCTAAGCCATTCAGGGATTTATAGACTAACAGAAGTATTTTAAAGTCTATTCTTTGAGATACAGGGAGCCAGTGCAAGGACTTTAGAACTGGTGTTATGTGTTCTACTTTCTCAGTCTTAGCGAGGACGCGGGCAGCAGCGTTCTGGATCAGCTGCAGCTGTCTGATCCACTTTTTAGGCAGACCTGTGAAAACACCGTTGCATTAATCAATTTGACTAAAAATAAACGCATGGATTAGTCTTTCCAGATCCTGCTGAGACATTAGTCCTTTAATCCTGGAAAAAATAGGTGATAGAAAGCCGATCTTGTAATTGTCTTTAGATGCTTTTGGAGGTTCAGGTCTGAGTCCATCACTACACCCAGGTTTCGGGCCTGATCAGTGATTTTTAGCTGAAGCGACTGAAGCTGTGTGCTAACCTTTGATCTCTCCTCTATTGGTCCAAATATTATTACTTCTGATTTGTTTTTATTCAATTGAATAAAATTGTGGCACATCCAGGCATTGATTTCTTCTAGGCATTTACTCAGTGTTTGAACTGGTTCATAGTCACCTGGTGACATGGTGATGTAAAGCTGTGTGTCATCTGCATAGTTATGGTAGCTGATGTTGTTGTTTTTTATGATCTGAGCTAGGGGGAGCATGTACATGTTGAACAGGAGGGGACCTAGAATGGACCCTTGGGGAACCCCACATGTGATTTTTGTCATTTCTGATGTAAAGTCACCTACTGATACAAAAAAAGTCCCTGTCCTTTATGTAGGATTTAAACCAGTTAAGAGCTGTACTAGAGAGGCCGACCCAGTTCTCCGGGCGTTCTAACAGAATGGAGTGATCGACAGTATCGAATGCTGCACTGAGGTCCAATAGAACCAGCACAATGGTTCTTCCACAGTCAGTATTTATATGGATGTCATTAAACACCTTGATAAGGGCGGTCTCTGTACTGTGGTAAGCACGGAAGCCAGACTGGAAAATGTCAAAGCGGCTGGTCGTTGTTAAGAAGGTGTTTAATTGTTGAAACACAGCTTTTTCAATAATCTTACTGATAAAGGGGAGGTTTGAGATGGGCCTGTAGTTCTGGAGTAGTAGTTTGTCTAAATTGTTCTGTTTCAGCAGTGGTTTGATAATTGCTGTTTTTAGGGACTGAGGGAAAACACCTGACAGAAGGGACGTGTTTATTATCTGAGTCAACTCAGACGCTATGACAGGCAAAACTTTCTTAAAGAAAGCAGTGGGGAGAACATCAAGGCAGTGGCTGCTGAATGATCTGCTCTAAGCTTTTGTGGTTTATTTGGCTAAATTGGGACATTTTGTCAGGATAGGTTCCTGCTGGATACAGACACGAGCATTGTTTTTCTTAATGATCTCAGAGAAGAAAGATTCTCTTGCATTTTTCAATTGTAAGTTATATCTGTAAAGTCTCTCTTTATAGATGTCATAGTGAACCTGGAGTCTCGTCTTTCTTCACCTGCGTTCAGCTTTTCGACACTCCCTTTTTTCACCTCTAACTGCTGGAGCATTTCTCCAAGGAGATTTTTTCTTCCCGGAAAGAACTTTCACTTTAACTGGAGCAATGCAGTCAATGATGTCTGAGACTTTAGAATGAAAGTTATCTACTAGCTTATCTACTGAGTTGCAGCCCAAGGTTGAAGTATCAGAGTAAGCTTGAATAAAAGTTTCCGTGGCATTGTCCTTAATGTTGCGTTTTCTTACGATGTCCCTTTGGCTAAATGAGTCACTGAAAATTATGCTTTCAAAGGTAACAGAAAAGTGATCAGATAAGGCAACATCAGTTACATTGACCTTAGAAATCTTTAGACCTTTAGTGATGATCAAGTCTAAAATATGTCCCTGTTTGTGTGTTGGCTGTTTGATATGCTGAGTTAAACCAAAGTTTCTAAGTGTGTCACACAGTTCTTTTGCACTTCTGTCTTCAGGGTTGTCAACGTGAAAATTGAAGTCTCCCACAATAATTAAACAGTCATGATCAACACATATCACAGACAGGAGGTCACTAAAATCATTAAAAAAGTTTGATGTGGACTTAGGAGGCCTGTAAACATTCAGAAACATAGTTTGTACCGGGCACTTTACCTGGAGAGCCAAATGTTCAAAAGAGTCGAATTTTCCCAAAAGCACCTTTTTACACTTTAGTGAATCATTAAACAATGTTGCCACTCCTCCACCTTTCCTTTGCTGTCTGCTCTCACAAAGAAAATTGTAGTTTGGAGGAGTCATCTCTAATAGAATAGCTGTTTCATTAGATTCATGTAACCATGTTTCTGTTAAAAACATTACATCAAGATTATTGTCAATAATGAAGTCATTAATTAAAAGGGATTTTCCTGACAGAGATCTAATGTTTAATAACCCAGTTTATATGACTTAGTGGTTGATGACGTCTCTGTGACAGGTTTCATCTGACAGTTTATGACTTTTAAGTATTTGTTCCTGTTTATCGGTATGTTTTTCTTTTTTCGGCCACGTATCATCACAGATATTCCATAATCTCCGGCAAAAGGCCCAAGCTGATGCTGGAAACTGTCATGTCTGATAAACGTGCGGCCAGGGCCCGATCTGTATCACAGCGAAGTAATCTGGAGGTCCTGATCACCAGAATGTTCTGTGATACGTAGAGGAGGAGGATCTGAGGCTCTGAGGCCTTTGGAAAATGCTGGTTTAGTCACAGCAGAATGGCTATGTGGAGAGGATGTCATCTGTAGGCCAATCTTAAATACTTTGTTCATGTTCTGAGACAATTCCAGAAAAGGAACATCTGGGCTTTGTGGAGAAGAAGGGGAGGCGGGTGCAGTCTGGACCGGTGTTCGTGACGATGGAGGTTTTTGGTCCTCTCTTTGTCCTGCTGAGATCTGGGATGAATCCTCCTGTAGTTCTGACGAAGCCTCTTTCTGTGTCATCTTTCTGGCCATCTTTATCTTGGCTTGTTTGGGCTGTACTGGGCTTATCATTTGTTTTGGCACTGGTTGAGCTTTGTTTTGGGACAAAGCTGATGGTAGATGGTTCACAGAATAGAAGATGTTTGAAATCAGCCGTTTTGCACCTGACCTATTTAGAGAGAAACCATCTCTGTTGAACAGAAGTCTCCTTTCACAAAAGATGTTAAAGTTGTCTATGAAGGTTACAGTTGTTTGTTTGCATGTTTTTTTCCAGCCATTTGTTTAGCATCAGAACTCTGGAAAAAATCTCGTCTCCACAATTAACAGGCGTGCGAGGGCCGCTGAGAAACACCTTCACATTAAGGCCATCAACTAGATTTAGCAGACGAATGTAATCCTCTTTCAATACTTCTGATTTTCTTATCAGGTTGATGTCGTCCAAGGCTACAGCTTGTATTATGAGTTTTTCCAAGGTCGGGCGTTCTTTCAAGATCCTTGGAAGGATGTCTGATATATCAGACACCAGGCCACAGCCCAAAGGGTTGTAAATCAGCACCTCTGTGTTTTTCTTGTTACAGAAATGTTTAATCCCGCTTACAGATCGATTGCCTAATATCAGGGTCCTTGGCCCTGTGGCATGTCTTTTCTCTGGTAGCTTAGTGTTGACATACCTCTGAATGTTGGAACGGAATTCCAACATTTCCAGCAGGCTTACTCCTATCATTTGTTGTGGGAACAGCCCGCTGTTGTTTCACTTGTCCTGGGACAGTTCTCTGTAGTATCGGCCAGTTTCCTTTGTCTAGGAGTGGGGTTCGTTGCTTTGGTCTTGCACCCAGAGTGGTCCAGGGATTCTCATTTTCCTCAGGGAGCTGTTTGTTCAATGAGTTTCTGGGCTGGTGGTCGCCGTTCGGAGTCAAAGGCAGGGTTGCTTCATTTCCATACGTGCCGTTTACATTATAATTCAGTTCGAGTCGGCAGATCTTCTGTTCCATAACAGCAATCTTCTGTAGAAGCGTGTCAAAGTCCACTGTGGTGAGGGTAGGCATCTTTCCAAAATCAAAATCAAAAATAAATAAAATAAAATAACTAAATCCAACTTTCTGTGGTTTTGGCTAAGAGATAAAAAGGAGATAAAAAGTAAAAAAGTAAAAGGGAGGAAAATGCAAGCAAGCAGGGAGCAGAGAAAAAAGCGTCCGACAAGGACAAGGTCAACATAGCTCTGAGAGCCTTCATTGCCAACTCCATGAGGCTGTGGAAAGCCACCCTTGAGGCCAACTTCAAGCCAATTGCACAAATCTCCATCAAATGTGGAATATACCAAGGAGATGCTTTGCCCCCTCTGCTGTTCTGCATAGGCCTGAACCCCTCAGCCAAATAATCAACAGCTCTGGCTATGGATACCGACTCAGAAATGGGGCCACTATCAGCCACCTCCTGTACATGGATAACATAAAACTGTATGCTAGTAGTGAGCAAGACATTGACTCGCTGATCCACACCACCAGGATTTACAGCAGGGACATTGGAATGTCATTCGGACAGGAGAAATCTGGCTGGATGGTGACAAAGAGAAGGAAGGTAATCGACACAGAGGAGATTGCACTCCCAGAATGAAGAATAGCAGTTGTTGCAAAGAGCAAGTACCTTTGAATACCACAAGCAAATGGCAACCACAAAGAGGCCACAAGGAAAGCAACAACAGCCAAATATCTGCAACGAGTAAGGCAAGTTCTGAGAAGTCAGTTCAACAGCAAGAACAAGGTCCGGGCAATCAACAGCTAGCATTGCCATTAGTCAGATAACCTGCTGGGATAATGAGTTGGCTAAAGGACCATTGATGTTAAGACACGAAAGCTACTCACCATGCATGGAGGATTCCACCCCAAATACAGTACTCACAGGCTATACACTAAGAGCAAAGACAGACACAGAGGCCTAGTGAGCATCAGAGCCAACATTGAAGATGAAACATCCAAGCTCCAAGAATATATAAATAAGATGGCCCGAAGGGATGAAGCGCTCAGTGAATGCGGATCTCAGACAATGGAAACTGGAAAACAAGGAACTATTGTGGGAGGAAAAACCCTTCCATGGGATGTAACATCGACAGATAGCTGAAGTGGCTGATATGACCAAATCCTTTCAATGGCTAGAGAGGGTTGGACTGAATGACAGCACTAAAGCACTGATTATGGCTGCACATGAGCAGGCCTTGAGCGCCAGGGCAATAAAGGGCCAGATCTACCATACCAGGCAAGATCCCAGGTGCAGGCTATGCAAAGAGGCCCCAGAAACCATCCAGCATCTCACAGCAGGATGTAAGATACTAGCAGGGAAGGAATACATGGAACACTGGCTGGTATTCTGTACACTATACCAGCCACTTGGAAAACCAAGTGGCTGATATAGTGGAAAAGTGGAGAATGACTCTCCACCACCTCTCAAGGTGGTGGAGAGTGACAGGGCTAAGACCCTGTGGGACTTCCAGATACAAACAGAATGGTAATGGACAACCAACCGGACATCATTGATCATTGATAAGCAGCAGAGGACAGTGGTTGTGATCGATGTGGCCATCCCAAGTGATGGAAACATCAGTAAAAAAGAGCACAACAAACTGGAGAAATACCAAGGGCTCGGGGAAGAACTAGAAAGAACCTGGAAGGTGATGACAACAGTAGTGCTTGTGGTCATTGGAGCATTTGGGGAAGTAATAATAATATCATAATAGTAATATCATCTTTATTGTCATTGTAACATACATTGAGACATACATTACAACGAAATTTGTTCTCTGCATTTAACCCATCCACTTGGGGAGCAGTGGGCTGCCATGTGCGGCGCCCGGGGAGCAATCTGGGGTTAAGGGTCTTGCTCAGGGACCCAGAGTGCAGGCGCTGGGGATCGAACCGGGTACTTGCATCCTTCTCTGAGTGCAAGCGCGCTGCTCTAACCACTAGGCCAACACTCCCCCCCAGTAACCCCCACTCTGGAGAAGTGGCTCCAACAGATACCTGGAGAAACAACAGACATCTCAGACCAGAAGAGTGCAATCTTAGGAACAGCTAAGATCCTAAGAAGAATCCTCAAGCTCCCAGGCCTCTTGTAGAGGACCCGAGCTAGAGACACGGAAAGCCACCCACCCTGCTCAGGAGTATAAGGGTATGTAAGGGAGTTTGTCCTGTAACTGGCGAGTTGCCGGGTTAATCCCCCGCTCCAACTATCTCAATCGTTGTGTCCTTGGGCAACACACTTCACCTGCATTGTCTGCTGGCGGTGGTCAGAAGGCCCGGTAGCACCGTTGTATGGTAGCCTCGCTTCAGTCAGTCTGCCACAGAGTTAGCTGTGGCTAATAACATAGCTCACCATCGTCAGGGTGTGAATGGGTGAATGACTCACTAGCCATGTTTCTTAGACACACACACAAAAATTTCACGATCTCATTGAACCGTTTATATGGGCACACTATCAATTAATCTGATCATAATGAAGAAGTACATCCCTGTTTGGTAAACGATAAAAAAATAGTAAACATAGCACTATTATACAAGTTTGTTTGTCTTCCGAGCACCCAGGCTGGAATTGCACAATGTTCTAATTACAGTTGAAATCTTACTGAGTAAACAACAATTTTGAGCTGTTTAATTTTTTCGAACAGAAAGGTTGTATCGGGAACCCCCACAGTTTTGCTTTCTGATGTATTTCCACGACTCAACAACGCGGAAATACGTCATGTTTACGTCGGGTCCACATGTACACTCAGGTCAGTTTGCCACATTCAGAATAACTTGAGCCTGATAAGTGTTGATATGCACACTGGTCGGACTATCAAACAGCATAAACCACCTCTCTAATGTGGATTACAATTTCATTCAGCTTAATCCGACCATCATATTCCCATTGGCTTACTTATATGACACATTTCTATTCCGATCGGCCGTTTATTCCGATTACTTTTGTCCATGTAAACATATACGCTACTGTAGTGTAAAACAGTTTGGGGTTATTGGACTTGATAAAGTGCTATACAAGCTATTTACCATATAAATATTGATTTTCAACTTAATCAAGTCAATTTAAAACTTGAACATCTGATCTGTTTTGGAAGAGTGTGAACAAACCATACTAAATACTAGCAAGTTACAGTTGCTAGTGGGGTGTTTGAAATTATGTCAGCGAGAGCACAGCACACCAAAAATACATTTGAAAGGAAAAAAGGTGTGCGATGTGTTTATGCAACATTTCTCCAAGTCCCACTAAAACAGCTATCCAACATATTTGATTCATGTTGCAAAGGAGCAAGACAGAAACACGTTTAGCAAATAACAGGGAGGCTCAATAGACAAAAGCAAAGTATTTCTGATTTCCTTTTTAACGTTAAACTTATATTTATCATAAACCATTATAAAAAGGGAAGAGCATTAACCACTGTATGAAACAACCAAGAGGTTAATGGAAACTCTGGATGATCCACTGATATCTAGTCCAGAATATTTTGATAGAGGTATAAATCTTTCAATCCAAAAATCTGGTTTATATGAAAGAGTGGAAAGAAGAAAACTATTGTTTAAAAGAAAGCCATAAGATGTCCAGTATGTAGTTTACCACAGATCATGTAAGACACATGGCAAACTTACGGAAGAACGCACTCTGGTATGATGAGAGCAAAATAGAACTTTTAGCCCTTCATACAATACCTTGAACATACCCCACCATATTTTTCTTCAGCTGTTAGAGAAATAACCCAAAAGACTTGGAGCTGTAATGGCAGTTAAAGGTGCTTCTACTAAAAAAACCATAGATTTAAATTAGTCAAATTTTTGAAAACCGTGTATATTTTTCCTTCCAATTCAGAAATTGGTGCTACCTAGTGTTGGTCTATCACATACAGTAAAATTCTCACATAACGTAGAAAATTTCAAGGGTTATTAATACTTTTTAAAGACACTGTATATTTGAGGTAGACCTCTGTGGCAACTGAAGACATTTAGGCATAAACTATAAGCAACAAATTGTACCATTTTCATTTGTTTTATCTGCCACACTTTTTTAAAAATATACTGAATGCTGGTTGGGGTTTTAGTACTTGGTCTTTTGTCATATTCCTCTAAAACTATTTCCATTATCTTAAGGTCAGAGGCTGGCTCTGCCTGCTGGCGGCAATATTTATCAATCAAATAGGCCTGAGACAACAGAGAAAAGTGAAGTGGCACAGCAAAGAGCACTTAGCCCGGATAAACAGGCGGGTAGTACTATGGATCACTGCACTGCTAAGCCTGTCACTTGGAGAAGGGCTAAAGGGAGACAAAGAAGTGAGAAACTTTGGACAGAGCATTCACGTGTGTGTGTGTGTTTGTGCGTGTGTGTGTGTGTGTGTGTGTGTGTGTGTGTGTGTGTGCGCGTGTGTGTGTGTGTGTGTGCGTGTGCGCGTGTGTGTGTGTGTGTGTGACTTGGAGTGGGGCTTTAGGGGGGAAAAACACAAGCCTGGTCAAAATGTCATCAGTGTGCCAGCTTATAGCAACTTGAAAGGCTTAGACTTGTGATATTTATCCTGTGGGCTTTGGCAGGGAGGTGGACTGGGAGAGAAAATATCTGTAATTTCATGGTGTCTTCAGGGGAAATTTGATTTCAGATGGCTGGCACTCTGATAAATAGGAACTGCTGCCTGCAATCCTTTCCTAAAGGGACAGAAGAAAGGGTACAAGTCTCCATTACATCTAAGTAAGTCTGTGGGTAACTGTCTGTTCTACAACAGAAATGCTGTACGTCAGCTTCAAAGAGGAAATTTTATGCATGTATGATCACTTGGTGTGCAAATAGTCACACTTTGATAAATTTGTGTTTTGATATGGCTGAATTGGTGTTGATCACCTTCTTTACTGCTTTGCACTGGTTTTTATTTCAGTCGTCCCCGGAAAGCACTTTTTCAAATGTTAAATAAGGTCAGACTGTATCGGTGACTGTATTTCATCCTGCCCCTCTGTGTCTGAGCTAGCTTGGGCATTCACTTCTGGCAGAAATAAAGCCAACCTCCAGACAATCTTGTCATGAATTTTTAAAAACTAAATCATAATGTATTAATTCAATAGAGACCTCTAAAGTTCAATATGGTGTCTAAACAATTAGAGTTCTCTGCCTATCATTTCTCTCTATTTATTTTTAATGTGGCTCCTCACACGGTGGAAGTAAAGAATATGGAAATAATAGGAGGAGATGAAAGTAGAAAAATTTGTTGAAAAGGATGTGAAAAGAGGAGGATGAGCAAATGCTCACATGCTTGATTATGGTAGATCAAGCCAGCAAATACATTAATAGCTAAGCGCTGAGAACAGCTCCTGCTTGATTAGACCTCATTCTCTTCTTTCACAACTGTTTCTCAGCAGTGCATGTATTTAATAAGTCCTAACAGATGCTCGAGATCCAACCTCTACACGGCTGTTTGTCATCCTGCCTCTATGCGTGCTATGATTACAAAAGGGGTGAAACATTTTCAAAGCGCTCACATGACTCCAATTAGATCAGGTATCGTGTAAACAGTGAACGCTGACTGTGGGAGATATTCAAAGTAGCCTGACCTTATTTCTAGAAAGAGCACGCAGGAGGCAGAAAGAATGGATTTAGCAGATCTCCAGTGAAAACAGCTGACTACGATTGCTGTGCCCCCAATGACGGGTCTATTCTGCTCATCCGCCGAAGGCTCCCAAATGCTGCTGATGTCTATAAGGAGTGGAGCCCTTGGCTGTCACTAGCAGTAGGTTACTCTGTCTCTACCCCTTACAAAGAATTTGTATCAGCATGTGCACCAGTGGAGCAGGGACAGTTCCCGAGTGATGCTGCATGGCATTTCATGTACTGCTGCCATCTTGTTTGTGCGGTTAGAGCAGCTCGGTAGCCGTAGAGCTAAAGCACAAACATTGACATTTGCCAAAAAAGGAAATTCTTTGAAAATGCTTGGAATTGGGTGACACGTTATAACAGAACTACAAAATGTATTAGTTTTGTTTTCTTTAGATGACTTAAACATGTCATATAGGAATTAGAATCATCATATATGGTTCTTTAATTTGTTTGATTTTTTAAGAACTTTGTTTTACTCATGTAAATTATAGCATTACATTTTTAGTACACTCGAGAGTGTTTCTCCTTTAAACCAATTATATTTGTTGTTCTTGAATTACATACAAATTGAGAAAGATCACCTTACTAACTGATCTCACATTAATATTTTACATCCATTTTATCCAGTTATGCTTGTGACAGTGCTTTAATACACATGGCATGTGTTTTTAAGTGTTGGTTTTCCACATGAAGAGCAGTACTTGATATTTCAGCTAGAAGCTCATTCAAAAATCATACAAGTCTTCCAACTGGATAAATTGAAAATTAATTAATACCTTACTCAAATATGACCAGAAATTTTGATTTTCCAAAAAGAGAGAGAAAGTGAAGTTCTTTTCTCACAGTGCATCTCAAATGTAAGCCTTTTCCCTGGGATAAACTGTCAAAACATTCACCACCTTATTGTGATATTTATCATGTGCAATTAAACTGGCACACAATCTAATAGATGGAAAAAATAAAAGAAAAATTGTGCAATAACCCAACTTTAGTAGTTCCTTATATATAATCATCTAAGCATCATTAAGTCTCTTTGAGATAACACTTGATTCTGATGAACCTGAAATATGTTTGATCTGTCCTGACATATATATATATATATATATATATATATATATATATATAGAAGAGAAAAAGGCAGAAAACGGAACAGAACTTAACTCATACAATAATGTATTTATCCAGAAACAGTGTGGGCTTTCTTACAATACTGAATGCTCTATAATTGTATTTCTGTTATTTTTGATTATGCACATCTGCTAGCTTTTTTATTCTAAAAAATCTATAATATTACAGCAGCAAATTATCAAAGTTTTTCAAAGCCTGTTTAAAAGCTCCAAATGGGGCTTCAGATCATACAGCAACAATTGTGCTGTCATTGTTTTACAGGGCAGAATTTGCATTTGCTGACTCTTGTCCTTTAACTACTGATGGATATACAGGAATAGAGTCATACAAGTGTCAATTCCTCTGAGATAGCAGGGGATGCAATTTTTGGCAAGGAGTTGCCGAAAAATCCATCCTCCTTGTTTTAAACTTAAAAATCGTCACACACACACAGACTTGTGGACATCCTGTGATTGCCTGTCTGCAGTTCCCTTTCAGCTTAGTGCTTTTTTAAGGTTCACATTCAGATCTCAAAAATTAAATGTTGAACATGGGTCAATACTCAGTAAAACCTTAAAGTAATCAAAAAGTAATCAAAAGTAATTAGTTACATTACTTTTTAAAACTAATCGAAAAAGTTACACTACAATTACATTTTAAACAAAGTAACTTGTAACTGTAACGGATTACATTTTTAAAGTAACTTACCCAACACTGTGTATATATATATATATATATATATATATATATATATATATATATATATATATATATATATATACACTCCTGATCAAAATCTTAAGACCAGTCAAAAAATTGCAAGAATTTGCATTTTGCACTATTGGATCTTAAGAAGGTTCTAAGTAGAGCTTCACAATGTTAAAAGGACAAATCAGTGCAAGAGACAAGAACATTTGAGCAGGGAATTGTCTGAAAACTGCATTTATACTCAAACATGATTTTTTCAGCTGATCAAAAGTTTAAGACCATAGCTCAAAAAACCCCGAAAAACCCCCAAAACAGAAATCAAAATGTCAAAAAAAAGGACTCAGTAATGAGTAGCTCCACCATTCTTGTTGATGACTTCAAACAATCGTTTAGGCATGCTCGATGCCAGTGTTTCCAGGAGGCTAGTGGGAATGTTGCTCCAAGTGTTGAAGATGGCTTCACGAAGGGCATCCATTGTCTGGAACTGATGTCCATTTTTGTAAACTTCCCTTGCCATCCATCCCCAAATGTTCTCAATTGGGTTTAGATCCGGGGAACATGCAGGATGGTCCAAAAGAGTGATGTTATTCTCTTGGAAGAACTCCTTTGTCAGGCGGGCATTGTGAACTGCAGCATTGTCCTGTTGAAAAACCCAATCATTACCACACAGACGAGGGCCCTCAGTCATGAGGGATGCCCGCTGCAACATCTCCACATAGCCAGCTGCTGTTTGACGCCCCTGCACAACCTGAAGCTCCATTGTTCCATTGAAGGAAAATGCACCCCAAATCATGATGGCGCCCCCACCACTGTGCCGTGTAGAAAACATCTCAGGTGGGATCTCCCTGTCATGCCAGTAACGTTGGAAGCCATCAGGACCCATCCATCCATCCATCCATTTTCCAAACCGCTTTATCCCTCATGGGGTCGCGGGGGTTGCTGGTGCCTATATCCAGTGTTCACTGGGCGGGAGGCAGGGTACACCCTGGACAGGTCGCCAGTCTGTCGCAGGGCAACACAGAGAGACAAACAGGACAAACAACCATTCACACACAGACTAACACCTAAGGACCATCAAGGTTAAATTTCTTCTCATCAGAGAAGACAACTTTCTTCCACCTTTCAATGTCCCATGTTTGGTGCATCCTTGCAAAGTCCAAACGGGCAATTCTGTGGCGTTGAAGAAGATGTGGCCTTTGAAGACGTTTTTTGTTTCTGAAGCCCTTCTCTCGCAGATGCCGTCTGATGGTTATTGGGCTGCAGTCAGCACCAGTAATGGCCTTAATTTGGGTAGAGGATCGTCCCGTGTCTTGACGGACAGCCAATCGGATCCTGCGGCTCAGAGCTGGTGAAATTTTTTGGGGTCTACCACTTGACTTTTTTGTTCCATAACCCTCAGGATCATTTAAAAAAATGCAAAATGACTGTCTTACTGCGTCCAACCTCAGCAGCGATGGCACGTTGTGAGAGGCCTTGCTTATGCAGCTCAACAATCCTACCACGTTCAAAGTCAGTGAGCTTTTTTGCTTTTGCCATCAGGAGGTCTTGACAGTGTAAAGACTTCACAGAAAATGACATGGAATCCAGATGTTTGCACAGCTTTTGGCTTTTAAAGACTATGGTCTTAAACTTTTGATCAGCTGAAAAAATCATGTTTGAGTGTAAATGCAGTTTTCAGACAATTCCCTGCTCAAATGTTCTTGTCTCTTGCACTGATTTGTCCTTTTAACATTGTGAAGCTCTACTTAGAACCTTCTTAAGATCCAATAGTGCAAAATGCTAATTCTTTCAATTTTTTGACTGGTCTTAAGATTTTGATCAGGAGTGTATATATATATATATATATATATATATATATATATATATATATATATATATATATATATATATATATATATATATAGGTGGCAGCCCCTCCCTGGGTTGCCATCTTACCGTGGTGGAGGGGTTTGAGTGTCCCAATGACCCTAGGAGCTATGCTGTCGGGGGCTTTATGCCCCTAGTAGGGTCACCCAAGGCAGACAGGTCCTAGGTGAGAGACCAGACAAAGAGCAGCCCAAAAGCCCCTTATGATGAATACCATAAATGGACGTCGTGTTCCCTCGCCCGGACGCAGGTCACCGGGGCCCCACTCTGGAGCCAGGGCTGGAGGTGGGCCACGTTGGGGAGTGCCTGGTGGCCAGGCTTTTACCCATGGAGCCCGGCCGGGCACAGCCCGAAGAGGAGACATGGGTCTCCCTTCCAATAGGCCCACGACCTATAGGAGGGGCCAAAGGGGTCGGTGTGTTGCGAAATGGGTGGCAGTCGAGGGCAGGGACCTCGGCGTTCCGATCCTCGGCTGCAGAAGCTGGCTCTTGGGACGTGGAATGTCACCTCTCTGGTGGGGAAGGAGCCTGAGCTAGTGTGCGAGGTTGAAAGGTTCCGACTAGAGATAGTCGGACTTACCTTGACGCATGGCTCTGGCTCTGGAACCAGTCTCCCTGAGAGGGGTTGGACATTCTTCCACTCTGGAGTTGCCCCTGGTGAGAGGCGCTTAGCTGGAGTGGGCATACTTGTTGCCCCTCATCTCGGTGCCTGTACGTTGGGGTTTACCCCAGTAAATGAGAGGTTGGCCTACCTCCGCATACGTGTGGGGGGACGGGTTCTGACTGTTGATTGTGCTTATGCACCAAACAGCAGCGTGGATTACCCACCCTTTTTGGAGTCCTTGGAGGGGGTACTGGAGAGTGCCCCTCCTGGGGACTCCCCCTTCTGGGGACTTCAACACTCACATGGCAAATGACAGTGGGACCTGCAGGGGCGTGGTTGGGAGGAACGGCCCACCTGATCTGACAGACTAAACAGAAAAGAGCTTAACTTAACCAAATAATAAACAGAAACCAGAACAGAAACCAGAATATTACAGAGCCCCCCCCCCCCCCCCCCAAGGGCGGATTCTAGACGCCCTCCAACGTCTACGGGGGTCCAAAGAAAAACAAAAACCTAAGTCAAACCGGGCGGGTGGAGAGGGCTAAAGGCTGGAGAGTCGGAAAAACAAAAAAAATTAATATCCAACACAAGTCCAAAAAAAACAAAAGTCTGGTGGGCGTCCCGGAGGACGGCACCGGCGAGTCAGGATCTCCGGCGGTCGTCCCGGCGGACGGCCCAGGCGAGTCAGGATTACTGGCGGTCGTGTCGGCGGACGGCCCAGGCGAGTCAGGATCTCTGGCGGTCGTCCCGGCGGACGGCCCAGACGAGACGGGATTTCAGGAGGCCGGCGGAGCAGGGCGACAGGAGGCCGTCGGCGGAGCAGGGCGACAGGAAGCCATCGGCGGAGCAGGAACCTCGGTGCCCGACTCCTGAAGAGGGAGAAAACAGAACCGGGTGCCGGACTACAGACTAAAGGTGGCGCCGGACTACAGGCTAAGGGAGGCGCCGGACTGCAGGCTAAGGGAGGCGCTGGACTGCAGGCTAAGGGAGGCGTCGGACTACAGGCTACGGGAGGCGACAGACTACAGGTTACGGGAGGCGCCAGACTACAGGCTACGGGCGCCTGGCTCCTGGCTACGGGCGGCGGCGCCTTGCCACTGGCTACAGGCGACGCCCGGCCACTGGCTACAGGCGGCGGCGCCCGGCCACTGGCTACAGGCGGCGGCGCCCGGCCACTGGCTACAGGCGGCGCCCGGCCACTGGCTACAGGCGGCAGCGCCTGGCCACTGGCTACAGGCGGCGGCGCCTGGCTACAGGCGACTGGTGCGGGAGCCTGGCTACAGGCGACTGGTGCGGGAGCCTGGCGGGTGAGGCCGGACTGGCTCGTCGGGCGGCTGCCCGCCTATGCTGGATGGATGGCCGGCAGGCGAGCGCTTCTTTCTCCGGCGGCGAGCCGGCGAACCTTGCTGGAGGGTAGATGCCTCCTGACGGGACGCAACCGCTGTAGCCGATGGCGGTCTCGGCGGCTCCTCGTAAGGAGAGGGAAGCTGCATCGGTTCCGGAAAAAGGTCCGGACGGATCTCCTGCACTACATCCGTGTGAACATCAAGAAAAAAATCCGAGACTGGACGGGCGTGCTCCGAGGATGACAGACTGGAGGCTTGGGGTGAGTGAGCTTCGAGAGCCGGCATTTTGGATGGATTACTGGGCTCGCGCAGCATAGCAGCTCCTGAGCGGAGAAAGTGTCTTGGCGACCGGTTCATCATGTGGCCGGGACTTACTGTGATGATTTGTGTGGAGATGAACCCAGTGGTCAGCCAGACACAGTTGTAAATCTTTTGCGGTGTTTATTGAAAGGTAGGTGAGGGAATTAGGCAGGCGAACAGACAGGGTCCAGGCTGATAATGGCACAGACATCAAGAACTGGACAGGCTCAAAAAACAAGAAAAGGTTAGATACAACAAAATACTGGAGGCTCTTTCCAACGAAAAGAATGTGAAGTCCCGGCAACAAACAGAAAACTAAGAGGGGTTTAAATAGGCGGGCAGACAAGGTGGATGGGAGGGACTAATTAACCAAAACCAGATGGAAATAATTACGGGAGCAAACAGGACAAGTCTAAAGATAATAAACCAAGACCGAACAGACTAAACAGAAAAGAGCTTAACTTAACCAAATAATAAACAGAAACCAGAACAGAAAACAGAATATTACAATGGTAATGCTGCTCCCTGCTGTTACCTCAGAAATTGCCTGTTTTTGGTAGATTTTTCCCCATAAAGAGAATTTCCTGTCAGTGGCAATAAGCTTTAATTTATTATTATTGCTATTTTTTGTTTTACATGTTTAAGTTGAGCTTTACACTAAATATGTCTTACTGATAAGTGCTACAAATGTTACAACACTTTTGTTCATATGGCAGCAGAACATTAAAATAAAAGTGCTCTTTACACCACTTTTGAATTCATTCTTGGAGTTTGCGCATACAATGCGATTAATCATGATTAATCAGGCAAATTATGCGATTAATCGTGATTAAAGATTTTAATCGTTGCCCAGCCCTAATATATATATATAGTGCAAAAACGTTTGACAAAAGAACCTGCAAGCTGTGAGATAAACATCTGTATAACTCAAAATCTCTTCAGGTACAGTGAAAAAGTTGCAAAGTATAATTTTAGTCTCATCAGCAACAGAAAAGCAATGGCCACACAGGAACACAAGTAAATCTTAATATTACAGAACAAGTAAAGTTTGACAAACATAAATGCAACCTATTTTCACCTCTGTCATCATTAACTTCATACATTTCCAACATATAATTTTCTTTGCAGTGTTCTCCAGGTCAATCATGTACAAGGTCTAAACATGCATTTGCAAAGACACATATTCACATATGCGAAGATTATGAGGCTTTGATGTAAGCTATCCCTATAATGATTGGGGCTTAGCTCATCTCATTTCCTTGATTGAAGCTGTACAGCCACATAAATAATTCATTCTCATGCATATTGCAGTGTTTTAAATCATGTTTTTTGAAATTCAGTTTGATCAGTCAATTGGGAACACATGTAGACCTTTGCCAACCTGTCTGTCCTAAATGCAATTCTATTTTGGATTGATCTCTGTGTTAGACAGGTTAGCATCTGCTTTAAAAGATCAAATAACCTAACACTTTATGACATTACTGACTAGTCAAATGAAATTGACTCAGAAATTTAGTTTGAATGGTTTCTGTCAGTAAGACTACACATTTTTTTTAAATCTGTTCAAATAACTAAGGCTTCTAAAGGAAAAACAAAATGCTTTATTTGCATTTAAACTTTAACTTCAAGCCTAACAGGTCTAACTTATAGTGTTTAGCTAAACGTCTTGTTTCTAGAGTGATTATTATCACTGTGCTCTTCAGTCAAAGCCAGTCAACTCTAGACTAATGACCTCTGGCGATGTCCTCAGTTTGCTTTACAGGCTGCAAGATTACACAAAGTGACATTTTAAGTTATTTCAAACACACAAGCATTGAAACAATTAACCAATTACAGCTAGATGGTCACTGCCTGTCAAGGATAATTGCCTAAAAATGGCAGAGGTTTTATCTTTTTTGCATTCCTTTGAAACAAAACATATGATGCCACATGTTTTTTTTTCAAAGCAATACAGACATATATCTGTTTTGTTAAAAATATGAAAATGTGTATATTTACAAATTATTGAAAATAATAATAAAACGGGATGGGACACTGCTTTCTGTCTTAAATAACCATTATGAATATTTTTAAAATATTTTTAAAAGTTGAACATGAAAAGTACTGCTATTCTGCTATAACATATTATCAGTTGAAAATTTTAAATTTAATGGGATGTTTTAAACAAATGTTATCAGTTATTTTATGTAGCACACTCTGACGTATCTTGTCAGAAAATTTAAACAAAACCATGTCAGAAGACTTCTAATGTAAATGTCCAGCTAGGAAAATTTAATTTAGTAAACCTAAACACAAACTTCATCTTCTTATAAATAAAGTAATTTTGAAGGCCAGTTGAAAAAAGTAATTGAAAAAATCAATTTCCTCAGTACTCACTTCGAACATATTTTTATGTTTCGTTCTCACACTCACATATACATATTTGCATGTACTAATGTACTATGTTTTCGAAAGGTTAGCATTTTTTGATTTACTGCCCCATCCAGATTTATTGGCACCTCCTTGTAAAGGTGATTAAAAATTACCTAAATATAATCTCCTAATGACAAATGCAGATTCTTTTGCATCTTCATCTTAAATTTGGCGGTCAAAACAAAGGTACTCATGCACCCTTGTTTGTGTCAGTTCCAGTTTTTTTAAACCTTGTAAATATTTTTATGACTGTAGATTTGGCCAAGTATAGGGGAGTAGCTATCTGCTTGTAGCAATTACCAGAGTTATGAATATCAACACACATTGACTTATGTTTTTCACCTCCGGAATATTGCCAAAATTAGAAACATTCTGTCCAGGAGCGATGCTGAAAAACTAGTCCATGCATTTGTTACTTCAAGGCTGGACTATTGTAATTCTTTACTATCAGGAAGTCCACGAAATGCAGTTCAAAGTCTTCAGCTGATCCAAAATGCTGCAGCAAGAGTTCTGATGAAAATCAACAAAAGGGATCATATTTCTCCAATTTTACCTTCCCTTCATTGGCTTCCTGTTAAATCAAGAATAGAATTTAAAATTCTTCTTCTAACGTATAAAGCCCTTAATAATCAAGCTCAATCATATATCAGAGCTCTGATTACCCCGTATGTTCCTAACAGAGCACTTCGCTCTCAGACTGCAGGTCTGCTGGTGGTTCCTAGAGTCTCTAAAAGTAGAATGGGAGGCAGATCCTTTAGCTATCAGGTTCCTCTCCTGTGGAACAAACTCCCAGTTTTGGTCCGTGAGGCAGACACCCTGTCTACTTTTAAGACTAATCTTAAAACTTTCCTTTTCGACAAAGCTTATAACTAGAGTGGCTTATGTTGCCCTGACCTACCTATGGGGATGTGCTTCTATGGGCTTAGACTACTGGAGGACATCAGGATCTATTTTTCTCACTCTATCGAGTTCTACTGTTCTTCAATTATGCATTGCTTGTCAAAATTTTTGCTTATAACTTTTTGTTCTCTCTCTTTTTTTTTCTTCATAGTAGGTACATCTGGTCTGGCGTTCTGTTATCTGAGACATCATCCAGAGAAGACAGCTCACCTGCTATTACCATCTAATGTAGAACAGATTACTAGATCAATGTGTGCTTCTGTGCTTTTTGTCTCTCTTGTTGTGTTTCTGCTCTGTCTTCTGTAAACCCCCAGTCGGTCGAGGCAGATGACCGTTCATACTGAGCCCGGTTCTGCTAGAGGTTTTTCCTTCCCGCTAACGGGTGTTTTTTCTTTCCACTGTCGCTTCATGCTTGCTCAGTATGAGGGATTGCAGCAAAGCCATGTACAATGCAGACGACTCTCCCTGTGGCTCTATGCTTCTTCAGGAGTGAATGCTGCTTGTCGGGACTTTGATGCAATCAACTGGTTTCCTTATATAGGAACATTTTTGACCAATCTGTATAATCTGACCCAATCTGTCTAATATGATTGAACTTAACTTGTAAAGTGCCTTGAGATGACATGTTTCATGAATTGGCGCTATATAAATAAAATTGAATTGAATTGAATTGAATTAAAACTGGGGCACAAATAAGTCTTTCAAATGGACAACAGGCTTGATCACACTGCCAAATTAGCTATAGAGTGGCTTGCAGACAACAATGTTAATATTTTGGAATGACTATCACAAAGATTAGATCTATATAAAAATAACTTTGGACAGAGCTGAAAGCGCAATCAAGGCAGCCTTCAAATCTGATTCAGTTACACCAGTTCTGTCAGGAAAAATGGGCCAACCATCTAGCAAACTATTGCGAGAAGATTGTAGAAGGATGCCCAAACATTAAAACCATGCCATACAATTTAAATGGCAGTTCTACAAAATACTAAGGGGATGTTTAAAATGTCCTCTCATTATTTTGGTATCTGACAAACAGAAATCATTTTGGTAAAACTAAATGACCTAAATTAGGAATTGGTAGCCTAACTTAATGTCAGAAAGTAAAGAACAAGAAATATATGTATGTTTATTTAAAGTTTATTTAAATAGCTATCCATTCTATCTTGTATAACTTGCATGTTTTACAGCATCTTCACCTTTAAGATCTTGCAGCTCATAAAATTTCAATAAACATGTTACAAAGGACAAGCATAATGTTTTCTGTAAATCTAGAATACTTCTCATGTAGTCGTCTAGCTGTTAAACAATTCATCCAATTGACTGTTTGCTCTTATGTTATCTGTGTGAGGAGTCATCACTTCTTTCTCAATGTCGATATAGTCTTTTCCTACAAAAAGGAATTAGTTCATAAAACATTTCCACTCCATGTCACACCACTCATAGACTAATAATCTATCTTAATTTGCTGTTGTCTTTCTCTGTTCTTTGAGGCTGACCATTGTTTGAGATAATAATAGAGATAATTATAGATAGGTCAAATGGAAAAAAAGTCATACAAATCCAAGCAAGTTGTTAGCACTTCTTTAGAATAAGTTTGGTGTGAATGTTTCCTCATCAGCATTTTACAAAAACACTGGTTTTTGAGCTAAATGAGAGTCTGAGCGCACAGCAAAAAGGCTTGTTTGTTTGACTAGCTGGAATGCTGTCAATTAGACAAGCTAGATTCATGCTGTTCTTCTGCGGGGAAGTGCTGGGTTTGTGTCGAGCTACTGGTGTGGTGGTCTTGCATGTGTGTGGCACACTCTATGGCCCAGCTCAAGTTGTAGGGGGCAGAGTGGTCATTCTGTCACCACAGATGGACAGGAAAAGCCCTGGGGCATCTGAGACGCCACAGGCAATGTAGTTTGCATACTGTTTATGTGCATGGGATATTCTGCCATTTGTGTGTGTGACTGAGGGGGGGGGGGGGGGGGTTGTGCAACCCCCTCCTCATGCAACAAATGCCATCCCTGTCTGCTTGGTTTTCCCTCCAAATCATCAGATCAAACGCACAGCAACTCATATGACTCACAGACATGCACATATTTCAACCACACAGAAGCAGATATCTCTCCCGGAGAGCCTTATATTCTGAGAGCCCCAGTTTAGCTTCACCTAAGCTGAGGCTTACCCTGTGTGCTGTCCCTAAGAGCTACATTTACAGATAACATAAACATTCATGTAACTAGTATGATATAGAAATGATGAAGAAAGCATAGAGAGATGTATATAAATTAAGGTGGGTGGCTAGATGATTGTGGTTGTGGCTTGATGTTCCAGACTCAATTTTATCTTAATTATTTTTGCTGTGACATCTCTCTGTTTCTAACACATTCTCTATTGCTGCCCTTTGTACGTTTGGGAACTCCTTGTGTTTCACACGGTTTACTTTTTCTCGGTGTGGTAAGAGGTTGCAAGCCTAGCCTAGCCTTACTACAGCTTCCTCACCTATCCTTCTGTTAGCTTATCCATCTCTGTCTAGGTCTCCCCATCTTTACTCCTCTCTGTGTCTGATCTTTAGTTATTCCTTTGTGGTGGTCCCCCAGCAGTACCCGTGCAGCAGGGTAATTAGGCTGGCTGGGTGAAAATAAGCAGGAAGCATAGCTCTAGATCCCAGCCCTTGGGTCACCACCAACCTGTCTGTGTTTCTTACAGAGTTTCCCCACTCAGCGACACAATCACTGAGAAGCAGACTCTGGTAATTGGAAGTTCCATAGTCAGAAACGTGGTATTAGAGACACCAGGGACCATAGTCAAATGCCTGACAGGGACCAGAACGGGCAACATCTAATCCTACCTGAAACTGCTGGCTAAGGATAAGAGTAAATACAGAAAGATTGTCATTCACACTGGGGGTAATGACACCCAGTTACGTCAATCGGAGGTCACTAAAGTTAGTGTTCCTTCGGTGTGTAAATTTGCTAAAACAATGTTGGTAATTTTCTCTGGTCCCTTGCTTGATCTGACCAGTGATGATATGTTTAGCCGCATGTCATCATTCAATCACTGGTTGTCTTGGTGGTGCCCTGAAAACGATGTGGGCTACATTGATAACTGGCGAATTTTCTTGGGAAAACCTTGTCCGATCCGAAGAGACGGCATCCATCCCAATTTGGATGATGCAGCTCTTCTTTCTAGGATTCTGGCTGGATTTATTACTTATCCAAAATTCTGACTGTTACCCACACATTACCCTATTGAGACAGTGTCTTTCCCACAGCCAAAACTAATAGATAAAGGAGCAAATCATAACAATCTCATAAAAATCAATATGACTCGACTTCAATCAAGAAATAAAGCAATTAAATGTGGTTTATTAAATATAAGGTGTTTCCCTTCAAAGACTATGTTAGTTAATTAATTGTCTGTCTGTTCTGTCTTTCTTCGAGGACAGTTGTGTTTTTCTTCTCTCCAGCTTTCACCCACCCCCTCCCTCTCTCCTGCTTCTGCTGCTATGTCTTGTCTTTCTGAGCACTTTCTTCATATCATCCGAACTCTGAAAACCATGGATCTGGTAAGCTGGTCTCTCAATGCTATTGATAAAATTTTTTCGACGGGTAGGCAGCATAAAGGGGACCCGTCATGTGTCCCGATTGACTAATTTCGTGGCATACACCCTACATTCCTGGATGGAAAACAGTGTGTCTTTCGACTTTGTCATTCCTGGACGTTGAAACGTTACATGTTTGGATTTACGATACTTGGATTTCTACTTATTGGACTTGGTGGATTTTTGATGTATCAGCAAATACAACAGATGTCGGTAGCCATTTGGCCTTGATCAGTCTACCGGCTGCATGATGCGATCACTAAGGTGGTGAACGGACAGATCTGGAAGGTGGAGGAGCAGAGCCGAAAAGCTGGATGTGCTGGTACGCAGACTGGCTTCGGTGATTGAACTCAAGGGGAGATGGGAAAAAATCTGGAAGTGAAACGCAGAAAAGCCCAACAATTTGGAATATTGGATTCACCATTTTGAGCCAGCAAAGACTTAAAGCTGACGGGGAAGTCAGTGCAGCTTGTCTCATAACAAATAAAGTATTTGGACTATGCCTTCCCTATCTAATCACTCCTTGATTGTTATTAGGAACGAGCTCAGAACTCTACCCTGCTACCCCCTCCCCCGCTGACATCTGCGGATGCTTTCTGAACTGTTGGCCGGCTGATAACATCAAGGACAATGGCCTCTGGAGAGCGTTCACGGAAATATAAACACTTCATCCAAACAGACACACATAACTGATGCTCACAAAAACAGATGAACTTACACGCGACTAGTCTCAAATGTTTACCTTCTGCTATATGTCTCGTCTTATTTGTGCTTCTCGTGGATGAGGTTTTTTTTGTCAGATATCTCACACTGTACCGTGAGAGAATAGGGTGTGTTTTATTTGGCTTTTTTTTTTCCTCTTCTCGCCTATTGTGGCATTCTATCTTTCCACAGATTCAATGGCAGTGCCCGGTGGGCACAGTAGTGTCCTTGGCAGCATGGCCTCAGTAAATCGTCCCCCCCTGAAATGTTTGTGATGTATGTGATGGCGGTTGTACTGAAACAGTAATTTCCCTCTGGGATTATCAAAGTATTTCTGATTCTGATTCTGATAATCAGATTGATCTATTTTGTCTCACAGAAACCTGGCTGCAAGAGGACTACGTTAGTATTAATGTGTAAACTCCCTCTAATTAATCAAATTTCCACATTCCCAGAACTATGGGAAGAGGAGGAAGAGTAGTAACCACCTTTCAGTCTGATTTATTAATTGGCCTGGGACAAATTACCCACATTTTTTTGAACATTTCACCCTTAGTTTCCCTCATGCAAACTGCAAAACAATAAAACCATTTGTGTTTCTTGTTTTGCATTGTCCACCAACCACTTACTGTCAGTTTATAGACTTTTTATCTGATTAATGTTAAACACTGAGAAGGGTATTATAGTGGGGGATTTTAACATTCATGTAGACACTGAATGTGATCATCTTAATGTAGCCCGGAATTCAACTGGTTTTGCTCAAACTGTGCATTAACCAAGGCTTTCTTACTTTTATACTTTGGACCTTGTGCTGACATATGGCATTGATTGTGAAGAATTAATAGTATTTCCTCAAAACCCTGTCCTATCTGACCCTTTTTTCAATAACTTTTGAGTTCAATTTAAGTGAGTTCTCCACACCCAAAAGAAGATTTCATTATCAGATCTTTAGCAGATCTTTATCAGATAATGCTGTATCAAACTTTAAAGTGTCTGTCCCCTTTCTAATTTCCTCAGTATCACAGAAATACCCAGCAGATGGCAGCAATGCTATTTCTTCCCCTTCAGAAATTGATGCTTTTGTTGATAGTTTTATGTCCTCGTTGAACTTTACATTAGACAACATAGGCCCCTTGAAAAGGAAGGTAATTATTCACAGGAAGCTGGCTCCCTAGTTTAATCCAGAGCTGAGTTATTTGAAGCACAACGTTTGGAAATTTCAGAGAAAATGGCGCTCTGCACATCTAGAGGAATCCTACCTAATCTTAAAAAGCAGTCTACAGTTGTATGAAAAGACTCTTCGCAGAGTTAGAGAAGCATATTCTTCATTATTAATACAGGACAATAAAAATAATCCTAGGTTTCTCTTGAGTACAGTTACCAAACTTACTCAAATTTAGAGCTCTGTTTATCTATCCATTCCCTTAGCTCTCAGCAGTAATGACTTTATGGGATTCTTCAAAAATAAAATTGATTCTATTAAAAATAAATTAGTTAGCATCCTTCCAAACATGATTACCTCGTTCTCGGAAAGAACTAGATCGGTGTTTTGACTGCTTAGATGCAGTGGAGCTTTCTGAGTTATGTAAAATTTTGGCTTCATCTAAACCTTCAACTTGTGCCCCCATTTTAGACATGATTAATCTATCCTTAGTAAATGGATATGTATCACATGCTTGTAAAGTAGCGGTTATTAAACCTTTACTTAAGAAACCCTCTCTTGATCAAGATGACTTAATAAATTACAGACCTATACCTAATCTTCCTTTCCTATCTAAAATTAGGTAGTTGCTAATCAAGTATGGGAACATTTACAAAGTAATGACCTGACTGACAGTTTCAGTCAGGCTTCAAAGCTCATCATAGCACTGAAACAGCTCTGGTGAAGGTCGCTAATGATATTCTCATGGCCTCAAATAATGGACTTGTGTCAGTACCTGTTCTTTTGGATCTCGTTGCTGCATTTGATACAGCTGATCACAATATTCTCCTAGACAGACATCAGCATACCCATACTCATACCATACCATACCCCTTTTATTTATAAAGGACTTTAAAATAACATAGGTCATAAAAGTGCTGTACATACAATTGAAAATAACAGTAATATTAAAATAGACAAAACACAGACAAGCTAAAATAGAAAACTAAGAAACTGTTAATATAGTTAGGATTAATTTATATATATATATATATATATATATATATATATATATAATATAGACCTATCCAGGGCGCCCCCGGCACCAGCACCCCTCGTGGGATAGGTGTGTTAGAAAATGGATGGATGGATTATATATATATATCTATATATATATATATATAATTTTAAATTCGATTTCTCACGTATAAAGCCCTTAGTAATCAAGCTCCATCATATATCAGAGCTCTGATTACCCCATATGCTCTCATAGCACTTTGCTCTCAGACTGCAGGTCTTCTGGTGGTTCCTAGAGTCTCTAAAAGTAGAATTGGAGGCAGATCTTTTAGTTATGAGGCTCCTCTCCTGTGGAACCAACTCCAGCTTTGGTCTGCGGGGCAGACATCCTGTCTACTTTTAAGACTAGGCTTAAAACTTTTCTTTTTGATAAAGCTTATAGTTAGGGTGGCTTAGGTTATCCTGGGCTATAGGCTTAGGCTGCTGGAGGACATCAAGATTTCTTGATGTCCTCCAGTTCTCCGACTGTTCTCCGACTGTTCTCCAGTATGCATTGTTTGTTGTTATTTCAACTTTTAACTTTATGCTCTCTCTGTCTGTTTTCTTGTAGATACACCTTATCTGGCTCAGCTGTGACACCATCCGGGTTGTGGGGGGAGATCATCTGCCATTACGATATAACAGGGATTCCCAAAGTGTGGTGCGCGCACCCCTGGGGGTGCGCGAGCTGCCACTAGGGGGTGCGCGAGCTGAAATCTGTAATGGCGGTTTGACAGTGTTTTTTTCCCCCACACCATAAAGACGTGTAAATAATCATTTCCTTTGTGGAAACAAAAATCAAAACAGCAAATTTAATAAATAAATAAAATGTATTGACATGAAAATCTGTTTATTTTAAAAAGTGTTGTTCTACACTTCATTATAATATGAATTTATCTTCTTCTACGCATTGTGCTTCAATGCGTAGAAGAAGCAGCTTGTGCCCTCTACTTCATTCATTCTCGCAAATATGCTCAGTTGGCTGAAACCAGGGAATCGGAGGCAACAGATAAGTGAATTGCAAACCATTTACAAATGTCTCTCCAACTCTTTCCTCGCTTCACGTCGTGTACGTCAGTAGAGGGACAATTGAATTCGGGCCAAAAGCTTTTACAAGCTTAAATTGAGCGACCAGTCTCTCTTTCGATCGCGCAGCGCCTCCAACCAGCGCTGCTCCTGTTGGGGTGACTCTGAACCTCTACCAGCACTGACGCGCATGACTCGCCCACCCCGCTGCAGCCTCCGCGATTTATTGACTCTTCACACACAGAGCTGCAATACGTTTCATTGAGAGTCAGACAGGCGCAGTTCATTTTACAGATGCGGTTTTAGCACATATTCAGACAGGGACAAACCGAGGGTGGGGCTGAGGGGAGCTGAGGTGTGTTGCCCTGGGCGTGTTTACCTGCTGAATGTAGCCGCTGTAAAAGTTTTTTTTCTCTGATTAATAACATATTTATGGAGCGCTCTGTTATTGTTACTCTGGTCTGCAGTTCTCTCTCTCTCTCTCTCTCTCTCTGTCTCCCTCTCTCGAGCGCGCGTCATCGGACACAAATCAAAGTTCTTCGTGTTTGTAAATTGTGACTCAGATTAAGAAGCTGGTGCACACAAAAAAAGTGAGAACACACACAGGTAGATCATCAGTTTAATCCTTTGCTTCAGAGACGTTTCAGGTTGTGGAGGTGTGGCCGATCTGAGCGTCTCTTTCTTTCTCTCGCTCCAGGCTGAGCCACTGATGCACCTGCAAAAGCCTCAGGATTCTGTTGTGGTTGTTGCAACTTTATTGCAGTTTAATTCAAATTATGTTCTAATTTTATTCCCACAACTTTTGTTAAGATGGCTGAATTGATGTAACTGCAACAGAATTTTTTCTTTTTTTTTATTTGGGGGGGGGGGGGGGGGTGCGCCAAGCACACTGAAGGGGGTGCGCGGCTGAAAAAGTTTGGGAACCCCTGCGATATAACATAGAAAGGATTCCAGGATCAATGTGTGCCTCTGTGCTTTTTTGTGTCTCTGCTCTGTCGAGGCAGATGACTGTTCACACTGAGCCTGGTTCTGGTCCTTCCTGTTAAAGGGGAGTTTTCCTCTCCACTGTCGCGTCATGCATGCTCATTATGAGGGATTCCTGCAAAGCCATCGACAATACAGACGACTGTCCAATGTGGCTCTACGCTCTTTCAGGAGGAGTGAATGCTGCTTGTCAAGACCCGATGCAATCTGCTGGATTTCCTTAGATAGGGAACTTTTTGACCAATCTTTCTGTATGATTTGATTGAATTTGAATTTTGTAAAGTGCCTTGAGATGATGTGTTGTGAATTGGCGCTATATACATAAAATTAAATAGAGGGGGAGAGGTCTGGGTTGGGTTAACTGCAAATCCTAAAACAGTATTCACCTTTTCCCCCACATATCCAAAAGTTCAAAGAATAAATCCACAACAAGCCGAATATAAAATTTCAGATGCTGTCATGTTACATCTAGGCTTTTATAGCAATTTACAGTGTTTTCCAAACTCAGTATGTGTGCTCTATCTGTGGTCTCTCCAAATGCGGTAGAAAGATTTGTTATCAGCTGGGTGTCGCAGCTGGTGATGAATTAATAAAAACTGCACTCTGGCTGAGATATTCATAGCACACCCATGCTTAGAAATCCAGAGCACATCAAACGTAGCATTAAAGTTGAGCTCTATTTTCCAGCTGTAATAGTTATTTAAATCAGTTTATTGTTCTAGTAATGTCAGCGTGACTCTGTGCAAAGGTCTCTCTGTACACATCCCAAAAACTTTAGTGAAACACTGATTAGAGACTGAAATTTCACACTAAGCTATTACGCTTTGAGTCGGTTTAAACTATTTAAAAAATTCAAAAATTATTAAGGTGTTGAAGAAAGATCAAGCTTGGGGACGGATTTTTTCCAAGGTCATATAAACAATAGTTTATATTTGACAATAAATTGTAAATGTCATTTTTATCTTCTCCAGACAATGGCTCACATTGCATCCAAACAATAAAATATGTCATAAAAAAAACATATTTTATTGGGGGAAAAAAATATGTCATAACATACAGACAACTGAAACTTTACATATTCTTACCAAAAAAATACTTTACAGCATTTTAAAAATGAGCAAAGTCTCTTATTTGACTGTTCAATCTGATCAAATATAAATTTGAACTGTGATAACTGAGAAAACTGAGTACATCTCTTCAGCTTCTGTAAGTAAATAGTTAAACCCTTATCTTGTTAAAATTTTTGATATTGTATCAATCCTTTTTTTAGCAGGAGCTGAGATTTGTTTGTTCAACTGACATTTTTATGCTTACAATGCTACACTGCTGGAAGACCGTCTGAGGGAGCTTGAAAGCTACCACAATCCAAAAATGAAACATTGTATTTAATGAAAGTGAGAGGATGAATTATCAAGCAGTCATCACAAACTAGAGAGGAACACAAGAGAAACCTAGCAGCAAATCTCACACTTCAAACATCTCACTGTGCAAACATTTTCTGCAAGAAAACTGTTTTAAGATAAAGAAGACTGTCCAAAAACTTTTAGTAACAAATAATAGTAATAATAGTAAATAAAACTGAAGACCAACGGTAATGATCAAGTTAGAGAGAGTATAATCATGTAATGAACAGGTAGTACTGATTGAATGATGTGTTAAGCAGTGACGGACTGGACGGTCTGGCATTTGGGCAGATGCCAGAAGGGCTGCGGGCCCTCGTGGGCCGTTTGGGCCGGCCAATCACTTGGCGGCATGATCGTCGGGTGTGGGCGGCCCCTTTCACCCTGTTCATGCTAGGCCTACATTATCTCTCGGCCCACTAATAAGCCAAATGCAGGGTTTCCCGCAGCGCTGTCTTGGCGAGGCGGCCAACTCACGCTACCGCCTCGCCAACATTCCAAAAAAAAAAAAAAAACACAGAAAAAAAAAAAAAACGAACTCGATATGCTTGCATGTTTATTTGACGTTAACACGCGTTTTTTTGTTGCTGCTTTCGCGCGTGCATATACTGAATGGCAGGGAACACATGGATACCCTTCCCCCCCTCGGTCCGCGCAAACCCCCCCAAATTTTCAAATGTTCTAAATTTGAAACTTTTCAAATTTGGAAGGAAATAAAAAGAAATTCATTGGGACCTATGGGAGGCAGCTCATTGAAGGTCACGCTTTTGAACATTATGTTTGAAACCCCCCCATGGTTGCCTTTCCATATTAGGGTCCAGGATGGGAGCCAAGTACTTCAGAACTTTCGAAATGCTTTCATTGGCCGTGGTCAGTAATAAACACCAGATATTTCTACAAAGCAAAAAATTTTTATTCATACACTTAAGCTATTATCCATTTAGTGATTCTTTGAAATACTGAACATTTTAAATCAAATCCTCATATGACTGTATACCAATATCACAAAGCAGTATCACAATTAATAGTACATGCACTGAATGTGAACTAAATTTGAAAGAGCAAATGCTCCTACACTGGTTCTTGCTGCAGAGAAGTGGAAGAAACCTTCAACTGAAGACACTGTTTAACCAGTATGTTGTGTACACAACATGCGCCGTTTTTCATTATGCAGAGCAGCTTCTGCAGCATTTGTCTTTCCACAATCAGCTCAGGGGGTTGCAGAATTGTCCCAAAAACACACACCAAGCCCTCTTTATCAGTTTGTTCAGTGGATGACAATGAAGCTGCTGCCTCAACAGATGGCTGCAGGAAAAAAAATCCTACAGCAGACTGATAGCAGTTAGGCAAGGATATTAGAGAAAATTGCATTCATCTGATCATTATTCCTTCTGAAAATCTGCGATCATTACTTGAGCACATTTCAGTTTGCAACCAGGTCTCTTTACTCAGCCTGCCAAGGCACTTCAGAAATGCAAAGTTATCTATCTGTTTCTGGAAATTACATGACAGGACAGGAGAAACATGCACTGGATGTCTCAGAATTATAGTGTAAACCCAAATGAGAGAGAATAACCTCTTTGGGGCTCCTGGGCTGCTGAACACAAGCTTCCTCACACAAGCTTCCAGTTTCATAAACTGTTCTCTGCTCATCACATGCCAGTAAACTTTAAAAGTCAGTGTTTGAAGGTTATTGTTTTGAAAGAGCTTGAGTGAGACTCTGAAGAGCTATGAGAGAGAATTTGAACAGAGACACTGAGACCTTTTAATTTGTGGCAAGGGGAAGAGAATTAATCTTTAAAGGAGCAATAAGTGATATTTCACCACTAGGTGCTGCTTGAGCTCTGTCTGTAAACCAAAACAAGATGTGTGACAAACCCACCTCTCTTTACCTTCAGCTGCAACCCGGCCCCTCCTTAACCTTCTAACGCATCGCCTCCTATGCACATATTTCTAAAGGATAAAACCACAGCAAAACAGCATCACCTTTCGGAGGAACATTTCTAATGAAGAAGCAAGTAACTCATAACTTTATAATGCTGTTAGTAAGGGAAGGTTTTGATCTGCTGGGGGTGTTCTCCGCCATGTTGCTCCAGCACTGCTCTGCTCTGACTGTGGCATTTTAGGGCAGGGAGTGCCAGTTGTTCACGTGCACGTACATGCATGCGCGGCTATGTAAACAAGAGACTGGAGAACAACGCAGAGATGCGGTGTGATGTCATAACACATCACCATTCTTTTGGGGTTTTTTTTGTCTAGAATAATGAAATTTTGCTTATTGCTCCTTTAAGTAAACATACTGGAAAGCATATTCATTTCATCAGCTCTTTAATGACATTGAAACCTGTCCATAATGTCTTGTTGTATAAATACTAAGAAAGCTAATAAATCCAGTCTTTTTTATGATTTATATAAAATATTTCAAATAAGGTTTTTTTTAAAAGATGCTTGAAGAAGTATCCAGAATAAATATACATGTATTTATGCAAATATTAAAAGATTGCAACCTGCTAGAGTAGCTTTTCACAAATCATAAATCTCACTGAAGATTCCTCTGGAGGTCATTTCATAAAATGTGATGTTGACAATGACTGACTGCAGTTCTGTCTCTGTCCCTTTTCTCTGGTTATTTGCTCTTTTTGAGTGTCGGGGGTTGGTGGTGAGGCGAATGGATGGAGTAGAGCCTATTTTAGCAGCCAACAAACAAAAGGTGATTGTCTGTCACCGGGTAAATAACCAAATAACTTTGCAACAAATAACTCACTAAGTAAAATATATCATTTTATGTCATTTTAAGTACATATCGCTTAAAGTATTTTGGGCTTATTTTTCCTTCAGAAATGCCTCAATCCTTTGTGGCATAGATTCATAGAAGGTGCTGAAACATTCCTCTTAGATTTCCTTCATATGATGGCATCATGCAGTTGCTGCAGATTTGTTTGTTCTAAATCCATGATGTGAATCTCCAATTCCATTACATCCCAAAGGTGCTTTATTGGATCAATATCTAGACACTGTTGAGGCATTTGGGCTGCAATAACGTTACTGCTATGTTCAAGACACTAGTTTGAGCTAATGTTAGCTTTGTGACATAGGTACACAGTGGTCATTAAGAGATAGTGAGCATTGCTGTGGTATTTGAATTATACTCAGTTGGTATTTAGATGCTCAATGTCTGCCGAGAAAATATCCCTCACACCATCAAACACCCAGAACCAGCGGCAACTGTTAAAATAAGGTCATAGGAATCCATGCTTCCATGTTGTTAACTTGAAATAAAATTTTCACCCCACCTGAGAATATTGCAGCTAATGTTAAAGCTTGTCAGACTTTGCAACGTTTTTCAAGCCAATTTTTGTCCAGTTTTGGTAAGCACATGCAAACTGTATATTTAGTTTCATGTTCTTAGACAACAGTGGCACCCCATGGCTGTTCTCTTTACCTTGGTGGTAACAAAGGTTTATTTGAGTTACAGTTACATTGCTATCCTCTCAAACCGGTTTGCCCATTCTCCTCTGATTTCTGACGTCAACAGTGCATTTTCTCTCTGAGCACTTTTTTCATTTTCAGACAATCTATAAACCCAATAGCAAAGACACTTAAATTCCTTTTATTCCCCATTTTGATGCTTTCTGGCATGTGCTTGGCTAATTTGCTATTTGTGTTAACAAGAAGTAAAACAGCTGTGTCTACTATAGTGGCTGGTGAGTGTATATAACCAACTCAAAGAATAAAAATTTACAAATAGCACAAACAATACACATCAATCCTGCAAAAATGCAATAAGAGTGTGTTGGCAGATGGAAACAACCCAGTTTAATTTCAGATGTCCTTGAATGATGGAAATATATAGACTGTGCATTGACAAAAAGACATCTGGACATTGCTAGATGCAGCTAAAAATGTTTGACCAAATTTGTAAAATCTTTAGACTAGACATAAAATATATTAAGCAGATCAGGGTATGTTTTTAATCCCACATGTTTATGTTTGCATTGTATGATGAAGCTTGAGTAACTGACAAAAATCCACACAAGCACAGCGAAAACATAACATATAAACTCTCCACAGACCTTTCCGTGGACCACAGAAAGGTCAACACCACTGTGTAAGTCAAAATACAGAGAGAACTGTATTTACAGAATGCCTGAATGATTAATTGAAGGAGTTTATTTGTTTGCACAAGGCGCATTGGCTGTATTTCTTTACTAACATCAATGACCATAGTCTGAGGAGCAAACTCAATCCAACTTCATATTCAGCAAACTTACACATTCATATCTGAGTAATATTAAATTATACAGTGAGAATTAGACACACTGATGGGGAGATTACATCAGCAAACATTAAATATTCTTCTTTAGGTCTAAAGTCCAAACTAATAATTCCCTTTGCAATAATACTACTTCGACTGTGTCTCCAGTGTTTGAAATAAGTCAATAAGTCTTTCAGAGCACCAGTAGGAATGGAAAATGCATAACCTGACTCGCCAGATAGATTTTATTTTCGCAGAGCTCCACACATCCATCTGGGATTGCTACATTGGAGATGTATTTCAGAAAGGAGGGGCTTTATCAAAAGTCCTTGCATGTGATTGGATGAACAACTTGTCCATCATCTTTACTGGCGTGCTACTTCAACAGCTCACATCAAAACCAACTCGTGACGCTGACGTTAGGGAAGATGATGCTCTTGCCAAGCCCGTTCGGGAAAAGGGCAAAAACATTGTTTCCACTAACAAAAGCCTTCCAAGCTGTTCTCTGGTGTTCTGTTAAAGAATTAGCATCAATGTTACTGCTTGCTTCCTCGCTGCAAGCCGGCATTGTTGTCTGAATCTAAACAGTCGCTTCTATCATACATCACATCTACGAAAATCCCGCCCGGAGATCCTGATTGGCTCGTCCATTTTATGTGGTATTGAAATCCCTCCCAATGGCAGCGATTCCAGATGGATGTGTGGAGCTGTGTGGAGCTTGGGGGAACGACGTCCATGTGGCGAGAGTCAGATTATAAAATGCATGGGAGTAACTACAAACTTGCAATATGAATAAGTACAGTGCAACACAAACCTTGAAATACTTTTAAACTTCTTTAATTTTATGGACTTGCCAAAAGCAGCCTTACTGACATGGCAATTTGTCGGATTCCATAAAAGACCTTCCTCCCCAAAACTTTTATTTCTTTAGTTTCAACGTTCTTTAGGAGACTTCCACATTTTTATTTTTCATGCACATATCAAATAAACCTGTCTAAAGCTTTTTTCCAGGTAAATAGATTTTAAAGTTGTCATCAGGTAAAATGTCTATTTCTGCAATGCAGCCTGAAAAGCTATTTGATTAAACTGCATGTTTAAGAAAGGTTATATGACCATGTTAATGTGTGACTGATTAACCATGCATGCTTTTTTTTCAGTGGAGCTACTTCCGTTTAATGTGTTTTAGGTTAAACTATGTTTGAGGAATGCAGTTGCCTCAGGCAGCTGGAGGTTACCTAGCTTATCTCCATCATTTTATGTCAACTTCATTACATCTGTGGTATAATGAACACAGCAGCTTAAGTAGAGGTCAGTACGATTTATTTTAATGGAATACGATAAACCTTAACTTCGATCATTGGAAAGTTTTTTACTGTATTTTCTGTGCTTTACTGTAAGTATACTAGACAAAAGTCCAAATGGATGGGGTTGCTTGGAGGAGTAGTAATTAGTTGAGCTTAACTAGTTTTGATACAGATTCAGTTTCACATCTTTGTTTCTTCTTCTAGACTCCAGGGAGATTGTATAGCGCTTCGTTAAAATGTGATGATCATCTTTTGTAGGGCTAGAAACTTTTGGGTAATGATCACATTAAAGAAATGTGAACATGGAAGATTTAATTTATGATTCTGCAGTTCATACAACATTAAATACCACAAAAACCCTTGAAAGACAGAACTTTAACTATATTGTGATGGATGATTACTGTTTTGCTCTAGACAGGTGGTGACCATTTGACCAAAAGTTGAAATTAGGAAGACATGCAAGGTAAAGTCCAAATTGAGAGGTCGATTCCAAATGGTAAGATGATGTCTTAGAGGTTCCCTGTGTCAAATTCAAACAAAAAAACTTTGATGATGTCACTTCCAAACCTGTATGGCCCTATGTGACAAAGTGATTGCACCCATTAAAACATGCCAAGATCCAAAGAAATAAATGACAAAAGAAAGTAATTGAGATTTAACAGTCTGGAAAAGGTTACACAGTCATTTTTTAAAGCTTTGGGACTCCAATGAACTACAGTAAGAGCCATTATCCACTCAGACAGGCTGATGGTTTATCAGGACAAAGGGTCTGGATTATTGGTCTGTGGTGGCAGGATACAGATCTTTAGAGAAGACAAGTCCCATCATACCCCATGATTCCTGGGTTTCAACACTGTTGGGTCGAAAAGCAAACAATGCTGCGCACGGTGGAGTTGCTGGAACCCTTCTTAGGATGAGGCAGAAAGCCTGGGACATAAATGGAAGGAGGATAGCCCAAAAGATTGTTGACAGCTGCATGGTCTCTAGAAAAGCACAAGCTCAGAAGTGTCAGCAGTTGATGGGTGATTTGCCACCTGACAGGACTGAACCTGCTACCCCTTTTAAATTTACTTCAGTTGATGTCTTTGGACCTTATCAGGGGAGACAATTAAGGTTTGTAGAGTTGTCTTTTGCTGTATGACCAGTATAGACATTCACACCAAATTGGTAAGCTTGATGTACACTGAATGTTTTCTGATAGCCTATCAAAGATTCACTGCAATCTGAGGTCATCTAAAGAAGATTTGGTCTGATGCAGGCGCCAATTTTAGTGGCGCAAAGCCAGTTTTGAAGGAGCAGTATAGATACCTTGGCAGCCAAAATGTAGTGGATCTGGAAGGAACTGAGTGGCTCCATTCCTGCTGACTCACCCCACAAGAATGGAGCTAATGAAGCTGCTGTTGGCATTGTAAAGAGAGCGTTCCAAAATCTTGGCCAAGAATTGGCACCAACTTATAGTGAATTTCATACAACTCTATTTATTGCTGCCAGCCTAGCAAACGAGCGTCCATTAGACGCCAGAGTACAAAGTCGAGAGGATTGCATTTAATATATCACCCCTAACAGTCTTTTGTTCGGACAAACATTCCAGAATGGAGATGTGAAAATGTTACATTTTTCCACATACTCGTTCAAACGATATGCAAGACGAGGTTACAAAGTTCAGGGAAAGCTGGAGGCAGTTCACAGCTCCAAACCTGTTTGTGATGAGCATGTGGCACACTTTTCAGAGAAATGTTGCTGTTGAGGACATCATCTGGTTGTGTGACCACTTATCAGCTGAACATTAAGAATCGTATCATACATCTTGGAGCTAATGACCTGGCCAAGCAAAAATCAGAAATTCAGAAAAGATACTTTATTCATCTTCTAAGCACGGTCAGAAGTCTGAAAATTAAGGTGTTTGTCACTGGACCAGTGCCACAAGCTGGATGTGGAGATGAGAATTACAGCAAACTGCTTATGATTGATAAATGGCTTATTAAATAATACTCTTCTAGCTCTGTGAACTTCACTGACCATCACAATATTTTCTGAGAGTTGGAGTTGAAGATGCCATCATACATCTGCTTCAACAAACTCACTGTCATTTAGACAAGGCAGACAACACTGTGAGGATCATGTTCAGCACATTTCACACAATTCAACCTGATTTGCTTTATCAGAAGCTCCAGAATACTCAGGTAGAGGCCTCGATAATCGCCTGGCTCAGAGACTACCTGACAAACAGACTACAGTTTGTGAGATTGAAGAGTTGTGTGTCTTACCAGGTAGTCAGCAGTACGGGAGCACCATGGGGACTGCACTCTCACCATTCCTCTTCACTCTTTACACCTCAGACTTCCAATACAAGACAGACCCCTGTCATCTGTAGAAATACTCAGATGACTCTGCAGTTGTTGTGTGCATCAGAGTTGGACAGGAAGCTGAGTACAGGGAGCTAGTGGACCACTTTGTGACATGGTGTGAAAACAATAATCTAATCCTGAATGTGAATAAAACCAGGGAGATGACTGTAGATTTCAGGAGAAACAGGAATAGGTTCAACACTATTACCATCCTGGGAGAAGAAGTGGAGGTGGTGGAGGAGCATAAATACCTCGGTGTTCACCTGGACAACAGAGTGGACTGGAGAGGTAACTGTGAAACTGTCTAAAAAAAAGACAGAGCAGACTGTGCTTCTTGTGGATACTTAGGTCCTTCAGGGTTTTACAACAAGAAGCTGGAGATCTAGAAGTCTGTTGTGGAGAGTGTGATCTCCTCTGCAATCATCTGTTGGTGTAGTAGCATCAGACCTAAAAAAGTTCAACAAGAAGGCCGGCTCTGTTCTGGGGACCCATTTCACACCTGTGGAGATGAATATGCAAAAAAGGGTTCTTCATAAAGTGAAGAAAATTATGGATAACCCTGAGCATACTCTTCATCAAAGAACAGAGTGTGATATTTCCCATTGGGATTAACTAAATATTTTTTAATTTTGAATTGAATTGAATGTAAAATACTTATTTCCCCTACTTTGAAGTACTTTTAAGGCAACCACTTTTACTGCATTGCAAATGAGACAGATTTTCTTTTGGCAGTTTTTCTGAAAGCAAACTGAAGAGAAGAAATCCAGCAGTCAACGCTAATGTAAGCATTCAATAAAAGGCTATTGATAATCCAAATAAAGTCAGATCACAACTGTAAAAATCCCATTTAAGTCACGTAGATAAAATTACGGAATGGGTTTCCTAAAAACCTTTTTCAAAACTTTATTCTGTTGTGTAACTGAACAAATCAGCAGGGATTCACTAATTGATACAGCTATATAGACCCACAAAAAAAACTAGTAGTTACTTATTTACCTTTTCTGTTCTATAGACCCAACCAATACCACATAAAATGGATGTGTCAATCAGGACCGAACCATTTCCCCTATTTGTTAGTCCTGAATGATAGTAGTCTGGACAAATTCCTTCTCAGTAAAACTTCTTTACCATCTAATGTTAAAAGGCCACGATTGTTACCACATTATTAAAAAAAAGGAAAATGTACCTATTGCTACCAACCATTTTATTACTCAAGATTAAACCACACATCTATCCATCCATCCATTTTCCAAACCGCTTAATCCCTCATGGGGTCGCGGGGGGGGCTGGTGCCTATCTCCAGCGTTCACCGGGCGAGAGGCGGGGTACACATCTAATCATTGTAAAATACTATGATTTAAGTATCTCAGCTAGAATTTGCAATGGAATTTCACTAATCATTCTCTGTTGTGTTGTTCAGTGTTGTGACTACACACTGAATATAGGGAACATAGAGTTCATCCAATGTTCTGCAAAAACGGAACATTGCAGTTTGTACATTTAAAAGTAGTTGGACTTTATTGGATAAAAAAACATTAACATATTGCTTAGACTGATATTATTATGCAATTACCACATCAGTGTTTTTCTGCCTTGTATTTCAATGCTGTTCTAAAGTCATGAAGCTTTAAAGAAATAAAGCAAGCTCCAGCGTCACTTTCTTACATATATACAGTAGCACTATTTGATGAGCTGGAGTTTAGCTTGGCTGCCATTGGTTTATCACAGATGTCCAAAAATCCTGCAGTACAAGCATTGCAATTTAGAGAGGTTGCATGTGCTTCACTGCTATGACTTGTATACACCTCTATAATCACATGCTACACTATGCAACTGTTCTGTGTGCAGAACTTTCCCAAACTACCATATATTTTGAAACATGGCATCCTCAAAAAATGTACAGATTAATTAAATCAATAATTATTTGATCACTTAGTGGCACTCAGGGCATTTTCCCTTCAGTCTCAGAATGCCACTTGATCTCTACTGTAAACATAAAAAAAAAAATATATGGCAAAACCTACCCTGACCCTTTGCAGCAAAATCTGGTGAAGCTTTTCTTGTCTGAACAGAAATGACATAATAAATTACTTTTCTTGCAAACATGCTTAACTTTGTAGCAGCGTTTGCTGCATCTCTGTATTTTTCAGTAAAGTGTCCACTCAGCAGCCCTCTGTACAGTTAGGACAGACAGTGGACAATCAAAGCTTAAATATACATATACTGTATCCTGCATCCACTGAAGATTACTTGAGTGCAGGTTGTTATGACATATGGACAGCAGTGGAAAAGTGGATTCCTGTGATAATGTCTACTCTTTATCTCCTGCAGCCTGACAGTGGAGCGCTCCTGCCATCTCTCTCCCTTTCTTCCAACGGGCCCCTGAACATCACAAAAGTCACCAAATCCCCAGAGAGCATTTCTCACAACTTTGCAAACACTCTCTGTTTTGATGTGTCTGTTTTTTTGTGATGACGCAGTACATTTCAGTGATCAAGGGCAGCTCAGAAGAGGACAGTAAAGGTGAGCGGATAACCACACACACAGAGATACACACACATGCACACACTTTGAGTTGCTTGCCAGCACACCTGCATGTTTGAAAAGGGAAGCATCAGAAAGCATCTCTCATTTTATTCCGCAGCCATGAGGTGACACACCATTGTTTTCCCCCTCTGTTCCCTCGTGCATTTTGATTCCTGCCAGAGAAAGGATGAGCCCATTGAAGTATTCTGTATGAGAGGTCATTATATCCTCAGCTGGTCATCTCTTATCTCTGTTTACTTTGTCTCTGAGCTCTCATTTGCACATACTTATACAATATGCAGTGTTTGAGGTTCAAATCTCTTATCAGTTGAGAATATATATATATATTATTTTATCAAAGTTGACATTGTGTTTTGCTATGCAGTCTTAATCAGATCAGATTTATGGGACAAAAATTACAATATTTAATCTGCACAATGATGTCAGTATTACTTTAGATTAACCATGGTGATTGATGTTTTACATTTAGATCTACAGAAACCCTACAGCGTTTTAAAAAGGTTCAACTATTTCACATGTTGTCATGTTACAACCACAAACTTAAATTTAATTAATTGGAGTTTAGTACGAAGAGCCTAACTTGGTTAAAGAAAATTTTAAAGCAGGACTTGTAATGATCCTGCACATGATAAATCCAATAACTCAGCCAAACACAGTGTAGCGTTGCTTTTAAAGCTTTTTTGAAACAGGTGATGGTGGCACATTAGACAGGCAGGCAGGATTTAGCAGAAGACCAGATGATACAGGTGGAGACTGACTTGACCAATTGTTGCAAACAAAACGAGACCTGACCAGGTATTGCAGACAGAAACAGACTTGACTAGGCATTGCACACAGAAGCAGAGTCGTCCAGGTATTTTAGAGAGAACCAGACTTGACAAGAATTTGCTGACAGAGCAAGACTTGGTTACAAGATGCAGGCAGCATCTGACTCGATCAGGTGTTGCAGGCAGAAACAGGTTTGACTAGAAGCTGTCAACGTGTTTCCAGCGTGGGCAGAGTGAGACACAGAAATTCCTGGAGAAACCTTTACCAGGCAGTGCACACAAGCACTAGATAAACATAGCAAGGGAGGGGCGAGAACAAGTCCATAGGATTAACAGGCAGATAGACAAGAAGAAACTGGGAAACAACACATGCAGGCAGCGAGACAAGTCGAGACATTCTGGCAGGGAGTCGGGTATATAAAGAAAGAGCAACAGGTGGAATTACTTGATGTGACAACCTCCCTGATTGTGGTGCTGAATGATGGCTAGGAGGTGACTGAGATGAGTGGAACGTGGAGTAGAATGAAAAATCCAAAAAACAAAACCCAAACAATGACAGGATTATGTTATAAACCAATGTCACATTCCAAGCTTTGAAGCTCTCACAGAACACCATGTAATTTATCACCTGAAAACAGAGGGAATATGGCACAATGATAAACCTACCGTCCACTTAAACTGACAGGCTGGACAAGATGGGCAATTTTTGAGGAGTCAAGAATCAAGTATTAACTCTTGAGGAGCTAACGTGTTTCAAAGCTCAGGTGAGAGAATCTGTCGGATGATAAGAACCAACATGAACAAGGAATAGAGAAATTCTAAATACAAAATAAAGGTCTAAAACTCTTTTAAAAATAAAGATGTGAAAACTATGACAAAATAGATTCAAAGTAGGGCTACAGTACTGCCAACAGCAAGGCAACAATGCTACCAACTGCAGCACTTTGTGTTATGTATTAAATTAAAGAATTCTTAGAGATTTATGTAATCAAATAAGCAGTCGGTCTTCTTTAAAACATTTCTTTCTGTGTGAGGATTAGCTTGAATACAGTGTAATAATTTGGTTCATCTGTGGCAGCGACATCCATCAAGGACCGATAACTAACAAAAATCTTAAGTAATTAGAAGGCATAATTCTTTTCCCCTTCTTTTCCAAGTAAGGTCAGCAGTGCAGCATTACATCCATTCAAATGAAAAGAGGCAGACCATATTCATTAAAGAAATATTCTTTGTTCTCGCATTAATGTAAAACAATGAGTCAAAGGCAAGTTTTTTTTCCTGTTTATGTGTGTGTGTGTGTGTGTGTGTGTGTGTGTGTGTGTGTGTGTGTGTGTGTGTGTGTGTGTGTGTGTGTGTGTGTGTGTGTGTGGTGAGTGTTTATATAAACCGGAGTGCGAGAGAAAAAATCCATCAGCGCAAGCATATTGACCTGTCAGTGGGGTGTTTGTTTCTTGTGCTACCCTGCTGAAGATTCACAGTTCCAAATTATTCACACATGATGAGATGATTAATCTGATTTATGTCCCACTATATGTCCACAACGCCCATCCATCTGTCCACTTCTCCAGTTTTCTGCTCATCAGTGAATGCTTCCACCAGGATACACTGACAAACACCCCTGACTGTATACACAAACAGCAAGGGTCAAAGAGAGTGCAACATTGTTCCCTGAGTTTATGGAGTATATCAATTTTATTTATGTTAAATAATGCACTTATGATGAACTCAAAATGTGAGTACTTTCCTTCAATGTATTGTTTGTACTGTAAAGCATTTGAAATTAAAAGACTTAATAAAATAAATATGATAAGCTTTTTCTTTGAAGAAAGCATGAAAATATGTTCAAAGTTAAACTCATTTAACTTTTTTGCAGAAGTCATATCAAAACCTCTGATTGTTTTCTAATTATCTTATTTTAAAATCATATTTGTACATTCACTAAAATAGTGCAAATAGTCGGAATAAAATAAAACATAATAATATTCAGCCTATTGGGTTGTGTCAAACCATCTGAAAAACGTTGCCTGGGGCAGAATAATCTTGTGGGCCTCCACCCACTGTATTCTACAACTAAATAATCAAGATTTACCATTTAAAAAACTACTGTTTTCTTTCTTCTTTACCTATTCTCCCTAACTGTCCTCTTATTTTCTTCCCCGCTTTTCTCTTCCATAATATATTTTTGGATTTTTGATCGATCATCCTTAAAAAAAGGTTCCAGATGATATTTCTGCTGTTGAAGACTAAAAGTGACGCAAATCTAAAGTTGTAAATGCATTTTTTTCAATGAAATCAATGTCAAACTATACCTATGTATTTTAATTACCTCAGATTATTTCTCAATAGTGTTGTGAAATGGGGAAATCTAATTAAAAAGTGAATCCGTTATAGAGTTAAATAATAAATAAATATTTGGTTATCATTACTTTTTGCTACCTGGAATACTGTAGTTCCTGATAATTGAATCTCTGGTTGTGCCTTGCCAAATATAGCCTGAAATCTGACTCGTTAACCTGCACAACACTGGGCTGCAAATCAAATATGGCTGAGAGATTTCCTTTTTTTAAAATAAAATAATCATGGTTTAACTAAAATCTTCACATATATAGATATTTATTCTGCAAGTTTAAAATGTTCTGAATTGGGGCACTTTTGGCTCTCCACATTGTACACCACATGTTGGGTGTTACAAACCATTCTTAATTTAGACTACTGCTGGCTTAACATGTTTACATTAGAGCTTCAAATGCTATGCACCTTTCCTGTACCAGTTTTTGAAATCTAGTTTTAGAATCAGTTGTATTTGCCGTGTATGCGTACACATATGAGGAATTTGACTCTGGATTGTACAACACTCACGATGTGCTTACTTATACAGTATTACAATAAGTAATATTCTAGGCATGTTGAGCCTCTACGTAAAGCAGTATCTTTGTTTTATTGATGGACCACTGTTTTCCAGCCGCAATTAGATACGGGAAAATATGCAGTCTGAATAAGTCCCTCCTCTTTGGGTTAGGCCGCTCCATAACTTTGATATAAAGAAACTCAACCTCCTACTCCTCTTACTTATTGCAACTGTCCCTTCAGCAACACTTCTATGAAACTTAGTCTGCTCTCCTGTTCCACTGCAACCTATATATTACAGCTAGACCTCTCTCATCTGTGTCCTTTTCTCTGACAACCTTAACTGTTTCAGTCAGGGAGCTGCTGTATATTTTAGAAAATTGTCCAAACTATGTGAATATTTGCCAAAACTCTTAAATGGACATTGCTTCAAACACTGTGGCTACTCCTGTTGCTTCTGCCCCCTGTTTCTACTACAGATTTTCCTTCCACTCAACTCTAATAATTTACTTGGATACAGATCTCTGTGAACATCAGCTTCTTTAGAAATTACTTTGTCTTACTCTCCTTCTAGAAGATGTCAAAGACTCTCTTCTGAACATCTTTCCAGTCAGCAGTCTTTCCCATTAAACTGAACTATGGGTTTTCATTACCTGTAAGCTACAGTATAATCAACAGCATTCATAGAGATAATTGTTTTAAATATATCCCTCAATTTAAATTTGAACTGAATTACTCAAATTAATAAACTTTAAAATTATACTTTAAATTACCTGAGATTTTAAATGTACCCTAAGTAAATGAAGTATAGCCTGCTTTCAGGCAACTACAATTAAAAATGAAGTAAACCAACATAAATATGATTAAAATCAGCCTTTAAATTCCATCATATTAAAAATAGTATATATATATATATATATATATATATATATATATATATATATATATATATATATATATATATATATATATATATACACACATACATACATACATACATACATATGTATATACACATACATACACACATATGTATATACAGACACACACTATTTCAAACTATTTTAAATAAATCATATTATTCTGTTATGTAAAACGATTTATAAATTTCATTTGATTCTTCTTTTAAAATCTTTAAAATATATTTACAAGCTCTATGCTTATACCAAGAATAGTCAAGCACATTGTAATGAGAGCAGTGGAATTTAGGCTCAATGCGGTAATGCTTGTTCCTAGGCACTTGGGGTTATAGCTCCTCTGCATAACAAGTGTGCCGTGTGTTGTCTCTTGCTGTTGTGATCAGCAGTAGGCTAGTGTGTCAGGTTTGCCATGGCACATGTGACCATTTTGTTTACAATACTTTAACTTGAAAATGGTATTAATAATCAGGTAGATGGAATATTCAGGAAGCATGTTAAGTTGGCTGTCTTTTTCTGTCAAATAAGGTCTACATCTGGACATTTGTTGTAAATAATGCAGAACAATTATTGTCAATATTTTGCTGTCTTTTGTAGGTAATTAATATGAGTGAGAAGTAGGTTAAAGTCAAGACATCCCTGCTAGGTCACAGATCTTTTAAAAAATGCATCTTGAAGTGGGTGGATTAATGTACATTTCATCAGACAATCAAATTTTGGAGACTTTCAGACCAAAAACTGGTTTGTGTATTATTTTGCCCCCACTGGCTCTTTCCCCCACATTGAAATTTGCTGATCGTTTATCTCTCTCAGAGATTAGTTCAGAATGTGTCTACTTAACAGTATTAGCATTTGTGGTGTGTTTTTCTGCTTATCACACCCTACGTTGCCAGCTCATTCAAACCCAGTCTGTTCTGTGTCCCCCTCCAAGATGCAGAAACATTTTTGCCAGGTTACATTTGGCCAGAACAACCATGCCAAACATATGGCAACAACAGACATGAGGAGAAAAAGCCATGCAGCAGACCACGTTGTCGATCAAGTTATTAAATCTGCTTTTTTCCCCACAAACTTTTTGTGCTCTCAAATAAAGTAATCATTAAATGAAAAGCTTCTAAACAGAAATTACATATTTAATAATATCAAACATGCATCTGGTAGATGGCATACTCTGCTTTATTCTAAGTTACTAAATGTTATTCATGTTTACATGTCTATTAAGTTGCTGACTGATTTCTCTCGCAGTGCAAAGTAAAATTACAATTATTATACATTCTTTACTGTAAACATTTAATAGTCAAGTTGCCACACATTGCAAAGCATAATCTAAAATATTGTTATCTAATTTTGTTAAGACAGCTATGAATTTAAGTCCTTGATTGCTGTCCCCTCCCCCCACTAGCAGAATGCCGATCCAAAGAAGGGGAAGAGCATCTGCCCCGAGATGTTAATGACCATGCCCCCCTACCAGCTCAACAGGCCCCGAGGCCCCCCAGCGCACCAGAGGCCCCGTGCAGGGGCCCCCGCCCGAGGGCGGCGCGCCCCAGGGACCCCAGGCCCCCAGACCCACCCAGGACTCACCCAGCGACAGCACAGCTACCAGGTCAGTAACCCACGTCTGTCACCGCGTAGCCCCCCAAGAGCGCCGCAAGCGGTGCTGTAGGCCACCCGTAGGCCTCCCAAGCCCCTCCCAGATGGGGGCAACAGACCCTGGAGTCAGACCCACCAAGCGCCCCACTCCGAGTGCCCCCAGAGCCCCAGGAACCCCTCCACCCAGCCACTGTGCCCTGCAGGAAGCAACCCACCGCCCCCCATTCCACTAAGTGATGGTGCTAATCAAAGGAGCCCAAAGAGATCGATCAGATGTGGATGCAGATGCTGTCTCAAGATTAATATGATCCAACAAAAGATCTCTATACTGATTGATACTGAGATTTTCCTTACTTTTCCAATTCATGAGGATAGTTTTCTTTGCGATACATAATGCAGTGAAAACCATGTAAACTATTTTATTCCCCAGAGGGCTTTCCTCAAAATTACCGAGCAAGCAAACTGATGGGGAAGGTGAAATTTTACAACTCAAGCACTTTGATAAGTCCTTACATATCTGTGTCCAGAACCTCTGGACTGGTGTGCATAACCATAACGCATGAATATAATTATCAGGATGATTGCCTATGCAGTGTGGACAGATATTAGATTGTGCCAAACCCATCTTGAATAATCTTTGTCCTGGGTAGTGTACTCTGTGAAGGATTTTGTATTGTATTAGTTGTAAATTGGTGTTTCTAGTCAATTTGAAAGTTCTTAGACATATCTGAGCCCAGAAGTTTTGTTCAAAGCTAACTGATAAATCCTCTTCCCATTTCATAATAGGAAGAGATATTGAATCATCTATTTTAGTCAGTGTCCTGTATGATTTAGACAGTAGTTTGGGGGGGTTTAAATCTAGGAACTCTAATATATTAGTTGGAATTTGTAAACTACCTTTAATATGCTTAAATTTATTTCTAATTATAGATTTAAGTTGTTCATATTCCAAAAAATTATTTTTACTAATGCCATATTGCATATTTAGTTTGGAAAAATTGATGAACTCGGTTCCATCAAGTAAATGTTCCAGATATTCAATACCTTTATTCTTCCAGTATGTAAAGTTTATCATATTATTATTTTGTAGGATGTCAGGGTTGTTCCAGATGGGTGTTCCGAAGAGATTGAAACCACATTGTAAATCTGCCACATTGCTTGTCGACTTTGATCGAAAGCAAAAAATGTAATCATTCAGATCTAACTGAGATATGTTTGATACATTTGGAAAACAAACAGGGAATGTTTTAACGATAAATGACAGTTGAATTTCAATAAACAAACATGAGCACATACATAATTATGCATTCATTAATTCAGTCTTCCATATACAGAATAGTATCTGTCATTGAGCCTTGTTTTGCTTGTATGGAAGCCTGAATGAAGGCTACACCTTTTTGTGATTATTACTCTTATTTAAAAACCAAAAGCCATACCCATAAAATTATTGTTTCAAGAACAAATAAACGGATTGATATAAAAATTTAAACTCCTTTTCTCCATTTGGATATATTAACTATAAAGATTACGAAATTACACAATAGTTATTTATGTATATTATAGCGACACCGTATATAATTCTAATGAATCAGTATTGGTCAATAGAAAAAAGTTTTACTGATAAACTTATCCATCTGCAATCTTACCAGGGTTTATGTAGACTACCTATGAACAATTTTAAAGAAGTTAATTTTATTTTGAAGGTTTTGCCCAGAGATTGCCAAACTTCCCTACTGTTAATCGAGTAAACTTAACTGTAGCCGTTGACTGTGAGACACAACCCAATAGGCTGAATATTATTATACGTTTTATTTTATTCTGACTATTTGCACTATTTTAGTGAATATACAAATATGATGGTAAAACAAGATCATTAGAAAACAATCAGAGGTTTTGATGACTTCTGCAAAACAATGACTACATTTTCATCTTCCAGATATATATTTCTAAAGATGTAAACACCAACCACAACACATTTTTATGTTTTAGCTGTCTTGGAAAAGATAAGAAACTAATTAGTAAATCTTGTCTTGTTCCTCATGGCATTTCAAGAATCCTGATGCCATATTCGTCTACAGGAAAACAATCGTTAGCCAGTTAGAATTCTGTGTACTGTAAAAGAAAATCCCACTGACAGTGTAAAGTTACTCTGTATATACCGGGATATAAAGATAACCCCCCAGTTATATAAACTGCCAAAGAAATAATAATTTTTCACGCAAACTAAGCTTTCTGATTGGTTTTATTATTTTCCTTAAACAAAGAGGCTGAAGTGCACAGAGCTCAAACAGAAAACCCAAGCTCCTTTTTGTCATATCTACACACCTAGGGGCTGTTGGCGCATGTATGTGTGTTTCTCTCACCTTGTCCTTGTAGGGTTTGACTGGCATGTGTTCCGTGCGGTCCTAATAAGGAGGAACATAAGAAGTGGCAGAATTCCTGAGGAAGATGCCAGATTGATTTCATTCTCCAGTGTCATAATAAAGCCTACCTACTCTTTTCTTATCTGTCCCAATTGGTGATAATAATCTTTGTTGTCCTCCTTCACAGATACCTGTTCCATTTCATACTAAAGCTTCTACATCTCAGTGCTCTGCTTCCTTGCCACTTGGATGGCTGGAGAAAATAAAACCCCCAAGCTCCTTTCAGTGAATCTCTTCACTGCTCCTCTGACTATTCTCCTGTTTTCAGGAACTCGGATCCTTCTGCAACGTACCACTCTGTAGCCTAACCAACTTCTCCTCCTCAATGCCGAACCCTGTGGGAAACTCTGTGTGATGGACCGAGCAGCAAGGACAGTCAGGCACAGGTATATTTTCAAAAACAGGGTTCTTTTATTTAACCCAAAAAGGATAAAATGTACAAAAATGGATCCAGAAAAGAGGTCAAAGGAACAAAACTACTCAAAAATAACTAATAACAGAACTAACTCAAACAAACTGACCTGCCTCAATGGGACAAAGAGGAACTTAAATAGTGGCTGAGCAGTCCACAAAAGAAACACATGGGGTAAAACATACACAAACCTAACTAAACCAAATGAAGCAAAACCCCCATTTCCCCCCATAGACCGATTTGGTATGGTCCAAATCAGCTCAGCCCCTTGCCCACCTGCTGGTTCCTCAGCCAAGGGATTAGAGCAACTGAAAAACTCAAACAGTCATAACAAAACAGGGTAAAGCAAAATGTGCACACTTTGAAATACAGTATTATGGTGATAAATAAATTCCAAATAATGAAATGGCTCTGTAAATGAAGCCCTATATGAAAAATAAACTAAATTACATAAATGGTATTTTTACCACATCTGTGTGGCTGTAAATGCAGCCATCACACTCTGAAGATCTATTATTCTGTACACTGTCATTAATAAGCCTTTCAACCTTTCATTCTGTCCGTAATTGTTGCCAGTACTGCAGTCTGATTAATAACAAACATGACAATTTCACCTTGTTGTATGTAAGAAGCATTCCTGTTAATTAGATTTATTTCAAAGAAAAAAAAATTGGGCAGATATTTTTATGGTGTTATTTATATTTTTATTACTGTTTAATTTCTGGGTTCTCTTAAGGCCTTTTATATGTACAGTAAAGGCCTCGATGGATTACCTCTGCTCAAACATGATGGTAAGTGAAATTACACATAAAGGGTTATCTTAAGATGGCAATGGTGTGACAAAGGTGCAAACTACAGTTATCATATAACACATGACCAAAAATACGTATCAAAATGAGATTTCTCTGCATGTTAGCAGTTGATGAAAAAAACTCAACAATCATCTGGTTGCATTTTACAGAATATTTTCGAAGGCTTTTGGCCACTGGTTCTAAAGCTGAAAAAGGATAACCATACTACAGAAAACACAAATGTCCTTAATGTTAAAGGTCCCATGACATCACTGTATAAACAATTTAATTCAGTTGATATTGCTGCATATGTAAATTCTCCAAAGAATTTAATTTAAAAAAAATACGTCAGCTTGTTGTTTTGTTAGGCCAAATGTCCCTCCTAAGTAAAAGGGTTGGTTGCGTTAATGATATGCAGCTTTACCAAGTTGACTTCCCTCTGACTAGCTGCAACCATATTTGGAAAACTGGTCAAACGTGGCCTCCCCACACCACTTTCCCCCTCCATCCACACCTCCCTTCTCCCCGCAACACTCAGTTACAAATCCATTATTATAGTTTTATGGCTAGTGGAAGTGTTTGATGAGTACGCCATGACTGTGTCAGCCTACATCAACAAATGCATTGAGGACGTCAGCACCACCGAGACCATCATCACCCGCGCCAACCAACGACCCTGGATTACTGTGGAGGTCCGTCAAGCGCTAAAAGCACGGAACTCAGCCTTCAAGTCTGGTGACAAGGAGGCACTGAGGACATCGAGAGCCAACCTGAACCGTGCCATCAGGCTAGCGAAGCGGAACCATAGTCAGAAAGTCCAGGAGCTTTTCCATGACGCAAGCATGTGGAAAGGATGTGGAAAGGCATACGGGCGATCACCGAATACAACACGCCCTCCCCCCCGGTGTGTTGATGCTGACTTTCTCAAAACTAAATAACTTCTTTGGGAGGTTTGAGGCACTAAACAGCACTCCAGTGGTGAAGGCTGTTCCCCATCAGGAAGAGGAGGTGCTCTGCCTTGACACCGCCGACGTGTGGAAGACTCTAAGGAGAGTCAACCCGCGGAATGCCCCAGGTCCTGACAACATACCTGGGCGGGTGCTCAAGGAGTGTGCAGGTCAGCTGGCTGGTGTTCTCACAGACATTTTTAACACCTCGCTGGACCAAGCCACAGTGCCAGCATGCTTTAAGTCGGCCTCCATCATTCCGGTGCCAAAGAAACCTCAAGTCACCTGCTTCAACGACTACCGGCCTGTTGCACTGACTCCCATCATGATGAAGTGCTTTGAAAGGCTGGTGAAACAACACACCGTCTCCAGTCTCCCCCCAACACTCGACCCGTTCCAGTTTGCCTACAGACGGAACCGCTCCACTGAGGACGCCATCTCCTCTACTCTTCATCTGAGCCTGGAGGAGAAGAACACACACGTGCGGATGCTGTTCCTGGACTTCAGTTCAGCGTTCAACACCATCATCCCACAGCACCTGGTAGGAAAACTAGAACATCTGGGCTTCAGCACACCTTTTCGCAACTGGCTGCTGGACTTCCTCACCAACAGACCTCAGTCAGTCCGGGTCGGACAGAACACTTCTGATGTCATCACCCTCAGCACGGGCGTCCTGAGCCCCCTGCTGTTCACCCTGATGACTCATGACTGCGTCCCCAGGTTCACCACCAATCACATCGTGAAGTTTGCAGACGACACAACGGTGGTGGGCCTGATCAGAGACGACAACGACCAGGACTACAGAGAGGAGGTGGAGAAACTGGTGGGCTGGTGCAGAGACAACAGCCTGATCCTGAACGTGGAGAAGATGAAGAAGATCATCGTCGACTTCAGGAAGAACCGGCCTCACCACGCTCCACTGCTCATCAACAGCTCAGCTGTGGAGGTGGTCAGCAGCACCAAGTTCCTGGGGGTGCACATCATGGACAACCTCACCTGGTCTGTGAAAACCACGTCACTGGTGAAGAGGGCACAGAAGCGACTGTACTTCCTGCGGAGGATGAGGAGAGCCCACCTGCCCCCGCCCATCCTCACGACTTTCTACAGAAGCACCATAGAGAGCATTCTGACCAGCTGTCTCTCTGTGTGGTGTGGAGGCTGCAGTGCCTCCGACTGGCAGAACGTGAGGAGAGTGGTGAGGACAGCAGAAGGGATCATTGGGCCACCTCTTCCCTCCATCAAGGACATCTCATCTCAGCGCTGCATGTCCCGAGCCCATAACATCATCAGGGACCCCTCACACCCCCACCATGGACTGTTCTCCCTGCTGCCCTCTGGGAAGAGGTTCCACAGTATCCGCTGCAGGTCCACCAGGTTCTGCAAAAGCTTTTTCCCTGTTGCCATCAGACTGTTGAACTGCTGAAGCTATAAACTGGACTCTGTACCACATTCGTATATTCGCACATTTGCATCATTGCATCCTTATCTAGCATTACAAATGCTGCTGAACTCTCAGTTTCTAAAATGAATTATTGCACAAATACCCTTTGCACAATCATTTCTGCACAAAAATTGGTTATTAAAAAAAATAAAAAATAAATACTCACCTGTACACTGTGATCGTACACTGTCTATTTCTCCTGCATTGTTTACATTTCAATTTTTTATTGTAAATCACTGCTGCACCTTATCCTGTAATTTACTGTAATTTTTCAAGCTGTATGCAAACAAAATTTTCGTTCTGTACGCACTCTGTGCATACAAAATGACAAATAAAGTTGTCTAAGTCTAAGTCTTGTGTTGCAGGATGTCTGATAGGAGAGGCCAAGCCGAGCAAAAGGTTTAACCTGGTGGCGCGATTCAACGAAATGGGATCCAAATAAATAGCCACACAGAGCACAGTGTGACAGGGAGCTTACTGTGGCAGCACTTATGCAGCTGGGAGCCAGCACCACTGCGGTAACTGCGGCGGAGAGCTCACTCTCCTGTGCACAACAGGAAAATCATGCCGCTGACAGCAGTTTAGCTTCAATTTGTCAACCAGATTTTTCAGATACAAACACACCTTGCTTACATTTCACAGCATTTAGAAATGAAATAAACTTACAGGTAATGACAGTGTTGTGGTCGCGACCTTTCGTGTTGGTATAGCAGTTTTTTTAAATCCATTTCTCCCACAGGAAACAGTCTTCAGTAAAGTCCCCAAAATTTCAGACACTCTCTTGTGATTCTCTCATCCTTTCGAGAGTGAATGGAACCTTCATGTATTTTAGATCACCCTCAGACATATCAGCTCCTCTTTTTCGTAACCGCTGTGAAGTTAGTTTGAGGTTAAATATGGGATATTGGCACTCTGTGGCTTCTGCGGTGACTGCCTCCTGTTTGAGCTGATACAGGGAGGCTGATGTGGGGCTGCCATCTGCTCACTCCTCCGTTTTCCTCATCTCAAGTCAGACATGCTAGTTCATCAGCTGGGGGGAGGAGGGGAGGGGGAAGGCTGTTTGCTTGATGGTGTGCTCTGTTTGGAGAATATGAAATACATAGAAAAACAACCTATGTAGAAAGATAACCCATTTTCTGATCTGACCGTTTTTGAGCAAAGAGACAAAGCTGACTGCCCCTGAGTGGGTCCTTTGGTATTCAGTTTTGACATTCACACGGCCTCATTAGTGCAAAACAGATCATATTATACCCCCAAAACCTCAGAAATATGAAGTTTGTTGTCATGGCCCCTTTAACATATTTAACTCCTTTGTGTAGGTTGTCTCAGTAATGACACTGATCAATGTGAAAGTGTTAAATTAAATCATATAGCATTAGTATTTATTTTGACTTAGCATGCAAATAAAAACTCTTTAACTAATGGAAAGGGCATAGCAATATTGCAGCAGTCTGGTTCTATAGCTCTGTGTATGGTGCACCATACCCCCCCAAATGTATACTGTTTCTGGAATTCTCTAATGCTTATACCTGTGCTACAACTGAGCAGTTAGATCATTAAATTAAGTTTGTCCAAATTGAAATCTATTCAAAGTGTATATGGAAGTGAATTTTACAACATTGCCAAGATGACTGAGTGCATAACCCAAGACAAAGCAATTAAATGCATCTGGTATCAGGGGACTGGAACGTATTCCTCTAACCGTTCATTATATCGCTTCTGTCAAAGTACATATATTAACATGAATGCTTCTGATGTAATTAACTTTTCTATTAGCACACTGGCCTCAGAGGCAGCCGACGCCACATTTTAGAACAGAGTTGTTCATTCAGGATGTACAGCTTCCAATGACTCCATGGTGATCCAGCCTTAATTAACATGCAAAAGGAGTTTATTGGCACACTGCATGTATCCAAATTTTAATGCCTGCACCTCTGTAAAGCCATTTTTATATACATTTATGCAGGTTTGATCAGAAGAAAGCAATTATATCCTAAATCTTTCACATCAGTAATTTAATAAATCTATTAATGTGTCCTTTAAATTTTGTGCTGATCTTCTGACTTTATTTAAAATTTGAAAACACCCTCCTTTTTTCCTATTTAACATCATAAAAAAGTTATAAAAGACAAATTTCCAATCCTGCATAGACTTCTGAAATAGGTATCAGTCTTTTAAAAGTGTGCAATTCCTTTATCTGTACACACACACACACACACACAGATATATATATATATACACAGGTAAAAGCCAGTAAATTAGAATATTTTGAAAAACTTGATTTATTTCAGTAATTGCGTTCAAAAGGTGTAACTTGTACATTGCAGGTGTTTTGAGTTAATCAGCTGATTAGTTTGTGGCACCAGGTGTCTTCAAAATTTAACCCTTACACAATATTCTAATTTTGTGTACACACGGAATTTTGGATTTTCATTTGTTGCCACTTCAAATCATCAAAATTAAATGAAATAAACATTTGAATGCATCAGTCTGTGTGCAATGAATAAATATAATGTACAAGTTACACCTTTTGAATGCAATTACTGAAATAAATCAAGTTTTTCAAAATATTCTAATTTACTGGCTTTTACCTGTGTATATATATATATATATATATATATATATATATATATATATATATATATATATATACACACACATTCTTGGTTTTAGTGCTGTTACAATAGTCATTAGTGGCTGGATTAAGCAGGAGGCTTTAGGTAGAGATAAGGTTCAGATCAACCAGTGAACAGGTATGCAAACAGGCAGAAAACCCCTGTTTAGCAGGTCAAAGTGTGTCTTGGGAGCACCTCACAAGGATCTTAACAGGCATCCCTTTATAACCTATCACACTCTGAAATTAATGGACTTAACATGAAACAGAACATATGTGCATTAAAAACATCTACAAAATGAACTACATTTAAATGTCAGTATTTAGTTTATTAAAGTTTACTTCACCCTTTTCTTTTTTGTGTGTCCTGGCTGGCAATGTAGCATTAAGAATTGTTGTCTTCATGCCCAAAAGAGCCTTTTACAAGTGGAGCCTTACTGCTCTCGCCATAGTGCTCCGTTTGATTTATATATGCAAGAAGCTTTATTAGATATTATGCTGGGACTATTTCATGTTCAATGGACACAGAAATGGGAAGGTAGAAGAGGAAAATAAAGGAGAGACACAGATGAGACAAAATGCTAAAAGGGAGAAAATGTGAAAGAGAAAGAGGAGAGGAAAGGGATAGAGCAATATAATACCCTCTGAGTCTGCTTCTACACCTCCAAAGAGAGATATAAAGAGAGCAGCAAAGCCAACCGATAAAGTAATACCGGTACAAACAACCAACGACTTGATACCATCACTGAAGAATATACAGTATTTTTTAATACAAAATGTATAAAGTCACAGCTAAAGATAATAATAGGGGTTTTCTGTATAGAAGTGAATCTGTAAGTACCTGAATCCAAGCACCTGTAGGTGTTTGTGAGAGTGCACTTGTGTATGTAAGGTTTATTCATAAGAAAAATGCTCAATAGTGGTTGTGAGTAGCCAAAGACCCACCCCCAGAGCACTGAGGCAGACACCAGAGGAACCAGAACCCCATATGCCCAAAGGGACCACCAAGAGGGGCCAATACAGGGAAAGCTGCCTCCCCCATCCAAGGGAAGCGCAGAGAGGAGCCAAGGAAACCCCCCAACAGCTACAATGTCGAAGCACCCGGGAGCCATGGGGAGGAGCCTGTGGGCTCCGCCAGCAGCCAGCTTTGCCAGCTTTGCCAGAGTGAATCCAGCCATGGGCCCAGAGACCCGAGGCCCAGGGGCACCCTGCCCCCCAGTGGGGGCCCCAACAGAGCCACAGGGGCCCATGCCCCGCAAAGCAGCTGCCAGGAGCAAGCCGCCCGATCACCAAACCCCGGACACCAAGAACCACCAACACGCCAGCGGGCCAAGGTTCCAGCAGAGAGAGGACAGGGGGGCTCCACACATACACGTACACAGTCACATTCACACGTTCCCACACTTGTGCCCCCACATGCAAACACTCCTACAAAAAAAGTAAATAAAGGGGACACAGTACACACACTCACCACACACATCCTAAACTCCCAGGTCCAGGCACCCACACCCCGGAGGGGTATCCAGCCCCCGGACCCGGGGGGGGAACACAACCCGACTTACCCATTCCATACTCCTGTCCTGCAGACATCCCCAGCCCATCCACCTGCAGATGGAGCCAAAGTGAACCGAACAGGCCAACCAACCAGAGCCCACCCCACAAACCCGCAGGTTCTACCTCACCCACACCCTGCCTTCCATGCCTAACTTTCCCCCTTTTCAATCAGTATATAGACTCTTCCTGAGACCTTTGAGAGATGTTCAGACCCCCTGGGAATCTTTCAGCCTGAACACACTGCAGAGTGAGAGAGAAAGTTAAATTATATGCACAACAAATACTATAATAAATTTTAAAATCTCAATCTTTTGCAATTCATTTCAATGAGTGTTATGATTCTGGTTCGGCTGGCTGCCCTCTCAAGAACTTTCCCCTTTCTTCACAGTAATTAATAAGATTTCACCCACCTGCAATCCTGGTTGTACAATTTGGCTGGTACAATTTTCCAGATCATTTTCACCTTTCCCTGCTGATTTATGTTCAGGAACTTCTTAGCAACTTGTTGCCAGATCTTTAAAAGCCTTGTGTTAGTAGATATCCAGCGTTCATTGCCTTCCTCGACTGTTATTGACTTATTTACGTCTTTTTTAGATTTTCACGTCTTGCCTTACCCATGTCAGATTTCTCCTTTGGCTTTTCATTTTCAAGACATTGACCAAACAACCTGTTTTCTGTATCAAGCCTTTTGCCTAGTCCTCTGGGTCTTCCTATTCTCATCTGCTTGTTTGGGAATGACCTTTGCCTGGATATCGTATTTTCCTCAAGGCTCTATCCTCAGTCCCCGCTCTGAATTGAGAGCTGTCAGCACGGAGATTTAAGCAAGCCGGTGCTTCCAACCGTGACGTCATCGCTTACTTGACTGTCACTCTCTGGATCCAAATGGAGCTCTGGGAACAGCATGATCAGAGCCCGTGCATCCCCGTGAAGTAGTTCCTGAGTGCTTCTTGTTTCCAACTAGAGGTTTGATTTTAATAAATCTTTTAAAACCACGTCCTGTGTTCAACTGAATTTTTGGGTTCCCACTCCTTGGCATTACAGAGCGTAGTTAAAGCATTAATTATCTATTTGTTTGGTTTACAAAACAGGCCTTCATCAGCTGTCAAAGCACAACCAAAATCCGTAACGATAAAATACTTCAGTCTCGCATTGTGTAATTTATTAATTTAATACTCAAACCAAATAAATATTTTCAATGTATTTTTAGGTACAAAATTTTCTTTATACCTATGTCACTTAAGATTAATCTGCAATAGTTACTTAACTATCGAGAATAATTTCCCTACATTGACTGAATCATTCTTTTAACACATTTTGATGGTTACTATTGTTATAATTGATGTACAGTATATGCATGTTTTCTGTTGCGCTACACTGCGAAAAAAAATTCCCCTCTGATGGACAAAATAAAGGACTCTGGCTCTAAACAGTTTATATTATTTTTTACTTCCAAATGTATATTCATAGTACTCTTACAGTGTATTTTTTTCTTTCAATTCAGAAGACAACCTAGGCTCCATGGAAATTATGATTTCATATCTGAATAATAAACAGTGAATTCAGCAGCTTGCAAACCTCATGTGAGTACAATTTCAATAATACTAATGCACGTTTCAAAGCAGAGTCCAATAGCTACTAAGACTGTTACTACAGCTTGATTAAAATGGAATATCTTCAAAAGAAAAAAAAAGAAAATCTTGAACGCTGAAGGAATGGGTTCAGGATAAAGCAACGGCCTGGTATCAGAACCTTTAGGGATACATCGATACAGTTAAATACATTACAAGCCAGAGGAAAAGAGGGAGATCAAGAAACATACAAAAGTGCAATCTTGGGGCCTCTACGTAATCACTAAACATACACTGAAATTCTGTATTTTTTTCATCTTTGTCTAGGGTAAGCTGTGTTGCTTCACAGAAAGCCAAATGAAACTTGATCATTTATTAACAGTAAACAGGCTTAAATCTGAGGCAACCAGACTTTTGCTCAGTTTTCCGAAAACGTCTCAACTATCCAGGAGTCTTTGTTAATTCTGGTGGCTCGCACTTGAGGGTGGTTCAAGTGTGATATAAAATAAAATATGATTTTGATTATTTTTATTGCAGATTTTATGACATTAAATGAACAAATATGTTGTTCCTCCTTGCCGGATGATGTTGATTAAGTAGTCTTCCTGCAGTCACAGATCAAACAGCTCTTGGGAAGGGAGCAGCACCTGCCACATGTCTTGATGACCAGACTAGTTTGAGATGACAGAAAAAGAACATTAGCTCAATCTACTGGTTACAAGGTATACAGAATACCATTCCTGAACATCTAACATATCAAACCTTGAACCAGATGGGCTGCAGCAGAAGAAGACCACACAGCTCAGTCAAGTCAGCTAACAGCAGTAAACTACATTCACACTGAAGGTCGTGATGCTCAATTCCGATTTTTTGCTGAAATCGGATTTTTTTTAGATGGCCGTTCATACTATTATTAAATGCGACCACCACTGCTGTCTGAACGGTTCAAGACCGCAAAATGACCCGCAGATGCAGATAACAGAAAAAGACGTCACAGAGCAGTGCACTGTTGTAGAAGTAATGGTGAATATAATTGTTTCTGGAAGTGTCCAATAAAGTTTTGTTTAAAAAAACCTTGAAAAGAAAAAAATGTGGATAACAACCAGCATCTCTCCTTGTTATTACTAGAAAGCTGTTGAGCAATGGGAGCTGACAATAATACAACCATATCATAGCAAGACGAAGTAATGTAAGAAGAAAGCAGCTATTAACAATGTTCTTTTATGGAACGCTAACTGATACTACTGTGTGTGGATGTGTAAAGACAGAAAAAATGTGACATGACAGTTCAGACAGCGGATGCTGTATCCGAATTAGTACCACATATGAAAGTGGCACAAATCACAAATTTTTGGGGGGTGAAAAGATCGGAATTGGGCCATTCACACTGACGTGAAAAAGACAGATATGGGTCACATATGGGCAAAAAGATCTGATTTGGGTCGCATTTCCATATAGTGTGAACATAGCCTGAGGCTACAGCATGGACCGCAGAAAGCATTTGAATTTGGTCGGTCCCATCAATACCACCATCCAACGTGCACACACGGACACATAATCCACTATGGGGTGCCCCCAGGGACATATATCAAAATTAACTTCCATATACACATGTTAAATTAAACTCTTCCATATAATATAGTGAAAACCGTGCATAAACACTAGTGAAATGCTCTCACACACACTAGTGAAAACATTTACCTCTTATATAACCTACTACACTACTGAAAAGCTTTTATATACACTACTGAAAAGCTTTCATATACACTACTGAAAAGCTCTCACACACACTACTAAAAAAGCTTTTATATACACTACTGAAAAGCTTTTATATACACTACTGAAAAGCTTTTATATACACTACTGAAAAGCTTTCATAAACACTACTGAAAAGCTCTCACACACACTACTAAAAAAGCTTTTATATACACTACTGAAAAGCTTTCATATACACTACTGAAAAGCTTTCATATACACTGCTGAAAAGCTTTCACACACACTACTGAAAAGCTTTCATACATACTACTGAAAAGCTACGGATTTCAGTTGAAACGGAAGGCATTTCACTTGAAACGGAAGGCATTTCACTTGAAACGGAAGGCATTTCAGTGAAACAGGAAGGAATGTCACTAACCCGGAAGTTATTATAAACAGAGGTCATTCCGGTTAGCTCTGTACATTTTGTGCAATCTCCGGCCGAATAAAATTATTGATTACTGCTGAGTAGTGATGGGTCCGGCAACACCGATGCATCGGCGCATGCGTCGAGCTCATAGAGCAAACCCTGTGTCGATGCGCGGGGAAAGTCACGTGATCGATACAGGAACTGTTTCGAACTGACGGACGCGCCAAACTGTGTTTATAAGCAGTGTTCTGTTCCCTCTAAGCTGCGCGCGTGTGCATTCGCGCATCTGGATTCAGCACGCACATCAAAGCTATGCTGCACAGTAAATAAAAGCCAAGCTGAACTGTTCGTTCTTTTTTTAACCATTTTACAACTCTGGTGAGATGGTGTTCCGCAGTTTCGCTCTGTGAGTGCCAGGTGCTGATCGGAGCGCACCACTGATGGGTTTGGCAGACGCCTTTATGGTTGGGCAGGTTGCGCTGTGCGTCTTTGTTCTGAGTCTTGTGTCAGAAAAAAACGGCTGAACTACCTTGAGTGGGTTGTACATCACTCTGTCATACTCAGCGTTTCTGATTTGAAAACAGATGATATAAGTCAGGTAACTAAACACAGCGCCCGATCAACCATGAGTTGAACGTGAACACGAGCATGAAAAAAAGCCCGATCAATGGAACGCAAATAACGCGATTCGCCATGGCAACGACAGGAAATAAGCTTGGAAATGCGCATGTCCTGCGAGTAGAATTAGAAATCTTTAAAGAAGGCATATGGACAATATTAAACCATAAGAAACAATGCCGTTGCTGCTGAAAACCGCTAGAGAAAATTAAGTAATATATAATAATAATAGTAATTGTTGAAAAAGTCAATGCATGCGCAATATGAAAGTTATGTGATGGAGAATTAAAGCTGTTTTCTCACACTTCACTAGTTCAACACAAAAGGGTGTGTGTGTGTGTGTGGAGGGGGGGGGGGGGGCAATCATTACTAAAAGCATTGAAAGGACATGTCAGCAAATCATGATAAAGTACAGCTTAACCAGGCAAGGTTAAGTTAAAAGTTTTATGTTTAACAGTACTCAACTAAAGCATTAATTGCCTATATTCAACATATGCAATTAATGATGGGATGGTGTGTGTTATTGAAATAACTGATATGTTCATCTTTGTGCCATTGTTCACCAATCCTTCTAAAAGTGAGTTGACACTGATTGTCTTGTAGATGTTTAATCTGCCAATCTCACTTTATATTAACTACATAGGCTATATGGAATGGAAATTTAAAGCTGGAAGTGCCGAAATTTGATACAGAATAAATTATTGCTTTCATTCTGCATAGTTATTTTATTAATCTTGTGGGTCTCTGACTATGGAACACCTTTAAAGTGTAACTGAATAACATTTCTGACAGCGCAACATACAGTTTCCTCTGAGAGGTTTTCTGTGTCTCCTACGTTATTAAAAAGCTGCCGTTGGCATAAAAATGAAGAGCAGCACAAAGAAATTGTTCAGAACTGAGAGCGTTCCTTCGTTGTCTTAGAAAAGCGATGTGCGGCTGAGGATATTGAAATAAATCATCTGACGACCCCAAATGAGCCCTAGCCAGGACCATCTTCACAAAAGCTGTCTCCCCCTACTTCAGGCATGTTATTGGGCATGTTTGTTGTTTATAAATCATGTACTAAAATGCCAATTTGTTCTTTTTACATAACATTTGGCAACATTTGACATCGAAGTGGGCAGGCAGACCAAAAGTGCCAGCTAATGCTATCCAGGAGGTGCACAGATACTTGGCAGAGGGTCCCAAGATCCTATGATATACTGGAAAAACGAAAAGACAGTCTGTCCAAACCTCTTCCGCTTTTCATTACAATTTCTCTGAACTCCAGCATCATCTGTGCTTCATCGGGTATTTTCTACTGCTGGAGAAGTGATATCAAAAAAGCGTAACAGATTCAATATTCAATATCAAAACGTCGAAACAACTTATTTTTTTGAATAAAAATTTGTAAAAAAAAAAAAAATGCCAGTCCACAAGCATCCTCATTCACAACATTTTTACTTAGAGGTTATTACGTTATGATACAGGTTCACATTATTTATTGACTGTATAAAAAAAATTCAAAGATATTTTAAATTCAAATGAAAATATGAAATAATACAATGCAACATACAATGACTTAAATTGTATTATTGTGTATACTAGGTCATCTAATCAGTGTCAGTTAACGCTGTCAACTAGGTTGCCTGTAGGGATTTTTAACGTCCAGCAGGTGTCAGTATTCAGTGACACAGTATCGGCACAGTATCAATACAGTTTGGCAACGTGTCGAAACACTTCATGACGCCTCATCGACCCAACACTACTGCTCAGCTACCCGCTGAACACCTCACAGAAGCAGGGGCATTTCTCAACTTTATTTTGGCTTCAACGGAGACCCTGTTCCGGATCCTGTCAAATGCTACAACGCTAAACCGCTATTTCAGTAGTGTATATAAAAGCTTTTCAGTAGTGTATATAAAAGCTTTTTTAGTAGTGTATATAAAAGCTTTTCAGTAGTGTATATAAAAGCTTTTTTAGTAGTGTGTGTGAGAGCTTTTCAGTAGTGTTTATGAAAGCTTTTCAGTAGTGTATATAAAAGCTTTTCAGTAGTGTATATAAAAGCTTTTTTAGTAGTGTGTGTGAGAGCTTTTCAGTAGTGTATATAAAAGCTTTTCAGTAGTGTATATAAAAGCTTTTTTAGTAGTGTGTGTGAGAGCTTTTCAGTAGTGTTTATGAAAGCTTTTCAGTAGTGTATATAAAAGCTTTTCAGTAGTGTATATAAAAGCTTTTTTAGTAGTGTGTGTGAGAGCTTTTCAGTAGTGTATATGAAAGCTTTTCAGTAGTGTATATAAAAGCTTTTCAGTAGTGTATATAAAAGCTTTTTTAGTAGTGTGTGTGAGAGCTTTTCAGTAGTGTATATAAAAGCTTTTTTAGTAGTGTGTGTGAGAGCTTTTCAGTAGTGTTTATGAAAGCTTTTCAGTAGTGTATATAAAAGCTTTTCAGTAGTGTTTATGAAAGCTTTTCAGTAGTGTATATAAAAGCTTTTCAGTAGTGTATATAAAAGCTTTTCAGCAGTGTTTATGAAAGATTTCAGTAGTGTATATGAAAGCTTTTCAGTAGTGTATATGAAAGGTAAAGCTTTTCACCAGTTTATATGAACAGTTCTCACTACTTTGTATGAGAACGTTTGAGTAGGTTATATAAGAGGTAAATGTTTTCACTAGTTTATGTGAGAGCTTTTCACTAGTGTTTGTGCACGGTTTTCAGTAGGTTATATAAGAGGTAAATGTTTTCACTAGTGTGTGTGAGAGCATTTCACTAGTGTTTATGCACGGTTTTCACTATATTATATGGAAGAGTTTAATTTAACATGTGTATATGGAAGTTAATTTTGATATATGTCCCTGGGGGCACCCCATAATCCACAGTCAAATTCCACGTATATGTACACATACCTGGCAAATAAAGCTGATTCAAACTCACCCCTGCGCTAAATGTTCCTGAACAAGTGTGTCCATCTCTCATTATGGTGGATGAATTCCCTAGCTATCCTCAAAGCATCCACTATGGCCAAAACATCCTTTGGTGTGTGGATGCACATCAAGCAAATTAGTCTTCTATGGGTCATTCTTGATCTTAGATATACCTTGATATGGTGGAGGGATGAAAAACACCTCTCAGCACTGGCTGTGGACACGGGTATGGTGTTGAATAACTTTAACAGCTTGTGAACCTCTGGGAGTAGATTTTTTGCCACAGGAGTAGCGTTGCCAATGCTACTGAGGCACACCTGGCAACATTTCTAGCTATGTACAAAGAGTTTCAATGTCCAAATTGCTCTTGTAGTGACCCACAGTGGAAGAAGGGAAAGAGACCGTCTCCCTTTCAGCCACAGACACAATCATGTGCTCCAGAGCAGCTGCCACATGCAAGTTTATCTATTCAAAACTCTTTTCCTTCTGTTCTGTCTCTCTTCGAGGTCGGTCGTGTTTTTCTCTCCTCTCCAGCTTTCACCCCCCCCTCCCCCTCTCCTGCTTCTGCTGCTATGTCTTGTCTTTCTGAGCACTTTCTTCATATCAACCGAACTCTGAAAAACATGGATCTGGTAAGCTGGTCTCTCAATGCTATTGATACATTTTTTTCGACGGGTAGGCAACGGTAGGGGGACCCGCCCGGTCCTGATTTGACTCATTTTGTGGGTTACACCCTATTTTCTTGGATGGAAAACGGTGTGTCTTTCAACTGTGTCATTCCTGGACGTTTGAAATGTTTGGATTCAGGATACTTGGTCGGTCCCATCAATACCACCATCCAACGTGCACACACGGACACATAATCCACAGTCAAATTCCACGTATGTGTACACATACCTGGCAAATAAAGCTGATTCAAACTCACCCCTGCGCTAAATGTTCCTGAACAAGTGTGTCCATCTCTCATTATGGTGGATGAATTCCCTAGCTATCCTCAAAGCATCCACTATGGTCAAAACATCCTTTGGTGTATGGGCGCACATCAAGCAAATTAGTCTTCTATGGGTCATTCTTGATCTTAGATATACCTTGATATGGTGGAGGATGAAAAACACCTCTCAGCACTGGCTGTGGACACGGGTATGGTGTTGAATAACTTTAACAGCTTGTGAACCTCTGGGAGTAGATTTTTTGCCACAGGAGTAGCGTTGCCAATGCTACTGAGGCACACCTGGCAACATTTCTAGCTATGTACAAAGAGTTTCAATGTCCAAATTGCTCTTGTAGCGACCCACAATGGAAGAAGGGAAAGAGACCGTCTCCCTTTCAGCCACAGACACAATCATGTGCTCCAGAGCAGCTGCCACATGCAAGTTTATCTATTCAAAACTCTTTTCCTTCTGTTATGTCTCTCTTCGAGGTCGGTCGTGTTTTTCTCTCCTCTCCAGCTTTCACCCCCCCCCCCCTCCCCCTCTCCTGCTTCTGCTGCTATGTCTTGTCTTTCTGAGCACTTTCTTCATATCAACCGAACTCTGAAAAACATGGATCTGGTAAGCTGGTCTCTCAATGCTATTGATACATTTTTTTCGACGGGTAGGCAACGGTAGGGTGACCCGCCCGGTCCTGATTTGACTCATTTTGTGGGTTACACCCTATTTTCTTGGATGGAAAACGGTGTGTCTTTCAACTTTGTCATTCCTGGACGTTTGAAATGTTTGCATGTTTGGATTCAGGATACTTGGTCGGTCCCATCAATACCACCATCCAACGTGCACACACGGACACATAATCCACAGTCAAAGATACTGGGATTTCTACTTATTGGATTTGGTGGATTTTTGATGTATCAGCAAATACAGCGGATGTCGGTAGCCATTTGGCCTTGATCAGTCTACCGGCTGCATATGACGTGCTCACTAAGGCGTTGATCGGACAGTTCTGGAAGGTAGAGGAGCTACCTTCGGTGGTTGAACTCAAGGGGAATTTGGGATAAAATCTGGAAGTGAAGCGCAGGAAAACCCAACAATTTGGAATATTGGATTTCACCATTTGGAGCCAGCAAAAGACTTAAAGCTGACAGGAAAGCCAGTGCAGCTTTTCTCATAACAAATAACATATTTGGTCTATGCCCTCCCTATCTCTACTCCTGGATTGTTATGGCGGAGAATGCTCAGAACTCTCCCCCGCTGACATCTGCGGAATGCTTTCTGAACTGTTGGCCGGCTGATAACATCAAGGACAATGGCCTCTGGAGAGTGTTCACGGAAATATAAACATTTTCACCCAAACAGACACACATAACTGATGCTCATATAAACTGATGAACTTACACGCGACTAGTCTCAAATGTTTACCTTCTGCTATATGTGTCTCGTCTTATTTGTGCTTTTTGTGCAAGAGGTTTTTGATATCTCAAACTGTATCCTGTTATAGGATAAAGTATGAGTTATGTTTTTTTCCCTCCCACCTTCCTTTTTTTGTGGCCTCTATTTTTCCACAGAGTAATGGGAGCGCCCTGTGGGCACCATGTAAGGCGGTTCCTTGGCAGCAAGGCCTCAGTAAATCGTCCTCCCCTGGATTGTTTGTGATGTTTGTTTGTTATGTTATGGCGGTTGTACTGAAACAGCAATTTCCCTCTGGGATTATTAAAGTATTTCTGATTCTGATTCTGATTCTGATTTCTAATTCACCATCAAGTAGATCCAGAACTTCAAAGTATAGCCTCCTGTAGTGATCCACTTGGTTCTGGAATGTGTTTGCAGGCCCTTTTCCTGTATCCAGTTTGGCATAACATTTCTGCTCCCAAGGCAACACTGGGGCGTCTGTGAGGTCTTGTGGGTCTTCCACAACATTTTTGTAAAAATCCCCAAAAACCGTGATCTGACCTTTTTCTTTGAATTAAGCTTTTTGTCAAAGCCACAGCCTTCTGTGCATCCTGTAAGGATATGTTTACAGTCTGTAAGGTCCTAGACAGCTGTTCAGTCGGAGAAAAACACATTGGCGCTAGATGCAGGCCAAAGAATGCGCTAAATTTGTCCAGTGCTGCCAAAATTCCCCCAGCTTTCCTATCTGCGCCATTGCATGATTCTTCATCTATTTCCATCATAGTGGAAAGTACAGCATAGTTGTCCATCTCGTAGGGCTAATTGTGCATAGATTAATATTACCCACAGCCATTTCATTTTTCTAAGGCTTGAAGCTTGTTGTTTTGTTTGGGGTATTGATTCACAGCATGTGCAAGTCCAGCGCATCTCTGATGACTTAAAATTTCTTCCCTGTATCTTCCAAACATAATTTAAGACAATGCGCAAAGCAATGCACATAAATGGCAGTCGGATTGTCCCGTTTAAAGCTTGCTGCAAGTCCATTTTAATGTCCAGACATACTTGCAGCCCCACCAAATGCCTGTCCAGGCACATACTGGGCAAAATGTTGCAACGCACAAGAATGTTTTTTAGTGCACCGAGAATGGTGGAGGCGTCAGCATGAGGCAAGTCAAATAGGCCAATAAAGTTCTTGCAAGGAATATTGCTGTCGTCAAGCCAGCGGAACAAAACCACTAACTGCTCCTTATTTGAAATGTCTCTAGTTTCGTCTGCTAATATTGCATAAATCTCCCCTAGAATAGGTGATATAACCTGGGACAGCACTGAACGTGAAACTGAATTAATCAGTTCATTGATCATGTCATGGCTGATATAGTTTCTGTCCGCTAATCATTGGTAAATTTCAGGACAATCCTAAGCGCGTAATTCCAACAACTTGTAAAGATTGTTGTTTTTTTTTATCATTACCATCCAGTGCCATGCCCTGACCCATGAAATAAATGATGGATGTTCTACTTAACTAGCATGTCCCCTCTGTGCTGTTGTTTAATTTTGAGCAGTGCGTCAAGCTAGGACATAATAGACTGGTCCAGGGATGAATACATATTGTAGTAAGCAACAGCCTCTCTATGATATTTTCTGCTTTTGTGTTTGCAAAAACAGAACACAGTTTTTTTCCAGTTTTAGAATCCAAGCACAGATAAAGTGTTTTCTTCAGTTCTGCTTAATCCTGATCGCAATCCTTTAAGTCTCCTAAGGCAACATTGAGTGCAGAAAAATTTTGCACACGTTTAAATGTTTACAACATGCCACCAACTAGTGTTGGTGGCATGTTGCATCAGTGGAGACTGCAGAGGTAGGTCCAGGGCTGTCGGTGTGGTACAGCGGCATAACAGGTAGGTAGAGCACCAGATCTATCTTCTGAATTTGAGGCTTTCACAATGGGTTCTTCAGTGACAGTAGCTGCAGTGATGATTTTGCCGTTGTGCCAAAAAAATCTGTTATTTTATGGCGTTTCATTGTGGGTAGTTAGCAGTCAAAAGCAGTGGCAGGTGGCTAGCATTTGTGTGGGAAAAGTTTAGTTCAAACTTGACATCACATGACACAATCAGCAAATACATTTTTAGATAGAATAATTCATCACTCTCTCTTTGGAGAAGGATGCTGCTGCTGGAGCCATAGTCTACTCTGCATAAAAAAACAATCAAATAGTTTAATTTTATTTATATTTATTTTAAATTTAATTTTTTTTATATAACGATCAAACTAGATCAGTATATATACCGGCCCTACCAAAATAGGGCAAGACTAAATTGGAAAAATATCTAGTCCAACTAGTGTTGATTTTAGCTGTGACAATTATAAACTATAATTTGAATTTGGTATTATCAACATGAAAATGTGGATCATTCATGCTTTTTCTCAACTGTCCAGATTGCTGTTGCTGGTGGTGGTGTGGTTTAAGGGCCATTTCTTGGCAAAATATGGGTCCCTTTGTACTGATCAAGTATTTAAATGCAACAGCCTACCTAAGCCAAACAAAAACACAGCAAGTCCTTACTTGGTGGGTATGCATGCTGCGGGTGTACAATAGTGAGATAAAGGCATTGTTAGAGCTGTTTCATGCTGGTCAACTTAAAATCATGCTCTGCTTCCAAGCCTGAATCTAAAAGGCACACCACATCCTTTTTGTCATCATACGGTCAGTTTGGTCAGCTGGTTGCCTCCTCAGCAGCCACCTGTTTCATCCAAACATCATCAGAGGTTAGTAGTGTTTCTGTCAAAAAAACTGCACAGTAGAGAATAAAATGTGTGCATGTGTATCCATTCTCAAATAGAGGCTGCAATGTTGATTAAAAAGTACAATTTCTGTAAACATAATGCCGCTAAAGATTTCTTTCTGTTCCTGTTATTGTGTAACTAAAAAGTGTGCAAGGGATTTTGTTTTCATTATGACAATTCATATGTCCTGTAAAGAGCATGACAACATCAAAGTGTCACAAACATTTTTTTGTTTGTTTTGTGTTTTTCGTTTTTTTATCTTTCTAAAATGTGAGTCAAGATGTAAGATTGATACTATGAAGTCTTTCATTGTCCAGGATTGTTACTATTTGTGTTCCACTGTCAATTTCATCCTAATGACATATCATCCTCCTCTCTTCTTTACAGTGCTGGTAATCCTGCTATTGTTGTTGTGATTGTGTTTGTATTTCCAACATAATTGAGTGAAGTGCTCCTGTCTAGACAGGATTGGCACTTCAACTGTTTGCAATCTGTTTTAACAGATGACTTACTGTGTTAAATAGCATTTCACCTGTGAAAAGAAAGGGAACAAAGGAAGATGCTTAGAGAAAAAAAATGCAACTCAAAGCCATGGGGGTATTAGAAATAAAGACAAGATATAATCACGTTGGTGCGTATGTCAATGTTTTGTTATGTTGGTACGTAAGTCTTTTATACATTCCATTCAAAAGAATGATATTTTGTCAAAAGCATATTGAAACTGCTCACAAAGGGAGTTTTTATGTAAAAAAATTATTTTGAAAGAATAAAGTACCAGTTCTGAAAGTCATAATTTCTAAGATATCATCTAAAATGCAAAGGAAATGTACCATAAATAAACCCAGCTGTTGGGAAATAAAATAGCAATTGGGGATTCATTTACAGAAATATTAGGGTGGAAGAGACAAAAAGTTTTTCATAGACTAAACAGAATATTAATGAAAAACTCATTGAATTTGCTTTATGATCTAGAGTTTCTTAAAATAAGTTTGTTTTTTTATTTTTTATCACTGACCTTCAATGTTTATTAGAAAGAAAACATAGTGATCATAGAGCAGAAATGGTGACAAAACTGCTTGATGCCGCAAGCCCAGGGCTTCTCAGAGCCACTGGGTGGTGCAGCTCTGATAACAACCCATTAGTTGCGGAATGACTGACCCTAAACAGAAATGATCCAACAGATAAGGCTCAGAAATAATAAAACATCATTTGTTCACATTAGCAGAAACATTAGTGGTCACTGCCAGTCCTCTTTCATCTTGTTTGAAGCCATAAAAAAGGAGGCAAAACATACTTCACTTGGAGAAAATGATTAATGTGTCTGTATTACACATTATTTTTTGTTTTATAACTATGAACCATAACAGAGTGCTGGTGAAAAAGTTAAAACAGGAGTTCTGTATTTTCATTTTGTATGATGTAGTTTCTGTATTGTACACACAATCTAGTTTTATGCAATATGATGTTTCAATTTTTCAAGGCAGTACATGGTACATTGTATATTGTGATATTACAGTTTCATGAAGTTTTGCAAGATTTGGTTCTTGTTCAGAGAATATATAATATTATGCATTTTTTATCTAAGTAAAATACAGTCTTTTTCATGAAGCAAAAGTATATCGGTTACTTCATATTAACCATATTTCTTTTTAACCACTCCCTCCTTGCTTTCTTCCGCTGAACCTAATTTGTTCGGTTTTTAAAAGAATATGGTTGCCCTTTTCTGGACTCATGCAGCATAAACCATGTCTAGATCTTGTAGATGGCATCCCACTTTCTCCTGTGCACACTGCTGTTAATTTGGTATTACTGGCCTAATCCTACTTAGCTCTGAAGGCCCATTTTTACCCCGGTTTAAGATTTGACAATAAACGAGAAAAGCATTGATCAGAGGTAAACATTGTAATATGCATATTTAATTCATTAGGAATTCCGAATGGAGACAAAAGTTTACATTACCAGTGTATCTATGTCCATCTCCTTGGTATTGCAGCTTTTGTCTGATCTAAGTTTTGGAGAGACATCCTTTTCATAAACTTAGTGCTCCTCCGGCTAAGCTCAGGAGGAGGGGTGGTTTCAGATTTGGAGGCTATCTGTTTCTCAAACAAAGGGGCTGCTCTTCCCAGTACGGGGTCAAGCCAAATGACCTACCCCCCCTGCCATAAAACTCATGTAATGTTTACCTTACCCTGGAGCAGGGAGAGACATACCTTAAGCCTGGGGGAGTTGTCTGTTATTCTCCATACAACTGCCTGATTAATATAACAACTAAGATATTTTCCTCAACACTACCCATGCTAAGTTTTTCCACTCCTGTAGCGTGCAGCTCACAAACTACACTGTTGCACTGAGACATAAAAAGATTTCTATTGTAGCTCAGCTTAGTGGAAAGTCCAATCTGATTAAATTTCAGGAGTAGTTGGGTGGGCTTTTCTTTAAAAGGGGTGGTGGCGGAGGGGTCAGAGATGTGAATGTCCAGGAACCTTATGCTGTCCATACACTCCCCCACCTCCCCCTGCATGCAGAGAGGAGCATGTTCAGCGTTCCTGGACCTTCTGTAGTCTACTATGACCTCCTTGGAATTGCTGGTGTTCAGAATGAAGTTGTTCCTGGAGCACCACTGTGTGATATTGTGTACCTCCTCTCTCTTGTGGGTCTCATCATTTTTGGAGATGTGACACATCATAGTGGTGTCTTCTGCATACTTCACAACTATGTTTGAGGGGTGGACAGCAGAGCAGACATGGGTGAAGAGGGTGAAGAGACCAGGATTGAGGACACAAACCTGCAGTGTTACTGTGTTGAAGATCAGTGGGGTAGATGTGCATTTCCCTATCCTCATCACATGGGGCCTGTTGGTGAAGAAGTCACCAGGCCCTACTTGACTCCCCCACTTTTTTTTTTTTTTTCTCAGAATCAGAATCAAGTTTAATCGCCAAGTAGGTTTGCACATACAAGGAATTTGACTTGGTGTTGATGGTGCAGACAGAAATAAGAATACAATAAAATAAAGTAAAATTGAATAAAATCAATATATATACAGAAGTGATATACATTCAGTAGACTGTGCGTTAATGTAACGCAGAAGCTTGTAGTCCTGAACGGGGGAGAGAGACAGTGTCCAGTGTCATAGGCGGCTCTTGGCCTTGTTCATAAGACCGGTAGCAGATGGGAAAAAGCTGTTCTTGTGGCGTGAGGTTCTGGTCCTGATGGACCGCAGCCTCCTGCCAGATGGAAGTGTCTGAAATAGTCCATGACTGGGGTGCGAGGGATCAGCCACAATCTTCCCTGCACGCCTCAGAGTCCTGGAGGCGTGCAGGTCCTGGAGAGGTGGAAGATTGCAGCCAATCACCTTCTCTGCAGACCTGATGACACGCTGCAGTCTTCCCTTGTCCTTAGCGGTGGCACCAGCGTACCAGATGGTGATGGAGGAGGTGAGGATGGACTCAATGATGGAGGAGTAGAACTGCACCATCATTGTCCTTGGCAGGTTGAATTTCTTCAGCTGCCGCAGGAAGTACATCCTCTGCTGGGCTTTTTTGGTGAGGGAGTTGATGTTCAGCTCCCACTTTAGGTCCTGGGAGATGATAGTTCCCAGGAAGCGGAAAGACTCCACAGTGTCAATGGTGGAGTCACAGAGATTGATGGGGGTAGTTGGAGCTGAGTTCTTCCTGAAGTCCACAACCATCTCCACTGTTTTTACAGCGTTCAGCTCCAGGTTGTTCTCCCTGCACCAGGTCACCAGATGGTCAGCCTCCCACTTGATGAGTCTTTCGCCTGAAGTTTTTTCCCTACAAGCATGACTTTTCTCAACCCTACTCAGGAGGTAGTACCACCGGAACCGAGTTGAGTAGAACAGTGACGTAAGCAGACTGCTAGTCAATTGTTGGTTGTGTGTGTGGCAAGCTGAAAGTGGAGCAAGCCAAAAAAATAAAAAAGACGGCATTTGCTGACTCACCACTAAAGAGAGGGAGGCAATGGATTCACTGAAATCTTTTAGGTTTTGCCTCTAAAGAGTGTGTAGTCCAAAAAGTTGTTCACAGCCCCTGATTGAACCAGTGTTGTGTGTGTGTTTGTGTGTGTGTGCAGAAGAAGGCAGCGCAACCCCTGCTACAGCCGCAATGGCAGCCACAACAGCCGCCTTCTCTCCAGCAGAAGGCTATGTGGAGGCCACTTCGCTCCACGCTGCAGTAGCAGTCGGTAGAGAAGGCCCAGCAGAGTGGCGACCGCTTGGCTCCATGCAGCTGTCCACACTCTGATGCTGAATAGCAACAGGGCTGAAGGGGATCTTAAAGCCACCCCCAAGGAGGTATTCACTAACCCACAAGCCTTACCGGGTCTGTGGGAAACCAACAGGAGTACAGTGGAGCAGAGACGGGACAGGGCAAGCAGACCCATGCAGAGGAACTGCAAAAAGGGAACCTAAAGTTAGTAAAACTTTCTTGAAATGAGTGTATGTGTCCTTAATTTAAGCAGGCAAGTTTAAATGATCTGCCAATGGAGTAAGATTTTTGCATGAACAACTCATCTCCATTATCTTATTTTAAGCCCAGTATATCTCATTATCTTATTTACATGCTCATATCAAGGACAAATACTCTAATTTCAAGAAAATTTTACTTAACTTTAGTTCCCTTTTTGCAGTGCAACGACAATGGAACAGGGTCATTATAGAACACCTTTGAGAAGAAATAAAGTGTCATGATTTGTCCTGATGAACCCGAACACACACACACCTCACACAGAGCTTTGTTAAGAGAGTTTATCGAAGGTTTTGGTTTAGTGGAGGAAGAGAACCAGAGTCAATACCGGGATGGAGCTGGTGAGTGGAGAGTGCAGGAGCTGGAGGACTGGAGAGAGCTGGAGAGCTGCGGGTGCTGCGCTGAGAACCAACAGCACAGCAGAGAGGTGACTTGGAGCAGGAGAACCAGCGGCACAGTAGAGAGAGTTCTTGGAGGTGCAGGGGGCTGCTGTTGAACCAGAGGTGCAGCAGAGAAGGTTCTTTGGACGTGGGGCTGCAGAACGACCAGGAGAGCAGCGGAGAGAGAGTCCTTGAACACAGGGGCTGCAGTAGAGCCAACTGTGCGGCTGAGTTCTTGGAGGTGCAGGGGCTGCAGATGGACTAGGAGCACAGCTGAGAGATCACCTGGAGCACAGGAACGCTGGAGCAGCAGGAGGATCAGCAGCAGTGCAGGGAGAACCCATGGAAGTGCAGACAGGTGTAGGAAACTCTGGCAACCAGACGTGGGAAACCTCTGGCTTGTCAGACTAGGGAGAGTTGACGCTTAGCCAAACGTGGGAAAATCTCTGACTGAGGTGCAACAGAAGATTGAAGACGGACCGGCGGAGAAGAGCTGACTGAGGAGGGTTTAAGTAGTGAGGCTTGCAGATGAAAACAGTCCAGGATGATTAGTGGCTGAACAGGTGCAGATGATTAGTGGAGTGGAGACAGAGCTGGGCAGGAAAAGGAATGTGCTGGAAAGGCTCAGGGTGCAGTAGGCAGAATTGCACCCTGACATAAAGCAAATACTGCAATTTTGGTTTTCACATGTATGACCAACTTTTGTGTTGAAAAAAACTTTTTTTACGGTGTTTCTTCTGTCTAAATTTATTTTGTAATTATGTTATTTTTGTAGATTATTTATTTTAGTCAGAATGTGTGCATAACTTTATATATATTTGTCGGATTATATCACTTTTAAATATTAAATCAGATGTTATGATTAGTTACTCAGTTCTTGAGTAGCCTTCTTACTGAGTACTATGTTCCTCTTCTTGGTTGGGTTCTTTTTACTTGAGTAGAAATATGCCAAAGCAGTGCTAATCATATGTACTTGAGTAAAATTTTTGGCTATTCCACTCACCTCTACTTATAATAGTTTAGGTCTATGTATATTGTGTGCTTAAACATCATAGCAAACAGATCACTATAGAAGGCCATTTAAAACATTATGCATGATAGATTTAATGTGCTACAAATCATTAGAAGTGCAAATAAAAAGCTTTTTCTATCACTATTGCTATTTTCTTGCTTTTGAGATCAGTGCTTGAATTTCCTACTTAAAGCTATAGTTGGTAATCCTGTTCAGAAACACATTTTATTATACTGGGTAAAATTGTCCTTCTATCCTGAAAGTAGTCAATACTGCAAGCAGTCGAGAAGCAAACTGCATTCATGTTTATGAGAAGAAGAGTGAGGCCTCAGTAGAAAGAAATAAGACCAGAGTGGATTTGGGAGTTGTTGTTTTTTCACATGATCCCCCAAAAGCGGAAGATCAAGGTAAGGAGGTCTTGCACATGCACAGTTATTCAAAAAGGGACTTTGGGAATCTTCTGAAAAACCCTAAATTTAAACTATTAACTTATATGGACTTTTCTGCTAATGTTCCCCAATTACAAACTCGGGAGTCAGAATTAACTACATTGTTGAACCAATTTAGCCAGTGGATAAGAATGCTGGTTTTGTTATTAATGTTGTTTTATTTTTGCACGTTAGACCAAAATAACTTTAGGCACATAAACCTTAAAATGTCCTGTTAAGATATTGCTTTAAATATCCATCAACATAGCAGCACTTGACAAACTTTGTTTTTACTGGGGAGAACCACTGTTTTAATATATAATTAAAAGGAATATACATAAATATAGTTCTTTAGATTTTTTAAGTAATTTCCTTGTCGCTCAGCACAGCCTTTAGCTTTCTGTTTTTCTGACGTGCAAGAGAACATAATTAAGCTGGGTTTGATGTGATTCTCAGAGTCACATTCTAACTGTAGCGATCATTGAAATGTTACATATGTAGCAACTTGCTTTTGTATTACTTTACAGGTGCCCGCTTCATGTTATACTAGTAGTTCTCAAAATATTCCACACTGCACTTCTATTTAGACTACTTTCTGTTGAAGTAAAGATTGATACGCTTTAAAATCCCGCCCCACATATTATTTTGTACGCATTAGCTCTAAATCAATTAAATCTGCTTTGTATTGACAGTTTAAAATTGCTGATACCAATATTTATTCCAAGCACCACTAAAGGCAACCTAAGTACCACCTTTGAAGCTCATATTTGAGAACCATAGATCTAATATTTTTTTTTGGATTATATGAAGAATACTGCGCCCACACCACAACATTTTCTATTTACATTCCAACCTTTTTATTATTTTCTTTACAATTGGTTGAAGCAATAATACTTTATTGCCATGGGAAATCATTAAAACTTCCATCTAATCTATCTGAACCTGAACTAAGAACGAGCAGACCTGAGGATTTATTGAATGCCATTTGAAATGTCATCTCACGACCACATGAAAGGCACTTCATCTATAGTAATTAGATGAATATTTAACAAGCACATTATCTATTGCTGTCAGCCTAAAACACTGAAAGAATATTAGCTCGCTGTGTTTATTATGGGCATAATGAGCCATTTGAGGTATTGTTTCTTGCTCACTCTAATGCTAAAAGTGTCCCTCGCTGTCATTTACCTATTGATGAAACAATACCATGCTCCCTGTGGTACATAACAACTATAAGTGTGATGTACATTCCAAATGCCACCCCCGTTTCCCCCCTCCCAACCCGTCCTTTTGATACTCTCGCAAATACCACATCTTCCTTTCTCTCTCAAACATTGATGTAGGCTAACCATCCTCCCTATAAGCCTTACTAATTATTTAGGTATTTTGGTCAAGCTCTCTATTGAGATGGAGTAGAAGATTTAAGATCTTTGACTGTATATCCATGAACATAGCGGGGTAAGACAACAAGTAGCTTAAGAATTTTGAGAGTGCTCTTGCCGTAAGGAAATTCTTTGCTCTCAGAATGTTTTGCATACCCCATGATGAGAGACTGGCACCGATGTATGAGCACTCAGCCCAGGGTGGCAGCTGCATGTGATAGCTATCAGTTTTGCTTATTCTCACATGTACACATATGCAAAAGCAAACACATTCACACACAGCAGGATCAGATCCAGTCGTGTTTTGTTTTGATCCGTATCCCACTCATTTGAATACAGTTCAAAGTGACACTGCCAAGAGGCTTTTTTTTTCAGTCAGTCAAAAATATGCAGGAGCGTTATCGTTTAACATGAAAACCTGTGTGTGTTTGTACTTTGTTTTTCATTAACATACAGTTTTTTTTTTTCCATCTCAGGCAGTTTACCTTTTAATGAAGTGAATCACATTAAATGTAAAGTTAGAGAAAAGAGCAGACAAAGAGGGTTAAACAGTGTCACATAAAAACCTTCTCTAATTAAAGCATTCTGCCCAGGTTTCCCTCCTTCTGTTATGTTTTTTTTTCCCCAAATTTGCAGTTCATTAGCACATAACATGGCTTACATGTCTCATGGTTTTATATCTGAAAGTGTTTAATGAAGACAATAGAAAAATGAAAACTTCCTGCTGTTAACTTCGAGGCTTGAGCATAACCCTGGTTCCTGCCTTAGTCCCAAATCATCGCCCCTGGAATTGGCATTAATTGCTTCAGAGAGGAAAGTAATTATCTCAGGTAATTATTACTCTGGGTAGAGTGAAAAACTAGACAATCCTTCTCTGTCGGTTCCCCGTGGAGAGAAGTAAAGAGAATTCAGCCTTTAACATGCTTTAATTGGAGGGGCCGGGCACTGAGAGCCGTGAGCTCTCATGGCTCGAGGTTTTACAGCACATTTGCGCATGTCTAAAAGGATTTACGCACACTTAGACATAGCACCAACACTTTGTTTTTTTTTTTTTTTTAAACTGCTATGCAAATCATTCTCATTTACTGAATACAACATTTAAATGTTTGCCATCTTTCAAGTAGTTTCTATTCACTGAAGCCAACAAAGCACAGGAACACAGGCTGTTTAATCCTGTGAGAGACTGTCCTTAACTATCAAACCATTAAGGCAACTAGAGGAAATCGGTGAACCTGCTAGCAACAGAAAATGGAAGGTTGTGTAATGAGGCCTCCGGAGATGTGCCCACCATACCTGCTGTGCAACAAACATGCCAGTCAAGCACCAGGTGGCCAGTCCTCCTGCAAAGCAGTCACATCTGTAAATACACACTCACACGCAAATGCACACAACAGCAGCAGCATGGAACGTAGATGCAAACAGGTAAAGACTGTTGGATAAAAAAGTCGAGACATCCCTGATGTCTTTGTTTTTTAGACCTCTCGTTGCTCTCTCTTGGTTCTCATGGGAAATAACTAAAAGGAACTTGCATGAAAGAACAGGAAACATGTTTTCTGTTCAGCTTAGTTTATTTATATGGTGCCAATTAATGACAGTTTATAAGACAAGCCAAGCATAGTCATATCCTGTTGTACAGATTCCAAATCACCCGAACCCCAAAATCACCAATCCCATTCATTCTTATACAATTCCAACCATACAGTGAAATTCATATCCAGTGACATGCAGTTCAAATTAATACAGCCAAATTCAGTTGATAGCATGCTATTTAACAGTGGCATGCTCAGGCATGTTCAAATGAGCATGTTAATGAATCATGTTAACTTGAACATGTGAACACTGAATTTAATGATGCTTCTTTTACATGACAAACTTGAAATTAACACTCTTCAAATAATACAATTAATATGATCTGTTAAACCTTGAGTTGTCATTTCTATTTTTTTTTTTTTTTTTTACTTCTGTTGTGTCATCTTGGATCTGTATCTACTAATCAGCTGCCACTCAGATTCTCACAGTCCTGCTCACCTCGCATCTGTCATGCATTTGGTTTATTGGGCTCACCTGGAGAACTTTACAGTAATTAAGTTCCCCAGCATAAACACTCCTGGACATAGTTACTTTCATGGCAGATTGTCTGCCATCCTCCATATCCAAGTTTCATGTTTAACCTCCTCTAAAGGCAAAAACACGGTTACTGCTTTGTGTACAGATAGTCGATGTCCACTGCACATCTTTTTAAGGACTTTATGACAATGTTTGTCTTTCTTTTTGTCTCAAATATAATATAGACTGAGGGCTCTAGCTCTAAATATACTGCTCAAAAAATAAAGGGAACACTAAAATAACACATCCTAGATCTGAATGAATGGAATATTCTTAATAAATAATTAGTTCTTTACATAGCTGAATGTGCTGACAGCAAAATCATACAAAAATGATCAGTGGAAATCAAACTTATTAACCCATAAAGTTCACACTCAAAATAAAAGTGAAAAAGAAACACTACAGGCGGATCCAACTTTGATGTACTGTCCTTAAAACAAGTCAAAATGAGGCTCAGTAGCGTGTGTGGCCTCCACGTGCCTGTATGACCTCCCTACAATACCTGGACTAACGCATCCGCCAACTCCTGGACAGTCTGTGGTGCAACGTGACGTTGCTGGATGGAGCGAGACATCATGTCCCAGATGTACTCAATTGGATTCAGGTCTGGGGAATGGACGGGCTAGTCCATAGCATCAATGCCTTCGTCTTGCAGGAACTGCTGACCCACTCCAGCCACATGAGGTCTAGCATTCTCTTGCATTAGGAGGAACCCAGGGCCAACTGCACCAGCATGTGGTCGCACATTGGGTCTGAGGATCTCATATCTGTACCTAATGGAAGTCAGACTACCTCTGGCGAGAACATGGAGGGCTGTGCAGCCCCCCAAAGAAATGCCACCCCACACCATTACTGACCCACTGCCAAACCGGTCATGCTGGAGGATGTTGCAGGCAGCAGAACATTTTCCACGGTGTCTCCAGACTCTGTCACGTCTGTCACATGTGCTCAGTGTGAACCTGCTTTCATCTGTGAAGAGCATAGGGCGCCAGTGGTGAATTTGCCAATCTTGGTGTTCTCTGGCAAATGCCAAACATCCTGCATGATGTTGTGCTGTAAGCATAACCCCCAACTGGGGACGTCAGGCCCCCATATTGCCCTCATGGAGTCTGTTTCTGATCGTTTGAGCAGACACATGCACATTTGTGGCCTGCTGGAGGTCATTTTGCAGGGCTCTGGCAGTGCTCCTCCTGTTCCTCCTTGCACAGAGGCGGAGGTAGCGATCCAGCTGCAGGGTTGTTGCACTCCTATATCCTCCTCCACCTTTCCTGGTGTACTGGCCTGTGTCCTAGTAGCGCTTCCATTCTCTGGACACTACGCTGACAGACACAGCTCGCACTGATGTGCCATCCAGGATGAGCTGCACTACCTGAGCCACTTGTGTGGGTTGTAGACTCCGTCTCATGCTACCACTGGAGTGAAAGCACCGTCAGCATTCAAAAGTGACCAAAACATCAGCCAGAAAGCATATGAATTGAGAAGTGGTCTGTGGTCACCACCTGCAGAGCCACTCCTTTATTGGGGTTGTCTTGCTAGTTGCCTATAGTTTCCACCTGTTGTCTATTCCATTTGCACAACAGCAGGTGAAACTGATTGTCAATCAGTGTTACTTCTTAAGTGGACAGTTTGATTTCACAGAAGTGTGATTGGCTTGGAGTTCCATTGTGTTGTTTAAGTGTTCCCTTTATTTTTTTGAGCAGTATATATAAAGGATACTAGATTATGCAAAGTTGTGTCTGTTATTGTGCAGGGGCATTCTACAGGTGCAGAGTGAGTCCTGCCGTTATAGTGAATAAGAGAGGAGTAAGCTTCAGCTTAAATTGATCACTTTTCCTTTTTTTTTTTTCTCAGGCCGTTGTGCAGACTACTATACCAGACATTTCAGCACATGTTTTTAATTTATTTGGTTGAAGATTTCTTTTTCAGCTGATGGGATTGAGCATTAAGCAGAATCTGGACTGTATTAAAAAGTCACACCAATATCACATTGATTTAATGGTGCCTGCAATTAAGAACTTAGTCTTCATTGGTAAATTCTCCTTAAAACTTTCAGATTTTCTTACTAATTTTGCTTTCTGACAACTAAACCAGGGGATTCTGTGAACGGGACCAATTTTATTAAAAATCCAGCCAAGTTAGAATACAGTTTATTTGAGCAAAAAAAACACAACAGAATTAAACATATTTAAAATTAACCGGTATGCTAATTTTACAACATTATGATCTAATTTAGAGATATTTCATAAAATATTTTGAATGAATGAAATCTAATTCCTGTTTTCAGTGTAAAAATATTTTCAACATATCTTGGTGAGAAACTATGAATATTAATAAGTGAATTGCATTTGAAAGTAGTTTATGTTAATATTCCTGTGAAATAATTTTAATGGTGATGAACAGTGCCATAAAAAGTATATGCCATCTTGTACCTTTATTTTGGGAAATATATATTATCATATATAACTGTCCTCCACTGCCCCAGCAGCGCCGGTTTCGGGCCTTGAGCCAGCAGCTTGAACTGATAATGCTTAGAGCCGCTGGGCTCCACAAAGCCTCCCTCAACCTCCGGTGATGAGGGGGTCAAAAGACCGAACCTTTGTGTAACTACCAGCATAACTCTGCTAACTCTCCATGATTCAACATGGCAAATCAAGCTAATGGCTGCTTTGCCCCCATCCTGATCACAGCCCCCTCCCCTTCCTGTGTATCCCCACCCACTTTGATGGAGTTTTTCAAATTTGTCTGGGGGCAGAAATATGCTCTTACATGGGGGTGAGTTACACTTTAAATTTTTTATACAATACATTATACAACTCGAAAATAAAACAACCTTTTCTGAAATGCCATTGGCCAAGATATGACTGGAGTGTTATGCACTGATATGCTGGGAACCCAATATTTGAACCAGACACTGTGTTGCATTTAAAAGATTTATTTAAAATAAATAAATCAAGCTGTGGTGTAGACAGGGCTGAGGCTTGAAGCTGATAGGACAGGCTTGATAACAGACGGAGCTGAAGCTTAAGGCAGATCCTGAAGACAGGCTTGAAGACAGGCAGGCAGGCAGAACCGTAGGGGCTTGGTAAAGATTATGGTTAGGAAACAGTCCACGTCGTTTCCTGGACTGTTGGCACGTGCAGTGTCTCCACTCTCCACCCCTAAAAAGAGAAGAGAAGTCAATATGGTGTGGTTAAGATGGAAATCTAGAGATCGGAACTTGGTCAAAAGAGTTAAGGCAGTTAAAGCGTACTGGACATCTACTCACTTGCAAAGGCTTTCAAATGATCTGGCAGTGAATGACTGTGGAAGGCCAGTATATAAAAGGAACAGCACAGGTGGAAGTGATGAGGGAAATAATCTGCCACAGGTGTAGTTGCTCAAGTAAAAGAGCAGAGTGGCACGCAGCCAGCTGGCCAGTTCAACAGATCATTGGAAAACAAGGGAAAGCACAACAGACTCAGAATTGTAGATTAAAGGGATCCCTTTCAACCTTTTTTCGTTGACCCTTTAGGAGTTAAGTATAGCCAAAATAAAAGCTGTATCCTGTATTTCATCTTTAAATTATATAATAAAGATTTTTTAGCTGATGTGCTTAAACAAAGACAAGATTTTTACCAAAAAAAGCAAAACATTAACTTAGTTTTCCATTACAAACCTATCTTTTTTCAAAGTTTCATGACAATAAAGTACAGTTTGTGTAAGCAAGGAGAGCAGAAGAGAACAAAACAAATGCAAATTAGCTGGCAAAAGCCTGATTGCAAATGCTAAACTATGACAAGTAAATCAAGTGATTTTTTTATATGTGGCTCGTTTCCGACTTAAGATTAATTTCTTTTGTTAGTTACATCTTACGATTAAAATGTAAGCCATAGAGGAATGCAAAGCAATTTGGTCTTGTTATGTGCATAATATCACCCCCATGTCTTTATGATTTTGCATATTAAATCATTAATTAATTTGATTGTTTGATGTTGCTCTTCATTCTAAAGCTCTTGCAACCTGTGTTTGTTACCCAAACACAAGTTACTGCCATCATTCAGTTTCTCCTGTGTCCGTCCATGTAGTTTGGCACACCCGCAAAATGGGACAGGTCTGCAACGAACATTCAGGTCAGCAGAGAGGATAACAGGGACTGACCTTTCCTCCAACCAGTGCTTGAACAGGTCAAGGGTCAGGAAAAGGGGAGCTAACATTATGCAGACCCCACACATCCTGCACACAAACTGTTCAGGCGTTTCCCTTCAAGTCAGCAATATCAAATTCACAAAAAAACACAAAGACAGTTTCTCCACCCAGGTTGTCACTCAGAGGAATACAATGAACACTTCTCAGCCTGAGTCGTCAGCTGCATTGCCATGAAGCAAAACAAGCATATTTGCACGATTGCAACCTCCTTTTCTATATATATTACAAAACAAAAACATACACACTTGTACATATGGCTCTCTTTATCCCTATTATTACTTCCTCTAAAGTTTATATAGTTATACCTATTGTCTGTACGCTGAGGGCTTGTGACCAAAGACAAATTACTTATTTGTGTACATAGTTATGGCCAGTAAAGCTGATTCTGATCCTATAATGTCTGGAAGTCAAAGGAAGTAGTATCATTCTAAATGATGTGTCTACTGAGGTTCTAGTTTAAGGTTTATTACAAAACATATAGATCTGCCTTTTAAGTCAATTAGAATGGATATATGCATATGCTAAGATGGGTTTCTGATTAATGCATGCTTTATATGTTTTCTTTTCTGAATACCTTAATCAGAGCAATGGCCATAACCTACATTTTAAATAGGGCAATCATTTCCATCATTTAGAGAAACAGAAAAAAACCCATTTGTCCAATTCATGACTGCAAATGACTGAGATAAAAATAAAGCAATCTATATTCTGGGCTGATTAACTTTTTTATACTAGCCTACTTCATGTAGTCTGTCATTACAAGGTAGAGTGATAGATCTGCTGAACAAATATGTGTCAAAAAATATCTGGTAACTCATTAGGTTTCAACACAAGCTGTAATATGTAAGCCAAAAGCATTTTATATTCCATTACAGTTTTTTTTACATAGAATTTGATACTCCCAAATGTGCCAAATTACAAAATCAATTTATTCTCCAGACACACTGTATCCAGTACTTTCAAATTCTCCTTCATGCTGGAGTTAAAGGCTGAATTTCAAAAATGGGTCCTCTTATTGCATTCCTTATAATTCCACCTCTTCTGCTGTGTATCAAATTCCAATCGGGTAAGTATCTGCTTGAAATTCACTAAACAACTCTTCATCCTTACGCTGGAGGAAAAAAAAATTAAGGTTTCCAGGATATTGCTCATTTTCTCCTTCTGCTGTTTGAGTTAGGCGAGATGATTTATTCATTTTTCACCATTTTGGACTGGAGATAGTTTTCAGGGTGAGTTTTGCTTTTTAATCAGTGTGAAGATAAGCAGGGGCCTCACTTTGTAATTTAGAACAAAATCTCTGCCTAACTCTATCTAATGTCTTCAGTTTGCAGGTGTGAGGATTTGTGGTGTGCAGTTTTCAGAGAAAGAGAAAACAAATAATAAAGGATTTGTAGCTTCATTTTTCTTTGCATATATTTGTATTTCGTAATACAGCTCAGCACAAATATCAGTATTTACAGTGCCTCTCAAAGGTCGTCACCCACCTGATTTTGTACATAGTTTGTTACATTCCAACTTCATATATATATATATATATATATATATATATATATATATAAATAAAACCAAGAATAAAATAAGTCAAACCATTCAAATTGGCACGTGCTGTGTCTCCACTCCTTTGCTATTAAGCCCCTAAAATTTTTTGCTGCAGCCAATTACCTTCAAAACACACATAATTAGTGAAATTAAGTCTTTCTGCATTCTAAACGTGCGTTCACACCGAATGAGAATATGGTGGCCCAAGTGACAGATTTACATGATATCCCTATGTACAGGTGTAACACAGGCGAAATGCGACGCAAAGTGAGGCAACAGATGCACTTCTAGCAATTCAAAATCTGCAATTTTGCTGTATATAGTGAAGCCAGAGCAACACGACGCCTGTGATGGCTGGAGCGACAGTGGCTGGAGTTGAAAAATCTGAAATTCTGTGTCTTGTCGCATTGCGACAACCAATCAGGAACTGGATGTAACTGTGATGTGGGGTGAAGGGCTGTAGTGGAGACAAAGCTGTTTTCATTAAACATGGAAGACAAGATGAGTGTGGCAGTCTGCAGTCGGCTTGAGTTGTATGACTTAATCAATTATTACTACTGAGACAAGTCCAGAAAGGACTGGAGAAGAGGGAGTAAGGAGGCTGGAGTGGCAGGTAAGTGAAAGTGTCACTAGATGACAGCGTTGTACTATTGTATTTCTGCTGTTACCCAGCATGAAAACTGCTGGCGATATGTCAGGCGAGCGATAGTACGCAAAAGTGTCAACTTTGTTGCTGAAATCGCGTTCGGTGTGAACGCACCATAAGAGTAACATGATCTGTCAGTATAAACACACCTTTTCTGAAAGGCCGCAGGGGCTGCAACACCACTAAGAAGCATCAAACCCTGAAGCTCTCCAAAAAAGGGTGGGGTGAGGTTATACAAAATTTGTATACTAAAATGTAAAAGTGAGCAATTATGATTTTCTCACAGGAATACCCCTTGTAAACGTTTTTTAAAGAGATTTCTGTGTAGTTTTTTTGTTTGTTTTTTACCACAAAACATATTAGCTCAATGAAAATAACTGTAAATCTAACTATGCCTGGATATAAATTATTTTGGGTTTAACTATATGTAAAGCAGCATGCATGTCAGAATGAACACATCCATGACCTTCATAATGTACTTTGAAGCTGATGCTCCCATATACTCACTGAGGCAAATTTAATTATGCCCAAAACAGTATTTAAATGAGACATTACAACACTTCCCTAAAGGTTAGGAAGTACTACATGACTATCCATCCATCCATTATCTATACCTGCTTATATGTGCAGAGTTGCGAGGGGGGTGGTGCCTATCCCCAGTGGGGTACACCCTGGACAGGTTTCCAGTCCATCACAGAACAAACAATCTTGCATACACACACTCACAGCTAAGGACAATTTAGAGAGACCAATAAACCTAAGAGTGCCTGGAGAGAATCCAGGCAAGCACGGGGAGAACATGCAAACTCAATGTAGAAAGACCCCAGGACCTTCGTGCTGCAAGGCAACGGTACTACTAATTGCACCACTCTGCAGCCCCTACAACTTCTAATCTGATTGTAAAATAGCATACGGTGCAGAACAACCAAGAATCAAACAGACACACATAACAGATCAATGAGTAAAAATAAAATAAAATTAGCCTTCAGTGAATCACCCTTGACTTATTTATTTCAATCATGCAAAAGGTATAGGAATATAAGATTTTACTTTAAAGGTGCTAGGCTATGTTATTTTTGTTTTTTATACGTGAGTTGCTCATTCTGGTTGCATACAAAGTTTTTATGAAAGATTATGTTGTCCTGCTGGCATATTAGTTGTTATTTTTGGTGTTTTATGCTTTGTTTTTACTTAGTTTGTTAGTAAATAAAGCCTTTCGTGTTTATTTACGATTTTAACGGAAGTACGTACTGCGCATACGCAGCACGGGTTAAAACAAGGAAGCAGCTAATGGCTATGAGGTCCAAGATCCTGTGAAAAAAAGGGCAAAAAAATTATTCCAAGAGGGAAAAGACTGGAATGTCTCTGGGAATACAGTATGACCGTTGGTGTTCACTGAAGCGGACACTAAACCTGCCGAGGCTCAGATGTGACTGCGGTTGATTGACGTGAGGAAATGTTTTGATATGAGGCTGTTCAAGTTGCTGTAGATCGGTGTATTTAATTAATAATACATTGGTCTTCGATCGTGCCGAGCTGCCGCATTATTGTGAGGCATTTCATTGGGTCAGGCTTGGTCCTGCATTATTTACAATTGATTTATAAATTGAGTAAACCGGCATTATGATAGTTCTGCGATAATCGCACCCTGCTATCAAGATGGAGGCTTGATGTATATAACCTTATTTTATCATGATGAAATGGTTTTTGGTATTTTTTTTATAAGCATATTACATGGCTATATACCTTTAAGTGCCAGTTTGACAAGCTCACTCAAATGAGTGTGTGTCTGTGCTTTTACTCTGACTTCTAGGATATGTTTGTGTTTCAGAAAGCAGCTGACAGATGATCTCAATTTTCACCCAGCCTGCCACCATATGGCCCTGGCTGCATTATTACACTTGGAATAAAACTAATAAAGCTGCTCAATTAAAATTTATTTGAATATATTCTGTCACTTTCTTCCCTTCCTCTATCTTTAAGCATGACTAGGTTTAACATTTGATATCCTAGGATGTTTTAGACAGAAGCCTCTATATAATGCTTTGTGTCAGGTAACTTGTTGGTCACTTTAAGTACGATTGCTTATTAACACAATTAGCTAATCAGCCAATCACATGCATTTAGTCATCAAGATGTAGCAGGGTTGATTTGCTAAACCCCAAACAGTGAACCAGAATATAGAAAAAGGAGATTGTGACCTTTGATTGTGGTATGGTTTTTGGTGTCAGAGAAGCTTTTGTCAACCAAATAGAGCACCTTTGGAATGTGGTGGACTGGGAGATCATACAGTGGGGCAAAAAAGTATTTAGTTGACCACTGATTGTGCAAGTTCTGCTACTTAGAAAGAGGAGAGAGGTCTGTAATTTCATCATAGGTACACCTCAACTGTGAGACAAAATGAGGAAAAAAATCCAGCAAATCACATTGTAGGATTTTTAAAGAATTCATTTGTAAATTGTGGTAGAAGTATTTGGTCACCCACAAATAAGCAAGATGTCTGGCCCTCACAGACCTGTAACTTCCTCCGTAAGAAGCTCTTCTGTCATCCACTTGTTTCCTGTATTAATGGCTCCTGTTTGAACTTGTTATCTGTATAAAAGAAACCAGGCCTGTCTGAAGTTTGCCAGAGGGCATATGAATGATCCAGAAGAGGATTGGGAGAATATCATGTAGTGAGATGAAACCAAAATAGAACTCTTTAGCACAAACTCAATTTGATGTGTTTGGAGGAATAAGAATATTGAGTTGAATCCCAAGAACACCATACCTACTATGAAACAAGGGGGTGGAAACATCATGCTTTGGAGCTGTTTTTTTCTGCAAAGGGGACATGATGACTGATGCGTGTTAAGGAAATAATGAACTTGCACAATCAGTGGCTGACTCAATCCTTTTTTTGCCCCATTGTAGCTGTGCTGCACCTTTGTGATGCTGTCATGTAAATGTAGAAAAACGCCTCTCAAGAATATTTTTGGCACCTTGTTGAATCTAGGCAAACAGGGTCTCCAACTTCTAATAAGATGAAATTAATAAAGTAGTCAGTGTGTGTACATCAATGCACAAGTGACTGTGATTGGGTAATTTGTGTTATCTATATTTAATTGTTTACAAAGTGTGTTTGCAAAATTTATGTAATTCAAGAAAACAACAGTAAAGGGCGAGTCTATTTAACTTTATTTGGTCCTTTGAAAGCGGAAAGTTTTTGAAGTGGTGCTTTAAACAAGTTCACAAAAACTGCTTTCTTGTATAGGATTGTATAGGATTTAGTTAGTACTTAACATTTATTTTATTGAAGAAGCAACATTCAATTCAATTCAATTCAATTTTATTTATATAGCGCCAATTCATGAAACATGTCATCTCAAGGCACTTTCCAAAGTCAAATTCAATCAGATTATACAGATTTGTCAAAATATATAGGAAAGTCAAAAACTTTCCTATATAAGGAAATCAAGTTGATTGCATCAACCACTGACCACTGTTTAGTTGTTGCTAGATAAAAAAAAAACAGGGATGCAGCATCAACAGATTTTTGGATAATTTCCATTTGCTAGTTCTTGTAAAGGTTTGACTTTCCAAAACCAATGTTAGGCTATCCTGGTTGTTCTTGAAAAATGGTCATTACCGTTTTAAAAATATCTCTTCCTTCTTTCTGCGCATAAGTGGTACTATGTGGGTGTGGGAGCAAGTTTTTACTCATTTGACACAAAAACAAAAAAATTCTGAATATTTTTTTTTAGACCCCATTATGATTTTACAGTATATTAACAATTAGCTTGATTAACTGAGATTGCATTGCTAACTGTTAACATCCCACACTGTGTGCACTCCCAAAAGAATGTGGACCCTTAGCTTAAGTCGAAGATCTCCAGAAAGCTGCCTGTTTTTCTAACAGCACTCACTCCTCCTGAAGAAGCGTAGAGCCACAGGGAGAGTCGTCTGCATTGTCTATGGCTTTGCAGCAATCCCTCATACTGAGCAAACATGAAGCGACAGTGGAAAGAAAAACTCCCCATTAACGGGAAGGAAAAACCTCCAGCAGAACCGGGCTCAGTATGAACAGTCATCTGCCTCGACCGACTGGGGGTTAGAGAAGACAGAGCAGAGACACACCATCTCAAGCCAAATGTTTCACTGATTGAAAGGTATCTCTATGAAAATAACTAAAATAGCAAATGAAAAAGAATAATCCTAAGTATAAAATTGTGCATACTGTTGATTAAAAATATAAAGGAGATTCCTCAGACTTCTGCATATCATCGTGACTAGTCGTTCCTAATTATTATTGTGCACAGCTTTGGATATTGTTATAATCCTATTTTCCAAAGTCGTTCTTAACACGATGTAATAAAAGTGCTTGTTCTTTCAGATTATTCTAGTGATTGCATGTGGCAGATATATTTTCATCTACATTTTGGTACAAATAAGGGTAATGTTACAATCCTACAATGCATATAATAGCATATTTTGTTTTTTTAAAATACATATTTCATTTCACATGCCAGGTTAATTTCAGTTATTTTTTATTTGATGTTACCTTACAAATCTATCAACCTTTAATTGTGAGTGGTAGCTTCTGTTGGACACCAAGGTGTATATAATATATACATTTGTGATAATAATTTTAGAACAAGAGTAAAAACCACATAATTCCCAACAAATATATTCAGGCACCTCTAGATGCAAAGAAGATTTATCAGAGAAAGAACAAACTAGTCTGGCATAATTTCAATTTTAACACAATGTCCTCTGCATTGGCATCATTACAGTCATTCCACACTGAATAATGAAAACAGGTACAATGCTAAGTCACACTGACTGCCAAACTAAGTATACTGGTCCAAAGAGAATATGGTCATGGTATCTTTAATAATAAAGATTAGTTGTCCTGTATGGTGAGCTGGATGAAAATTGAAGACTATGAGAAAGGATGTCAGCCTGCACTCATTTTTATAAATAACCTCACTTTTCTTACAATATACAATGCACTGCAGACTCATTGATACGCAGCCTAACAGTGATGCACTGATGGTAAATGTATATATGCTTTCAGACCAGTGTGCTCAAAATTAGTGCATTAATTTAGAGAATATATTTTTATGTGACACACAGTTTAAGTACATTCTTGAGACTTCTAAAGTAGTGTTACAATGTCAATGATAACTCTCACTAAATAAAAAGGTGGGTAAAAACAATGCCTTTTAAAATAAAATAAAAATACTGACCAATTTTACAACATTAAAAATGCTCCAAAAAATAAATATGCAATTACTGCACAGCCATGATACCATTAATCAGGATTAATTAGGGGTTGTCAATGTAGCATAACATGTATCTCATTTCAAGTATTTTTGTAAGCAAGAATTAAAAAAAATTAGAGTCACTGTGGTAATAAACATATTTTATAGAGTAAACAGAGATAATGAAATCCTGATAAAGCTCAGTTGTAGGTCTTCAGCTCATTTAATCTCCAATTGAACCAGTTCTTTCATCTCAGGAACACAGGAAAATAAGGCTAACTACAGCGATCACTTGTCACAAGCCCGAAACCAAAACCTTTAAATCTCTGCATACATATTAGTTGTAGAAGCTCCTGTTGCTTCAGGTTACACAAAAGTACTTACATTACATTTTACCTCACTGTTCCAAGTTATGTTAAAATGTCTGTAACATCTGGAAGCAACATTCTTAATAACAATTAAACATTCTTAACAACAATTAAAGATCTCAAATCGTGAGCCAAATGAGTATGAGCAAATGTTCTCAGTGGTACTGGGTTGTGTGTTTGCTAATCACTGTACTCATTGTTTGGCTCAATCTGCTGTCAGAATCATCAAGGTACACCTGAACAGACCCTAATGATCTTCAGCAGTTCCATTTCATTGTGGTTAGAATTGATACATGGAAATTATTGCAGTGTTTGCCTGTACAAACTTAGTACACTTCTCTTGCATGCCTCTGGCAATTTAGGCTTAGTTGATGATACGTGGCAGGGAAAGTACAACAAAGTGGAATCAATCCTGCAGTAAAAGTCAACAGATAACTGCAGCCCACAAACTCAGACAAAGTCAATAGAATCTAAATAGTAGTGTCAAACTTTTTGGGGTAAGGTTGAAATTTGATTCTTCCATTTTTACCTTTCTACAAACCCCCAAAGTGCATCCTTCCTGTAACTACTATATATTCCAAAGTGCACTTCAAAGTTGATCGCACCAGTTATTGTGAGTCATGTTCTAAAACAGCGGTACCAGGGTAGGTACTTTGCCCCTGATGAAAAATGTGGGATGGCGTCTGCAGAATTTAGACTGAATTTATGCAGAACGAGTCCAAAGAAAGGCCAGATGCATCTTCACTGATCCCACCATACCAGGCAATGCACTGTTTGCTCCTCTCTCATCAGGTAAACGCATTAAATCCAAAACAAATAAACTTAGAAACAGCTTCGCAAGAGCTGTGAGGGCTATCTTCCTCTGATGGGAGACTGCAGTCCAACATGTTAAAAATCACCCCACTGTTACTAGCCTATCATCACGTTAATGTTATTGCCTTTTTGCACACTATCATATCAGAATATCTAAATGCACATTTTTGTAAATGAAGCCTCAAATCATTGCACAAAAGCACCTTATTACCTCATTATTTGTTATCTGTGACTCATGAAGGACAACTCATACAAACTTTTGAATCTTCATCTTTTTATTTTTTTAATCTTTTGAACGCTATGAGGGGGAAAAAAACACAGTAACCTTTGTTCATCGCCTATCCATGTTTGTATTTTATGTGTACTCTTAGCCGGAGTGGCCAAAAAAGAAATTTCACCACGGTAACACGTGGTGACAATAAAGAATCTTTGAACAAATGTTTCTGTACACTCTACCACCCACTTGGTTATGGAGTTCCATGTATTCCTTCCCTGCTAATATCTTACAGTCTGCTGTAAGATGCTGGATGCTTTCTGGGGCCTGCACCTGGGATCTTGCCTGGAATGGCAGATCTGGGCCTTTATTGCTCTGCTGCTCAAGGCTGCCATGATCAGTGCTTCAATGCTCTCCTTCAGTCCAACCCTCTCTAGCCATTGGTAGGATTTGGTTATATGAGCCACTTCAACTATCTGTCAGTGGTACATCCCATGCAAGGGTTTTTCCTCCCATAATGGTTCCTTCATTTCCTTCTCTTCTAGCTTCCATTGTCTGAGACATTCACTGAGCGTCATCCATTGGGACCATCTTCCTGATATATTCTTAGAGCTTGGATGTTTCATCTTCAATGGTGGCTCTGACGCTCCCGAGGCCTCTGCCTCCTTCTTTGCACTTCGTGTATAGCCTGTGGATACTGAATTTGGGGTGGAATCCACCATGCATGGTGAGTAGCTTTCGTGTCTTAACATCAGTGATCTGTATTTGCTCCTTTGGCCAAGTTATTATCCCAGCAGGGTATCTGATTACTGGCAAAGCATAGCTGTTGATTGCCCAGACCTTGTTATTGCTATGAGCTGACTTCTCAGAACTTGCCTTCCTCATTGCAAGTATTTGTCTGTTGCTGCTACACACACACACACACACACACACACACACACATATATATATATATATATATATATATATATATATATATATATATATATATATAAAACACCTTTCTCTCATAAGTCAGAAAATATTGTTTGTGTGGAAATGTCCTCCACACAAACTAAAAATAAAGCAATGGGTAATTTCAGTGGAGGGTAATTTTAGTTAGTTTTATGCATATAGGTTTAAAACCTTAGTTTGCATTCTTGGAGATGCTTCTTTATGTGACTATTAAGTGAGAAATAATTTATTTTTACCTATTAGAGAGGTGGTTTCCATTGTTTTGGAGATTCCAAAATATGATTATAATGGCCTATTATTGCCAACAACAAAGGGGATCTGATCAGTTTCTGTCACAAGCTGTGTAGCAATTGAATGGAAATGCATCTATGGTAGAATCTCAAGGAAAAAGAAAACCAGGATCACAGAGCCACTGGGGGACTGATTGTGTTACCTTGTTGTTTCTCCAAGTAATTTGATTGTGTTGTGCCTCTGGTAGCACCTCTAACAAGTTGTGATCGCAGCCAGCTGAGTAAAGTGATGAGGTGTAAGCCAGAACTCTGGTGGCTCTGCTTTTAGGGTGTGTCCAGTTTACCTTTGTTGGCGTTCACTATCCTTGGAATGTGGAAATCAGAAATCTTTACATTTGTATTTATTTATCTGTGTTTCTAAAAGTCCCACATTTTCCGCTAAACAAATACGTTTGGGCAACATAAAGCATTAAGAAGCAAAAACAAAAGCATTATCTACCTATCTATCTATCTATATATATATATATATATATATATATATATATATATATATATATATATATATATATATATATATATATAATATGTATGCATACATACATGCATTCCAGCTGTTAGTAGTTGCACAATTGGATTGGCATATTGGATTTTTTTACAAAGAAAAACATGCAGGTCTGACTGTCACAGTGGCCGTTTCTCAATATGCGTTCTTGAGCGGTCTCGTGTGCTCGTGAGACGTCATCAGCCTCAGACCGAGCACTGTTCCAATTGCCGAGAATGCCAAACCGAGAACGCGCCGAATCCCCGGATGTTGTTCTCGCCCTGCCCTCTTTATCGAGCATGCATCAGAGCAGACTTGTGTGTTCTTCAGACTGACCGCTTGCCCAGAATACACCGCGGCCGCAGCTTGATTCGAGACATCGCAAACAGAGCTCACACCGGTAAGTTAAAAATCCCCTTTTCTGCTGCTGTTTTTCTTCAAAAGTACGTTTTCAGATCGTTTGAGGCGAGAAAATTATACTTTTAAGCTTCCCTATGTGGCCTGTTTACAGAGTTAGTTGGTAATTTAAAAAAAAAGTCCGACCTTGAGCGGAACGGAGTGACCCGCAGACCTCCGAGGGAAACTGCAGCCAGGGCTGATGTTAGTCCGTCTTTAGTACACTTCTGTTGGCCAAGTAGTGTGCATAGTACCGCTGGTTATGATTTATTTGTTTTCTGTTTATCTGACTGACGTGTGTTGCTTTATTAACTCAATACTTGCTGGAATAAATTGTAAATGTCTCCCGAGGACGACAGCAGCATATAAAATAAATAAATAAATAAATAAAATCTACAAATGTTTTTCCTATCTAAGTGAGTTTCTTCTGAGTCAGGACACGAATAATTGAGAGGAGAAAGAGGGAAAGAAAACAATAGTAATAATAGTATATGAAAATACCAGACATTTATTTTATACAAATGTTTTATCTTTGGAACAGAATGAAGGTTTAATATATTCAACAAATTATTAACAGTTACTAACATGGTTTAAAACAAAGAAATAACTCCTATTAAGATCTTATACAAATAGACAATGCCTATAAACTTACAATTAAAAATAGTTGGAATGGAAATTAATTTATTGATTATTTAATGTATTTTTACAGGTGGTGAAAAAAATGAAATGAAGCAGCATGTGTACATGACTCCAACTGATCTAGGTTAGGTTAGATGTAGTCATGTTCACTTAAACATGCAGCCAGCTGGAGCAGCTCCCTGTCTTCAGCTGTCGGATGGCCGTCCTCCTCTGGGTCAACCTCTTCGTCCTCCAAGTCCAGCAGGTCCCCTGCCTCTATACAAATATTGTGGAGGATGCAGCAGGCGGCGATTACTTTTGGGGCAAATGTCAGGCGGACCTCCAGCGCCCTTAAAGGCATACTATGCAACATTTTTCAGTTAATTAATGTGTTCCATACCGTTTTGGATGATTAAATGAGTCATTTCAGGTCGAACAAAGGTTTTCTCGGCCGCCCTGGTGGTCTGTAGGGGAAATACCGTACTTGCAATTGCAGGAGCCCTCGGCTCGCACCCACAGGCTCAGAAGTCTCGTGCATCGCGAGAATCGGTCTTGCTTTACGGCGAGAACTGCTATACGCCCCCAGTGAAAGGCATGCTCGTTGCTAGCGCAGTGGCGATATTTGTGCAGTTATCATGGCGGAACCAGCGAGAAAACAGCGAAAGCCCATGTCGGAGCAGGCAAGAAAGAGGAAAAGGGCTCTGGACAGAGAGAGGAGTCGTACACGGGTGAACATCGGGCAAGCTTTTTCCAAATGGCGAGAGCTAAAAGAAAAAGAAGGCTGCAAGGCTGACGCGGACCTCGCGTTTCTGCTGATGCGATTGTAAGTAACATTGGAATGGTTTCTCTCTCTCTCTGTGTGCATGTTCATACTTTCACTGTGTTAGTCATTGTTTGTACTGCCGTTTTTTCGACTTTTCGTTGCGTTCGCCTGTCTGCTAAGCTCAAAACAACCGCGCCTGGCTTGACGGAGAAACCAGGAGAACAGCTGAGCATCTTTACGACAGTGCACTTTTACTTTCGCCCTCTGGGGGGAGCCTCGCTGGAAAATCAACCCCGGTTGCATAGTATACCTTTAAGAAGATGGAACGCCACCGTGTCTTCAGACCACCAAAGGCACGCTCAATGATGTTTCTCGCCCTGGCGTGGTGCCTGTTGTAGCATGCCTCCACTTGACCTGTACCAAATATAACATTAACTTGTAATTTAGGTAATATGCTGATATGCCTTAATCTTCTATCCAATTTATATAATCTATTTATCAATTGTGTGTCATTGCTGGCTCTATTTAAGGACAAGAAGGTAAGAGATCTTACTGGCAAGCTGTTTCCTTATAGGATGCTCCACAGGCCAGCCATTAGAGGGTCACCAGCACCTCTATCTCCCGTGGTCATCCATGGGCCTTCTGGATGGGCAGCAGCTGAAGGAGGAGGACGATGATGGCCCTGTTTAGCCTGAAGGCTGGTCTCAGGTCCCCTTCATTAAAAAATATTTGGAGGATTGAGGTGTTTATCCTCACATATTTTGTTTCTGTTTCTTCCTGTAACTAAAAAATGCCAAATGTTACCATAATTTTTTTTTTCAATTGTCACCTTTTCACAGCATAAAACTATACCTGCTTAACATGCAGATTATTATAGTTCTCAAGAAAGAAAAGGTAAAATGTATAGTAAATGTAACAAATCGCTTCCCTTCTCTGGTATTTTTACCATCTCACTGTATAAATGGGCTGAACTAACTGCACATAATTTATAGATTAGACATAAAAATATGTTTTTTTTTCCTTTTGTAATGATCAATGCTGTGAAGGACAGTAGATGCAATAAAGTAGCTTAACGCTACTGTCATACTGTTACTAATGTTAAAATTGGTTCTTCCTTTAAATTATTTATAGAAAAATAGTCACAATTTCAACCTGATCACGCTTTTAATACCATCCTCAATGTTCTTTTTAAAGATAAAAGTAGGAAATAGGCTGTCAATCTTAAAATGCCTACCAGTTGGCAATAGATGGGTGAGCAAAGCCTGCCTTCTGAGCCTCCTCTGCCGCATCAATCTTCTCCTTGCTCGGATTTGCCTCCTTAATTGCGCCACCTCCTCTTCAGCCTGCTGGTAAAGCTGACCATGTCATGATTTCGGCACTGTTGTCTGGACTTAATTCTCTATACACCTGCTTAGCTCCGCCTATTTCTCATTACCACAGATCTGTTCCACCTGCTTCCACTAGTATATAACCAGCTCTAAGACCAGACAACAGTGCCAGTTTATTTCGTCAGCTTTGATCGACTTATTAGTATATGTAATTCTTGTTTTCCATCTTTGTTTGTATATGATTGTTCATAAAGGTTTTAAGGAGCAATAAGTGATATTTCACCACTAGGTGACCAAAACAAAACCGGTGCTGTGCTGCTCTGGCAGTGGTATTTTAGGGCAGGGAAGGGCAGCTGTTCACATGCACGCACATGCATGTGCGCGCATGTACTGGAGAACTGGAGAGACAGGAGAACAATGCAGAGAGCTGCAGTGTGACGTCATACCATAGTCCATGTGAAATATTGCCTTTAGTTCTTCACGTCATTATTTTTTAGTTCTTTCTATCTAAAATATTGAAATTGTGCTTATTCAATTCAATTCGATTCAATTTTATTTATATAGCGCCAATTCATGAAACATGTCATCTCAAGGCACTTTACAAAATCAAGTTCAATCATATTATACAGATTGGGTCAGATTATACAGATTGGTCAAAAATGTTCATATATAAGAAAACCAGTTGATTGCATCAAAGTCCCGACAAGCAGCATTCACTCCTGGGGAAGCGTAGAGCTACAGGGAGAGTCGTCTGCATTGTCCATGGCTTTGCTGCAATCCCTCATACTGAGCAAGCATGAAGCGACAGTGGGAAGAAAAACTCCCCATTAACGGGAAGGAAAACCTCCGGCAGAACCGGGCTCAGTATGAACGGTCATCTGCTTCGACCGACTGGGGGTTACAGAAGACAGAGCAGAGACACAACAAGAGAGACAAACAAGCACAAAAGCACACATTGATCCAGTAATCTGTTCTACATTAGATGGTAATAGCGGGTGAGCCGTCTTCACTGGATGATGTCACAGTTAACAGAATGCCAGACCAGGTGTACCTACTATGAAGAGAGAGAACAGAAAGTTAAAGCAGAAATGACAACACGTAATGCATAATTGAAGAACAGTAGAACTCTATAGAGTGAGAAAATTAGATCCTGATGTCCTCCAGCAGCCTAAGCCTATAGCAGTAAAACTATAAAGGTAGCTCAGAGTAACATGAGCCACTCTAGTTATAAGCTTTGTCAAAAAGGAAGGTTTTAAGATTAGTCTTAAAAGTAGACAGGGTGTCTGCCTCACGGACCAAAACTGGGAGTTGGTTCCACAGGAGAGGAGCCTGATAACTAAAGGATCTGCCTCCCATTCTACTTTTAGAGACTCTAGGAACCACCAGCAGACCTGCAGTCTGAGAGCGAAGTGCTCTGTTAGGAACATACGGGGTAATCAGAGCTCTGATATATGATGGAGCTTGATTATTAAGGGCTTTATACGTTAGAAGAAGAATTTTAAATTCTATTCTTGATTTAACAGGAAGCCAATGAAGGGAAGCTAAAATAGGAGAAATATGATCCCTCTTGTTGATTTTCATCAGAACTCTTGCTGCAGCATTTTAGATCAGCTGAAGACTTTGAACTGTATTTTGTGGACTTCCTGATAGTAAAGAATTACAATAGTGCAGCCTTGAAGTAACAAATGCATGGACTAGTTTTTCAGCATCACTCCTGGACAGAATGTTTCTAATTTTGGCGATATTCCAGAGGTGAAAAAAGGAAACCTGTTTAATATTATTACTCCTTTAAAAAAATAAAACACAATAATTAGTTCTGCAAAGATGGAAGTACAACTTCTACTGTGGTTTTTGGGGAAGTTCTAGGACTCTGCACATGTCACAGTGCTAGTATTCTAAATAAAGCCTAGTGCATGTAAATTTACTTTGTGATTGGATTAATTGATTTTGTGTCCATATAAATGATGTATTCAATTTATTTTTTTTATTTTCAAAAGGAACATTTTAATCAGATCAAGGGATTTTGCAGATGTAAACATAGCTAGTGATTCATTCATGGTGTCTAAACGACATTTTCAAGTTCTAACTCAGCATTTTTTCAATATGGCCAAAATATGCCTGGCAGTCTTTCTTAACAGGGAATCACATTGGTATGCTACAGTAACAGATGCACTGAAATACTGGAATGTTACTTGAATAAACGTGTGTATTTTCATAATCTATCGAAAATAGGGTTCCCAAATGTCCCTTAAATGGGAAATGCTTTTCAGTTGTTATTTTTTGCAGAGGAATAATTCAGCTGTGGTCTATGTAAAGTGGAACTGCAATTCTTTGGTCTGCATTACTTGTTAATTTACCCCTGCATTCTTCATATTTACCCCTGTTCTGAGGTGCGTCTGAAAGCACATTGTTTTGGTGCAGACTCTCTCAATGAGGCACTTCACATCCCACACCCCTCCAGGTCACAGATCGTTCCATTCTACCCTGATTGGCCATTTTTGTAGTATGCTGGAGGACAGTGTAATGAACAACCAAACATTTTGACTTATACATTTGTAGCTTTTATCCTCCTTGAGCTTGGACTACAAAATCTAACTGAGAAATAAAAATGGTGTATTTGAGAAATGAGTAAGCCAGAAGTCTAATTTTTACCATTTCCACAGCAAATACTTAAATGTAATTGTTCAAAAAACATAATACAAAACAGAGAAAACTGAACGAGTTGATAGATATAACCCACAAAGAAGATAACTTTATTATATTTATATAGAAAATAAAGATATCTACACAGCACCTGGATAGACTACATTCAAATTGTCTGCATATATATAATCAGACTCCCCTGTTATGATTTAGGGTTCTGTCTATTTTGTTTTGGACTTTTCCTATAAACCTGTCATCTCTAAGCCACCAGTCATCATCCAATCAGCTCAGTCTCGCTCCAGCCACCACCCAACTTTAGATCATATCCACCTGTTGCCACTAATTAGCCAACTCAGCTCACCTGTGCACATGTCTACCTATATCTGCGTCAGCCAACTCATCCCTGCCAGAACGTCTCTCTTCTCTTCTCATCTGATCTCATCTTGTCCTGTGTGATGTGCCCTGCCTCTACCAGATCCTGTGTGCTCAGTCAGCTGGACTCTTCAATTAAGTCGCCTGTGTCTGCAGTTCTGCCTGTTTCCCCATGAGTTTCAGCCGCTTGCTCCGCCTGTTCTGGTGGTTCCCTGGTACACATCACCTGTTCTGGTCTGTTCTCGACCTGCATCTTCTGTTCTCCTGCTCATCCCTGCCTGCATGCCTGCCTGCATCATCAGCCATAACCCATCTGTTCAGGTCTGATTCTGCTTGTCTGCCTCACCTGCCACGATTCATCCTTCACAATAAACCTTTTAAATCATAACTCTGTGTCCGGCTGAATATCGGGTTCATCAGTAACAGTCCCTGGTTATGTTTATTCTGCTTGCCAATCACATCAATCTAATATGCCGTTTATAAACAGTGTGTTGCTGTTGTGAATTTTTACATACACGGGATAGGTATGTATTCTGTTCTATTTCTGGTCTGCTTCTCTCACTAGCTTCTGTGTTAACAAGCTACTGCTCTTTTGCCAAGATAATACTAAATGCTGTGCTCTGTTTTGGGAACCCTGGGATATCTCATAAGATTGGCCAAGTAAACAGGAAGTAAACACGAGCTACACACTGCACCGAAGTAGTTCAAGACCGTACCTCTAGGTTTGAAAGGAGAAAAAGGTGACTAAGACATTGTTGAGGGAGAGGAACGATTGTTTATAGGGATTGTCACTTACATCCTAGGTGACAAATGAGAATGATTTAGGTTGATTTTACAGTAAACATCTTACTTATATGTAGCTCCTTTCAAAGCATCCACTGTGTTCAAAACATCCCTGTGTGCTTTGTTAGCGTTAAAGTTGTTCTGACATAGAAACGCTGGAAAATAATTTTTTTTATTGGCATAATGCTAGTGAAAGTTAAGGGAACAGCAACTGCTGTCACTTCACCTGATGCTGAACACCCTGAGGAAGCTTCAGAAAAAAGGTCTGAAGGAGCAGAGGGCTCCTGCAGACTGGCGCTGCTGGTTGGAAAGGGGTGTAATAGATCACCAGCTATAAATAAAAAATAATATTTCAATCATTTATGTATGTATTAGTTTCTTTGTTTATGTCTTATTGAACGCAGCGGCAATAAAAACCCATAGGGAAAAATAAAACGTTTGTTTTTACCTCAACCAACAGAGCTAGAAAACAACCTTGGTTTATTTGCTAAGTCAATTTTATTTTCTCAACCACGCTTTGCAAAGAAAAATAAATAAAAAGAAATCATTTTACTTTTCTTAGTCTATTTTTCATCTTAAAGTGCTTTCAGGACAATGCAAAAATACTTAGATATTTTAATCTACTTTTTTTTTTTTTGCTTGCAATTCATGGCTTCCATAACCAACACATGAATAATTAGAGGGGGAAAAAATCCTTATTTTTTACCTGAGTACATACACATCTAGAACTATGTTCTGACATATGACAGGCAAAGAATGAGATTCAGGATTCAAAAAGCTGAAACGAGCTCTCTCCATAGGATGGCTGGACTACTCCTTACGGATAAGGAGGGGAGTTTGTCAGATCTACAGAGGTTGATGTGTGTCTCTACTCACCACTTCCTTGCAGGGTATGAATGGCAGGTGTGGTTACCCCATAGGGTTGCCCTGGAGATAACTTTTGCAGTGGTGATGTCAAACCATATCTGTCCTTTGTGCATTGTCTTTGGCTTGCCTGAGATTGAGATAGGACTGTAATAGGACCTGTAGGAAAATGCTGATAATGAGGATAAAGCGCATGCTCTGGTTGTACAAAACCCAGTTACCTCTTAAGAGCATATCAAGACAGCATATTCCTACACCAACCACCACAAAATGCCCCAGGGAACACAATCTTAGGCAAAGATGGTTGGTGTTAAAACATTTGGCCATGTAGATACTTAATGGTCGACCATGAGTAAGCTAAACCTATGTTGGCATGCATATGTCAAGGTCTTTTGTTTATGTATTTTTTAACAAGTCACTCCTTATGCAATCAGTTTGTGAATTACCAACTCATGTTTCAACCTATGAATCACAACTGAGCCCTACCCATAAAGCAATCTTTTTTTAAAGATTGGATTGTGCATTTGCGAGTCTTTAAATTCTAGGCTTTTTCCTTACATTATTTGGTACTGGAAAGACAAAGCTATGTTCAAGAGGAGAAAGGCTGTTTAGGAGAAACAACACAAACTGCAGTTATATTTAGCTTTATCTTTAATGCATAAGCTTCCGTCTGGCTTTGTTTGGCTTGTGGACAAATGAATATTTTTCTCTTTCCCTGAGAGAATGGCAAAAGGTTTTTAAATTGGTGACAGAGTAAATGTCTGTACACAAAACATTTGCATGCATCACCAAGTGAATATGTACACCTTTGCTTTCTCAATATTAACAGAGTTGATGCAGGTTTACAGCCTTTATTTATCACTATGTGACCCCAGCAGATGCAGTATTTTGCTAATCAGTTTGGACCAGCTCCATAATGATAGGATAAAGCTAGCTTTATAGTTCTTGTACTTTGCAGTAGGAGCCAAAATGAACATCAATACTTGATGAACAAAACGCTTTTGTACCATTAGTTTTTTTTATCATTTCTAATCGTTGGGGCCTACGACATACTATGCCAGTGGCATATTGAAAAAAAAAAAAAACATCTAAATGGAGTCTAGGTGCAGCTTTGTTTTTAAGAGTTTGTGTTATAATTAAAGAAAATTCAAGAAGGTTTAGTCATTGCATATGTACAAAATATCTGTAAGCCAAACACATTACTTCAAAAACTATTGTTTTGTTTGTGTAATTAATGCACATTCACTGACAAGAACAGCATAGCTAAATTAGATAGTTTTTATGGTTAGGGCATTAGTCTTCGATTTTTACTACTTTATAGCAAGGGGATATTGGCTTCTGTGTTTGGGTAATAGCAATTCCAGACCTGTGCCTGAGCTCACAGAGACACAGCAGTCATCAAGCTCTCATCTTACTGGGGAAATATGGGTTACCTTAAGTTGCAAAAGGCAGGAATGTCAAACGGGTGGCCTGAATATTTTTTATGGCCCACAGAATAATTATTTTTGGTCCTTGAGTCCATTGAATCAGGGTACAAAGATTTTCACAGTACTGAATCAGCACTGTTAAAGGTTTTTAATGACTTGTTTTTAACAACTGATTCTGGCAGTTCAGCCATTTTAGTGCTTTTAGATCTTACTGCTGCTTTTGACACAGTTGACCACACAGTTCTTTTGGACCGACTGAGGGACCGGATGGGTGTCAGGGGGACTGCTCTGCAGTGCATAGAAATTTTGCCAACCAGCACAAACGATTTATGCAGATTAACATTTTTAAAACAAAATGTGAGCAAATGTGAAGTTTTCTATAGCTTTATTTTTTGCATTTTAAAATTTTGAGGAAATTTTATATTTTGTGGCCCGGGAGTTCTCGCGTCTCAACAATTTTGGGCTCTCTGGCAAAGACTTTGGAGATCCCTGCCAAGAATATCAATGGTATAGCCCTACAAAAACACAGTGCACATAGTTTGTCAAAAAAGAAGCATAATTTGGTTCACAGTTCTTCAAAAAGGCATCATTTTGGCATCATGACATTAACTCATGTAAGGACCAACAAGTCGGGCGTAATCAAAAATTGATAGTAAAGAGAGGTGTTATTTTGTTGGGGTCATGGGGCTGAGCACATTTTTCTACTGCGGCTGGCCAAAGAAGCCAGGTGAGAGATAATTGGGAGTCATGTGAGTGAGATGGGATGCAAAAGTAGTCACGAAGGAAACAAGCATGTGAGGAAAGACCAGATCTCTATTGAAAGAATAAAAGTGATCCATCATTTTTATTAACAGAAGCTCTGCATCACTTTTCTCTTTCTCTGTCTTCTCTCAATACAGGTTACTCTAGGCAAAGCCAGGCAAGGCAAATTTATTTGTATAGCACATTTCAGTACAAAGTGCTTTAAACCATAGGGAAATAAAAACACAATTAAAGCAAGTTGGAATAAAACATAGAAAGATTTAAACAAAATAAAACATGGGGCAATGGAAACTAAAAGCAAATATTAATGATTTTTAAAACAGTTGGACTGCAAACTTAGACTAATGATGTTTCAGTTAACAGTTTAACTAGAACAGTCAAAGGCAATCCTAAACAAATGTGTTATTAATCTTGATTTAAAATAACTCAAGCTATCAGCACTTTTACAGTTTTCTGGAAGTTTTTTCCAGATAAGTGGAGCATAGCACCTGAATGCTGTTTCTCCGTGTTTAGTTCTGGTTCTGGTTATTCAGAGTAGGCTTGAGCCAGAATACCTTAGTGGTCTGCAGGGTTGATACACTGATAACAAGTTTGTGATGTATTTAGGTGCTAAGTCATTCAGGGATTTATAGACTTATAGGAACATTTTAAAGTCTATTCTCTGAGATATAGGGAGCTAGTGTAAGGACTTTAGAACTGGGGTGATGTTCTCTATTTTCTTAGTCTTAGTGAGGACGTGGGCAGCAGCATTCTGGATCAGCTGCAGCTGTCTGATCGACTTTTTTGGCAGACCTGTAAAAACACTGTTGCAGTAATCAATTTGAATAAACATAAACACATAGATTATTTTTCCAGATCCTGCTGAGACATTAGTCCTTTAATCCTGGAACAGTTCTTCAGGTGATCGAAGACTGACTTTGTAATTGTGTTTAGATGCTTTTGGAGGTTCAAGTCTGAGTCCATCACTACACCCAGACTTCAGGCCTGATCGGTGGTTACTACCTGAAGTAGCTGAAGCTGTGCACTAACTTTTGATTTCTCATCTACCGGTCCAAAACTTGTTTTTATTCAACTGAAGAAAATGTTGGCACATCCATGTATTGATTTCTTCTAAGCATTTACTCAGCGCTTGAATGGGTTCATAGACACCTGGTGACATTGTGATTTAGAGCTGTGTGTCGTTTGCATAGTTATGATAACTGATGTTTTTTATGATCTGAGCTAGAGGGAGCATATAGATATTAAATAGGAGGGGACCCAGGATGGACCCTTGGGGAACCCCAAATGTGATTTTTGTCCTCTATGATGTAAAGTTACCTACTGACACAAAAAAAGTCCCTGTCCTTTAATTAAGATTTAAACCCTTTGAGTGCTGTTTCAGAAAGGCCAACCCAGTTTTCCAGGTGCTCTAACAGAATGGAATGATCAACAGTATCAAATTCTGCACTGACGTCCAATAGTACCAGCACTGGGGTTCTTCCACAATCTGCATTTATATGGATGTCATTAAACATTAAGCAGATTGACAAGGGCTTTGTCTGTACTGTTGTGAGCACGGAAACCTGACTGGAAAACATCAAACTGTCTGGTCATTGTTAAGAAGGTATTTCATTGTCATCGTCTGCCCCCCTTTATTGTGGAGTCCCTCAGGGTTCTATCCTGGGACCTTTGTTGTTTGCGCTATACCTCCTTCCTCTCAAAGAGATTTTTACTAAATATGGTATAGCATACCATTTCTATGCAGATGATTGTAAATTGTTTTGCCAATTGCTAAAAACAGCCACTGCCCCCTGACACCCCTACTTGATTGTCTGGGTGACGTCAAGGCTTGGCTATCAAAAAACTTTCTGAAACTTAATGAGAGCAAGACAGAGGTGATGGTATTTGGCAGTGCCATCTCTGACTTGGGACTTTTCAAGGATTTTGTGCGTTCCAAAGTAACCAGCTTTGGTGTCACCATAGACAGCAATTTTAAACTGAACGAACAAACAAATGCCGTTTTAAAATCATGTTTTTATCATCTCCGTCTTTTATCTAAGGTAAAACCATTTTTATCTTTTAACCTCTTTGAGTAGGTTTTACACTCTTTTATTTCTAGTCGTCTGGACTACTGCAATGCACTTTATTCAGGCATTCGCCAACGAGCTCTCTCCCGTCTGCAGTTAGTCTAAAATGCAGCGGCTCGTCTTTTAGCAGGGACCAGAAAACATCAACTCATTACACCAATTCTTGCGTCTTTGCACTGGCTCCCTGTTAATTTTAGAACTGATTTTAAGATTTTATTGTTTGTGTTTAGAAACAATAAAATACATCATCAACCTCCTCCAGATTTATTCTCCGGCACATGCTCTGAGGTCTGAGGACCATCTTCAGCTAATAGTGCCTAAGACGAAGCTTAAAACCAGAGGGGACAGAGCCTTTTCTGTAGTTAGCCCCAGACTTTGGAATACTTTGCCCCTCCATATCCGAACAGCCTCCACAGTGGAGTGTTTTATGTCTCGTCTTAAGACCCACTTTTATTCTTTGGCTTTTAACACCGCGTAGTTGTGTGGTCCTCTGTGTCCTTTTTGGTCTATTTAATTTATTTTATTTATCTATTTTTTTTTGTTATGTACAGCATTGGAAGCTTTTTCTGTTGTTAAACGTGCTATATAAATAAAGTGGATTGGATTGTATTGATAAAAATGTATCCCTAAAATTATGGAAACTATTTTGTTTGAATATAATATCATAACTTAAGACAAGCCAGTCAGGAAAACATGTTACTTGGAGTAATGTCTGGTTCAGCACTTACTGGCACTCTGAACTACGATGTAATTGATTACTGTTATCTGTGGGCAGGCAGTTACTGTAACACAGATAATGGTAGCAATAATACACTGTCCTGTAAAATACTCTTACTGATGAAAATGGGTAGGTACCAGGAGAAAAGAAAAGATAGGGAGAGTTGGTTGCCGATAGAGAGACTCTACAGATATAACGTAAAACTGAAAAATGCAAGGAAATCTTTCTTCTCTGAGATTATCAACAAAAACATTAATAATACTCATGCCTTACTCACCACAGTCGACAGGTTAACAAATCCTCCTGTGTCAGTTACTTCTGAACTCCACTCCACCTGGGCCTGCAACACTCACTTTGCTGGAAAACTCCAAAAGATTAGAGGTGCAGTCTGTACATCCATATCAAGTTCAGAACCAAAGCTGTCTCCAACTAGAACTTATATGGACAAAATGTCCCAATTCAGCTAAATAATCTACAAAAGCTTAGAAGAAATCATTGACCAGCTAGGTTTCTCATCCTGCTGCCTTTTTGTTCAACCCACAGCTTTCTTCAAGAAAGTTTTGCTTGTCATAAAGTCTGATTTGACTCAGATAATAAACACGTCCCTTCTGTCAGGTGTTTTCCCCCAGTCTCTAAAAACACCAAACCACCATAGAAAAAGAACAATTTAGACAAATTACTACTGCAGAACAACAGGCCCATCTCAAACCTCCCCTTTATCAGTAAGATTATTGAAAAAAGCTGTGTTTCAACAATTAAACACCTTCTTAACAACGACCAGCCGCCTTGACGTTTTCCAGTCTGGCTTCCGTGCTCACCACAGTACAGAGACCGCCCTTATCAAGGTGTTTAATGACATCCATATAAATACAGACTGTGGAAAAACCACCGTGCTGGTACTATTGGACCTTACTGCAGCATTTGATACTGTCGATCACTCCATTCTGTTAGACCGTCTGGAAAACTGGGTCGGCCTCTCTGGTACAGCACTCCACTGGGTTAAATCCTACTTAAAGGACAGGGACTTTTTTGTATCAGTAGGTAATTTTACATCAGAGATGACAAAAATCACATGTGGGGTTCCCCAAGGGTCCATCCTGGGTCCCCTCCTATTTAATATCTATATGCTCCCTCTAGCTCAGATCATAAAAAACATCAGTTATCATAACTATGCAAACGACACACAGCTCTAAATCACAATGTCACCAGGTTTCTATGAACCCATTCAAGCGCTGAGTAAATGCTTAGAAGAAATCAATACATGGATGTGCCAACATTTTCTTCAATTGAATAAAAGCAAGTTTTGGACCGGTAGATGAGAAATCAAAAGTTAGTGCACAGCTTCAGCTACTTCAGGTAGTAACCACCGATCAGGCCTGAAGTCTGGGTGTAGTGATGGACTCAGACTTGAACCTCCAAAAGCATCTAAACACAATTACAAAGTCAGTCTTCGATCACCTGAAGAACTGTTCCAGGATTAAAGGACTAATGTCTCAGCAGGATCTGGAAAAATAATCTATGTGTTTATGTTTATTCAAATTGATTACTGCAACAGTGTTTTTACAGGTCTGCCAAAAAAGTCGATCAGACAGCTGCAGCTGATCCAGAATGCTGCTGCCCACGTCCTCACTAAGACTAAGAAAATAGAGAACATCACCCCAGTTCTAAAGTCCTTACACTAGCTCCCTATATCTCAGAGAATAGACTTTAAAATGCTCCTATAAGTCTATAAATCCCTGAATGACTTAGCACCTAAATACATCACAAACTTGTTATCAGTGTATCAACCCTGCAGACCACTAAGGTATTCTGGCTCAAGCCTACTCTGAATAACCAGAACCAGAACTAAACACGGAGAAACAGCATTCAGGTGCTATGCTCCACTTATCTGGAACAAACTTCCAGAAAACTGTAAAAGTGCTGATAGCTTGAGTTCTTTTAAATCAAGATTAATAACACATTTGTTTAGGATTGCCTTTGACTGTTCTAGTTAAACTGTTAACTGAAACATCATTAGTCTAAGTTTGCAGTCCAACTGTTTTTAAAATCATTAATATTTGCTTTTAGTTTCAATTGCCCCATGTTTTATTTTGTTTAAATCTTTCTATGTTTTATTCCAACTTGCTTTTATTGTGTTTTTATTTCCCTATGGTTTAAAGCACTTTGTACTGAAATGTGCTATACAAATAAATTTGCCTTGCCTGGCTTTGCCTAGAGTAACCTGTATTGAGAGAAGACAGAGAAAGAGAAAAGTGATCCAGAGCTTCTGTTAATAAAAATGATGGATCACTTTTATTCTTTCAATAGAGATCTGGTCTTTCCTCACATGCTTGTTTCCTTCGTGACTACTTTTGCATCCCATCTCGCTCACATGACTCCCAATTATCTCTCACCTGACTTCTTTGGCCAGCCGCAGTAGAAAAATGTGCTCAGCCCCATGACCCCAACAAAATAAAGGTACTCCAATGAGACTCACACCTCTCTTTACTATCAATTTTTGATTACGCCCGACTTGTTGGTCCTTACATGAGTTAATGTCATGATGCCAAAATGATGCCTTTTTGAAGAACTGTGAACCAAATTATGCTTCTTTTTTGACTAACTATGTGCACTGTGTTTTTGTAGGGCTATACCATTGATATTATTGGCAGGGATCTCCAAAGTCTTTGCCAGAGAGCCCAAAATTGTCGAGACGCGAGAACTCCCGGGCCACAAAATATAAAATTTCCTCTAAATTTTAAAATGCAAAAAATAAAGCTATAGAAAACTTCACATTTGCTCACATTTTGTTTTAAAAATGTTAATCTGCATAAATCGTTTGTGCTGGTTGGCAAAATTTCTATGCACTGCAGAGCAGTCCCCCTGACACCCATCCGGTCCCTCAGTCGGTCCAAAAGAACTGTGTGGTCAACTGTGTCAAAAGCAGCAGTAAGATCTAAAAGCACTAAAATGGCTGAACTGCCAGAATCAGTTGTTAAAAACAAGTCATTAAAAACCTTTAACAGTGCTGATTCAGTACTGTGAAAATCTTTGTACCCTGATTCAATGGACTCAAGGACCAAAAATAATTATTCTGTGGGCCATAAAAAATATTCATGCCACCCGTTTGGCATTCCTGCCTTTTGCAACTTAAGGTAACCCATATTTCCCCAGTAAGGTGAGAGCTTGATGACTGCTGTGTCTCTGTGAGCTCAGGCACAGGTCTGGAATTGCTATTACGCAAACACAGAAGCCAATATCCCCTTGCTATAAAGTAGTAAAAATCGAAGACTAGTGGTGATTCAGTACTGTGAAAATTTTTGTACCCTGACTGAAAAGGATCTAAAATGCCATGTTTGTCTAAAAAAAGGTTGCACTTGTGCCAAAACACATTTCTCCAAAATCTTTGAGACAAGCGGTAATTTGGAAATCGGTCGATAATTAGAAAGATTCATTGGATCCAAACTAGGTTTTTTGTTCAGTGGTTCAACAGCTGCTTTTTTACAGAAAGAAGGCACAGTTCCAGAAGACAGACTACTGTTAATTATCTCACCAACAACGGGGCTAATGGTATCCCAAACCTCCATAAAAAAGCGAGGAGGGACCGGGTCAGTGTAACAGGAGGAAGGTTCTAGCTTTAAAACAATTTCTGTTAAAACAACTGAAGAGACAGGCTGAAACTGCGTAAAAACAAATGAGCAGCAATTGACCACAGAGGGACTCATAGTAAAAGCTGATATATCCGCCCTGATAGTATCCACCTTTTTGATAAAAAATGTAAGGAATTTACTACAAGTTCCGCTTGTCATTTTAAGAAGCACATGGTGCTTCTGTTGTAAACAGATAAAGCACAACATCTTGTGATATTAAAAAAACACTATTTCTATTCAATTTTATTTTAGTCTCATGCTACACTACCCAGTAGTTTTAGTGAAAACTGTTGTAGAAGGACCCAGATATACAGGTACCATTAGAAGGGTTTTAAGATTATACCCTATATCTGCAGTTACATCTCCATAAATTTGAATATCATGAAAAAGTTTACGTATATGTTATCACTCATTTAAGAAAGTGACAAAAACAAATGAGCTGAGGGTAGGAGTGCATTGAAAAGGGAATGAAGGGAGACACATCAAAGTACAGGAATAATACAAACTATACACAGAATGAAATAAGAACATAATCCACAAAAGTAATAACTAAAATGGAAGCAACTAGCAAATGTAAACATACCAACAATGTAAGAAACTCAAAAACTCACTTACCTAAGAACAATAAGGATAAGGAAATAACTAAAAACGGCTGCACAGGGGTGTTTTTGGCAGCACTGTTGCCTTTCACCAAGAAAGTCTTGGGTTCGAATCTGGGGTCTTTTTCCTTGGGGTTTGCATGTTCTCCTTGTGCATGTGTGGGTTCCCTCGATCTACTCTTGGCTTCCTACCACAGTCCAAAAACATGGCTGTTACACTAATGGGTCTCTCCAAATTGCCCTTAGTTATGAGGGTATGTGTGCATGGTTGTTTGTCCTGTGTGTCTCCATATTGCTCTGTGATGGACTGGCAACCTGCACCCCACCTCTCACTCAATAACAACTGGAGGTAGGCACCAGTCCACCGCAACCCTGCACGGATAAGTGAGTTCAATAAATGGATGGATGTATGGAAATAACAAAAGAGAGCACAACCTATCAAACATAAAAGCAAAGAAATAGGCAAAAATAAAAACAATAAAGAAAATCACAACCTAAACACCTGGAGATTGTTACATATTTATATGTTATTGCTTTTGCAAATAAGAAGTAGGTTTTGATATTTTAAAATATAGATATTTAAAAATAAATTGAGCTGCCATTAATTTTTTTGGAGGGAAGCTTATCTGTTCTGATCTGTTCACTGTAGCAAAGGTCATTCACTTTCTTTCAACAGCCGGTCCTCACTGCAAAAATTTTAGTAGTTTTCTCCTCCATGCCTGTAAGCACAATGGTGTAAATGTGTCGGTGAGTTTATAGTACAAGGAGGGCCTATAAACCCAGTGATCCTGATGACCGAAAAGGTTGTCTACACCTAGGAACCCTTAAAACCAATCATCATCTGGTCTTCTCTCATATACCCAAGGTTTATTGCATATTTGGGGCTAGTCATTATTACTCACATTGTTAACTGGAAAGAATAGAAGCTATTTCATTAAAAAGTTAAGTTAAAAAATTCAAGGACGGAGCTTAAATATCAGAGTCCAGCATGTTAAACATTACATCCTCTATGAATAATAAAATAACTTTCTGACAATAAGTGCAAGATAAGCTCCTGATAATATTATTTAGCATCTGGTAAGAAACAAAAAAGCTACCTTTTTGGATATGTCAGCATATCCAAAAATCTTTGTAGTAGCACATGTTAAATGCCATCAGATTATGCAGAACATACATGCTATTGAGGCCAATTGGCTTCTTATTAGTAGCAGTAGTTTGAACTGTTAATGTTCTAAACAGAACAGAAATGGCTATTCTGTTTAGAAGACTTTGTAAAGTGCCTTGAGATGACGTGTTGTGAATTGCCGCAATATAAATACAATTTAATTGGAAAAAAAATTGTATTCTTGTTTTTTTAGTTTTTAGTAGTAGAACTTTAACTAAAATGAAACAGGAAAATGGGGAAAGCTTTACAGGGCTTAAATCCGCCTAGAATTCTGCCACTGTATGTGTAATTGTTCTCAAAGTAATAATTTGAGATTAAGATAAAACCAGGATCAAAGTGTATTGCCGTCAGTCCAAAGCTTTGCTGTGAGGGGTTGAGGTCATATCAAGACCAAATAATAGAATACACTCAATTGAAAATGCTTTGCTGTTAACAGTAACCTCTCAAAATTATGTACCAATGCTTTGACTTTTGTTGCTACATCACCAGCAGGAGTTCCCATATGACACTTAACTTGAAGCTAAAAGTTAAACACATCATTTGCATCATTTGGGTTTATTTTTACTTTGGAATAGTTTGCTGTTGGTTGAATTGAAGTATGTCAATTGCTGTTGTTTTCAGATAGGAGACTTTATCAGAGCCGGGCTAAGCTTTCAAAGAAGAACTTAGATACCTTCCAGACATTTTTCTACATTTAATGATAGGAAATCCAGGAGATAGAAGTCAGCCCACCACTGTAACACATCTGAGTCACCAAACAATGTATCCCATAATGGTCAACTTATGAATGGAAAACCTGGCTTTAAGGCACAAGGGTGTGATATGGTAATAACAAGATGTATCTGCATATATGAAAGCAAGCAGATAAGAGGTACACAGTCAGCTTGATCGGAGATGTATAAACGGTCAGAGGTGTCTTTGACAAAGGCTTGACTTTGCAGTAATATGATGGAATTGATTTGTGAAAGAGTCTTTTGTCTCACCAACTACTTTATTGTGAAAAAAGATGAACAATATTGAGCATACTGTATATTGCAACTCTTTTGATTTAAAGGGACAGTGTGTAACTAATTAGGCTTTTAATTAGCAAAAATCAAGTATTACTTTTATGAATACATATTATGGCAAAGTCTAATAAGCTCATATCAAAAACAAATGTGTTCTAATAACTTAGAATCAGTAGTTTATAAATACATAGGTGTCGGTGCACCTACATGGAGGTGGCTTCTTACATCGCTATTTTTGATTTTAGTTGCCGGAAAGGGATAAGTTTGTCAGCCATATGTGTTTTCCCTATCTGTCTTGTAAGTGAAGGGCATGTTATTGGTGGAGGAGGAGTATAAAACAAGCAAAGACGACTGTAGATCATTCTATTTGTCATTTTCTGTTGAAATTGAGGACTATCCATACTCTTTGCCCAGCGAGAGGGAAGCGAAAGTAAACAAGAAAATGACGTAATAACCAGGAGAAAACAAGTCTATATCAGCACAGCTATTATTACCAGCTGGAGATAATTCATGAGGGAACGAGTATTTAAAACAAATGTGGATGTTGCAGGCTTTCTGGTGAACAGGTAAGTTAATTCAATATAACAGTTAAGTTTATTTTAACTTTATGTTAGAAACTCACACTTCCGGCGGCGCCTTCCGGCAGCGGCTTGGGCATACAGCTCCGTCCGACTTGCGGACATTTTTCATAAAAAATGCCGCCAAACTCACTACAAACTACTCATCTACCCAGCCGATCAGTACATGACCGCCAGCGCCTGCTGGAGTTACAGTCATGTAGTGTTTTTGGACTTGTAACCACTACTATGCTCGATTGTTTACGCGGCTTCGGAGTACTCCAGGAGAAAGTCCCAAAGGCCTGTGACGCCGCGGACTTGCCGAGCAGCTCACGCCGGAGGAGGGCCAAGCGGAAGCGGTGCAGCCAGCCGAAGAAACGCGGCTGTCGCGGAGGTTTAGCAGCTAAGCTGAAGGCTAACCCCTTTAGATCGCCGCTTCCATCCATCCTGCTCTCCAACGTCCGCTCACTGGATAACAAAATAGACCATTTACAACTTGAACTCTCTGCAAAGAGGGAGTTTAGGGACTGCTGCGCTCTCATCCTGACGGAGACATGGCTTACATCATCAATCCCGGACAACGGCGTTAGCCTGGAGCTGCTTTCCGCGCCGACAGAAATAAACAACTCAACGGTAAGACCCAAGGAGGCGGACTCTGCGTTTACATCAATAACACCTGGTGTAAAAATGCTAAAACAGTCACAAGCTTTTGCTCTCCGGACATTGAGCTCCTGATTGTTAGCTGCAGACCGTTTTACCTGCCTAGAGAGTTTACTGTTGTTTACATCACAGCGGTTTACGTGCCTCCGAGTGCTAATACAAAAGAGGCTATGTGTGTTCTCTATCGGTCTATCTCTGAGCGGCAATCTGCACACACAGAGGGTGTTTTCATCATTGCTGGGGATTTTAACCAGGCAAATATGAAAACTGTTCTCCCTCATTTCTACCAACACGTGGATTTTGCAACTCGGGGAGAGAACACTCTAGACTTAGTTTACCCAAATATTAAAGGCTCATTCAAGGCAGCCCCCCGCCCCCACCTCGGCTTTTCAGACCACCTTTCTGTGATGCTAATTCCTGCATACAGGCCCCTGTTGATCAGAGCTAAACCTACAGTGAGGCAGGTGAGGGTGTGGTCTGAGGGAGCAATGGAGACGCTCCAGGACTGTTTTGAATGCTCTGATTGGGACATGTTCAAAGCAGCAGCAACTTATGACAACAATATCAACATTGATCAAGCGCTAAAAGCACGGAACTCAGCCTTCAAGTCTGGTGACAAGGAGGCACTGAGGACAGCGAGAGCCAACTTGAACCGTGCCATCAGGTTAGCAAAGCGGAACCACAGTCAGAAAATCCAGGAGCTTTTCCATGACACCAGCAACACCAGGAGCATGTGGAAAGGCATATGGGCAATCACTGAATAAAACATGCCCCCCCCCCCCCCGGTGGGTGAAGTTGATGCTGACTTCCTCAATGAACTAAATAACTTCTTTGGGAGGTTTGAGGCACTAAACAACACTCCAGCAGTGAAGGCTGTTCCCCATCAGGAAGAGGAGGTCCTCTGCCTTGACACCGCCGACGTGTGCAAGACTCTGAGGAGAGTCAACCCGCGGAAAGCCCCAGGTCCCGACAACATACCTGGGCAGGTGCTCAAGGAGTGTGCAGGTCAGCTGGCTGGTGTCCTCACAGACATTTCCAACACCTCGCTGGACCAAGCCACAGTGCCAGCATGCTTTAAGTTGGCCTCTATCATTCCGGTGCCAAAGAAACCTCAAGTCACATGCTTCAACGACTACTGGCCTGTTGCACTGACTCCCATCATGATGAAATGCTTTGAAAGGCTGGTGAAAGAACACATCGTCTCCAGTCTCCCCCCAACACTCGACCCGTTCCAGTTTGCCTACCGGCAGAACCACTCCACTGAGGACGCCATCTCCTCCGCTATTCACCTGAGCCTGACACACCTGGAGGAGAAGAACACGCACGTTCGGATGCTGTTCCTGGACCTCAGTTCAGCGTTTAACACCATCATCCCTCAACATCTGGTGGACAAACTGGAACATCTGGGCTTCAGCACACCTCTTCGCAACTGGCTGCTAGACTTTCTCACCAACAGACCTCAGTCAGTCCGAGTCGGACAGAACATCTCTGATGTCATCACCCTCAGCACGGGCTCCCCTCAGGGCTGCGTCCTGAGCCCCCTGCTGTTCACCCTGATGACACACGACTGCGTCCCCAGGTTCACCACCAATCACATCATTAAGTTTGCAGACGACACAACGGTGGTGGGCCTGATCAGAGATGACAACGACCAGGACTACAGAGAGGAGGTGGAGCAGCTGGTGGGCTGGTGCAGAGACAACAGCCTGATCCTGAACGTGGAGAAGACGAAGGAGATCATCGTTGACTTCAGGAAGAACCGGCCTCACCACGCTCCACTGCTCACTAACAGCTCAGCTGTGGAGGTGGTCAGCAGCACCAAGTTCCTGGGTGTGCACATCACAGACAATCTCACCTGGTCTGTGAACACTGCGTCACTGGTCAAGAGGGCACAGAAGCGACTGTACTTCCTACGGAGGATGAGGAGAGCCCACCTGCCACCGCCCATCCTCACGACCTTCTACAGAAGCACCATAGAGAGCATTCTGACCAGCTGTCTCTCTGTGTGGTGTGGAGGCTGCAGCGCCTCTGACTGGAAGAACGTGAGGAGAGTGGTGAGTACAGCAGAAGGGATCATCGGGGCTCTGCTTCCGTCCATTAAGGACATTTCATCCCAGCGCTGCATGTCCCGAGCCCGTAACATCATCAGTGACCCCCTCACACCCCACCATGGACTGTTCTCCCTGCTGCCCTCTGGGAAGAGGTTCCACAGCATCCGCTGCAGGTCCACCAGGTTCTGCAACAGCTTTTTCCCTGTTGCCATCAGACTGTTGAACTGTTGAACTATAAACTGGACTCTGCACCCCATCTGTACATCTGCGTCATCACATCTCTATCTGGCATTACCAATGCTGCCGAACTCTTAGTTTCCCTTTACACAACGGAAATGCATTTTGCACAAATGCCTTTTTGCACCATTATTTTGAACATTTTGTACATTAAAAATGGTTTGTAAATTCTCCTGCATAATGTGACGGCACACTGTCTTTGTCCTGCACTGTTATATGTTAACATTTTGATCACTGCTGCACTTTTTATATTGAAATGTTGCCTTATTCCACCTGGAATCTGACTATACTCCTATAAGCTGTATGCAACGAAATTTTGTTCTGTATGCACCCTGTACATAACCTGACTTCCGCCAGCTGTATGTCGCTCCGCCTAGCTTCACTCACATACATCTGGGACCTCTCCCATAGAGAGTGATTTCTCCAACCAATTTTATTGTCTGGCCAATCAGGACGCAGGGCTGGAGTTTCATAGATGTGACGTAGTGGAGACGCGATCATGACGTGAGACTGTTTTGATAGCAATGGCGGCTCGTCGAGGAAGCAAGTGTTAACATTGATGCTGCTATTTCTTCCGTGTTGTCCAATCTACCTAATATTGTTTCATTAAAAGAACATCAGAGAACGGCTCTGAAGGCTTTTGTTGGTGGAAACGATGTTTTCGCCCTTCTCCCGACCAGATTTGACAAGTTTTGCAGCGGACGCGCTCCGGAGCGGTTAGCGGTTAGCGCGAACCATATTAGGAGGCCTTTAGTCCTCAACGCGGTCGGCCCAGTTCGACTCCGACCCGCGGCGCTATGCCGCCTGTCTTCCCCCCTCTTCCTGTCAGCTCACTGTCAATAAAACGCCTGCCACTAGAGCCGCAAACACATAAAAAAAAAATGTTTTTTTTTTCCCCTGCGTCACACGTTGGCTTCGGTGTGAGTGGTTGAAATAGCACGTCGATAAAGATGACAGACAAGTGGCTTATCCAATCATATGCAAGGATTTTTGATAAGGCCCAGCCTTCAATAAAGGCAATTCCTATGGAGGTGTCCCAGATGTATGTGAGTGAAGCTAGGCGGAGCGACAAGTCAGGTTACCCTGTACATACAAAATGACAAATAAAGCTGTCTAAGTCTAAGTCTAAGTCTAAACAGGACAATGTAGAGCAGCAACTACTCTGTCCTACTGGCAGAGACGGCTCATTTGTTCGTCTATCTCCCTCTCTCAGGGAGTATGTTTGTACATATGTTTGAGTATGTTTGTACATACTCCCTGAGGGATATTTCAGCTGGTTCACGCTTTCTGTAGCGCAACACCAGAAGAGGGTCTTTTTACTCGTGTTAATAGATGCTTATATTAGACGCCAAATAAGCGACTGCACATTGAGAAATGAGCCCAAAACAACCGTGACTCTGGGAATTTACAAGTCACTTTGGGAAAAAAACAAGCGGACCTGACAACAGCGGCAAAAACCATTTCACACAATGACCATAGCTATTAGCTATCAGTAGTAGCTTGGTAGCATACCAAGTATGGAGGACATGTTTACAACTGCATAAACTGCTATATTGGTCAGATTGAATTCTATTTTGCATGCAAGTCATTTTAATTTCTGTCAAAATATGTTCCACAAAGCAAACCTAATATTGATAACTTATGGAAAAAACAGTTACAACCACATGCAACTTAAGTTCTTACTATGTGCACTGTACATCGTGTGAACTGAATCCATCCATCTTTCCATGTAGGGTCGCTGATGCCCATTTCAATCAGTCATTGGACAAGAGGTGGGGAACACCCTGGACAGGTCACCAGTCTGTTACAGGCCAACAGAGCCATATAGGACATATAATCGCACACACACAAACACACACACACAATTTAGAGAGACCTATTAACCTAACAGTTCTGTTCTTGGACTGTTGGAGGAACCCAGAGTTGCCGGACAGAACCTACATTTACACACACATGCAGAAAGACCCCAAGCCAGATTTTGAACCCAGGACACTGTGCAGCCCATGAGTCAAGTAATTATCCCAAAAATCTCTTGCTTTGCCAGGAACAGAAAAACAGTGCTTACATAGATTTTCCCTATTGCTTGATTCTCACAATGAATTGTTTGTCCCCCTGACTTGAAACAGAAATAAAAAGTGCCTTGTGTAGAACTCAAATATCCAAAAGTCACTTTTTTTGCTAGCTTTCTAGAATGGAATGCATAATTTTTCGCAGTACATCCTTTTGTAATTTTGCTTTGCCAAATCTGCATTCTTTGTTTTTTAGAAATGGTATGGGTCTAACTTTCTAATCCTGAAAGCATAAAACAGTAAATGTATTTTCCTTACATTGGCTTTTTGGGAATTTCAGAGTCTGTAGCAGTCATAGAAGTCCAAAAATCCCAGGTATCAGTTTCATTAAGTGTGATGAACAGGCTTTCCATTTTTCCCAAAGAAGAAAAATCTGAAACAATACCTATGATTTCAGTTTGCTATCACGCTCTTGATTTTTTTTTCTTCAGTGTATTTTGCTCTGTATCCTTTTTACACACTCGTGCAAGAGCTGGAGTCCATGGGGATACTTTTTTTCTTTTGGCTGAAGGATCTGAGAGATTCAGAGCTGTGAATCCTTCAGTCCTGCTGTCGTCTGGTGTTTGCTCTCACTCACACTGTGTTGGGAATTAATGGCATCCCTGTAGCGTATCAACAGCACAAAACATGTGGGGAGAAAACATGAAAGATAGTGTTGAGAAGAATGTAAGGAGGGTAATACTGGAGCTAAACGTCATACTTTATATTGAATTTTGGAAATGAAAATGTCTGCAACAGAAAAACACTGAATAATGATACTAAAAGATGAGTTACAGAAAAATGAAACAACAAGCAAGAAGAAGAGAGTCAGAATTGGGATATCGCTAGAAGTAATTGCTTTCTTGACTTGGGATAAAAAGTTAAGTTTTAACATGATGTGATGTTTCCTTTCACCTATACATCCATAGTAACACAGACTCAATAGCTAACCAAATAAATACAAATAGAATAGAATCGAACTGTCATACTTTTAGGTCTAGGTACAGGTCTGGTTTCTTCCCTCTCTCTCCTCAGCAGGGCGTGACGGGCAGGTGCACCACATCAATTCAATTCAATTCAATTTTCAATTCAATTCAATTTTATTTATATAGCGCCAATTCATGAAACATGTCATCTCAAGGCACTTTACAAAGTTAAATTCAATCAGATTATACAGATTTGTCAAAATATATAGGAAAGTCAAAAACAAAAACAGATTGGGTCAGATTATACAGATACAGATTGGTCAATACAGATTGGTCAAAAATTTTCCTATATAAGGAAACCAGTTGATTGCATCAAAGTCCCGACAAGCAGCATTCACTCCTGGAGAAGCGTAGAGCCACAGGGAGAGTCGTCTGCATTGTACATGGCTTTGCTGCAATCCCTCATACTGAGCAAGCATGAAGCGACAGTGGAAAGAAAAAACAACCGTTAGCGGGAAGGAAAAACCTCTAGCAGAACCGGGCTCAGTATGAACGGTCATCTGCCTCGACCGACTGGGGGTTACAGAAGACAGAGCAGAGACACAACAAGACAAACAAAAAGCACAGAAGCACACATTGATCTAGTAATCTGTTCTACATTAGACGGTAATAGTCGGTGGTCTGTCCTCCCTGGATGATTTCACAGTCAACAGAACGTCAGACCAGGTGTACCTACTATGAAGAAAAAAGAGAGAGAACAAAAAGTTAAAAGCTGAAATGACAACAGTCATTTCAATGTAATGCAATGCAAATCTGGAGAACAGTAGACTGAAGAACAGTAGAAATCAGTAGAGTGAGAAAAATAGGCCCTGATGTCCTCCAGTAGCCTAAGCCTATAGCAGCATAACTATAGAGGTAGCTCAGGGTAACATGAGCCACTCTAACTATAAGCTTTGTCAAAAAGGAAAGTTTTAAGATTAGTCTTAAAAGTAGACAGGGTGTCTGCCTCACGGACCAAAACTGGGAGTTGGTTCCACAGGAGAGGGGCCTGATAGCTAAAGGATCTGCCTCCCATTCTACTTTTAGAGACTCTAGGAACCACCAGCAGACCTGCAGTCTAAGAGCGAAGTGCTCTGTTAGCAACATACTGGGTAATCAGACCTCTGATATATGATGGAGCTTGATTATTAAGGGTCTTATACGTTAGAAGAAGAATTTTAAATTCTATTCTTGATTTAACAGGAAGCCAGTGAAGGGAAGCTAAAATTGGAGAAATATGATCCCTCTTGTTGATTTTCATCAGAACTCTCGCTGCAGCATTTTGGATCAGCTGAAGACTTTGAACTGCATTTTGTGGACTTCCTGATAGTAAAGAATTACAATAGTCCAGCCTTGAAGTAACAAATGCATGGACTAGTTTTTCAGCATCACCCCTGGACAGAATGTTTCTAATTTTAGCGATATTCCTGAGGTGAAAAAAGGAAACTCTGGAAACCTGTTTAATATGGGATTTAAATGACATGTCTTGGTCTAAAATAACACCAAGATTTTTTACTTTACTACCAGAGGCCAAGTTAATGCCATCCAGATTCAGTGATTGATTAAGAAGTTTATTTTTTGAGGTCTCTGGTCCAAATATTACAACTTCTGTCTTGTCAGAATTTAAGTGCAGGAAATTTAAAGTCATCCAGCTTTTTTATGTCATCAAGACATGACTGCAGTTGAAGTAATTGATTGGATTCATCAGGATTTATGGATAAATATAGCTTGAGTGTCATCAGCATAACAGTGGAAATTAATCCCATGCTGTCTGATAATTTTGCCAATCGGAAGCATATATATAGTAAAGAGAATTGGTCCAAGGACTGAACCCTGTGGTACTCCACAAGTGACCCTAGAGCTTGAAGATTTATTATTAACATGAACAAACTGGAATCTGTCCGACAGATAAGATTTAAACCAGCCTAATGCTTTCCCCTTAATCCCTACAGTATGCTCAAGTCTTTGTAGGAGAATATTGTGATCAACTGTGTCAAATGCAGCACTGAGATCTAGCAGGACAAGTATAGACACAAGTCCATTATCTGAGGCCATGAGAATATCATTAGTGACCTTCACCAGAGCCGTTTCAGTGCTATGATGAGCTCTGAAGCCTGACTGAAACTCTTCAAGTAGGTCATTACTTTGTAAATGTTCACAAAGTTGATTAGCAACTACTTTCTCGAGAATTTTAGATAAGAAAAGAAGATTAGATATGGGTCTGTAATTTACTAACTCATCTTGATCAAGAGATGGTTTCTTAAGTAAAGGTTTAATAACAGCTACTTTAAAAGCCTGTGGTACATATCCATTTACTAAGGATAGATTAATCATGTCTAAAATAGGACCACTGATCAAAGGGAATACCTCCTTAAACAATTTGGTTGGGATTGGGTCTAACATACAGGTAGAAGGTTTAGATGAAGTTAATATTTTAGATAGCTCAGAAAGCTCTACTGCTTCTAGACAGTTCAGACACAGCGCAGTTTCTAAAGATTCCTCCAACGCTGCCTCACTTACTGAGGACGAGGTAATCATGTTTGGGAGGATGCCAATTATTTTATTTTTAATGGAATCAATTTTATTTATGTAGAATCCCATAAAATCATTACTGCTAAGAGCTACGGGAATGGATGGATCAACGGAGCTATGTGTAAGTTTGGCAACTGTACTGAAGAGAAATCTAGGATTATTTTTGTTCTCCCCAATTAATGATGAAAATATGCTGCTCTATCTCTGCGAAGGGTCTTGTCATACAACAATAGACTGTCCCTCCAGATTAGGTAGGATTCCTCTTGGTGTGTAGAGCGCCATTTTCTCTCCAATTTCCTAATGTTGTGCTTCAAGGAACGCAGCTCTGAATTAAACCAGGGACCCAGCTTCCTGTGAATAATCACCTTCTTTTTCAAGGGAGCTACATTGTCCAATGCAGAACGCAATGACGAAGTCATACCGTTAACAAAGACATCTATTTGTGAATGGGAAGAAACAACATTGCTGCTATCTGCAGGGTATTTCTGCAATACTGACGATATTAAAAGGGGGACAGACTCTTTAAAGTTTGATGCAGCATTGTCCGATAGAGATCTACTATAATGGAACCCTCTTTTGGGGGTGGAGAACTCAGTTAGATTAAACTCAAATGTTATTAAAAAATGATCAGATAGGACAGGATGTGAGGAAATACTGTTAATTCCTCACAATCAATGCCATATGTCAGAACAAGGTCTAAAGTATGGAGCCAAGATTGTGTCAGTTTATGCACATTTTGAGCAAAGCCAATTGAATCTAGGATAGTTTTAAAGGCTACACTAAGATTATCACATTCAGTGTCAACATGAATGTTAAAATCCCCCACTATAATAACCTTGTCAGTGATTATCACCAAATCAGATAAGAAGTCTGACAGCTGATCCAAAAACTGAGTGTAAGGGCCTGGTGGACGATACAAAACAACAAACAGAAGAGGTTTTATTGCTTTGCAGTTTGGATGAGGGAAACTGAGGGTTAAATGCTCAAAAGAACTGTAGTTATTAATTGGCCTGGGACTAATTAATAAATCAGACTGAAAGATGGTTGCCACTCCTCCTCCTCTTCCCACAGATCTAGGAATGTGGAAATTTAAATAATTGGAGGGAGTTGACTCATTTATACTAACGTAGTCCTCTTGTAGCCAGGTTTCTGTGAGACAAAATAAATCAATCTGTTTATCAGAAATCAATTCATTAACTAACAAAGTCTTTGGAGGTAGAGACCTTATATTTAATAGACCACATTTAATTGTTTTATTTTTTGGTGCAAGGTGAGCCGTATTGATTTTTATTAGATTTTTATGGTTTGTTCCTTTTAGATCAGTTTTTGATCTGTTAAGTTTTGGCCGTGAGAAAGACACCGTCTCAATAGGATAATGGGTGGGTAACAGTACAGAAGCTGCAGAGAGGTGTGTTAAACTACGGCTCTGCTTCCTGGTCTGGACCCTGGGTTGTCAGCATTTAGGAGAACTAATAAATCCGGCCAGATTCCTAGAAAGAAGAGCTGCACCATCCAAAGTGGGATGGATGCCGTCTCTCCGGATCAGACCAGGTTTTCCCCAGAAAGTTCGCCAGTTATCAATGTAGCCCACATCGTTTTCCCATCTGAGCTGATTACAGCCTTTCTTAAGGAGCTCAAACCAGGAGGAGGGCGTCAGTTCGTTAGCGCTTCTGCGTGGTACAGACCAACTCCTTGCCTTGCCCCTTTCTCTCCTTGTGGACCTAACCTAACACTGAGTCTTGTTTCTTCTTCCTAGTACCCTGGATCCAAGCCTGAGACACACCTCAGCAGACCAACAGAACACTGGACCTTTCTCTAAGATGCTCCAAGCCTCTCCAGGCCTCTGGACACCACCCTCCCAAGACCAAACCCAAGCCTCCTCCTCAGTGAGTTCATACGCTCTTCACTATTCCCACTAGTGCCTTCCTATTATTGTGGGAGATTATTTAACTTATTTAACCTTAAAAAGCAAGAAGACTCGGGGGACAAAATTCCAGTTCCTCTGCTCACCAACAGGAGGACTTTATTTCAACGGTGTATCAGCAAAGTCCTAACTATATGCATCTGGACACTTCTTTTTATAAGCCGAGTATGTGTGTGCGCTTCGATAGACATTTGTGTGTAAACCATTAATGTGTATGTGGAGAACATTCTTGGAAAAATGGTGTGTGCGCGTTAGATTTGGGCAGATGTGCTCTTTATTTCTGGGAACTCTTGCCTAAACACTCAATGACAGACCGATTTAAACTTACTGTTTGACAGATGTTTGGAAAAACAGAAAAGGAGTGTTTGGGGGTCACAGTCCAGATCTTTCCTCATGTTCCTCTTGCTAAGGAAAACACAAAACAGTCTAAAAACAATTCTTCAGGCCCTAGATATTGTCCAAATCCTACATATTCCCCTTGTTACGCTATAAGCGTAACACTCCTAAAGAAACCTCTATATACTGAAGTATGTAGACTAAACATGGTATAAAGAGAAAACATAGCAGCATAATATTGAATTAGCAGTAGCAATGAATTCACAGTAATCAAGCTTAACTGTAATAAAAACCAATTGGATAATAGAATAGAGTAATTAAGGTTCAACATTCATGCTGATCAACAATGACATGTATAACATACTCTTAAAGGTATACTATGCAACCGGGGTTGATTTTCCAGCGAGGCTCCCCCCAGAGGGTGAAAGTAAAAGTGCACTGTCGTAAAGATGCTCAGCTGTTCTCCTGGTTTCTCCGACAAGCCAGGCGCGGTTGTTTTGATCTTAGCAGACAGGCGAACGCAACAAATCACCATCCTGCTGTTCAAGCAGAGCTACGAGGGAGCGCCCTCCCCTCCTCTCCGTCCCCGCCAGTGGAGTGAGGGGAGCGGGCGTCCCCGAAGCGGACCCGCTGGGCCCGGACGTCGGCTCGTGGGGGGGTTGGGGAGGTCGAGGGGTCCCGGTCCGCGCGATGCGCTGGCCGTCTGTTTCCGTATGCCGCGCGGCCGCCGGGGTGTCTCGTCTTTCCTCTCTCCCCTCCGTTCCCCCCGACGCCCGGTGCCTCCCGAGCCGCGTCCGAGCGTCGCGCGGTACAGTTTGAGAACACAGATCAGCACACAGATGAGCGGTGAACTTTTAAACCCCGCGGTTCCGTCGCACAGTTTGAAAACACAGATCAGCACACAGATGAGCGGTGAACTTTTAAACCCCGCGGTTCCGTCGCACAGTTTGAAAACACAGATCAGCACACAGATGAGCGGTGAACTTTTATACCCCGCGGTTCCGTCGCACAGTTTGAGATGTATATAAGTACCACGACTGAAAAACTCGTACAGTGTATGCCCAGCTTAACACAGTGAAAGTATGAACATGCACACAGAGAGAGAGAAACCATTCCAATGTTACTTACAATCGCATCAGCAGAAACGAGAGGTCCGCGTCAGCCTTGCAGCCTTCTTTCTCTTTTAGCTCTCGCCATTCGGAAAAAGCTTTCCCGATGTTCCCCCGTGTACGACTCTTCTCTCTTTCCAGAGACCTTTTCCTCTTTCTTGTCTGCTCCGACATGGGCTTTCGCTGTTTTATCGTTGGTTCCGCCATAATAACTGCACAGATATCGCCACTGCGCTAGCACCGAGCATGCGTTTCACTGGGGGCGTGTAGCAGTTCTCGCCGTAAAGCAAGACCGACTCTCGCGATCTTGCACGAGATTCTGAGCCTGTGGGCGCGGGCCGAGGGCTCCTACAATTGCAAGTGCGGTATTTCCCCCACAGACCACCAGGGCGGCCAAGAAAACCTTTGTTCGACCTGAAATGACTCATTTAATCATCCAAAACGGTATGGAACACATTAATTAACTGAAAAATGTTGCATAGTGTGCCTTTAATAAGTGCAGATTACAGTCAATAACATACTTCCAATAATGGAGAGAGAAAGAGTACGCAAAACATTCATTGTTTTCACATGGCATGTTTTCACATGGCATCATCAATTCCCCCATCTTCTCCAGCAGGCCCAGAAAAACCCCAACCAGCCGACACGGTTTCCAAACCACAGATTGTCAATAAACGCTTTAACTAAACTGTTTGCCTCCGTATTTGCTCTCATTCAGAGTCTCTCTTCTTTAAACATGACATGAACTGATTAAAAATAACCTTTATTGTCCCACAATGGGTAAATTCAGCAAATACTGAGGCAAATGGAAAATGTAGATATACACCAAGTATCAGATCTTGTTTTTCCATTTTGACAAACACAGAGGCAGTGTTTTATTGAGAGGAGATGGTGTGGTGGCAATGGGAAGGGAACCAGGAATGGATGGCAGTGTGACTGGAAGAGGCTCTGGTCACTGACTGTGGAAAGAAGGTAAACTGTGGTGAGCAACGACAAAAAACAGGGAGGCGTAATAGTGGAGATAAGGCTGACTTACAGAGAGGGTGAGTACTGGAATCCAAGGGAGGTGGGTCGACAAGCAATGACTGACAGGCTGCTGGTTGTGTGTGATACTTATCCGAGATAGTCGTTGAAGGCTGGACAAGTAGACAGTGGTCTGGTGGAGAATGAGGAGCATACCGATGGTGGACAAGGGATCCAGGAATGGTCTTGGGATTCAGAACTCGAACTGACTCGATGGATCTTTTGTGGGAAATGATGTGAACGGTCCAGGCCAACTTCCAGACAGGAGGGACAACCTAGGGAAGGACAACGTGGGCTACATTGATAACTGGTGAACTTTCTGGGGAAAACCTGGTGTGATCTGGAGAGACAGCATCCATGGATCGGTCCAGTTATATATTATATTTATTTCACACTTTGTAATCCAGATGGTATCACCGGCAGCTTTGCGCATCATGATTCATTTGTAATGTGAACACAAAGCATGGTTGATCTTCTCTTTGCTCTGACTGCAGCAGGCAGGTTTCAGTACAAAGCAAGACAAAGAGTGAAGATCACAGCAACCACGGTGAAGTTATTTCTAGGTTGGACAGTGAACATTCGCGCTCCGCGGCTTCAGCCACTTCAGCGGTGTCTGCCTCCTGTTCAAGCCGATACAGGGAGGCTGATCTGGGGCTGCCACTAACTGTATGCAGGCTGGCTGTTGAAGCCGCGGAGTGCGAATATCCAATATTCAAACTAATACCAACTTTACCGCTGTCTCACACCAGCCCCTTCCCGGCTCAAGACGCTAATGGCAGAATAATTAGTTGCATAAATTCGCCAGTGTTTCTAGTCGCTTTTCAGAATAAAAAAATGTCACTAGAGGGTTTGAAAAGTGCAACAATGGTCGCTATGGAGGCAATAGATGGAGGGAGTTATGTTTTGTTTGTTGTTTAAGACAGACCTGCTTTTATACCCCACAGCAGCAGACCTACCGACGTCACAGTTTCAGAATTACAGCCACCGAAGGCAATGTTAATTCGAAATTCAATGCAAGACCACCGTGTAACCCTACAAAATATGCACCATAAATATTCACAAATTATTCAAAATAATGACCAGGATATGTACACAGTATTATAAGACAACCATGTTAACAGTTTATTGGCAGAAAAAGGTGATTTTGGGGAAGAGTTACCTTGAATTGATTTCTGATAATCAGATGAATTTATTTTGTCTCACAGAAACCTGGCTGCAAGAGTATACTTTAGTATAGAGTCAACTCCTTCTAATTATTTCAATTTCCACATTCCTAGAACTACAGGACGAGGAGGAGGAAAAGCAACCATCTGACTTATTAATTTGTCCCAGGTCAATTAATAACCATTATTCTTTTGAACTTTTAACCCTTAGTTTCCCTTATCCAAACTGCAAAGCAATAAAACCTCTTCTGTTTGTTGTTTTGTATCGTCCACCAGGCCCTTACTCTTACTCACTTTTAGATCAGTTCTCAGACTTCTTATCTGATTTAGTGTTAAACACTGAGAAGGTTATTATAGTGGGGGATTTTAATATTCATGTGGAGACTGAATGTGATAACCTTAATGTAGCCTTTAATACTATCCTAGATTCAATTGGTTTTGCTCAAAATGTGCATAAACTAATGCACTCTTGCCTTCATAGTTTGGACCTTGTGCTGACATATGGCATTGATTGCAAATAATTAACAGTATTTCCTTCCAATCCTGTCCTATCTGACCATTTTTATAACCTTTGACTTCAATTTAACTGAGTTCTCCACCCCCAAAAGAAGGTTTCATTATAGTAGATCTTTATCAGACAAAGCTGTATCAAACTTTAAAGAGTCTGTCCCCATTCTAATTTCCTCAGTATCACAGAAATGCCCAGCAGATGGCAACAATGTTATTTCTTCCCATTCACAAATTGATGCTTTCGTTGATGGTGTCACTTCCTCGTTGTGTTTTGCATTAGACAACATATCCCCCTTGAAAAAGAAGCTAATTGTTCACAGAAATCTGGCTCCCTGGTTTAATTTAGAGCTGTGTTCTTTCAAGCACAACGTTAGGAAATTGGAGAGAACATGGCACTCTACACATCTAAAGGAATCCTACCTAATCTTGAAAAACAGTCTACTGTTGTATAAAAGACCTTTCACAGAGTTACAGCTGCACATTTTTCATCATTAACAGAGGACAATAAAAATAATTACAGGTTTCTCTTTAGTACAGTTGCCAAACTTACAGAGTCAGAGCTCTGCTGATCCATCCATTCCCTCAGCTCTCAGCAGTAATGACTTTATGGAATTCTTCATATATAAAATGGATTATATTAAAAATAAAATGATTGGCATCCTCCCAAATATGATTACCTCATCCATCCATCCATCCATTTTACAAACCGCTTAATCCCTCATGGGGTCGCTGGTGTCTATCTCCAGTGTTCACTGGGCGAGAGGCGGGGTACACCCTGGACAGGTCGCCAGTCTGTCGCAGGGCAACACAGAGAGACAAACAGGACAAACAACCATTCACACCTAAGGACAATTTGAAGAAGCCAATTAACCTAACAGTCATGTTTTTGGACTGTGGGAGGAAGCCAGAGTACCCGGAGAGAACCCACGCATGCACAGGGAGAACATGCAAACTCGATGCAGAAAGACCCAGGGGTGTACTCGAACCAAGGACCTTCTTGCTGCAAGGCAACAGTGCTACCCACTGCGCCGCTGTGCAGCCCATCATCAGTAAATGAGGCAGTGTTGGAGGCATCTTTAGAACCTGATCAGTGTCTAGACTATTTAGATACAGTACAGTTTTCTGTTATCTAAAACGTAAACCTTCAACTTAACTTGAGTTAGACTCAATCCCAACTAAGTTATTTAAGTAAGCATTCCCATTGATTAATGCCCCCATTTTAGACATGATTAATCTATCCTCAGTAAATTGATATGTACCGACGGCTTTTAAAGTAGCTGTTATTAAACCTTTGCTTAAAAAACCCTCTCTTGATCAAGATGACTTAATAAATTATGGACCTACATCTAATCTGCTTTTCTTATCTAAAATTCTTGGAAAGTAGTGGCTAATCAAGTAAGTGAACATTTACAAATAAATTACCCATTTGAAGAGATTCAGTCAGGCTTCAGAGCCCACCGAACCAGTAGTAAAGTTTAGCAAACCCCATGTCTTTGAATGTGCGGTGGAACAGAAAGGGCATTTTTCTGCCATTATTCCCAAACATCTGATTGTCATGTAAACAGCTTTTTCTTTGCTTGGTATGGAGACTTAGTGACCCTGAGATATCACTCGTTGCTCCATTTATTAAGTCAGTCAATTTTGATGACTTTTTTTAATTAAACTATCCAGTAGCTGAAGCTCCTAACTGATGACGTAAAACATGTCCCCTTCCATCGTGTTCACTGGCTCAAAGGTAAGAAGCCCAAAAAAAACAGGCTTGGCCAATTCGAGCATTACAAGAAAAAAGAGCAAGTCAGAAGCTGGGGCAGAGAGCTGCGAGGAACGAATTTTAGCATCAATGACCAGTTTCCAAAGGAAATCCTGTGAAGGTGAGTATTATTCCCAATCAGGAAGAAATACGTAACTGAGGGAGTCAGGGCTACAGTTGCTGTAGACATGCTTCATGTTAATGGTCAGCTGTTCAGGGATCGGGTGCTGCTAATAAAGCTCTGTGGCTTTATTAGCAGCACAACACATTAGGTGCTGACTCATTCCTGGTGGCTGTTTCGCATGGCCTGGGCCCCATGGCTCCTTCGGGTCACTGCTGGGGGGCGGGTGCCCCTGAGCCTTGGGTCTCTGGGCCCATTGTTGGATCCAGCGTAACTGGCCCACTGGCTTGTCAATGCAGCTCCCAGGGGCTTTGACATTGTGGCTGTTTGGAGGGGGAGGGCTTCCTGGGGCTCTTCCCAGCTGGGTGAGGGAACCCGTAATGGTAATTATTTTTATCTGAAGCTGTTGCACTTATATAGATCCCTCCCTGTAAAGCCAGGCATATACTGTACGGCCCTTTTTGGGACGATTCTTCAGTCGTGCGAGAATTTTTTGGATCGGGCCGAGTTTCAGCTGTACTGTGCGTCCTGCGTTGTGTAGTATACAGGGGGCAATGAGGGGCGATTAGCCTCTCATGACCATCTCCCGATCAGGAATCGTACGGTCGGATAAAAATCAAATATGCTTTAAATTCAGTCAGCCCTCGTGAGTTGATCCTGAGCGCATCCTGCTGTTGAAGCAGAGCTACAGGCGTCTATGAGCCGATTTCCCCCAACCTCGCTCACTGCGCATGTGCAGACAAGGGAATTCTTCTTCTTCTTCTCACATGAAAACATAGGACTGGAGAGAGAAGCATGTTGGTGGTACGTGGGACATGGAGTCAAACTATGGAGGAGCAACTCATAGAACTGCCAAGACAGCGTGTTTCACTCTAATGAACCTCATATTTAACAGTGAGCATTGACACTTTCGTCTTTTTCTTCTTCTACTGTCTAAATTTGGCTTCCGCGTAGACGAGTCCGACAAGCGCCATCTCATACAGGGCAGAGTCCAACGTGTGGTTTTTGGACGTACAGTGTGAGCAGTCCAATCGCATTAGAGCATCGGACTGCACAGTGTGAACAGATATCGTGAACTTTTAAACCCTGCAGTTTCGTCATACAGTTTGAGCTGTATCTAAGTACAATGATTGAAAATATCGTATAGTGTATGCCCGGCTTAACTGATACACACGCATCCTCTGTCATTTATTCATCTCATCCACTGTGGGTGCCTCTGCTATCTTGTGGTTAAAACTGATAAAAGAAAAACATGTATAAACGCAGTTTTAGATTCAGGTAAAATATTATTTAATACTTGGAATTATTACTTGGATTTCTTTTTTTAGCATATTTAGAGTTTTTTTTTATAATTTTCTCATGTCATTCCTCTCTTCTACGACATATTTTTTATTCAAGATATGGTGTTTTAGCCCTTTGTTTATACATAAAGTTATTTATAATGTTTTTATTGCTCTATTTCTATAAAAAATATTTATTTTGTACTTTTATTTTGTTTGCTTTTATTCCAAACGTTTAAAAATAAACCAGTCAGTGATCATTATTTTTTTACCCTTTTGTTTGACTAAAATATAAGTATTGATAATGGTAGCCTTTCTATTAATAATAAGAAATAAGCTACATATATATAAAAGACCGTATCGATAAGGAGTATCATTAAGAGTAGTAGTATTGATAAATCAAAGGAGGGTGCGATGACTGTTTGGCTGTGGGTAGGAGAGAGAGATGCTGAGTTTGTTCCTGAACTGAACCTGTTGAAGAATGTGTTCAGCTCATTGGTTCTGTCAATACTTCCATCTATCTGATCCTCCTCTCGCTTGAAGCCTGTGATCTATTTCATCCCTGACCACACATATCCTATATTGTTCTGCTGGAGATTGATCTCCAGCTTCTTCCTGTACAACTCCTTGCTTTCTGTTATCTTGACTTTAAGTTTCTTCTTTATACTCCTCAGTACTACCTTGTCTCTTGCCTGTGCAGATTCTCAGTTATCCGGGTCATTGCAACAGCAAACGCTTAAATCAGAAGCAACCAGATTTTTACTCAGTTCTTTCTGAAAACATTTCGACTGCGATCCAGGAGTGTTTGCCAGATGCCAGCGCGGGCTGGTGAGATAAATCCAACTTTCTGAGTTTGAGAGCCGAGAGTCACTTCTAGCTGCATCCAGGTGTCGTGCCAAAGTTATCCCTGACAGCATTTGTATCCCATGCGTCGGAAGAGCATCAAGAGAGGATTCAGTTCACTGAGCTGCAGTCAATGCAAGCTGCAATGTAAATTAGTCTAACTAACCGAGCATTAATCATTGGTTTTGCGGGTGATGTTGATTCTCGCCTTATGCAAAGTGTGGGGGACGGATCGGGTCGCTATTAATCTGGGAGGATGCCTTCATTCAGTTTGCTTGTTTTTTTTCTTGTAATGGGCATTTGCGGCGAAGATCAAAGGGAGTTAGTGTTTGAAAAATAAAATGTACAGGGTCTCGAACCAGCCTCAACAAAATTTTTCAAGGTCCAACAATACAAGGCTGAGACCAAGACCGAGGCATCACATTCCGAGGCTGAGACCAGGTCCGTGAAAAAACTAGAGACCGGTCTCGAGCCCTCCATCCCTGGGACATACAGTATATCCATGATGCGTGTGTTTAAACAATTACATTGGTTGAAACATTTATATTTTTCAGGTTTTGACAAAGGTTGACACATTTGACTTCCTTTTAATTTGTTCCAACTGCATTCAAATGCAGTTATTGTTTGATAGGTAATTTTAAATAACTGAGCTATGCTTCAATCTTTTATTCAATATTTTAGATGCCACAATTTGCATTCTTCCTCATCTACATGACATTCTTTGTCACGATTGGAGCTTTTCATTTGTATTTTGGGGCTGCTTTACTTATCCTTCCCATTCCATGCTCCACACTTCTCAGCCACTACTCAGCCTAATCAACTTCACCTGCCATTGCCTAATTATCACTAAGCCATTGCAACTGGGATTCTGCCTACATATACCTGCCTCACTCAACCACTCCCTGCCAGAACGTCTCAACTCACTGCCAGCATTTTTGCTCCTCTTTGGCTGTGTGCTCAGCCTGTTTTTCCTGTTGTTTCTGCGCTCACCCTGCCCTCACTAGTTCCTCATTCTAGTGCTTGTGTGCACCGCCAGCTTCTGTGCTCCTGTGTGGATAAGTGCTCAGTCTGCTCTCTCTGGGTACTCATCGGCTGCGTAGTCTGGTCATCTGCTTGTTTCTGCCATCACCAGGTCAATCTGTCTCAAGTATATCTTGCCATCACTAGCCAGTCCTGCCTGCCTGTAATCTACATGCTCACCAATAAACCTTTTAAAAGCACAACTCCGTGTCTGGCTAGAATATTGGGTTCCCAGAGTACAAGCATTACATTCTTATGACAAAACTGAAATTAAATGTGTCTGAAATAATGTATCTTCTTGTAAAAATAGGTGTTTTTATTACTGAACAAATTACATTGTACTTGATAAAACAAATTTAAAGAATGTAAAAAAAAAAAAAATATATTAAAAATTAAAGAGTGTCAACATTTGATGAATAGATTTGGCATTTTTCCATCGCATGTGAAAAGCCCAGCGTGTGTTTGGATACAAATTTACACTGGTATTTTCAGATTCCCAGGGCTTTAGTTTCACAGCTAAAAGGTCCTGGTCTGAGGTAGGACTTTTCACCTTTCCCTAGGATTGTTGAAGGGGCAGGGCTGTGTGCAGCTAAACAAGACACTCCGCCACCAGGAGGAATGAAGAGAAGTAAGGAGATAAGTGTACAAATTTATAGATTTTACACCTTTAATTTGTCACAAGTAGTTTCAAGAGGTTTTAAGTAAGAAAGTACACCTCAAAACTTAATCTGTGCAGTCAGTTCATCACGATTATGAACTATTTTAAATCTGCTTTTGGAGTTTTCGGAGCAGCAGAGCTCCGTTTACAGGCCGGTCTTACCTCCTGTTACCGTAGCCTTTAGTCAGGCACACTGGGATTTTCCCCTAGCTGCTAGCCGTTCGTCATGACTGAAGGAAGATATAAAGTGTTTAGTCAGTTTGTGGGTAATAACTGCAATTAACAGAATATAAGATATGATATTTTTTGCTTGAGTTTTTTGCCATTTTAAATTAATGTGGGCATTAATTATAAACAGTTTTGTCATAGTTCTGTAGAAAACACAACTGTGGCCTACTAATGGAGCACTTTCACTTTCCTGGTAAAGCAAAAAAAAATTTCTAAGACTGGCTTTTCATGTAAACCTAATGTTGTGGAGTGTGAACTCTTAATTAGTTTCCATTTCTCATGGTTTTATGCTGACAGCTCTGCAGGAGAGGAGATGTTTGGATGCAGGTTGCCAAAAGCTCCCAGGGACACTCTCTCTGTCCTGCCTACATAATCCACTGTCTCCATTGCCTGTCTATTTCACTGTGCATCTTCTTCTTTATATTTCCTTGTACTTAGACAGTCAAGGTATTCATTCATTGTACCTGCAGATTATCTATTTTTTGTTATTCTAAGAAATACAATTTTTACTAAAAACAATTCATGTACTGAAGATATCAGAGTTTTCCTGGTTGTTACATTAAAAAAGTAAAATAATTGTTTTTTAGTGTTTAGTAATTATTGAAAGTGAATCATGGAGTTTTAAACCAACAACCCGGGGCAGATGCAGGTTGGTAAAGAAGTTAAATATAAAATAATTATTTTAACTTTTCATGCTTATGGATCCTGTGCTACTTAAGAAATAGTGGAAGGAATTGAGCAGCCGTATAACTTTGAAGCTGCTCACCATCTACTGTTACAGTTGAAACAAACATTTAGTCAACTCATACTCCTTTAGAAACCTAAAACAGTTACAAGAAAGGCTGGATAGAATATACAGGAGGACAGAAGGGACATTTGTGAGGTCTAGAAAACGGTGGTGAGATAAACTGAATCACTTTTCTAAGTTACAAAAGTATCATGCAAAATTAAGTACAATTACTAAATTAGGAACCAGGGAAGTGGGAACTCGTGACCTGATAATACCTCATAGTACCTATCCAATGAACCACGACCTACAGAGATTTTATAAATGTTTCAAAAAACAAAAAAAAGAAAAGAAATGGCTCATTGTGTTGGCCTTCTTATTGCCGCTACCCGCTGGACTGAAGGTGAAGTGCAGTTTTCGGCATAACTTCCCCATTCTTCACTAGGCTGATATAAATAAATGACCCGCTGCAATGGAAACGGGCCTACTTAAAAGCGCCACAATTTAATTTAGCCCCGGAAACTAAATCTTGGGGCTTTCAATGGAAAAGGGGCTTTGGTATTGATGATATTAATATTTTATTATTTTCCTGAAAAAAAAACAGATTTTATTATTCCTGTGTCTCAAATGCCATTCGTTTTAGGAATAATTACTTCAGTATTGAAGTATAGTGTGTATTGGGTTTTCACACCCACTTATCCAAAACTACTTATTTTCTATCTTTAACGGACACTGTGAATACATCAAATATGGAAGTTTAATTCTTATTCTGGATATCTGTCTTCATGAAAGATAACTATGTTGCCAAACAAGCTTTTGATGTTACAGTCAGCTGCTCTCACATATAAACAGCTTTTCTGCTGCATTGATTACAAATCCTTACAGACGTTAAATAGTGACAGACAAACTACCTGAAACTGTTTACAATGTGAAGCATCTGAACAACTACTGAATAGAGCAGTGTTGTATAAAGTACTGAAATTTCGGAGTCAAGTAAAAGTATAGGTACCTCTCCAAAATATGACTTTGGTAAAAGTCCAAGTCACTGACTGAAATGTAAAAGTAAAAGTCTTAAAGTATCTGAAATGTCTTGTACTTAAGTATGAAAATTACTGTAAAAATAGATGTACTCAAGTAATGTAATGAAAAGTATAAGTAAAAAGTAAAACAAAGCAAATGCAGTTTGAATGACATTTTTTAGATTTTGGTAAACTTTGAAAGTCAAATTCACTTAAAATAATATAAACAACCAAGTGCAGGAGAAAATTAGACCAAGTTTAGACAGAAAATACAACCTTTTTGTAAGCTTTCAGTTTTCCTTCTTCAAGTAAGGTCAGTGCTAAGCAACCAACACACAACCAAATGCAGGCAAAGGTGGTGTATACTAAGAACATGGTGAAGTGATAAACCAGGCTTAGTTAACCTACAGGAAGTGGTAAACCTGCTAATAGATACACCTGCAGGCCGGCCAGCTGACAGCTTTGCTAGGGCCCGGGACAACACAGTCTTTTTGGGCCCCCCCTTTACACCTGCCGCCAACACACCACACACACAAATCTCTGTATTTTATACTGGATATTTTCAACCCAGCTATTGAATTTAGTGCACTAGATGATCTTTTCTTCATAAGAGAACAGCAAGCACTGCAGCCAAAATATGGCCTTTTTTGACCTGCTGTATATCAGCCAGCCCATAACAATTTTTCCCTTCCATTGCAGGAGGTAGAATATGTTAGATACTTTGGGAATTCTCTGCCCTCTGAATCTGCTAGCTCCGGCTCTGGTTTATAATAATTTATTAATGGACAGTGTGGAAATCTATGTACAATAAAACCAATGTAAATAGTGTTCCTTTGTTTTATTTGTCTTTATCCTAATTCTAGAAGTAGAAATAGTCAAATGAATAACACTATTATTTTGTGGAACCCTAATCATACACTTATACAAACGTGTTCAGTCTTTGTTGTCTATAAGTTAATGTTCAATACATTTTTAAGCGGTACAGGATATAGTTTTCACAAGTGTAGAACACCCTCTTGTGGCTATAGACAGTAATGTTTACTCCTTGGTTATACATAATACGCATTACCATTTAAAATTAATATATAAGTCGCACCTGACTACAAGTCGCTGGATCGGCCGAACTATGAAAAAAATGTGACTTATAGTCCAAAAAATACTTGTACTTAGGCTCCAAAAAACAACATAACTATTTCCAGGGTTCTTCTTGTGCCTGTGATTCCTCTTGTTCTTCTGATAGAGGAAATACTGTTCAACAACCATTTACCTGTTAAACTCCTAAAAGGCTGTTCTAAGAGTATTCTCAACGCTTTGTGTGGAAGTCATGTAACTTAGTTAGCATTTGCTACAAGGCTCCTATTTTTGCAGTTCAGGAAGAAAAGACCTTCACTCAGATGCTGAATCGTAGGCTGTGAATAAGATAACAACCTCAAAATAATAAGGAAAACAGCAGCTTAACCTTTAAAGGTGCATAGCCACGTTATTTGACTTTTTTATTTATATGTCAGTGTTTCATTCTGTAGCCCCGTTTACACTACCCTTGTTAAACCGATCCAGGCCGAGACCAGTCCGAGCTTGGACCAGTTAACCAGGCCGAGCCTCATTTCTGACGACCGTTTACACACAACGCTATCTCGGTTCCTTGGTTGCTCCTCGCCTCCTAGTGGCCATCTGCGGTACTACCGCTCTCTGGTATTGAAGGCGGGACCGAGCAAATCAAAACGCCGGCGCCCGTAACATTCAGGAAGTTAAGCTTGGACAGACTCGGCTTTTGGGACGTGGAGAAGACAAACGAACGTCTAATAAGGTTTAACAGACGCAGGAAACAATGAGAGACGCTGAGGTTCATCACACTACTAAGCAGAATCATCTCTGGAAACCGTGTGGCACGGTAAGGAAGCTAGTATTTTTATGAATGTCTGAAATTTGTCTGAATGGAGTGTGAATCGGGACGTGCAGCCAGACTGCCGAAAAAAAAAACGCGGACAGTCAGCTGACTGTAAGGGGATGACGCGGTCTGCTCATGCGCTCTTCGTTATCAGGTAACCGGGATAAAAAAAAACAGTCCGAGACCTACCCAAGAACTGGTCTGCAGTTAGCGCGGACCGGTTATGTTTAGCGCGATCCAGTTCAGTCTGCTGACCGTTTACACACAAGAGTTATCTCAGTTACCGAGCTCGGACTGGTCTCGGCTCGGTTAAAAAAGTGTAGTGTAAACGGGCCTTACACGTGTTACTCAATCTGAAGTCATACAGAATGGACGAAGTTGTTTCTCAACTGAACTCTATTAATGTTCTCCAGAACCGCATACAACTCTAGCAGCCTATGCTACAGCCTTTGTATCCCACACTCAAATCTGTCCTCCCGGAAACATGTAATAAACATTCCTTTTGTAACATCTTTTCTCTCTTCCCCCCCTCACACCAGACTGTTGTGCAATTTTGACAACTCAACATAACCACTTTCACTTTTTGTGTATCTAAACAAGAAGTTTTCCATTAACAGATTCTGGACATTCCGAGTTTCAAAAAAATAACTTCACTAAAAATCCAAAAAAAATTAAATTTTTATACTTTTTTTAGCAGTAGCTTACACACCTCTGCAACCACATCAGTTGAACTCAAACAAAATAAGGAACATCTCATAGTCATTAGTCATTCAGAAATGAAGGTGTTTTAACTTGACGACCAGACCTAGTAGTAACAACATTGCCATTGCTTTGTTCAGCAGCTACAACAATCCGTGCTTCTATCCCAGTCTCTGTATGTGTTGATGAAGCAGGTGTGTCGTAGTTATATCTGAGATGAAGACGGTTTCTCTACACAACCCCACACGACTCCAGTTTTATCTCATAGGATGTTGGGGTCACTGGTCTGAGAACATTTCCTGCTCTCCATGTTTGTCCCTGTTCGAATGGCTGGACCCACACGCTGTCCCCCACCTTTAGACATCTCAAGTCCTTTGCTGTGCGGTTGTAGTACCTCTCCTGTCTTTCTCCGTTTCTGATAAGTCCTTGTTTTTCTTTCGTCACTTTGGGCTCCAACAGTGACTCCTTGAAAGAAGTGTCCAGGTTCTCCTACTCAAAAGTTTCTGGGCCGGGTTCGTGTCCAGACCTTGGCTCAGAGTATTACAATGATTCAGTACAGCCAAATATGGATCCTGTCCCACATCTGCAGCTTTCTGCATGAGTCATTTTGCTGTTTTGACTACAGACTCAGTCTTTCCATTGCTTTGTGGGTATCCAGGTGAAGATGTTCTCTGTTCAAATTCCCACTTTCGGCTTAAGGTCTTAAACTCTTTTGACGAATACTGTGGCCCATTATCTGAAATCAGCACATCAGGTATCCCTTGCCGCCCTTGCAAATTGGCATTATGAGAGTTCTGTGATACTGGCAGTACATGGCGCCACGTCTGTTTATATCTGGTCATCGCACCCAGTGCTGGTGCTATGTTCATCCACAAAAAGGACGATCAAAACATTATCAGGATGGAGGCTTGGTGTATTTAAATTTATTTTATCATGATCAAAGCGGTTTTGTCTTTTTTATAAGTATATAACGTGGCTATATTATACAGTTTCTTAATTTTACTGTTTCTGAAAGTGTCTGGAAGAGAAACTTTTTTTTAATCATTATTAAATTTTTTAAACTCTGAATGTAACAATAAAGTGAATAAATAAAAAATATTTTCTAACTTCGAATAACCTTGAATTGTGACACTGAACTTTTGACATTAAGGTTCAGGTTTGTTTTACAGTAAATCTGACTGACAGAGGTGGGACTCTAAAGTGACAGCAGTTTCACGTTTGGCCCACTTTAGTGGAGCTGAAATATTAATACAAGATTGTTCTTCATTAATTTAAAATAGATTTATTAGAATTGTATAGATAACATGGAAAGACATATGTTTTATACTCTCCAAGTCAGTTATTTTATCTATTTTCAGGCGATCCAAGCCTTAGGTAGGTAAGTCAATTCCCTATTACCCTTGAATTTGCACAGTGGTGGTGAGCACTGTTAACCTGACTCTAGCCAGACGGATGTCGCTCCGCCTAGCTCCACTCACATCCATCTGGGACCTCTCCATAGGAATTGCCTTTATTGAAGGCTGGGCCTTATCAAAAATCCTTGCATATGATTGGATAAGCCACTTGTCTGTCATCTTTATCGACGTGCTATTTCAACCACTCACACCGAAGCTAACCTGTGACGCTGTGAGAGCGACGCAGGTTTTTTTTTGGTTTTTTTTTATATGTGTTTGCGGCTCTAGTGGCACGCGTTTCATTGACAGTGAGCTGAAAGGAAGAGGGGGGAAGACAGGCGGCAAAGCGCCACGGGTCGGAGTCGATCCTGGGCCGAACGCGTCGAGGACTAAAGGCCTCCTAATATGGTTTGCGCTAACCGCTCCGCCGCGGGCGCGCCCCGGAAAACAAAACTTGCTAAATCCGGTCGGGAAAAGGGCGAAAACATCGTTTCCACCAACAAAAGCCTTCAGAGCCGTTCTCTGATGTTCTTTTAATGAAACAATATTAGGTAGATTGGACAACACGGAAGAAATAGCAGCATCAATGTTAACGCTTGCTTCCTCGATGCGAGCCGCCATTGCTGTCTAAATCAAAACAGTCTCACGTCACGGTCGCTTCTCCACTACGTCAAATCTATGAAACTCCAGCCCTGCGTCCTGATTGGCTAGACAATAAAATTGGTTGGAGAAATCACTCTCTATGGGAGATGTCCCAGATGGATGTGAGTGAACCTCGGTGGAGCGACATCCGTCTGGCTAGGGTCAGGTTAGAGCACTGTTGCCTTACAGCAAGAAAGTGATGGGCTCTAAAAAGTTTTTCTTAGCACTCCAGCTTGCTCTAATAGTCCAAAAACCATTAAAGGTTAAATGTCTTTTCAGTAAAATCTCCACTCTAAATTAGAGGCCGGCCGATATCATCGGTCGATATTTGCATGTTTGTCTTGTGTCGTTATCAGGCTGATACATACATGCGTTGGCCGATCCATTAGCGCATTCAGCCGCCATGCTTTGACATCACGTGATGTGCATACATTGCCACTGCCTCCCTGGGAGAGAGCGGCTGAAAATGTAAGACTTATTGCCAACAACAAGAGTAAGTTTTCAACTTTTATTGTATTTTTAACCATCTAATTAAGCTGTATTTGCCCTTTGAATGTCTGCCTCTGTCACTGTGAGCAGGAGGAGACAGCTCTGCTTCTCTCTGAGAACGGAGCAGCCAAGCAGTGCGGGGTTTTTACTTTCACTTTCACTCACTGAAACTTGCGTGTCAACGTTGGTTTTTTAAATGGCGGTTGAGCCGCTTAAAGTCAGTATAACAAACTTACAGCATCTAACTTTTCAGTAAATAATGTTCATACGAAGTAGGGATCAGTCTTTTTTCTCCTCCTCCCCCCCACAACAAGCTCTTTTCTTAAATTTTGTTTAAGAGTCGCAATGCTATTTGAAGCAGGACAGTGTCCGAGCAAGAAAGATGTCACAGAGTGGTGTAGATTAAGGTGACCAGATTTCTGAAATCAAATCTGGGGACATTTCTTGCTCGTGGATAAAAATCAATACATCTCATCAAGATGAAATTAGGAATCGGGGACAGTAATGGTTTCATTTATTTTTACATATTTATTAATATTTAAACAACAAAAATCAATCAATAGTGTTATTAATAGAAAACTAGAACTGTGTCTCTGGGTTGGGGCAAAGTGGTGGGGGTGGGAGTGGAGGGGTCAAGGGTCGTTAGCAGGGCTTTCCAATTTTGTGGGGCCCAAAGAGCTCTGCCGCCTCCTAAGGGGAGAGGGACATGAGGAAAAGAAAAACCAGTAAATACAAACATTTAGCCTGTGGCTGTCTGTGGAGACAGAGTTCCCCCACCTTTTCAAAAAAGTGCAACAAATACTTATTCTGTTCACGTCTACATACCTATGAGAAATAGTTTTTTTCTGCGTTAACATCAAAAAGAAGTAGTGGTCAAGCCTGCATGTAAAGGATGATATATGTTTCTTACTGTCACCTGACCACATCAGGAGTCTGTTCATCTCAAAGAAGCAGATTAATTTCTTCCACTAATGGGCTATAAGCAAAGCTCCACTACTTCCTGAACTTCAGCAGCTCCTTTGTTTCCTGTCTTTCATTACTGGACAAGCTGATTAATCCAGGTGTGCCTGTCTGGTTACTGAGGTCAGACACACCTGGATTAATCAGTCTGTCCAGTAATGAAAGACAGGAAACAAAGGAGCTGCTGAAGTTCAGGAAGAAGTGGAGCTGTGCATAGAGCCTGTTTGGGACAAGAAAATGGGTTTTGGTGATGTGAGGTGAAAAGGTGTTAAACATGTTCAAAAAAGCACAGACTTGGAAATCCTCTTGACAAGAATGCAAGTGATTGTGTGTGTAGTGCAGCATGAGCATGTATAAACTTACATAAAGTGTGTATAACTACATTATGTGTATGTGTATGGTAGTAGTTGATGTGCAAGTATATTGTTTGCTCCTATAAGGTAAGTTAACTCCGGTCAGTGAGTCAGCTAACATGAGATCATCTCTGGTTTCTTTGAGGCCTTCTGTGTTTGAAGAGCCATCAGCCATGGTATCCAGAGGTCTGGATAAAATAAGAGGAGAAGAGGATATATTATGTGCAGAACTGAAATTTTTAAAACACAAGAAAAAAAATACAACTAATCTGCCTCTTCATTCTGCCACAGCTACGGAAGTGTAGTGAAACTCATGTTCAGTGAAGACTCAGAAAGAGGTTATATCCTCAGACAACTCAAACCTGAGTATATAGCCACTCTGTTTTACAAAGTATACTTCGCACACTACATTACTCAATACGTTAGTTTATCACTTAAATCATGTCAATGCTTTATCACTTAAACTTTATTAATACTCTTCTAAGTAAAATTTTCTCTGTTCTTTCCATCAGTGTTCCTATTTTCCTCCACTCATAATCTCCTTTCTGTCTTCCCATCTTCTTCCTCTCTCCTCTTGTATCAATCTTACATTATTCTAAAACAGACATTATATAATTAAAATCACTTCCAAAAAACATTAGAATGTACAACATGAAAACTTCCTATTATTATAATTTTTTTATTATTATTATTATTATTATCTCATCTGATTAAATACAAAAAATGTATACCACAATATTTGGAGCTACAAGCAAAAACAACATAATAAATGAACATTAAACAGACGGTTATCTCTTACTCCATCATTCTCAGATCATGCAGATCTTGTTTCATTCAGTTACTGACTCCTATTTTTTCATGACGAACTTTCATATATCCAAACTGAGCAGTAAAAAAGCACACCTAAGCCTGGAAGTCTATGCTCATAAATCACAACTATAAATCAGCAAAACAACTTGTAATAACTCTACTTATAACTAACTACCTGAAATATAAACTAAAGGTCACCGATCAGTTCTAAAACATCTTGAGATGAACCCTTGTTGATCCCTGGAGAACCAGCGTACCAGATTAGTGCCTTACAAAGAGTTTTCAATCATTCTGTTACATTTTAACCGAGTTTCTTTTACTCATACGAGCAGCAACTCGTGGTCTTGTCTTACTTTTTATTGATTATTTTTTAACCTGGACACGAACCAAACATTTATCACAGGATCAGCCCGATCCAAATAAAATTAATCGTTTAACACACTTACCATAACACTGGGCAGCTCCTCATCAGTAGCCACCTGTTGTGACAACGAACTTCCACTTCTTCTTCTTCTGTTTTAAAAGTGGTGCACTCTTCTTCTTCTTCCTCTTCGTGTTTTAATGGCAGCTGACATACAAAAGGCTCATTACCGCCCTATTAGTGGAGCGCTCTGTTCCTCGTCTTTGTGTTAACATCAGCGCAACCAGCTACCGTAATACATGTTTTTGCGCGCAACAGCTCTACCGTAATAACAGTCTACACGCAACATTTTTCCCCTCGGTAAAATCGGGGACAGTCCCCGGAAATCGGAGACGTCTGGTCACCCTAGTGTAGATTGGCTACGAGCACTCTTGCTGTGCGTGTGCGTGTGTGTGTGTCTACCTCTCAGTGTACATCTTTGACAGTTTCCTTCAGGCCAGTTAGAGTAGAATAGATTGGATAATAGAACATGGTCATTTTTTAAATAGAAAAAAATTATTTTAATATATAAATCAAACAGAAGATGCTCTCAGGAAGGTAATTTGCATTGATTACCTGGGGTAAAAAAACCCAGCAAGAATTAGATTGTTCACATTTCTTTAAAATTCGTTGTTATATTGCTGTTTACAAATGTTATTAGGAAGGTAATTTGCACTACAAAGGCCCTGTGCTGCTACATAAAGTGCACAAACAATTGTTTATTTTTTTATTGTTATATTTCAAATGTTCTACATTTTTTGCTATCCATTGTTTATGTTTTTTTAAAGGAAGTTTGCTCAAGTAAGGTCCCCCTCCCCCCTTTCTCATACATGCCTGACATGTAAAATGAGTTTTCCTCCATTTGCTACAGTTGCCTCTACAGCAGGGGTGTCCAAAGTTTTTGGTACATGGGTCAAGTCAAAGAAACTCGAGGGTCAAAAAAATACAATAATAAAAAAAAATAAAAAAACAAAAACAAAAAATATGATGTTAACTTTTTACCTGCTCTACAAAAGATGTTAATTTTAAATAAGTCAGATTTTTTGTAAAAAATTAATGTGTAAATGATCATAGATCCAAAATTTAAAAAAAGGGTTTGAAAATTATTTTGAATAATTTAATTTGACTCAACAATAATAAACTAAACTATTTTTGGTCTAGCAATATAAGAACCGTATGTAACGTTCTGTTGTGGTTCAGGTTATTTTCTTTCAGTTTAGCCACTTTTCTGTCTTAGGTTTTATTTCCGCTTTCTTGTTTTGTATTGGATTTATCCTTAGCTGGTTTTAGTCTTTATTTCAGCTAGTGTTTGTTCAGTCTTTGTCTTGCTTTTTACCTTAGGTTTATTAGTCTGTGTGCTCCGTTTATTATTTCCACCTGTTTTGGTTAATTAGTCCCGCCCTGCTCTTCTGTTCCGTTCATCTATTTAAGCCCGCTTTAGTTTTCGGTTTGTTGCCAGGACGTCTCGTGATTTCCTCATGTGCAAGTTCCCCGGTAAGAATACTTTTCCCCTTGACTGTTTTAGTTTAGCCTGCCTGCCCGTTTGCCCGTTTAGCTTTTGGTTCGTCTGTTTTTGGAGTTTGCTTTGTTGTTTACCTGAAGCCAGTTCTTTTGTCTCCTGGACCTTTTTTGTCAATAAACCCCTTTTTAAGCTTCAGCTCGGTGTCCGGCTCACATTTGGGTTCTCCATACACAATTCATTACATTACGTCCTGGCCAAAACATGAACCCAAAGCCGACACATTATCTCCTTTCTGGAGGAGCTAAGCTCACCCAAACCGGCGTTCCACTCACCTCCCACACTCTAAGCAGTAGCTCACCGGACTTACCCAGTCAATCCGCCTCATCACCGTTCATCCCGGATCCGGACCTTTTTCTGGAGGTCGATGCCGAGATGATCTGGGAGCTCCGTCCCGACTTATTCCCAGAGTCGGTCCCGTTTCCCCCTCCTGACGTGGAGGCGAATGAATCTTCGCTGGCGGTTCTGTCCCGTCGGGAGGAGTCGGCATCCCCGCTAGGCCCGCCATCCCGCCGCCGGAGAAGAAGACGGCGGCTTGTTGACAAGCCCTCCAGCTGTTCAGAGCAGCGATCAGCCGAGCCAGTTCAGCCTCGATTGGCCGTTTTGCCTCAGTCCTCTTCCTGGTCGGCCGCCCCCACCCTTCCTCCAGCCACTTCCGGTTCAGTAGATTGGGGTTCTCCACTTCCTGCTTCTGATTCACCTACAGCTCCACCTACTGACGCCTCAGACGCTGGCTACAAGTCAATGGAAGATAAGTTGAGGACTTATGCTCCATTAATTAAACGTCTTAGGGAGGCCCTTTTCAGCCACTATTCGGCTGATCTGGAGGCCAAATTAAAGGAAGTGGAGGGTCATTATAGGACTGCACTACAGGCTTTCTACAGCCGACCCGAGTCTGTCCTCGAGGGTCTGGCCGACGCCCCGGCTCCTGAGTCTGTCTCCGAGGGTCCGACCAATGCCTCGACTCCTGAGTCTGTCTCCGGGGGTCTGGCCAACCCCTCGGCTCCCGTCAAGCCCAAGTTCCGAGAGTCGGTCCAGGAGGACTTGGCTTCACCCAAGTCACAGGAGGGGGTCCAGCAGAACCTGCTGCCGCAGACGTCCGACGTGGGAACCCAGAGGGGTCCGTCGCAGATGTCCGACGTGGGAACCCAGAGGGGTCCGTCGCAGACGTCCGACGTGGGAACCCAGGGGGGTCCGTCGCAGACGTCCGACGTGGGAACCCAGGGGGGTCCGTTGAAGACGTTCGACGTGGGAACCCAGGGGGGTCCGTCGCAGACGTTCGACGTGGGAACCCAGAGGGGTCCGTCGCAGACCTGCGACGTGGGAACCCAGGGGGATCCTTCGTTCTTCGGGCACCCGGGACCTCAGAGGGGGATTCAACAACCGGGGCCCCCTGGAGACTTTGAGCCTCTCAGAGTTGTGTTTAAGCCAAGACCCCTTATTACCCTCATGGACAGCCAACTCTGGGATAGACTTTATTGGATGTCTCTGTCTGAGACCCTCCAGGAGCTGATCCTGAGACTCCTGGTGGCTAAGGGTCTGACTTTGGCTCCTGAAGCCTGCAGTCCGGGGTCTCCTGAAGTCTGCAGTCCGGGGTCTCCTGAAGCCTGCAGCCCGGGGTCTCCTGAAGCCTGCAGCCCCGTGGCCTCTGTAGTCTGTAGCCCCGTGACCTCTGTAGTCTGTAGCCCTGTGGCCTCTGTAGTCTGTAGCCCTGTGGCCTCTGTAGTCTGTAGCCCTGTGGCCTCTGTAGTCTGTAGCCCTGGGGCCTCTGTAGTCTGTAGTCCTGGGGTCTCTTTAGCAGCCTGTAGCCAGGCTCCCAACTTAGCCGCCTGTAGCCAGGCTTCTCCTTCAGTCGCCTGTAGCCAGGCTCCCCCTTCAGTCGCCTGTAGTCAGGCTCCCCCTTCAGTCGCCTGTAGTCAGGCTCCCCCTTCAGTCGCCTGTAGTCAGGCTTCCCCTTCAGTCGCCTGTAGCCAGGCTTCCCCTTCAGTCGCCTGTAGCCAGGCTTCCCCTTCAGTCGCCTGTAGCCAGGCTTCCCCTTCAGTCGCCTGTAGCCAGGCTTCCCCTTCAGTCGCCTGTAGCCAGGTTTCCCCTTCAGTCGCCTGTAGCCAGGCTCCTTCGTTAGTCGCCTGTAGTCAGGCTCCTTCCCCAGTCGCCTGTAGTCAGGCTCCTTCCCCAGTCGCCTGTAGTCAGGCGCCTTCGTTAGTCGCCTGTAGTCAGGTTCCTTCCCTAGTCGCCTGTAGTCAGGTTCCTTCCCTAGTCGCCTGTAGTCAGGTTCCTTCCCTAGTCGCCTGTAGTCAGGTTCCTTCCCTAGTCGCCTGTAGTCAGGTTCCTTCCCTAGTCGCCTGTAGTCAGGTTCCTTCCCTAGTCGCCTGTAGTCAGGTTCCTTCCCTAGTCGCCTGTAACCAGGCTCCTTCGTTAGTCGCCTGTAGCCAGGCTCCGTCGTTAGTCGCCTGTAGCCAGGCTCCTTCTTTAGTTGCCGGTGTCCAGGCGCCGCCGTCTGTAGCCAGTGTCCAGGCGCCGCCGTCTGTAGCCAGTGTCCAGGCGCCGCCATCTGTAGCCAGTGTCCAGGCGCCGCCGCTTGTAGTCAATAACCAGGCGCCGCCGCCAGTAGACAGTAACCAGGCGCCCCTTTCCCCAGCCGGTAGTTTGGCGCTTTCCTCAGCCTGTAGTTCGACGCCGCCCTTAGCCTGTAGTCCGACGCCGCTCTTAGCCTGTAGTCTGGTGTCTTCTTCAGCCTGTAGTCTGGCGCCCTCCTCAGCCTGTAGTCCGGCGCCTTCCGAACCCTGTAGTCCGCCGCCAGGTTCTTTTCTCTCCCTCTTTAGGCCCCGCCAACGGTCTCTGAGGGTCCTGCTCCGCCGCCGGCCTCCTGTCGCCCAGTTCCGCCGACGGCCGCCGGAGAACCGGTCACGCCTGGGCCGTCCGCCGGAGAACCTGTCACACCGGGGTCGTCCGCCGGAGAACCTGTCACGTCTGGTCCGTCCGCCGGGACGACCGCCGGAGAACCTGTCACGCCGGGGTCGTCCGCCGGAGAACCTGTCACGTCTGGTCCGTCCGCCGGGACGACCGCCGGAGAACCTGTCACGTCTGGGCCGTCCGCCGGGACGACCGCCGGAGAACCTGTCGCGTCTGGGCCGTCCGCCGGGACGACCGCCGGAGAACCTGTCGCGTCTGGGCCGTCCGCCGGGACGACCGCCGGAGAACCTGTCGCGTCTGGGCCGTCCGCCGGGACGACCGCCGGAGAACCTGTCACGTCTGGGCCGTCCGCCGGGACGACCGCCGGAGAACCTATCACGCCAGGGCCGTTCCCCAGGAAGTCCATCAGACTCTTGTTTTTTCTGAGCCCTTTGAGGGTTGTTTTCTGTTGAGGGACTTGTATTTTCGATATTGTTTTTCTTTTTCAGATTCTGACCCTCCAGCCTGTAGCCCCCTCCACCCGCCCGGTTGGACTTTCCTTTTGTTTTGTTTGTACTTTTAGAGACGGTTGAGGGCGTCTAGGATCCGCCCTTGAGGGAGGGGCTCTGTAACGTTCTGTTGTGGTTCAGGTTATTTTCTTTCAGTTTAGCCACTTTTCTGTCTTAGGTTTTATTTCCGCTTTCTTGTTTTGTATTGGATTTATCCTTAGCTGGTTTTAGTCTTTATTTCAGCTAGTGTTTGTTCAGTCTTTGTCTTGCTTTTTACCTTAGGTTTATTAGTCTGTGTGCTCCGTTTATTATTTCCACCTGTTTTGGTTAATTAGTCCCGCCCTGCTCTTCTGTTCCGTTCATCTATTTAAGCCCGCTTTAGTTTTCGGTTTGTTGCCAGGACGTCTCGTGATTTCCTCATGTGCAAGTTCCCCGGTAAGAATACTTTTCCCCTTGACTGTTTTAGTTTAGCCTGCCTGCCCGTTTGCCCGTTTAGCTTTTGGTTCGTCTGTTTTTGGAGTTTGCTTTGTTGTTTACCTGAAGCCAGTTCTTTTGTCTCCTGGACCTTTTTTGTCAATAAACCCCTTTTTAAGCTTCAGCTCGGTGTCCGGCTCACATTTGGGTTCTCCATACACAATTCATTACACCGTATTTGGGTCAGTCGTTCTTTGAAGACACTTGCTATAGTTAGCTAGTTCTAATAATTGAATTCAAAGCAGATTTTAACGCACCAAAGTCTGCATTTGAGTAATTATATCATTGGATAGATGCTACTATGAAATTAAAGAGTGTCATAAGTGGGTTTAATGAAAGATGAATACTTTGTGTTGTACTTAACATTTGCAACAGGATTTTAACTTTTCTGTAATAACTTTGTCCTACAATCTTCCATCTGCATCAACTACCTGTGCTGGTGGACCAAATCTTTCTTGAAATGCAGGGCCACAAATGGCCCCCGGGCCGCACTTTGGACATGCCTGCTCTAGAGGCTTCCTTAGTCAGTTCATGAGAAAGTGATCAGGGTCACAGTGTGCTCTCGCTCTCCTGCTTACTTAGTTGAGTCTCCGTCATCATTGATGCATTAGCGAGAGAACACAGCCTAACTTCAATATTTAAAGCAGTTTTATCTCAGAAAACATGACACCTCTAAACAAAAGAGCTGTGCAGTCACAGCAGCAGATGCTTTTCCTCTTCTCCCATGCACAACATTGGTGTGATTTCAACATCTGGCCAGAGGCAGGAACTTTTTCAAAAACTCTGGAACTATGCTCCTTTTAATTAATGTTTCTTTTATGGTTTAAATTGACAGTTGTGTAACATTTGTTCTCTCATGTAAACTGAAGAAGAAAAAGCCATATTGGCTTCAAGAATCGGCCTTAAAAAACCTGTATCGGTCGATCTCTACTCTAAATTGCCCTAAGCTGAACGTGGGTATGCATGCATGGCTGTTTTGTTTTGGAGACCTGTTGTCAATAGGTGACTGCTTCTCACCCACTGACCGCAGGAGATGGCCCCCAACCCCCTCATAACCTTGCAAAGATTAAGCAGGTGTAGGAAATATGTGAATGGTTTGGATGCATTGTGTGATTAAAAATAACATCCGGAATACAGACAGAGTAAGATCTCATGTAGGGCAACAGAAATGTAAATTGATCAATATATTTGAGCTTTAGACAATATTTGTTTTCTTTGGAAACATTGACAGTCAACATTTTATATTCATTTTGTTGGGTCTCAACATGTTGAATTAGATTGATTGCAGAATTGACTTGTGGTCACCTTAAGTACTGAAATTACGCTAGATGGCTGACTTCAGCTTGCTCAGCCCAGAATTGATGGTATCAACATTCATGGCCGATGAAACCTGCTGACTCAGCATGGACAGCCATTAGCTTTTCATCAGTCCTTTTCTGCTTCTGGTGCAAGTGGCCATGGTGAGATTAGAATGTGTGAAATATTTTCCAGTACAGCCAAAAGTGTTTTAAATGTCTGATAAGTACATTCAGCTGGATGAGCTCATCACTATTTATATTTAACATTTTGGAATCAATGTATTAAATAGAGAAGATGGTACCCTAATGTGACTTAATTTTAAAGTTAAGATTTTAAAAATTATTGCCTTTGATCGGAACTGAATCTTTAAACACATATTCAAGGGATTTTCTTGTTATAGAAAAAAAGAGAAGAAATATAATTGCGAGCATGCAGACAGACAGGTTATTAATACACAAAATTTGGCCATGAATAGAATTACTTGAGCAATTAATTCCTAATATTAATGCATCATTACATTTTATGATAGAACCAATATTTGATCGTTTTTATTATGTCTAACATCTGCTGATGAAATATGTTTCTAAATGATTGCCATGGCAACAAGAACACCTCCCAATCAGAGCTTGTGAAAAAGTTGTTTCATCTTGAGGTGCTGAAAAGGTTACAGGGTACTCCACCATTCAACCCATTCCCCTTAATAAAAAGGTATCAGTGCTTTTTTTGTTAAAGATGATGAGTTTTAGAGCACAGCGGGGCATAGAACAGTGGTGTTTTGGGCTCTAATGGGCTGGTAACACCCACACAGAAAAACACTAGCTTCTTCAATTTGCAGGTCATGTTGTCAATTTCAGCACATTCTGGTTTGAAGAGGTAAGTGGATCCGTCAAAGTTGCTTTACAATGCATACCTTTACTGAAGATAACAGCAAGCTCTGAGAGGCCATGAACATGTTGTTTTAAAAAAAATCACTTTTTTTATCCTGTACAGCGGACAATTTAGACATATGGGGTGTTTTTATTCATAAGAGAAAATAAGATTTGACTTGTTTCCCATTATAATATACATGACAATGTAACTTCCTGATATTTCATGTTTGTGTACAATTTTAAGGCATGGTGATTAAGGTATAACCATTCTTCTCGTAGAAGTGGTAGATACGAAATTTACTAAAGCAAATTAATATCTAATATTATCTGATAATATCTGATATTAATATCTGATATGTTAAGATATATCTTAAAATATCACTTGCATTATGTCATTGACTTTGCAGAGATCCTTCATACCGAGCATGCATGTAGTGACAGTGAAGAGGAAAACTCCCCTTTGACAGGAAGAAGCCTCCAGCAGAACCAGACTCAGTGTGAACAGCCATCTGCCATGACTGAATGGGGGCTAAGAAAAGACAGAGCACTCACACACAATGTGTAGCACTCTCCATTTTTCACATTATCAATCTGGGACTGCTCCCTTCAAATTTATTTGTGGGACGGAAGGACATTCAGCAGAACTCTCCGAGCTGATTGGACGAACTGACACCTAATGCCCACCTTCCAAAAGTTGTTTTTAGCCAATCATGTTATCTAATTAAAACATAAGCAGCAGATGTCATGGTAAACCACAATAAGGCGAGCTAGTCAAGGCACTTCTTACTGTTCTTTCAAAGATGAAATTGTGGATTCTTACAAACCAAATGTTAAAGCAGTTCGGCTGTGAGCTCGGCAGCTCTTGTTTTTTGTCGCACCACTATGTCCCTAACCTGACAACAGCCAGCTGTATGTTGCTCCGCCTAGCTCCACTCACATACATCTGGGACACCGCCGGTAGACAGTGATTTCTCCAACCAAATTTATGGTCTGGCCAATCAGGACGCAGGGCTGGAGTTTCATAGATGTGACGTAGTGGAGACGCGACCATGACGTGAGACTGTTTTGATAGCAATGGCGGCTAGTCGATGCTGCTATTTCTTCCGTGTTGTCCAATCTACCTAATATTGTTTCATTAAAAGAACATCAGAGAACGCCTCTGAAGGCTTTTGTTGGTGGAAACGATGTTTTCGCCCTTCTCTCGACCGGATTTGGCAAGTTTTGTTTTCCGGGACCAGCGGACGTGCCGACGCGGACGCGCCCCGGAGCGGTTAGCGCTAACTATGTTAGGAGGCCTTTAGTCCTCAACGCGGTCGGCCTGGAATCGACTCCGACCCGCGGCGCTTTGCCGCCTGTCTTCCCCCCTCTTCCTGTCAGCTCACTGTCAATAAAACGCATGCCACTAGAGCCGCAAACACATTATTATTATAATTTTTATTTATTTTTTCCTGCGTCGCTATCATCAGCGTCACGGGTTAGCTTCGGTGTGAGTGGTTGAAATAGCACGTCAATAAAGATGACAGACAAGTGGCTTTTCCAATCATATGCAAGAATTTTTGATAAGGCCCAGCCTTCTGTAAAGGCAATCCCTATGGCGGTGTCCCAGATGTATGTGAGTGGAGCTAGGCGGAACGACATACAGCTGGCTGTTGTCAGGTTACTATGTCCCACCTTAAACCACAATATTGCAACGTGATTGGGCTGAACCATTTTTGGTTCGGACATAAACAGTTGAAGCCGGTGTGGTACAACATGGATTCTGATATGTTTGTGAATGCACAAATACCACGAGAATTCATCTTGCAGGCAATGTAAGGCAACTGTATCAACTATAGGAGAACATGAAGCTGTTGGCAGCAGTAGCTTAACCAAAGGCCCTCCCAGGATGGTGTCACAGATAAACAGAACACCAGCCCAGACATAATTACTGCATCCCCTCGATCTCTGGAGGGGATGCTTTAATCCATTCCATACTTTGATAATTTGTATTTGTTAAAGGTGCTGGGACATCACTGTATAAACAATTTCATGTAGTTGATATTGCTACATATGTAAATTGCAAAATAAAACTGCAATTTGCAAAGGAAGGAGGAATAAGGAATAAGTCAAATTTAAAATTTACCTATAGTTAGAGTTGTGACTGCAACATTAGATGAATAAGAGTAAGTAAGAGTGCTGAGATGAATTTTGAAAATGGTGTTGGTTAATTACACGCTTACGTTCTTGGGATTTGAAAATAAGTGTCACATTTATATGCAGGAGTGCTTCCATACATGGCCGATGATGAGTTTGTATACCTGAAGACGCATTATGAATTACTCTACTACATTTCTGTTACTTTGTCGGTGTTTCCCTTTGAAAAGAAATCTACTTTTCCAAGCAATTAAAATAAAAAAAACAAGACATATATAAAACATAAAAAAATGTCTTGATCTGTTTACTTTATGGGATTCTGAAAAATTCTCCCTTTCTGCCTTTTATTTTCTCGTTCCTGTTCTCTAAATGTCAGAGCCGCCAGATTACCTTGCTGTCAATCCACCCTCGAACACCCAAACGGAATTGAGGTGAGCCAAGAGGAACCAGAACAATTTGGCTTGATAGCACACCCTCTGCTCAACATTGCTAAGCGACCACAGTGATCTCAGTTTCTTGAGCCTTCCCTCACCTAGAGGGTAGAGCTTCTGCGTGAGAGAATGTCCATGTGTACACTTTTGCCTCTGTGAGTGTGTGTGTGTGAACCCACATGGACTGAAGAAGCCTCTCTCAGGTGAATCATCCCAAAATCTATCCTAGTTCTGCTCTTCTATGATTTGGTCCACACTTGTGCTTAGTGTGTGTGCACATTTGTCGTGTTCAGCCTGAGTGAGAGGTCTCTGGCCCAAGTGGATACCTCAGCTGTGGACAGTCACACTCACATTACCAATAAATGACACATGATGGAGCATTTTATCCTGGTAGCTTATGTGTGTGTGTGTGTGTGTGTGTGTGTGTGTGTGTGTGTGTGTGTGTGTGTGTGTGTGTGTGTGTGTGTGTGTGTGTCCACACGTTTTTCATGGAAAAAAACTATAATGAGCCTTTTTTAGCACTTGATCTTTGCTTTCCTCCCACTGATTCGGCTTCACTGGCACAGTGTAGCTGAATATGGCAATCAAACACGGTAATGTAACTTTATTGGACTGGCTAATAATTTCTTCCTGACTGCCAGGAAGCAGTTGGTGTATTCAGCTCTGGCTACCTCCTGCTTGAATTGTGCTGGATCTGACTGAATCAGATGATGTATTGCGTACTAGTACATAGACATGCACACACAGGCAGTCAGGAAGACAAAAACACAATGGAGGCAGACCCAGAAAAGGAGAATATAGAGGAAATTATTCTCTACTCTGGACTTTGAAATTCAATTTACATGTAAAAAAAAAAAAAAGTTACTCGTTTTAAAAAGTCAAGGAACTACAAAGCATTCTTGTAGTTTTCTGCACTGACCTCTTAGAACAATATACAATACCTTGTAAAAGTTTTAATACACACACTGTCAGGATTCTGCAGGCAGTGCTGTGCAGCTTTCTGCCGGCGCTGCCTGCTCTCTTCTCTCCCTCTCTCCACAGGTGATTGTTGTTGACAGTTGGGCGTGGTGCGCACCTGCGGCTCGTTCGGCGGCTCCGTGCTGGAGCATAAGGGCAGGGCTCAGTCAGCTGGAGGAGCCAGAGTGGTAACCGTTGTGGTATGCTTCAGTGGCCACTGTCTCTCGATAGCAAACCTTTTTCTAGCGCTAACTTCTGTTTCCTGTTTTTCTCAGGTTGCCTCATGCTTAGGATTCTTCTCCAAGCGTCCCCGCAAACTCTGACGTTGCTAGTCAAGCCTCCGTGTTCTCCTTGTTCTTGACCCTGCTCTGGAAACCCCTTCTCGTGCTCCCTTGGTGTTACCAAGTCGGGCTGAGCCCATCACTGGACATCCCTGGTTCCTCCAGCTGCCCTCCGCTCTCGGCTTTCAGCTACGGTGCTGTTCGGACCGCCTTGCTCCATCTGTCTGCTCACCTGTCGCTCAGTCACCTGGTCCCATCATAGAAGAGAGCTCAGCAGAATCTGTCTGCCTGTTCCACTCCCCCCGGATAGGTCACCCGAACCCGGCGGTAAGCACACCATCCTTTGTGCAGTTAGATATCCAGGGCTTAGTCTAATCTGCTGTTTTTTGTCCACAGTGCGATCGGTCCCGCTCCTTCGTCTCAGTCAGCCGCTCGCCCTGCGAGCCTGTTCTCCATTCAGTTTTCCCGTTCCTAAATAAACATCTCTTAAGCTGCCTTCTGCCTCCTGATTGTGATCTGCATGTGGGTCAAACACTTAAAAACCATGACACACATTGAACATCTTGGTATTGTATGATGTTACAATCCAAAATTTGTAACATATATATTTGGACATTTTATGAGATACACCAACACAAAGTAGAAGATAACTGAAATTATTTACAAATATAAATCTAAAAGGTATAGCATGCAAAGGAATTGAACTAATCTGTATTAATACATTGCATTAATCTTTTGCATTGATTAATGCAATTTTAGTAGGGGACATTGTCTCTTCAAGCTTTCACATATAGATATACTTTTTTAACATTCATCTTTGCAAAACCCCTCAAACTCAGGACATTCTGCAGACATTCATTTAAAAAAATTACCACTATTTTCTTAACAGTATTTAAGCGTAGGTCAGCATCCTTACTATGAAACTTGCCCCAACTATGTTTCATTGTGAGGATGATGCTTTAACTGAATTAGTTCTCTGCCACATAGTGAGTTTTGGATAAAGTTTAATTTTGGTCTCATCTGACAATTGTACCTTCTTCCATTGTTTCCTGTCTCCCAAATATAAAAAGAAAAAAAGATGATGTGCCATTTTCCTTTTACACCACAATTATGCATTACTTTATTTTAGTCTAACGTTAGAATCCCCAGCAAAATAATATTGGAGTTTCTGGTTGTATTGTGAACAAATGTGAAAAGGTTCAAGGGCTGTTAATACTTTTGCAAAGCACTGTGTATTTTGACAAATAGGAAATGCTACCTTAAAAGAAAAACAGGGATAAACAACATGGTTTATCCCTGTTTTAACCATTCATACAACTCTCTCTAAACAAATCTGCTTATTCAAAAATGTTGCTGGTAATGTGTGTTTATCCCTGAAATAAATGACAAGAAAAGATGTACTGAACTACCAGTGAGACATGATGTGACATTTCATGCTCAACAAAACATACTGTACAGGAATAGGACTCTGACCTTTTTAAGTTTAAATTTATGAATCAAAGTGTTACATGCTCACACAAACAAACACAGTCTCTCTTTCTCTCCTACTGCTTCGAATTCAGCATGCTCTTCGAGCAGGATGGTTATTATTCTGATCCTACAAGGCCACGCGCAGCACAGAACACCACTCAAGAAATTCAAATGTCAAGTTTTTCATTCATTGTGTTTGCTTCAGACATTAATTATAGGAATCACAAAAGCTACATGTAGCAAAGAGAAATATGCAGCACAAAGAATAATGATGGTTATTTTCCATTTATTAAAGAATATTGTGTGATATTAAACACGTAATATTAAAAATATGTACACAAATGATTTTTGTTCACAAGATGAAATTAGGTATGTTGTAAACTATTAACACTATGGTATGTAATATTCCCATAACAATGGGTGATTTCACAGAGGTCCAGATTCTCAGTTGACTGGTCAACTGCCATTTTGAGTTCAGTCATGTCAATATTATTTTCCCTTTTGGCTTAATGGAGGAAGTAGGCATGACTTGTGATTGCCATAAACATAAGTACAAACAGTGCGACGTTCAAAAATCACTTAAATATTAATTATTCAGTGGCATTGCTTAGCAGCTGATAAATGTTTCAGAGGAAGTTTTTCTTCTAACCAATCATTTGACAACCAACGCATTTGGAAACTTGTAAATTAAATGATGTTAAAACAGCAGAAACAAGCTACAGCAGAAGCTAATATGCCCTGTATTACTGTGTAAGGTTTTGATTACCAACTCAATTTCATAGTTCAGAGAAGGCTATTTTAGAGAGAATGTCCACCATGATCTGAACTCTGTTTTTAGCAGGCACCTGCTGCTCTTTTTACCCAATCAAATCAGGAAAAGGTAACCCAGTTAGACAGGTTGCAGGTTTTTGCAATTTTAGCAAAAGCCAGCATTTTAATATATTCACCGCCATATTTCTCAGTTGTTTTGAGCTTAACCAGCTCCATCTACATCATCACACTCTCACCTCCATGCTTCACTGTCAGTGTCATTTACTGTGGTTGTTCTTACCAAGAACTCTGCAACTTCTTAAGAGAAAATATTTGAAATATTAAAGAAATAAAGATTCAGGATTCTTTTCATATGCATAATTAATCATTGATCATCCTGTTTAGTTTTTTCAAATGAATAGCCAAGAATTTTCTAAAATTTTATCTACATTAAATGATATCCAAATGGGTCCTTCGTCATTTTACCACACCGTTTTTGGATCTTATTACTCTCCAGTATAGCTTTTCAATGTACTACTCACTGTAAAAAGAAAGTATTATATCCTTGAGAATGATAACAAAGTTACATGCTTAAAAGTTGTACGGTGCTATCAATGAAGGATTAATTTTTCAACTGACAATGGTTAATGTCTGCAACTTTTCCCTGAGAGGTTTTATTTGGAAACAGTAAGAAAATGTGCCTTTCTCACACTTTTTGTGTCTTACTCATCTGATTTAACTAATCACCTGTTCGGATCTTTTGGTGTGCTTTCTGTCTGTTACCTTCCTCATCTAATTCCTTCTCTTTCAATTGTCCTCAGGAAAAGACTGCAAAGAAATTTCAATCTTTTAATTTTTCATGTCTTGGGCTTATTAGCTTAGATCAAGAAAAAACATGGTGTTTATTTCTAAGCTCCAAGAATATTGGTGAATACGGCAACAGGTATGTTCTATAATATTGTTTACGCAAAATTATTTCTCTTCTAAGCTTGTGCTATTTGCACACTGTAGACAACAAGAGAAACACAGTGGGAAGCACGGATGACCACAAAGGCACAACTGGGGGGGGGGGGGGGGGTAGTTTTTGCAGCTCTGGAGCATACAGGTGTGTTAACAAAATACAAAGGAAGAAAGGTAGCAATAACCATTGAGAAACACCTCCTGTATTGCTGTTCAGTAAGTGTGCTGTAGCAAAGGTGTTTGTGGTCCGGCAGGGTGGTCTAAATCTCTACCCATGTGCATCTATTCACCCCTCTAGTGTGCAGAACTATAGGTACTCTCCCTTGAAGCCCTCTTTTATTTCATGGCACATGCAAAGAACACTTAATAGTCTAGAGACAACAGTTGACTCTGTACCATAAAGTAAGCTGCATCAAAATGCACCCCAAAATATGCCTAGGTCAGCACCACCTTATTGTCTTTTTCTCAAATGCTGACAGACTAGACGGTCGGCTTAGCCCTAAGAAGGATTAACAATGTTCTCGGTCTTTGATATGTTTAAAAAGAGGCAGTTGGCAACATACTAATTGCTGAAGGCTGTCACAGAGTCCCTCTACTCTCTCCTGTCCATCTCTTATACGCACCACAATAGCTCATTAGACTATTTCTGGATTCTGCCTGACTCGGTATTGCACCTGATATCTGTATTTTATAAGGTGAACAGAAAAAAAACAAGAACCCATGCCTCCAAACCTATGAACTCTCATTTCATTTCTACAAGGTTAGAATAAGAGGGATCTCCATTACTGGAGATTTATCTATAAGGGCTTGGCTTATTAAATTGTGTATTATAAATACACTTTCGGTTTTTCAAACCAGAAGCATTTCATGTTTGTTTGGTTTTTTTTCTGAATAAAAAGACTTGGCTCTGACTTTCCCATTAAAAAAACTGGGCTTGATTTGGACTTGCCCTTTAAGACTTAACACTTGACCCGGACATTCAAAAAGTATTTGTGAACGTGTCTGGTCTCAGCATCTACTATGAGTGCCATAGGCTGCATAGTTTGTGGGCTATACACTAATTTTTCAAAAATTAAATTAGGACATTAGAGCGATCACCTTATTTTCTTTTAGGGGACCTAGTCATCTACTATGAGTTTATGAATTTCTATGCCATTAGCTCACTCTGGTTGCATACAAAGATTAAATTATTGTACCTTGTTGGCTTATTATATTTTATTTTTGTATTTTGCAATTTGTTTTTGCTCTATTTGTTAGTAAACAAAACGCTTTGTGCATATTTACCACAAGATCACATCACCAGGAGTCAATATTGTACATGCGTGCAATGAGTAAACAAGGAGAGGCAATGAAGGCTGCAGACATATATACAACGTTGTAATGACATCATAAAGAATAGATTTAATGACATATATAAATGTTTACCTGTGAAAGGTAATGCCAGTAGATCTTGTTTGGACTGTGAGTCGGTTGGTACAAATTCATGCAGCACATGAATGAAGCATCTTCTCCAAATCACTCCACTATGCCACTTATGCCACTTCCGATAGGGTGTCAATTCAGAGTTCAATGAGGGGTCTATATATATATGATGGAGCCGTGCACAGCGGAGGTGCAAAAAGACAGAGGTGAAGTAACCCTACACTGTAGATGGGGTTGGTCATCAATTGTGGCCATCTTCTAATAGTTCTTCATTACTGCCGGCCAGCAATGGGCACAACAATTTATGGATTGTGCCCTGTGCAAACTTGTTTTCAGAATCAAAGAGGATTAAGTAAACACATTGACAATGAATGCCTTGTCTGTACTTATCTATACAGATAAAGTACAGATAAAAATGCCCTGAGGTGGAGGTAAAATATTTGATATTAATCAAACAATAAAAAACCTGGTAGTGATTTTTTTCTCACGATTTTAAGTGAATGTATTTTTAAGGGACAAGTAGTTCTCTTCCTAAATTTCCTCAGTTTTTAGTTACCAAGCAGCATAGCCAATATGTTTATTTTCTTCCATTCATATTGTCTTGCATCCACAAGAAATCAAAAAGACATATGCAGAAAAGTATAGATGGCACAAGCAAAGATATATATGAATATTCATTTTTAAGATTCCAACTGTGAGAATGAATAGCACCGAGACAATGCAAAGCACAGTTTTATTACATCTCTGAATTGATGTGGAATAGTGCCATTCTCATTAACAAAAGCATAGTCCCTACCGTCTTAGTATGCAGAGTTGGGTCTAGGAACACTTTCCGAGTGAGTGTTACTGAAACAATCGGTGTGCCACTCTAATCTCAACACTGCTGCTGAGCTTTGGATCTGGTTGTATTTGGCAGACAGTCTCCCCTTGTGGTGTGGCAGCCTGCAATAGCTCTGGTCTTTGTAGTACTTCATGGTTGCCAAAATCTAGAGGAAAGGTCATTTATACCGCTGACACAGTGGGAGAAAAACACTCAGGTGTCTGCAAGAGAAGCCAACCTCATACTTCAGTTGCTGGCACTTTGTATTGTCTACACACAATACCTTCCTCTCAGTTTCCTGTCCTAGCTGGAGCAAAATGTTTTAGTGTGCTCTCTTCATGTCTGTATCTATTTCCTATGGTCTATCTAAATAGATTTTTCTTGTCTACGCTTTGGTTTGCAACATAGCGTTAGGGCATTTGTGTTGACAGTTCTGACCAGAACAGCTGGTACAGTGCATTGAGGAACTTTGCTCAATGCAATGTTTTTACATTAACATAGTAGCGTAATCTCTTGCAGTCCAAATTGCAGAATGGAGAATTTTAAGTTAATTTATGCTCACAATGTATTTTACTATTATGTTCTTTATTGAACTGAACAACAAAAAGCATCGGGAAAATTAAAGATAGTGTGAACCGTAGAGAAAAGAATGCTTCATACGTTAATAAAATACTTGTTAGTGTTCTTAAAATTTCTTTTGTTTTTAAAAATAATTTTTTGAAATCTGAACACTTACCTCATAATTGTTACATTACTCAATTACTGTGTCAGGTTGATCTTGGTGAGCAATAGTGACAAAAAGACAATCATGCTTTTACCGTTGAAATCAGGTATTTACATACACAGTATAAACACATAACACTTTCTCTCATTGTCTGAGATAATATCAGGCTAAACCTTTCTTACTTTAGGTCAGTTAGGATTACCAAAATTATTTACCTTCTGTAAGTGACTGTATAATGCGTTTTTTTCTCTTTTCTTTGTTTGGCATTTCGTACTACTTTCTTTAAAATAGGGTATGTACATACATACAGTACATTTTAATAGTACTAAGTAAAATTACCATCTGAACCATGTGACCTGAGTTAAACATTTTAGGGATCCTTCCAAATACTTTGAATAGTCCATTTGAATTTCGGTCCATTCCTGACCTCAGTTGCACAGAAATGGTATAACCAAGTCATATTTGTAGCTCAAATTAATCACACAAAGTTTTTCAGGTGTGCTAGAAATTTTTGAGGGCTGAGATAAAGGTTTTATGATGGCCACTCGAAAACATTGACTTTTTGGCAAATGTAAAATTGACAGTTTAAAGGTACATAGCCACATTGTCTGCCTATACCAAAAGACCAAAATCCAGTTGATCATGATAAAATAAGGCTATACATTCTGTCTGCTCAGATAGTCCTTTTTAAGCCTAAATAGAACCCCAGCAACGGGCATGATGAGCAGCTATAAACAAATAGTCTTTTCCCTCTTGGAATTTTATATTTGTATTTATTTTATTTATTTTTTCACTGGATCTTGGACCTTTTCTTCATTGTTTACACAGTTTGCTGGGAGATGCTAATAGCTATTAGCTTCTTCCTGCACATGCGCAGTCGTACTCCCGTTATTATAAATAAACATGAACGGCTTTATTTACTAACAAATTGAGCAAAAACAAAGCATAAAACGCCCAAATAACAATATGCCAGCAGGACACGATAATCTTTCATAAAAACTTTGTATGCAACCAGAGTGCATTACTGACATATAAATTTAAAAAGTCAAATAACGTGGCTATGCACATTTAATTCAAATTTTGTGAATTAATCTATCACAAACTAACAAAACCATGACACCATTATCTAGACTTTCCCCATCTCTTTTTAAGGCATAGTAATCTCAGTACATTCAGAATTTATAAAAAGCAGTAAAAAGTTCTCAAAAACGTTCTCTCATTACTGTGCCATTTAGCAAGTAGAAACTATTTTGATTTTATCAACTGACCTAAAACTTGAAAAATCTGATTTAACATGAGAACAAAGTTGTCTTTTTCACAGTATATGTATAAACATCTCTGATCAACTGTGCTGATGCATGGCAATAAACCAACCTTTGCTCATTATTTCAACCTTTTACCTGCTCCATGTCCACATCTCATTCGCAAAAGAAGTTGCACTCAGGATGTGCCCCTTCAAACATGCCCATAATGTTCAGTAGGTCTGAGGTCTCTATATGGTATGTATCAGGTTGTTCAATCTTTAGAATCAAGAGTATTTATTGTCATTATAATATTTTGGTGAGACACCAGCTCACAACTCACCTATAACACAGACTCAAATCAAAGACATCAATGGCAAAACGAAGAATGAGCATTCATAGAGAAGACCCTCAAAAATACAAAAGCACAATAAAAAAAAATAAAAAAGTTAAATTTAATTAAGCTGTACAGCAGAAGAGGAAAACTTATCAGAAGGGGGAAAATACTGTACAATTGTTAATAGATAGTAAGGCATATTCAGATAAATGGCCAAGTTGACCATACCACAACAACCCTTCCTGAGAAGCTAAAAAGTGTCCAAATAGTCCTTAGCATCTGATCAAATTTAAATGTTCAAGTAAAAATGACAGATACCGTAACAGTAAATTTGCAGAATGATGTTGTCAGGGAGCAGGTGAGAGATGGCGGCTGAAGTGGGAAGAAGCTGGAGGGCATAGGTGCTGCACAGAGGAGCCAGGCGAGCACAGGGAGCCAGGTAGCCTTCTGGGCTAAGGGGAGAGTGCAGATGCCCCGAGAAAACCAGCAGTTCAGCAGTGAGGCTAACACGGGCGCCCGGAGAGTCAGCAGGCTGGTAAGCAGGCAGGCAGGTAGGCAAGCAGGCAGGCAGGTAGGCAGGCAGGCAGACACAGAGGAAGCTGGAGGACAGCAAACTTGAGGCGGAGGAAGGCGGGCAGGAAGACGAAGGACGCTGGGAGATGAGAGGCTTGCACAGAATAGGGAAGGACGATGACAAACCAGCGAGGGTGAGCTGACTGGAGAGAGTCTTTATAGCCGAGCTTGCAGGTGGACTGAGTTTCCCTAATTGATGATGGCAGGTGGACGTGATCAGAGGAGAGTGGAACCGGGCTGCATGGGGGACGGAAGTTGCTGTAAATGTCCACGGTGCAGCAGGCAAAACTGCACCCTGACAGATGTAAAACACTGTGCAATTGTGTGAATGTACCAAACAAACACTTCCTAAGAAGCTAAAAGTGTGCAAATAGTCATAAGTAAAAATTTAAATGTTCAAGTTTTAAAAATAATAATAATTTGCATTAATGCCCAAACAAACAATCCCTAAGAGGCTAAAAGTGTGCAAATAGACAGTAGCATATGAAAGGCAGTGTAAGAATTATTTTTCGGATCAAGAACCTGTGAAACCACTGGCATGTTTGTAAACAAGTTGAGAGACTCTGAACTGGGCTGGAGGTTTATATGATTTCCAGCTGGGATGATTGCCTCCACAGCTTTGGTAAAGAAGCTGTTTTTAAGTCTATTAGGGTGCATTCACACAAGCCCTGTTTAGTGCGCTTTAATTTGACTCTGGTTCATTTGCCCTGAAAGTTTGGTTTATTTGGGGTGGTGTGAATGCGTAAATGAATTCTGATGCTGACCAAAAAAGCCAACTCGGGTCTGCCTCAATACCTATGTCTTGGCTCAGTTGAACTGAACTCTGTAGTGGTTCGAATACATATGGGAATGCCAAGCAGACCGCAGACCGCTCCAAAAGCAGGAAGTGGACTACAGCGCAGGGCAATCTGGATAAATACAATTGTAACTGAGCAATAATACTAATGAAGAAAATAATATATTGTAAATACCTTGCTCGACATCTGTGTAAGCGAGACATTTGTTCAATAAAGCTGTATGCACCCCTGCTCGCGCGCCGCCGTCTCATCCGCCTTATGTAAAATATAACAATTTTGTGGTCCTCCGCTCATGCTGAGCCCACTGTTGAATCGTGCTTGTCTGGCACACTTGCCAAAGACATGGAAATAACAGTTCACAGTCCAAGAGAGGTCAGAGGAAATGTGAATGCCCAGGAATTTTATGATGTCCACATACTCCACCTCCTGTAGTCCACTATGACCTCCTTCATCTTGCTGGTATTCAGAATGAGGTTATTCCTGGACTGTTAGGAAAATGTGAATGTAATCATTTTATTTTTTATCATGTTACAGCCATTTGGTTTGTTTAAGAATTTGCTTTCAGGAAGGTTTTGTTGTATTTACCCCTAGGCAGGAATAACAAATGGTTCCTTCTTTGCTTTTAACCTCCTGACCGTTTTTAACCCCCATGCTGTAAATTCCTGAAACCTCCTGACCCAACCCTCCTGACCCCCTCTTTGATGTGTGATAATAAAGGGAGAAGGACAGAGATGATCCGACGCAGACGTTCCTAAACTTTAAGGGAGTACCGTTCTCCGTTTGGGTATCCTCTGTCATTTTCTATAGAAAATGTCTAAAACTTGTGTTGTGTGGTTTTCATTCTAGGATAAAAGGGGTTATCTTTTATAACCCTATCATGGACCATTGTGTAAGATTGTGGACCCCGTCTCTGTCGTGGGTCTCTTTATTGTTGGATATGAGATCCACCACAGTGGTGTCATCTGTAAACTTCACAATGTCCGTGTGTATTTTTACAGTCTAATAACGCCACTATGCCAATCACACACCAGGGACCAAAAAACAAAACAGACAAACAAAAAAACAGAAAAAACAAGGTTCCCCACAGTGAGCTTCATAGTCTGGAAAATTTTTGAATCAACATACTCTTAGAAAATGTAAGGAAACAAGTTCAGTCTAATTTAATTTTACTTGCCATACCTATAGGCCTCAAACCATGCCAGGACGATATTGAGGAGTTCAAACAAGAATCCAAAAAAGAAAACCTACTAAAACTGTGCAAAGCTGACTTTCCACAGTTAAAGCACTGGTTAATCATTCAATAGTGAGAAAGCAAATACACAAAATGGCATCCAAGTGAGAGTTTGAAGGCCAAAACAAAAATGAACACAAAGAAAAACAAACACCAATATCAATCTCCCATTTCCCAACAAACATCTTGGTGACTTTAAGGAGGGTACTGTATTGACTGACAAGAAAAAAAGTTAAACTTATTGGAAGGTGTGCATCCCATTACAGCTGATATAAAACCAACCAAGCATTTCAGAAAAAAATATAGTTATAGGCAAATAAGGTGGTGGTAGTGTGATGGTTTTTGACTGATATGCTGCTGCAGGACCTACAGAATTTGTTGTGATTGGTGGAGCCAGAAAACCCTCAAAGAAAATGTCAAGCCATCAATTCATGACTTTAAGCCCAAGTGCAATTGAGTTATGCAGTGGTACATATCAAAAGCATTGCAATGAACTAGCTATGAACCTAGTCAAAGTCCAAAACTGATAGAGATGCTGTGGCATGGCCTTTAACGGGCTGTTCATGCTCATAAATTATGCAATATGACGGAATAAAATCAATTCACAAAAGTAGAGTGGGACTCAATTCTTCCACATCAACGTAAAGGATTTGTTGCCAGTTATACAACACTTATACAATAAGCAACAGTTGCTAACCCACCAAGGGAAGCACAAGCAGTTTTTAGATTTTTGTGGGCGTCTGGTGTTTTTCACATGTCATAGGTCCAGGTTTGTTTGGAAAGTTTTCTACTTAAAAAAAAGAGATTACTGTGGTTCTCATTTTTAATCAAAAATTTGTTGGATTGTCTGAAACTTTGAAGTGTGACAATAAAGCCAAAACAGAATAAATCTATAGGGGGGAAATACTTTTTCATAGCACCATATCTTTGACATTTCTGTGTGTAACTGTGTGCTTTTCAGTTCACTTTACTATTTGGCACATAGGTGGGTCGCACTTTTAGAAGAGTGTCTAAGAGTTCTTATTTTGCTGTCACCAGACCTTGGTCATCAGGAAGACTTAACGCCTCAAGAAAGTGCTGGGTGTCCTATTTTCAAACCAGTAATCGATGTGTTAGATGTTTCTGCTTCTAAAACTGTTATGTATTTTAGTCCCCTCTACATCTGCAGATTCACTGAAAGCTGCAAATACACCATTCCTCATTTCTGAGTTTGGAGCTGAATCGGGCAGTAAGTATATATTCTAAACCAGGAGGTAACTACTATTGCATCATTTACTAACATAGAAATAAAAACCTAACCTCTAACAATTACATTACATACATTAACAATTATTCCAGAAAATAAACATTTGGAGAAAAACGTTCAAAATATTTATTTTTTTAACACTGGACATAGAAAAATGCCTGGCAGCATGCAAGGAGTACCAATCAGGAGTCTTCTCACCTGATGACATCATGTGACTTTATCATATTTTAAATACCATTTCTTGTTTACAATCACCAAAACTTAAAATGTTTGGATGAATACTGAAACATTTTGCATCTTGGGGAAAAATAGTGTTTATGTTTAAAGAATGAACCCCTTTGAAAAAGCTCAGTACTACCTGGATGTCTAAATAAATCTTCATGGAAGTGGGAAGAGAAACCAGTTACTCCAGACCTATTATCTAGTAAAATGTGTGTGTTCCCTGCAAAAAAGATACAAGTTGCCTTTGTGTGTAAATGTGCCTTTGTTCTGATCCACAAGCTTACATGCAGCTGATCACATGCTTAACATACATTGCACAACTATTTTTAAATTTCTGGATGTTGCCATATCTCTGAAAAAACAGACCAAACACAGAGCCTTTTAGCAATTATTATTTTGTTTTTTGTACAACACTTTAGTCTCTGTGGGTTTAAAGGGCTTTATAAATAATGTTTGAGATTGTAGTTGTATTTTCCTAATTTCTGGCTACAATAGAAAACGCTGTTTGTGTTTTCCTTTTCTTCATTCTTCTCAAAGGATCGCCATTTCTTTTGATCCATTTAGTTTTTCCCTTTTGCTATTGTGAACTGTTTGGGACAAAAAGTCCATAATTTAGGCAAACCACACATATACCAGGGGATAAAAGAAATTTTTGGTATAAAAATTGAGGGGATTTCTGTTGTGCACTGCCTTGTTCCATCTGAGCCAAAGTGCTGGGTCCTCTTCTTGGCAACATGTGTCAGACCACATTAGAAAGACCAGTGAACAATGGTCTTAGCCAGGAACAGGTGGTGGTTACTTGAAGCTCTGGGAGTTGGATGTGTATTAATGGCTGTGTGTGTGTGTGTGTGTGTGTGTGTGTGTGTGTGTGTGTGTGTGTGTGTGTGACAGGGAGTGAGACGGAGATGGGTCTATCTGCCATCTGGAGCACTGAGAAAATCCCAGGTGAGGCGGAAACTCAAATGTGCTGTTTCTATCAGTTCACTGACCAGCCTCTCTCCTGGATCCAAACACTTTTTAAAGATGACCCCCCTGGTTTCTTGCTATGACTCCAGTAAAGGCACACACCAATTTGAGAGTGTGAAATGAGCCATTTCAAGGTGCGCTGCTCAAGGCTGTGTTCACTCTTACATTGGACTAACCAAAAATAAGATCAGCATACCAAGGTATATCAACTGTATTTCTATACTTTCTTCTATTATCTTATTAAAAATATCAAGAGATTGGCGCTTAAAAAATGTGTGTATGGCTGATCATGAATCCAAATTTATGTCACCGTTGGGTTGGTGGTCCAGAAAGCGAAAACAAGCTTTGTAGGAAAATCTTGGTAAAGTGCAAATAATTTTAATGGTATAAAACATCAAGGGCTGTTTGATTATTGATCTTCTTGATCCATTTATTTTGAACTTTACAGAGGCAGACTATGTGAATTTGCCATAGACTTTGCAAAGTTGTGTCACTGCTGCAATCAAAAAATGGGAGATTTAAGCAGAAAATGCAATATGTTATTAAATGTGCATCTTTCAGCTGTTCCCTTATGCAGGGGTTGCTACAGCAAGTCATTACAACTTGCACACACACTTGGCAGAGTTTTCTTCTGCCGGATGCCCTTCCTACAAAACCGAGATTCAAACACGGGTCCCCATATTAAAGACCTGGACTTACACCAAAAAGGGAAATGCCAATACATTATAGAATATAATAGAAATATCCTTTATTGTCCATCTCTGGGGAAATCCAGGTATGCATCTTGACTGTGTATGAATAACTGCTGATCATGTAGTTAGAACTCAAAAGCAATAACTCAGAGGTGCTCTTGGTGGTGCTGTATGTGGACATTGGTACCTTTCAGTGGGAGAGTGGGTGTTATTGCCTTTGAAAACTGGCCACTGTGGAGCACTCCTTCATGGTGTGGGAAGTGAAGATGGTTTTGCCTTGGATCACCTGGGGAACCTCTGCTTTACACGTTCAAGAAAGTTCACAACATAATTTGTCCCTTTGAAGTTTTGCACAGTGCAGCATTGGAAAGCTTGTGGATTCTCTCTCTCATGGTCTGAGAGGCAGACAGTACCTCAACTACTTCTAATATATGACTGCCACAAAAATGGGTTTTGACAGGTATGCTTATAAAATAATATATTACAAATGTGCAAACATTTTATCTTTTTTACAGTGTTACGTCCCTTGGCTTAGTCTAGGGGTTATATGGGACGGACATAAAATGAGGAAGTGGACTGAGGAGGCAAAGTTATCTTTTAGACATTTATTTACTTCTAATTTTACATTATTTACAATTCAGACGGTTAAAACTTCAGAGAGAGCCCAGGCCAACATAAACAAAACAACCCTAATCAGAAAATAAAAAGAAGAACTTACCTAACAACAATGAAAGTAAAATGGTACAAACCTACAAACTAACCTAAACCTAACAATCACTTAAACAAGAGAAAACTGGGGTTAAACCAAAAGGCAGCTCTCCCCTACCAACCCAGTCTGACCAAGTGTACATTAAAAACCATGACAAAGGCAGGCCTTTGCACTGGCAAGCATCTGCAAGAGGTGGTACGGCAGGCAAGTGGCCAAGAGGCACTGAGGTGCAGGATCACAGCCTTTAAATAGGACACAGGTGATTGCTGATTGCACTGGACTCTGGAAACCGCACCCACATCCTGGAGAAGGTGTAGCCTAGCACAGGACAAAGAATTAGCACAAACACAAACATCTACCTGGGAGATGTAACACCCCCACCCATAAGAACAAACATAATTGTTTGTTAAACCATGCACACAGTCACACTCTGGAAAGAGTGTCTGCCACGATGTTGTCACATCCTTTCTTGTGCTTGATTTCTATGTTGTAGTTTTGTGAAATTAATGCCCACCTCATGAGTCGTTGATTGCTGTTATACATACGTGAAAGAAACACAAGTGGGTTGTGGTCCGTAAAAATCTCTACCGGTTTTGAAGTGGAACCCACGTACACTTCAAAGTGTTGAAGAGCCAGGAGCATTGCCAGAGTTTCTTTCTCGATAGTTGAGTAGCGCCTTTGATGGGGGTTGAACTTCTTACAGAAGAAACAAACAGGATGAGGTACTCCTTGGGCATCATCTTGAAGGAGAACAGCTCCAGCTCCAATCTCACTAGCATCCACTTCAAGCTTGAAAGGCTTGGAAAAATCGGGAGCAGCAAGGACAGGAGCATTTGACAAGAGACCTTTTGCACAGTCAAAAGCATGTTGACATTCAGTACTCCAAAGGAATGGTAGCTTTGGACTACACAAGGAGGTCAGTGGTGCTACCACTTCAGAAAAGTTCTTGCAAAAGCACCGATAGTAACCAACCATACCCAAGAATCGGCGTAGCTCTCGGCGCGTTTCTGGCACTGGAAAAGCAAGGATTGCATTTACCTTTGCACTGATGGGACGAACCTGGCCTTGTCCAACTTCTTTTCCAAGGTACATAACGGTAGCCTTGCCAAATTCACATTTAGCCAAGTTGAGTGTCAAGGAAGCATCAGCCAGACGCTTAAACACAGTGGCTAGAGTGGCAACATGCTCAGACCACGTGGAAGAAAAAACAACCACATCATCAAGATAAACCTTACAGTTTTCCACGTCCGATAGTACAGTTGACATCAATCTCTGAAAAGTTGCAGGAGCATTTCTCATCCCAAAGGCCATCACGGTATATTGTAAAAAGTTGTCGGGTGTAACAAAAGCTGAGATTTCTGAGGCTTTGCTGGTTAAAGGTACTTGCCAATAACCTTTAAGAAGATCCAGCTTAGACACATATGCAGCCGATCCAACACTGTCAACACAGTCTTCAATACGGGGCAGTGGGAAGGAATCAGGTACTGTAACTGCATTAACTTTACGGAAGTCTGTACAAAATCGTGGCGTGCCATCTGACTTCGGTATGACCAAACATGGAGAACTCCATGGACTGCAACTTGGTATGGCCAAACCATACTTTAGCAGATAGTTCACCTCCTTTTTCATCAGTCCTCTTTTAGTCAGATTCACACGATAAGCATGTTGCTTAATTGGCACAGCATCCTCAACATTTATGTCATGCTCTATCACTGTGGTACGTGACGGAATGTCACCAAAAAGTTTTGGATGAGCGTGTATAAGCCTCTCAATGTCCAATCTCTGTTCACATGTCAAGTGAGAGAGATATGTAGACAACTTGGAGAGTACCTCAGAATTGAGCATTCTGGCACTCTGGTAGCTGACATCACAAAGCTTAAGCCCATCTTCATCTGCACCCTCCTTCAGTCCTGAAGAACACAGGAGAACCTCTGGAGGCGGCTTCTTTTGCATTGAAGATTCAGCTGGCTCTTCTACAGGGCTGCAAAGAGATCCGGACCGAGGATGAAAGGTTTTAAGCATGTTTACATGACACAAGCGTGTTTTTCGTCTCCGGTCTGGGGTTTTAACCACATAGTCAGTCTCATTCACTTTCTTGTCCACCAGATATGGTCCACAAAATCGGGCAGATAATGCCGAACTGGAAGTTGGTAAAAGAAGCAAAACCTCGTCACCTGGATTAAAAGATCGAGGGACAGCTTTCTTATCATACCAACATTTCATCTTCTCCTGAGCAGAGGAGAGGGACTCTGCTGCTGCCGACCGGGCCTTATGGAGGCGTTCTCGGAACTGTGAAACATAATCCAGAACATTAGGTTGAACTGGATTATCTGTGGACCTGAACTGTTCTTTAAGGAGCTTTAAAGGTCCTCTTACAGAATGACCAAACACCAGTTCAGTTGGACTGAACCCAAGAGATTCTTGCTTAGCTTCCCGAATAGCAAACAACATCAGGGGTACTCCTTCATCCCAATCCTTTCCAGTATCCAAGCAATATTTTTGCAACATGGCCTTGAATGTCTGGTGCCAGCGTTCTAATGCTCCTTGTGACTCCGGATGGTAAGCACTTGAAACAACCTGTTTAATCCCAAGAGTCTGCATGACCTGCTTGAAAAGTTTGGACATAAAGTTGGTTCCTTGATCTGTTTGAACTACTTTTGGTAAACCAAAAGTAGTGAAAAACTTTGTCAATGCTCTGATCACCAGAGGTGTAGTTATTCTTCTAAGAGGAATTGCTTCTGGGAAACGTGTTGCAGTACACATATTAGTCAATAAAAACTGGTTACCATTCTTTGTCTTGGGCAATGGACCAACACAGTCCACGATGACATGCTCAAAAGGCTCACCAAGTATTGGTATAGGATGAAGAGGGGCAACTGGAACAGTCTGGTTTGGTTTCCCTGCAACCTGACAAATTTTACAAGTACGACAAAACTCTACTACATCAGCCTTCAACCCAGGCCAAAAGAAATGGGTAAGTATTTTGTTGTAGGTTTTCGTAACTCCTAAATGACCAGCCAAAGGATGTTCATGTGCAAGGGACAATACCTCATGTCGATATCCAACAGGCACCACAATCTGATAAGTAGCGCTCCACTCATTATCAGAACAAGTTCCTTGCTCCAAGGATACTGTTGGATGTGCAATCCACTTACGCATTAGAACACCATCCTCAAGAAAATAGGAAACCTTCTCATTTCCTGTTTTAGAGAAAACAAAACATTTGTTCAGAGAAGGATCTGATTTCTGAGCAGCAATGAGATTCTCACGTGTGACTGGCAAGTTCCACTGAGGAAAATAAAAGTCCTTTAATTTGCTCTCAGAAGAATCTTTGGAGACTTCTTGATGTTCCATCGAGGTTGGCAAACCATCCTCAGCCAGAGCCTGAGCCAACAGAGAATCCTCCAGATCAGTCTCTGCAGCTCTGCTTCGTTTTTGAGCCCTTGTGAGAACACAGGCAGGAAACACAGATGGCAAACACGTCGCCAGGTCATCATTCTTACTGTTAGACTTTGGACTTCCAAAACAGGGTGCACTTTTCCACCAGCCATGTCATTTCCCATAATAAACTGAACTCCTTTAATTGGAAGTGAAGGGCGAACTGCCACCGGGAAAACACCACTAACCAACTTTGACTTAATGTGCACAAAATGCAACGGAGCTAGAACATAACCCATCTCAACTCCTTGCATCAAAATATTCCCATTACATGAGGAATGGTCACCCACTGGCAACACATCAGCTAAGATCACAGATCTTGACCCTCCTGTATCTCTTAGCATTTTAATGGGCTTTTCATCTTCCACCTTTCCAGTCAAGGATACAACACCGTCCAGAATGAATGGTGTGAAGCAAGGATCAAGCTCCTCAACAGCATTCCCTTTCTTGGCATCAATGGTTTTAATCAAACCTACCCCTTTTGATGGTTTCACTGCAGATGACTGATTCTTACGTTTTAAAGAGGGACACTCCACAACAACATGACCAAGTTTGTGACAATAGAAGCATTCCCTTTCAGTCCTTGAAACTGAAGTTTTTCGTGGGCTTGGAGGATCTTTTCTTGGGAAAGAGTCTCTGGTGGGAACTTCACGTTTTGGCACAAAAACAGTTTTATGGGTCAACACAAATTCATCTGCAACCACAGCTGCTTCCTTTAAAGTTGAAACCTTCTGTTCATTTAGATACACAACAATGCGCTCTTGAAGACCATTTTTAAATTCTTCCAGCAACATTAATTCACGTAAAGAACTGTAGTCAAGAACTTTACTTGCCGAAAGCCATTTGTCAAAAAGCGTTGCTTTTTCGCGAGCAAACTCAACAAAAGTCTGATTTGCTGTCCTTTTATGATTACGAAAACGTTGTCTGTACGCTTCTGGAACAAGTTCATAAGCAGCAAGGATAGCAGACTTCACTACATCATATTTTAAACTTTCTTCCAGAGACAAAGCAGAACAAACTTCTTGTGCTTTGCCAACCAGTTTACACTGCAGAAGCAGAGGCCAAACCTCTCTCGGCCAATTTAATGAAGCAGCGACACGTTCAAAAACATTGAAATATGTATCAACTTCTGATTCACGAAATGGAGGTACTAACACAATGTTTTTGCTCACATCGAAAGAACCTGGGGGTACAGAAGAACAAGTTATTTCCTCAGCAGCCGATGAATTCACAGAGCTGGATTGAGAAGTACTGGTTTGAGGGTGTGTGGAACTTATGGAAGATTGAGCCTGTAATTCCAACTGGCGCAATCTTACTTCCCTTTCAATCTGAAGCTCCAAATCCAGCTTTTTCAGCTTCAAAACTCGTTCGGTCTCTGCTTGCAACTCCAACTTACGAAGTTCAAACTCTGCCTGACGAGCTTGGAGTTTATCCTGAGCCTCTAATTGCAGTCTTGCCAGACGTACCTTAATTAATGCCTCTTGCTTTGATGGAGAAGAAGGTGAGGCGGCAACAGAAGGTGAGGCATCAGTACTCACGCTTCCAACCTTTGGCTGTTCCACACCAGCAGGCCTCTTTCCTTCCTCTGACACAGCAGGCATCAATCTCTCATTAGGAGACCTATCAAGAGGAACTTCCAAAAAAGGTGTCTCAGAAACAGGAAGCAATCCTTCTTCCACAAGCTTGTTTGAAACAACCAATTTCAGCTCTTTTTTAACCATTTGTTTGGTTACATTCATCTCAAAATTAGCTGCTATAGAACATAGGTCTTGTTTTCTGCACCTTTCCAACTCCTCCCAAGAAGGATTATCTACAAAAGCACGCAAATTGAAAATACGAGTTGCCATACCAACACTCTTTGCCACATACACCTAAGAACTCCAACAATCCACTTCAAAATATACAGACAGGATTAATAACTCCCGGACGAGCCCCCACTTTATGTTACGTCCCTTGGCTTAGTCTAGGGGTTATATGGGACGGACATAAAATGAGGAAGTGGACTGAGGAGGCAAAGTTATCTTTTAGACATTTATTTACTTCTAATTTTACATTATTTATAATTCAGACGGTTAAAACTTCAGAGAGAGCCCAGGCCAACATAACAAACAAAACAACCCTAATCAGAAAATAAAAAGAAGAACCTACCTAACAACAATGAAAGTAAAATGGTACAAACCTACAAACTAACCTAAACCTAACAATCACTTAAACAAGAGAAAACTGGGGTTAAACCAAAAGGCAGCTCTCCCCTACCAACCCAGTCTGACCAAGTGTACATTAAAAACCATGACAAAGGCAGGCCTTTGCACTGGCAAGCATCTGCAAGAGGTGGTACGGCAGGCAAGTGGCCAAGAGGCACTGAGGTGCAGGATCACAGCCTTTAAATAGGACACAGGTGATTGCTGATTGCACTGGACTCTGGAAACCACACCCACATCCTGGAGAAGGTGGAGCCTAGCACAGGACAAAGAATTAGCACAAACACAAACATCTACCTGGGAGATGTAACAACAGTATTTTGCATGTTCTGTGGAAAAGTTTAAAGACGCCATGAGTAAACTGAGGCATAGTATGTAAATAAGAATTTTTTCCAGCCATCAAAGGTGTCATCACCAGTAGCACCAATGTATGCACAGTTTTACAAATCACACCTGGAACACTTTCTTTCTTTTTTTTTTTGGAACACTTTCTATGATCATCTATGGGTCCAAATTATGTAAAGATTCTTTAGAGAAATATGCAACACATGTATGTATATTTATGCATAAAAAACAACAAGAGAACATTTACAGGAAATTTAAAAAGTGTACAAAAAGCAGCAGAGAAGTAAACACTGCAGTTTCATGGGAGCAGTGATGGTTATAAAGTCTAACACCTTCTGGGAGAAAGGACCCCTGATAATGCTCCCTTGTGCATCTCAAATGCAACAGTCTGTAACTGAAGGAGCACTCTTTCTTTTTCTTTTCTCTCCTCTCCTTTTTCTGTCCCAATCAATCTTTTTGGCGCCTATTTTTATCATATCCTCCAAACTATAAATTATGGATCTAGTCAGTTGGAATCTTAACGCAATTGATCAAATTTTCTCAACGAGAAGACTGGGCGAAGGAGAGCCCCTGTGCCCCAGCGGTGTGACAAGAAGCTGGGCAGGCAGGACTCAAACGACAACTCAGACAGTTTCCAAGATTCAGTTGTTTAATGAGGGTCCAAAGGTCGGTACACAGAGAATCAGTCACGAGGGCAAAGGTATCCAAAAACACTGGGCAGAGTCGAAGCACAAAAGGTTCAAAAATCACTAAAGACTAGAAGCTCGGGGAAAAAAGGGCTGGAACGCTTGCTGGGAGAAGCTAAGACGAACTGGCAAGGAAGGAAGGGCACAGACTGCTTAAATACACAGGAGGAGATGATTGGGAGCAGGTGTGTTCAATCAGGCTGGGGAAGTGCAGGCAGCAGAGGTGAGGCAAAACAAGTTGCCATGTCACAGTACCCCCCTCCTAATGGCCGGCACCCGACACCCAGGAAGGTCAGGATGCCACTGGTGAAAATCCCTCAATGGGTCAGAGTCCAGAATATCCCTGGAAGGGACCCAAGATCGCTCCTCAGGTCCGAAGCCCTCCCAGTCCACAAGGTACTGCCTCCCACAACCTCTGTGACGCACAGCCAACAGCTTCCTCACTGTGTAGACCAAACCATCATCAATGAGCCGGGGGGGTGGAGGGGGTCTGCAGGCTGGGACTAGGGGGCTCTCCTTGGCTGGCTTTATGTTGCTAACGTGGAAGGTTGGGTGGATTCTCATGGATCTGGGAAGGGTAAGTCTCACAGCCACAGGATTAATAATTTTGGAAATTGGGAATGGGCTGATAAAACGATGAGCCAACTTACGACACTCTGTCCTTAGTGGGAGGGTCCGAGTCGCTAGCCAGACCCTTTGTCCGGGGTGGTACACAGGGCCTGCCACTCTGTGACGGTCAGCCAATCATTTCTACCGAGCCGAGCTCCAGAGGAGGATTCTACGAGCTCGGGCCCATGCCCCACGACAGCGGTGAAAGAGGGATAGGGCTGAGGGAACATTAACTTCTTGTTTCAGGGCAGAAAACATGGATGGCTGGAAACCAAGCACACACTGAAAAGGAGACATGCCAGTAGATGAGCAAGGCAATGTATTATGTGCATATTCTACCCATATGAGATGCTTGCTCCAGGTTGAAGGGTTCTGGGACGCCAGACACCGAAGGCCCTTTTCCAGCTCCTGATTGAATCTCTCGGTCTGCCCATTCGATTGAGGGTGATATCCAGAAGAGAGGCTGACGGTGGCCCCCAGTAGAGAACAAAAGGCTTTCCAGAAACGTGAAATTAATTGGGGACCCCTGTCTGAAACAATATCCTTAGGAAATCCATGGATACGAAATACTTGCATTAACATAACCTCTGCTGTTTCTTTGGCTGAAGGTAACTTGGCCAGGGGAATAAAGTGTACCATTTTAGAGAATCTGTCCACCACTGTAAGAATAGTAATGTTACCCTCAGATGGAGGAAGCCCTGTAGCAAAGTCCAGAGAGATGTTAGCCCATGGTCAGGATGGAACAGGTAATGGCTGCAGAAGCCCAGAGACAGGTCCACGAGCAGACTTATTATGGGCACAAATGGGACATGCAGAAACATACTCTCTTACATCCTTTTCCATAGCTGGCCACCAGAAATGCTGTTGGACCACAAAAATTGTGCGACTGATGCCAGGATGGATTGTGATGCGGGATGTGTGGGCCCAGTGTATGACCTGTGACCTCAAGGCTTTGGGGACAAAAAGGTCATTAGGGGGACAAGCCTAAGGAACCTGGACACCTCTAAGTGCTTCTTTCACTTTCCCCTCAATCTCCCAAGTCACTGCTGCAAGAATACACGAAGGGGGCAAAACAGAGGACGGAAACTCGGGACTTCCATCTGGCTCAAACAGACAGGATAGGGCATCATGTTTAAGGTTCTTAGAGCCAGGTCTAAATGAAACTGTGAAGTTGAAATGGTTAAAAAAGGGGCCCACCTGGCTTGTCGGGGGTTGAGTCTCTTTGGCTTCTTAATGTACTCAAGATTTTTGTGATCTGTCCAGAACAAGAAGGGGTGTTCAGCCCCCTCTAACCAGTGTCTCCACTCTTCATTACCACCTTCATGGCCAAAAGTTCTCTGTCTCCAACATCATAGTTTCTTTCTGAGGAGGACAACTTCCTAGATAGAAAAGCACAGGGGTGGTTGACAGAGGTCTGGTAGCTGTTGCATCATTAACTTGAAGGCATTTTACTTGCTCAGATAAAAAACACAGTTGCTCACCCAGAGATGCCATTACCGTCTGCCTGTCTGCCATGGCCAAAAGATCCTGGCGGTATTGTGCAAGTTGCTCCTGCTGAGCTTGTAGCCGCTTACCCTGAAGTCGGAGTGCAGTGCGAACTGGGCCTGCATTGTCTTAGTCCATGTTGTGGCCAGTTCGTACTGTGACAAGAAGCTGGGCAGGCATGACTCAAACAACAACTCAGACAGTTTCCAAGATTCAGTTATTTAATGAGGGTCCAAAGGTCGGTACACAGAGAATCTGTCACAAGGGCAGAGGTATCCAAAAACACTGGGCAGAGGCAGAGTTGAAGAACAAAAGGTTAAAAAATCACTAGAGACTAGAAGCTCGGGGAAAAAGGGCTGGAACACTTGCTGGGAGAAGCTAAGACGAACTGGCAAGGAAGGAAGGGCACAGACTGCTTAAATACACAGGGAAGATGACTGGGAGCAGGTGTGTTCAATCAGGCTGGGGAAGTGCAGGCAGCAGAGGTGGGGCAAAACAAGTTGCCATGTCACAAACGGGACATTTGCTGCTGGACACACGGTGGGAGGAGGATCATGTGTCTGTTCATTTTGTCAGTCAAGTATGTTAAAAATTTGTTCAAAGTTGGATTTATGATAACAGGATTTCTGCTTTTTGGAGCTGGCGGTTACATGGAGTATCGAGAAATTCTGAAAACGTCAGCAGCTGTTTCGGCCCATGGCAAGGCCGCCTGAACTATGTGAAGGATATGTCCGCTACCAGATCTCAGACTGAAATGCTGTGGAAGCAGAACTGCAGGCCAGCTGGCAGAATGGGAATGATCTTGGAGAAAGCTGTAAGATGGACCCTGGCAGAATTACCACAGTTTTGGTTGTATTGTAATCGCCATTGAGATGGGGCACTGAGACTTTAAGGCAGATAGAAAAATGAGAGTCTGCTATCTAAACTGGCTCCCCTGCAATCTTATATTCTCCTGGATGTTATGTAAACAAGACGCTCTGTGACATCTGTGACCTAAACAGAGCGCACTGGATAATGGTCTTCCACCATCAAAGACTATGGCTGCAAGTGCTATCTGACTGTTCACAGACAAACACACATACACACGCAGTTACACTAAAACACACAGGCACACACACACACCGCCTCTACTGTGCTTTCTTCCCTTACTATGCTGATTTCTGTTTTAGCTGTAGTGTCAGAAATGTCAGATCAGAGACCTCAAGTTTTACACCCTGGACAGGTCTCCAGTGAAACATCCATCCATCCATCTATTTTCTGACTCGCTTATCCCTCATGGGGTCGTGAGGGGTGCTGGTGCCTTTCTCCAGTGTTCAATGGGTGAGAGGTACACCCTGGGCAGGTTGCCAGTCTGTCACAGGAACTGTGGGAGGAAGCCGGAGTACCCGGAGAGTATGTAGAAAGACCCAGGGTTGAACTCGAACCAAGAACCTTCTTGCTGCAAGGCAACAGCGCTACCCACTGTGTCACTGTGCAGCCCCGCTTCCAGTGAAACAATGAAACAAAAGGTTTTTCGATTTGTAGCTTTGGAAAGGTTGGACAAAATGACTTCTTTTTTATTATTAATAGCAACAATTAAGTCTTTCTGTATGTTTGTTAATGTATGAAAGAAGTCTAGTCAAGGATTTACTTTGTTATGATCGGAACAGATGGACCCAGTGTTCAAATCAGATAAACAGTTGAGATTGCAAAACAGTTTATTAAAAAACTGAAGCGGAGCAAGCGGCGTCAGTGTCAACGGCAGGGACCTCTGGGGACAGAGACAGCAGGTTAGTGACCACGTTTATCTGGAAGTGATTGTTCACAAACGTGACGGTCACTAACCTATTCTCAATGTTCAGCCCCGATCCGGTGATTGATGTTGGTTCCAGCCGGCTGGCTGCCAACGCGGCGCGGCGGTCGCCACTCTGAGTGTCCCAGATGCTGGTGTGTCGGTGGTCGTAGGACAGGCGGATGGTCGGAGCCGTCAGGTCTGAATGTAGCAGGATGATCAGGGGGTGAACCAGAAGCCGATGTCGGGAACGGGATCCAAGGTCAGAGCCAGGTGGTCAGTTGTCGAAGAAGTGCCAGGGGATGAACCAAGATTAGGTCAGGTCACAGTTCCAGGTATGGTACACGATCAGGCTAACAGGCTGGAAGAGGGCAGGCAGGCTCGGAGGTCAGGTCAAGCAGAAGTCAGAAAAATAGATCAGGCAATCAGGTCAGAGGGGTCAGGCAGGCTCAGAGGTCGGAAGGCAGAACTGGTCAGGATCAGGAAAACAGAATCAAAAGAACTCTGGAATAAATCTAACCAATGGCTTGAAATAATCTGGCACTGATGTCTGGTCTGACAGCTTGTTTTATAGAGACAAACGCAGGTGGATCAGATGAGCGAGCAATAAGAACTGGGCGGAGCAAAGCAGGTGTGTGAAATGAGTGATCAGACCAGGCATCATTGCCGAGATCATGATACAACCCCCTCCTTAAGGCCAGATACCAGACCCCCTTCTGCGCTGGTCAGGATGGTCCCTGTGAAAGGTCTTAATGAGGGTCTTATCCACAATAAAACTGAATCTAGATATGGCTACAGGCTTGACCCAGGACACATGAAATGTAGGATGTATCCTTATGGTGCGGGGAAACTTGAGTCGGACGGCCACCGGGTTCATCACCTTAGTACTAGGGAACAGCCTGATGAATCCGGCTGCCAGCTTCCTACTTTTCACCCTCAATGGCAGGTCCTTGGTGGAGAGCCAAACCTCTGTCCCCCACGATAGTCCGGGGCCGGAATCCTGTGACGATTAGCAGCCTTGGTTTGGTTCTCTGACATTCAGGCGATTGCCTTCTTAGCTTTTCTCCAGGCTCGCTGGCACCTCATAGCCGACAATCGGGCCGAAGGAACCTTAGAGTCTCGCTCTTGGATGGTGAACACCGGTGGCTGAAAACCGAACACAACATAAAAAGGAGAGAGACCAGTAGTGCTAGACGGAGTTTAGTTCAAAGCATGTTCAACCCATGGTAATTGACTGGACCATCTTGTCGGATCAGACTCACATAATACACACAGCTTGGTTTCCACCTCCTGGTTTGCCCTCTCTGTTTGCCCATCAGTCTGAGGGTGGAATCCCGACGACAAACCGACAGAGATCCCCAGCACGGCGCAGAATTCCCTCCAGTACTGCGCCACGAACCGGGGGCCCCTGTCGGAAACAATATCCGTCGGAAGACCATGAACCCTGAAAACCTCACGGGCCAGAACCTCCCCCATCTCCTTGGCTGATGGGAGCTTGAGCAGCAGAACCAAATGAACCATTTTAGAGAAACGGTCGATGATAGTGAGTATGACTGAATTACCGTCAGATCTGGGTAAACCGGTGATGAAGGGAACATGTAGAGGTCATAATAAACCGGATGGTGGTCTTCTGGAGGTCTTAGTCTGATTACACCGCAGGCAGGCTGCCACAAGCTCCCGTACATCGGCTGTTCTCGCACCATCCGAATAGTCCTCGTGACAAAACAGACGGGATCCGTGGCAAAACTCCAGCACCTTCTTTCTGAGGGGATCACGGACAAACAGACGGTGTTTAGGGCAAGCTTCCCGGAGACTGGGAATTGCAGAGGGCCCCCCTGACTTCCTTCTCCAGGTCCACCATGGTGACGGGCGGCACACCCTACTGCCACGGGCAGTACAAACTCCTCTACACCACTGGCACTCTCCTCATCCACCTCATACATTCTGGAGAGAGCATCGGGCTTCACGTTCTTGGTCCCGGGTCTTTAAGACAGCGAAAAGTTAAATTGTCCAAAGAATAGTGACCACCTCACCTGTCTGGGGTTCAGTCTCTTGGCTGATTTCAGGTACTCTAAATTCTTGTGGTCTTTCCACACCAGAAACGGAATCTTTGACCCCTCCAACCAATGTCTCCACTCCTCTACTGCTAGTTTGACTACTAGCAACTTCTGATCTCCCACATCATAGTTCTTCTCAGCGCTCGACAGTCCTTTGGAGAAGAATGCAGGGTGGACCTTACTATCCTTAGCCTCCTGGCTGAGGACAGCCCCAACACCCGTACTGGAGGCATCAACCTCAAAGATGAACTGTCTCTCCAGGTCTGGGGATATCAGTACAGGAGCTGAGGTAAACAAATCCTTCAGTTTAAGAAACACCCAGCCGGCCAGTTCATTCCAGCAGAACTTGATCTTGTGCAGCTACTTGGCTGTAGTTCCTAATAAGCCAATGATAGAAATTAGCGAACCCCAAGAACCTTTGTAACTGTTTTCTATCTTTCGGAACAGGCCAGTCGGTGACCGCACTAATTTTAGTCGGGTCCATAGCTATGTGATCAGGGGATACTACTAACCCCAAAAAGGACATGGTGGGCACCTGAAACTCACACTTCTCGGCTTTAACAAACAACTGATTCTGTAGCAGGCGGAGTAACACTGACCTAATGTGCTTGTGAGATTCCAGGTCTCGAGAGAAAATAATGATATCATCTAGATACACAAACACAAACTGGCCCACCATGTCCCTAAGTACCTCATTATCTAAATGCTGAAACACAGCCGGAGCATTAGTGAGACCAAAAGGCATTATCAAGTACTCGTAATGACCTGTAGGGGTATTGAAGGCTGTTTTCCATTCTTCCCCCTCTCGAATCCGTACCAAATGGTACGCGTTATGGAGATTTAATTTGGTGAAGATTTTTAGCTCAGACCAGTTCCACCTGTTGCCATTAATTAGTTCCAACTCTGTTCACCTGTTCCCTTGCCTTCATATACCTGCCTCACCTACACACTACCTGCCAGATTGTCTCGTCACCTCACTTGTGCTCTGCTGCCTTGATGCTCCCAGTCCTTGTGTACTCAGCCTGCTTCTGGTCAAGCCTGGTTCTACCTGCATCTGGTCAAGCCTGGTTCTACCTGCATCTGGTCAAGTCTGGTTCTACCTGCATCTGGTCAAGTCTGGTTCTACCTGCATCTGGTCAAACCTAGATCTGCCAGCAACTCCTGGTCTGTCAGCATTCAACCTTTTTTAACACACTCTGTGTTGGCTAATTTCGGGTCCACACCCCCAAACCTGACAGTAGGATCTGGCTATCATCCCGTCCCCAACACAGAATTTATGTTCCAGAATTGCCATCATGAGGGACAGTTGCTCTGCTGCTGAGAGCAGTAACTGGAACTCACCTTAGGTCTCCTTGGGAGCACTGTTCCTGGGTTCCAGACTGGTGACTTGTCCTCCCGGTACCGGTCCCAGATGGCACCAACATCAGGGTTTCCCTGCTGGTTCTGGAAAGAGCTGGGATGCCAGTTCTCCGCCACCTCTTACTCCTGACTCTACATAGAGGTCGATATGGAGCTTGTATAGGACTTGAGCCCAGGGTTTTTTTCTGGATCAGCAACTGTTTCTGTCGCAGGAAGAAGACAAGAGGGAGGAGCCACGTACCCGGACAATCCTGCCTTGCCACAGCAGGGCTACCCCTCGGTGTGGTCAGCCTCTTCACCATCGGAAGCACCGTCATCCACCTGCCAGTCCTGTCCTCCTGTGGTCAATCTGGTCATTGAGTCCTCTACACAGCCAGCCCAGGCTGCAGTGATGCTTTCTCGGTCTCCTGATTCCCCAGGCTGGAGAAGACAACATCTAAAAGAAGCCTCAGCTTCTCCAGGTGCTACTTCCTCCTCATCATCCAGGACTTCTTCCACCAATTCCTCTGAAATCACTTATGAGAAAGTGGTGGCAAGATTTAGATATTTTGTGCCTATGATCAAGAGGCTTAGAGAGACCTTGATTTGTCACTATTCTCCTGTATTAAGGGAAAAGTTAAAGAGGCTGGAGGAGGACTATAGAACTGCATTAAGGACCATCATCCAACATCTCCTGCCATTCTGAAGTCTTCCACCAGAGGTCAATCTGATGCCAGTACTCAAGCCACAGAACCAGTCCACATCAGTGAGGATGCTTCTGGGCCCGTCCACTACAGTGAGGACACTTCTTAACCTGTCCACGACAGTGAGGATGCTTCTTAGCCTATTCACTTCAGTGAGGATGCTTCTGGGCCCGTCCAAATTAGTGAGGATGCTTCTGGGCCCGTCCATATCAGTGAGGACGTCTTAGGCTCGTTTATGTCAGAGAGGACGTCTCGGAGCCCATTCATGTCAGAGAGGATGTCTTGGAGGCCGTTCATGACAGAGAGGACATCTCAGAGCCCATTCACGTCGGAGATGACGTCTCGGAGCCTGTTCTAGCCCTGTTCCTGCATCCAAGGGTCCAACTGACACCTTGGGTCCTGTTCGAGTCCACGTATCCGAGTTCATCAAGGAGGGGGTCCAGGTGGACTTGCCTCCAGTTCATGTACCCAAGCTCGTCGAAGAGGGGGTCCAAGTGGATCATCTTCCAGCTTTTGCCCCTGTGATGGTCGAGAACATTTAGGTTGGCCTGCCAGCTGTCGCTGGGGTTCAGAAGAGCTCACCCAACGACCTTGGCATCCAGGACCTCGTCGAGACAGCAAGCATCCAGGACCTTGTCGAGACAGCAAGCATCCAGGGCCTCATCAAGACATAACGCATCCAGGACCTCGTCAAGATGCCAAGCATCCAGGGCCTCGTCGAGACACCAAGCATCAAGGGGTCCATGGTTTCAGCAAAGACCCTAAGCTGCTGCTCAGGAGATTACTTGCTGAATTGTTGCGTGGGTTCCTGCTGCCAGAACCTCTGCAAGGACTGCTGCTGAGGAGCTTTTGGTCACATCAGACCTAAACATCAACAAACATCTGACACCATGCTCTGTCTGACGCCAAGCTCCAGGCTCCGTCTGACACCGAACTCCAGGCTCCGTCTGATGCCAAGCTTCAGGCAAGATGCAGGTGGTTCTTCACCTGTCTGAGACCCTTTTACTCTGGCGAAGGGTTCCCAGAGATCCTGCCTCGCCGAGGTATGCCTCTGGGATGTCCGCCAGAGATCCTGCCTCGCTGAGGTCTGCCTCCGGGACGTCCGCCAGAGATCCTGCCTCGCTGATATTGGCATCCGCTACGACCGCCAGAGATTGTGCCACGCCGAGATCGGCATCTGTGATGACCACCAAAGACTGGGCCACGCCGATATCTGCCGTCCACTACCACCGGCATAGATTGTGCCATGTCAAGATCGCTGTCCGCTATGACCAACAGAGACTGGGCCACGCCGAGATCTGCCGTCCACTACGACCGGCAGAGATTGTGCCATGGCAAGATTGCCGTCCGCTATGACCATCAGAGACTATGCCACATCAAGATCGCCATCCGCGACAACCACCTGAGCCGCTAGTTTTGCCCTTTTTGGGTTGGGTGTTTTTTTTTTTTTTACTCTTGCCCTCTTTCTGGGGGCCCCTCCGCCCGCCCTCTCTGGATTGTCATCAACTCAGACCAGATCAACCTGCTGCCACAAATTTGTTCCAACTCTGGTCACCTGTTCCCCTGCCTTCATATACTTGCCTCACTTACACACTCACTGCCAGATCATCTTGTCACCTCACTTGTGCTCTGCTGCCTTGATACTCCCAGTCCTTGTGTACTCAGCCTGCATCTGGTCAAGTCTGGTTCTGCCTGCAAGCCCGTCTGTCATTTTAAATAAACCTTTTTGAATGTAGTCCAGTATCTCAACATCAGTTACCTGGATGTATGCTGGTGTCAGTGTTGTGGATCTGTGCCTGTGGAAATCCACCACCAACTTCTTGGTTTTCCCTGCCTTGATCAGAAGATGGTTCTGCTGGCACCAGTCCATAAAATCCTGTTTATTGTCTGCACTAGGAGTCATCTTCAGCTGTAATAAGGTCAACTATTGCAGAGTCATCTGAGAACTTCCGGAAGGTGGCAGTCTGGGGCCAAGTGTGGTAATCCAGTAAACACTTGGACAAGTGGTGGTCCACCCCTGACAGCTCCAGCTTGTTCCTCTAAAGTCCCAGCTGGATGGTATTAAAAGCACTGGAGAAATCAAAGAAAATCATCCTCACAATGCATACAAGCTTGTCCAGGTGGGTCAGAGGTCAGTCCAGGAGATAGATGATAGCATTATCTACCCTGATATCTGGCTGGCAGATGAACCCCAACAAAGACCTCACCAGTTGGCGGAGATGGTTGAGGACCAACCTTATGAGAGTCTCCATCAGATGTGATGTCAGTGCTACTACCAGTCTGTAACTGCTGGAGTCTTTCAAATAAGTTAAATGACAACTTATTGCTTAACATTAAGATATGTTTTATTGTATAGTGATGACTTAAAGCGTACCTGTCATATATGTCAAGCTAGGTGCTTAAATTATTTAAAAACAAAATACCGTGGACGATTTTGTGTTTCCTTTGTGTTTTATGGTAGCACTGTGAAGAATAATATGTGTGCATGTGTGTGTGTGTGTGTGTGTGTGTGTGTGTGTGTGTGTGTGTGTGTGTGTGTGTGTGTGTGTGTGTGTGTGTGCTAATTTTCAGGTAGCTTTTGGGGTGTATCAGTTGGACGTGAGCATAGGATATGCTCAAATCCCAGGTTATGCTTCAGACAACGTATGTAGGTTGCTGGGTGTGCAGATGAACACACCCAGCAATGTCAGGGAATTGTCAGTCCATGCTGGTACAAAATCATGTTACGCCACGCAAGCAGTGTCAGGGTGCTGTCTGACTGCTCTGGTTCTAAGTCTTTCTCACAGGTGGTGTTGGTGATTGTGGGGGCGTGCCCCACACCTGCGGCTCATCGGGAGCAGAATCTGCGGCCTTCTTAAGCAGAGCTGTGACAGATGGAAGACGCCGGAGCCTTAACCAGTCGTGGTACGACAAGGCCGACCAAGTCCTGGATACCTATTCGTGAGTCTGTTCTGGTTTACTCGCTACATTGGACTTACTTCTGTTTTTTTCCTGTTTTGCTACAGTTTTGACCGGGGCCCTCAGTTCATCTCCCAGGTTTGGCAACATTTCTGCTCTGCTCTCGGTGCCCGTTATACTCTCACTTCAGGTTATCACCCGCAGACTAACGGCCAAACTGAACGCATGAACCAGCAATTAGAAACAGCTCTCCGTTGCCTGACTTCATCTTCGCCCACAGACTGGAACAAGTTTTTGCCTTGGGTAGAATACGCCCTTAACTCCCATAAGTCTGCATCTACTGGTTTTTCACCTTTTGAAATAGCATTGGGATATCAACCTCCACTACTTTCCACCGACGAACTCTCCATCCCTTTCACCTCCGTTAACCAATACATTGCTCGATGCCAAGAGACCTGGAAAGCCACCATCACTGCTCTCACACGCGCCGCAGAGCAGAGTAAGAGATTCGCCGACCGTCGTCGCCGACCTGCTCCCTCTTACCGCCCCGGTCAGAAGGTTTGGCTCTCCTCCAGGGATGTTCTCTCGGACCCGTCTGCTAAAAAGCTGGCTCCTCGTTTCTCTGGACCATATGAGATTGATAGGATCATCAGCCCTTCGACAGTACGCCTTCGTCTTCCGCCACACTCCAGAGTTCATCCAACGTTCCATGTGTCTCAGATCAAGCCGGTTCGAGGGACTACTTTAAACCCTCCTTCCAGACCCCCACCACCCACCCAGGAAAGTCAAGATGCTAGTGTCCTAAGGATTGTGGACGTTCGTCGACGAGGTAGGGTGGAAGGGTCGCAGCTCTGAGGAGCGCTCCTGGGTATCGGCTTCCACCTTTAATGATGACAGTATCATCAAGGATTTCTGGTCACGACAACCTAGCACTTCATCGGCTGGGCCGCCTGGAGGCGGCCATTGAGGGGGGGTAGTGTCAGGGTGCTGTCTGACTGCTCTGGTTCTAAGTCTTTCTCACAGGTGGTGTTGGTGATTGTGGGGGCGTGCCCCACACCTGCGGCTCATCGGGAGCAGAATCTGCGGCCTTCTTAAGCAGAGCTGTGACAGATGGAAGACGCCGGAGCCTTAACCAGTCGTGGTACGACAAGGCCGACCAAGTCCTGGATACCTATTCGAGAGTCTGTTCTGGTTTTCTCGCTACATTGGACTTACTTCTGTTTTTTCCTGTTTTGCTACAGTTTTGTGTGCTTGGATGCACATACCTGTTCCAGAGATTTTGTTAAGAGTGATCCGTGGATTCCTTTGCTCAGTTTTTCGCGCTGGCTCTCCTCCTCAAACTTGTTGACAAATACAAGTTTGAGGAGGCGAGGGTTCCTCGCCAGACTCCATCTGCCGCCCTCTAATCACCACCCACACATCAGAGTAGACAGTAGTACCTTGACCATAACCTCCCCAGTCCGACACTCACCGACTAAAGGCCCATTCATACCCTACGTTTGGCCTACACGTCCGTATTTCTGTCCGTACGTTCTATCCGTTGACTCCTTCATACCTCCGTCCGTTGAGGTGCGCAATAACCAATATGTCCTCTAGGTGGCAGTGCTGGGCTACCAATGATTCGTCACTGATCAAACATGGCGACGGTCCAAGACGTGATTTTGTTGTATTTGCTCCTTAAGTAAACTTTTTGTTTGTCCCTGTGCCCCGGACACGACACATCATATGTGTGGGTAGTTGCGGACAAGCTCCGCAAGTTGTTCCTCGAATCCCGCCATTGTTTAAAGCCCAGAATTACAACCTTCTTCGTGGTGTTGTTGACATTTTGTACTACAAACTCAATAGCGCCCCCACCGTTTCCGGTAGTATTGCTCCGTATTGATCCGTTTCGTCCGTAAGCGTAAGCTCCCAATTTTCGTGTCAAAGTACGGACGAAATCGACGGTTAGAACGTATGAAACACTCCACACGTATCCGTATCCGTCTTTTACGTGAGGTATGAATGGGCCTTAAGGGTAAGCCGCGCATTATCCACAATTCGCTGTTCTCGTCATCTTCTCATTTGGTCTCCTTCCTTTACAGTCAACCCCGCCCCGACGTTCAGGCCTCGATCCCGGCGTCCAGTCATAGCTCCGTGTATTTGCTCTGTTCCTTTAATAAAAACTCTTAAAACTGAGTGCTGGTCTCCCTGATACTTTCTGCATGTGGGCTAAAGCGCTAAAAAACATGACAAGCAGTACATGCTTGCATAAGCTTGTCATAGGCTGTGTCAAGCTTTGTCACTGCATTAACCTAAATATTATGGGACATGTAAACAGAGACTAATAAATTGCCAGTTGCCTGCTTTTTTGACAGGATGGATGTACAAAAAAATACTTCAGTCTTAAAATGGGAAACATTTTCAAACTGCTGTGTCTGAGATGGGGATGTCTCATCAGAAGAATAAGGGGTGGGTGAGAGAGCAGTTTGTACATAAACAATGTTACTGAATTAAACATTTTCCATGTAACAATTATTTGATGTTTCATGTTGTGACCAATGACAATATTTATTTTTAGAAGAAATAATTACATTAAAAAAGATCATTTTACATTCATTTATTTTCTTAAAAACCCTGGGAGTGGCATAATATTTTCACAGTGATGCATGTGTTTGTTCATAGCCTGTGTGAAATAATCTGTCAAAAAATGCGGGACAAAATATCCAGGTTCTTTTTCAGTAACTCCTACCCAGAATATAAGAGCTTCATCAAAACAGAGCCACACTGGCAGAATCTATCACTGTATTGTGCTGGCTTCGTACCATTAGAGGCTGTGTGCAGAACTGGCATTGTTTGTTCAGTCTTTATAAATTCTCCTTCACACTTTTTCTTAGTGTCATGATGTTTTCCATCAAGGTGAAGGAAAAGTGCTCTGGGAGAGACAAACAACGTAAATTTCATCTTTTGTTTTGTAGTCCTCTACTTTCATACATCCCTGTCTGATTTGCTTCCTGTTTGTTTTTCCTTTCCCATCAGCATTTCCCCATGAGTACTCAATTTTAGTTATCTTCATAAATTCCTGATACTCTTTATAGATCCCCCTGTCGTTCTCTGGGTTGTTTGTGCATGATCTCACTATGTTGTAAACTTTTATTCACCTTTACTATCCATAATTTTTTATGTAGTGTGTGGTCTTGGGATTCTATTATGTGTTTTAGAGTGGTCTCTTTGTCATGATCCTTGAGTGGTAGGTTTTTGATTTCTATTGTGTTTCTGTTTTCATCAGTTTCCTGTTGTTTATGCTCTCTGGGTGTGGCTTTATTAGTTCACTACCTTAGGTGTAGTTTCTTACGTTTTTGTACTTTGTCCCCTTTTATTCTGGATTATTTTCTCTTAGGTCTCTGTTAGATTTTACCCTTGGTTTGATTATTTCTTTGTATTTCTGTTCAGCTCCATTCCTGTTATTTAGCCTCCCTTCCTCAGTCTCCTTGCTTTCTGCCTCAGCTTCTCCTCATCATCCACTGATTAACACTGGTTTTCAATATCTTTCTCCACACTTCCCTCTGTATCTAAATTCACCGTTTGCCACTATTCCCCGCTGGATCATTATGTTTCACTGCCTTATGGTCGAGTCTGCTTGTTTCTCAGCCTGTGCTTTATCCTGTTTTCCTTATGCCACACTGTAAATTTTCATTTTTTTCATTAAACAACTTTTATCGGTTATGTCTGCACTTGGGTCCTTATCACACCCACTAACCTAAAACTGACCTTTTGCCACTGTGCCCAAGATCGAACTCTCAAGTTGGATTTTTTTTTGGTTTTGTGACGTGCAACTGGTGGGGCAGCTAGAGATACTCTCAACCAGTTTAAATAAAACAAAACAAAAACAAAGCAAACAAATACATTTATTCTGTCAGTGGTGGCATAAACACTCAAATAAGTATGTTTTCTTTTACGCACTTGCTTCTCCAGTCAATGTACACAATTGTCAATGTGTATGTTGTAAGACAAAGTGACCCTATAATACATGGGACAGAGAAATTGCATGCTGGAATTCAGATTATATCTGTATATAAAAAAAAAAGCTCTCTCACCCACCTCTTGTACTACTGAGCAGGGTGGGTGGCGCTCCATCTCTCAAGCTCGTGTCCTCTACCAGAGACCTGGGAGCTTGAGAGTTCTTCTTAGTACCTTAGATGTTCCTAAGATTGCGCTCTTCTGGACTGAAATGTCTTATGTTTCTCCAGGTATCTGTTGGAGCCACTTCTCCAGAGTGGGGGTTACTGCCCCAAGGGCTCTGATGACTACGGGCACTACTGTTGTCCTCACCTTCCAAGCTTTTTCTAGTTCTTCCCTGAGCCCTTGGTATATATATCCAGTTTCTCGTGTCTTTTTTCCTGATGTTTCCTTCACTCGGGATAGCCACATCGATCACAATGGCTGTCCTCTCCTGCTTATCAATAATCACAATGTCCGGTTGGTTGGCCATTACCATTTTGACTATATATATCTATAGATATATCTATCTATATATATATATCTATCTATATATATATCTATATATCTATATATATATATATATATATATATATATATATATATAGATAGATAGATAGATAGATAGATAGATAGATAGATAGATAGATAGATAGATAGATAGATAGACACAATGGTAAGAAGTTATTTTAAAGTTAAACTCTGGAATAATTATTTTTGCAGCCGACCGTGTGAATATATATAAGGTTTCACACAGTGTGCCAATATTGTCTGCATCCATGCTGAAGCCATTTTCAAATTCAAGAGATGTAGACTCCTGTCATTTTTTTATACTCCACTAAAGAAGATAATCTTTAATGTAGTTATTTTAACTTTGAACGCAAACACCATTTAGAGGTTTCCCTTCTTTTGTATGCAATAATGATATTTTTTACAGTGTCTGAATTGAGCCGCTCCTCCATTTCTATCTACCCTCCACCAGCCCCTACCTTAATCCCTAACTCCATTGGTTAATTTTTCACGTCAGTCAAAAGAGTGTGGGCGGGACTCAAACAATCCACTCGTGTTCCCAAACGCTGTGGACCGTGCAGACCAAGAGCAGTGCAGACAGATGTACGGGAACGGCAACGTTTATCCTGCTACCAGTGGAACATCCTTATCAGCGCTTGCGGTCTAATGCTGATATTTTTTTTAGAGTTTCTCTAACTGAGTGTACTCTTCAGTAGTGCACCCCAGAGAACATCCACGTTAGTGCTTTTTCTTTTCTTTCAGAAGAGCAAAAAAAATTTTCACAAGGAAAACAGTCTAGGGATTGTAGACTGGGCTGTGTTAACCCCATTTCCCAGAGACATCCAAAAGCCACGCTCCAGCAGGTCCACCTGGACAAGCTGAGGAAGCCGTCCGGTCTCGTTTAGTGGTCCAGGAAGGAGACGGAGTGGTGAAATTAGCGCGGAAGACAGGAGCAACAAAGAAGCTGGCAGGATGAACGTCAAGAGTCATTTGATTTTCACTCTCTACACTATTTATGGGATTTTGCTGAAAGGTGAGTCTGGGGCGACTGGTGTGTGTGTGTGTGGGGGGGGGGGGGGGGGGGGGAGAGTGTATGTGCGCGTCATGTTTTCGCGTGTGCATGTGCATGTTCCAGGTCAACTGTGAGGTAGGAAGAAGAGGGGGCAAAACGCGCGGTCACACACGCGGGTCCTGGCAGACGGATAATGCGCTTCCTCTCTTTCTCTCACACACGCGTGCACGGATGCGCGCGCACGGACGCACTCACTGCCTTTTCTTTGAAAACGCACACGTGCGTCTGTACGTGTTGGGTTCTGTCTGTAGACGCTCGTGATGCAGCACAGCCAAAGGACAGCGTTTGTCCCCTTACATGTTGATGTCCCTTCACGTTCGGGATGTTGATGACGATGCGTGCCTAATTGAATAAACAGAACCCCCTGAAACCAGAAGTGCAGGACAGGGCGTCTCGTGTGCCTACGGTATCCTGTTTTGTGCTGTGTGCGAGCCGGTAATAAAAACAGACACACCTCACAATGAAATCTCCAACCCCTGCGGCTGTTTTTCACTTGCTGCTCCTGGATGAGCCCCGGAGTCACTGGAAGCGTTTTTACGCGCTGGTATCTACACGTTTTTTTTTTTGGATTCAGAAAGAAACTACCTTTAGAATTATTGTTAGTCAAGAGTGAGACTTCTCGCATTTCATTTTGAGTAAGGTTGTATGTCTGAATGCAAATTAACAAAAAAGAAAAAGGAGAATAAGAAAAACTCAAGACAAGTTCCACGAGACTGCTCCCTGTCTTCTAACTGATATAACTGCCCCCCTCTCAGACGGAGCGTCACTTAGCTCTTATTAAACATGCTGCGCCACTGTTTACTGTGTTAGAGAGCATATCAAACTCAAAGATCGAAAGGGATTTAAAAGGGATTTGCCAATATTGTGAATGACATTCTGAACTCCCATATCCCTGATTCGATAAAGCTTCCTATAAACAGCTCCCGGCATTTAGAAGGGTGGGTGATCCAACTGTAAACAGCAGGGGTGATGGGCGGGTTAGGGCGTGAAATCAGAGGCGACAAGGTCACCGGTACTGAGCTGCACAATTAACTTATTAACTTTGCATAGCGATTTTTAAAGTAACTCAATATTGTTTGTTGAGTCACCTTGAAATAGTGATAGACTCGATTCATAGGGGGAAGAAGGATGTTTAGGAAAAGTGCATACATTATTATATTTAGGACACAGAGATATATGGCATTGCTTTGTAATTGCTCAATAGGATAGCAAATTACCAGTTTGTGGGTATGTGCATAAATATTTACAGTTATTGTTCAAAATATTCCCTATGTTTTTCTGTAGTTTGTGCTTGATGCGCGGAAAGTCTTAGAGGTATTACATAATCCCAGAATATGCTGTGCCGAACGGCACTGTTAGTTTTGAAAATAGATGTCTAACTAGACATAAGTCTCCAGGTATACAGAGGTACAGTTTCAAAATCACTACAATTTTTCACCAAACAGTTAAGATCCTTTTCATAAGATGCCAGTGAAAGTATTGGAATAACCAAAATTGTCTTCAGTCTAATGGAGCATAGAGTAATACAGAGCTTCCTTCCGACAACCTGTGCAGTGCACTGTTGGTTGGCTGGCTAAGAAATATACATTTTGTTAATATGACTTAATTCTCGCTAACAAGCCCAGAGAGGGCTCCCACATTGCTCTTATTAAGGTAACCCTGTTTTAACACTGTAGCAAACTACAAGTAATTGAAAACATACAGTACATTTTTGTAGGCTTTCATAGCAGCCCATGCCCAATCTTAAACTTGCTGCTGAGAGTTAACATGTCCACCCGTTGCCTACTACCCAGCTTCAAGGCATTCGGGTGGTGGTTGCACTTTAAGGGGTATCCTTACCCCGGGCTCACATTGAATGCGGCACTGCAACTGGAACGGCGCCGCAAGGTAACCACCTTGCGGCGCCGTTCCAGTTGCAGCGCCGCAAGATAATTAAAAATCAATGTTTCAACTCACATCAGTTGCATGTAGTTGCAGGTCCGGTTACTGAGGCGGTAAAATTCCGCAAGAAGGAAGTTTGACCGGACGTCGCAGCGATTACCGGATCAAAGCTCCTGAATTTCATGAGCTAAACACGAGCTAAACAGGAAACGTCAGGTGCTAGAAAGGATAAAGTTCCAGGTAATTTCAGAATAAAATCACCCCACCAACTTGGGTATCTTGACTAGTGTAAACAAAACGTTGACACAGAAACACAAGGAAACAGAGGTTTTTGGAGGATGAAATAGTATATTTAAGTGCACGGATAATGAGTTTTGCCCTAAAAGATTGAAACCATGGCTGTTTTTTAATCAATTATGAGGGATAGCAACATAAAGGACCACATGAACTTCTGTTCACACTTCTGCTGGCCTAGGAGCAGTGTGAGTCGGGATTTGCAGCAAATCACAACTGGATGAGGACTGCAACCCGCACCACATACAATGTGAGCCCGGGGTTATGCTCTTTTTTGGCTTGACCAGGATAAATGCTCACCTGGTGAATCCATCATACACCCACTCCCAGAGCGCATGCACACACACACACACACACACACATCCTTGTTTAAAGTACATAGTTAGGACCGTGCCTTGTCTTCCACAGACTTCCATTCATCTTCATCCATCCATGGTAGTTTCTTTTCTTTATCCCTCATGGGGTTGCGAGGGGTGCTGGTGTCTATCTCCAGGAGTTCAATAGGCGAGAGGTGGGGTACACCCTGGACAGGTCGCCAGTCTGTCGCAGGGCAACACATAGACAGACAGGACAAACAACCATTCACGCACACACTCACACCTTAGGACAATTCAGAGACACCAATTAACCTAACAGTCATGTTTTTGGACTGTGGGAGGAAGCTGGAGTGCTACCCACTGCACCAATGTGCAGCCACATTCATCTTCAATCAATAAAATTTAATTTCTAAAGTGTTTTACAACGACCACAGATTGATCAAAATGCTGTACAGAATGATCTTCAAGCCTTTCTATGGCCTAGTCTTAACCCTAACTTTTACGGGGGTAAATACCTAAATACACCCTAAACCTAATTGGCACCGTAGTGCTAAACCTAACCCCTAGCCCAGAAGAAAAGTGAGGACCGAAAAAGGTCAGTTTACATCAATTTCCTCACTTTACTAGTAAAATGAGCAAAAAATGTTGGCATTCAGCTGCAATTACAAGTGTACACACACACACACACACACACGCACACACTTCCACCTTTTGGAGATATTCCAGGCCTTTTCTAATGGCATGGGAGGCAGACCCAGTACAACCCAGAGAGATGACATGTCAATATGCAGCCATATCAGGCTTGGGAATGTGTTGGTATCTCCCATGAGCTGGAAAATGTAGCTGGTAGAGATAAGCTTCAGTTTCTCTCCTGGATCCCCACTGCTTGATGTCAGATAGGAGAAAAACAATTGATGGATGGATCCTAACAGCATGATTTGATTCCATCCTAAAGTTATGTCCTATTTACTCCAAAATCATATCAAGATCTAGAGTATTTAAGGGATTGTAAAACACATTTATTAACATGAAAGGCATAATTAGCATCATCTTGACTTCCACCACTGTTCTGTCTGAGAGCAAAGTCAAACTCGCGATGAGAGATCATTGGTGTCTGAGAGCAAAGGCAAACTCGCGATGAGAGATCATTGGTTCTTGATTCTCTTGATCATTAGCTGTAGCCGCTTTGAAGCGTATGTGTGTGTTTGTGTGCTTATGAGACAAAAGAGCAGCCCTTTCTTTAATAACCCGACATGATTGAGGCCATTCTTGACTTAATGAATTGGTTTGTAATGAGGTATCTTAGGGTGTATCTGACAGCTTCCACAGCAGACTTTATTGTTCACTAGCCTATCTTCTCATTTTTACTCTCTTTACACACTTGTTAGAAGTGCGTGGGCATGTATAATTTTCTGCAACTGTGCGTACATTCCTTCAAACGTGCACTCTGTTTGTATAGCTTATGTTTGAAGAGGCCATAGCGAAGACATAGCCACATGCACACAATCACGCCGCTCCCTCTCCCTCTCGTGTCTTTACCCTGAAGAGGATAATACCAGGCTGCCTGATTTGAACAGTCATCTCTTGGTGCAAGACCTATTATTGCACAGGTTCAACACCGCAGGTAGGTCAGCCTCCTTCCGAATAAGGTCTATCAAGGAAAAGACATGGCCTCTCCTTGCGCTCTGTAAATGACAGCTGTTTCAGCCCGTCTGGCCTTGAGGCAGCTGGCATTGAGAGATCCAAAGGCACTAAATCTCTGTCGTAGAATAGACCTGCACCGCTATATAGCACCAATGTGAGCTGTTGTGGTGGAGGTCGTTGTTTACCAACAGCTCGAGTTGTTAACATATTATCCAGTGTGTCTCGTGTGCCCATGCCGTAGCCAGAAAAAACAGCCTGTTATGCAAATGACTTCTTACGTAAGAGCTGAGGGCTGAGCAGCGAGCGAAGGGAGGTGGAGGCAAAGAAACACTAAGAAAGAAGTAGGGAAATGTTCAAGAATAGAGGAGTTGATAGAAGCATAATGTGGGAGCAGAGGTGTGGAGGAGGAATGTACAATCTTCTCAACTAGAGTGTTTTTTTGTGTGTGGGAGAGAGAAGGATGTGCACTGCTTGTTTGCTTTATGGATGCTTGTTTATCGCCGCTGCTCTGTCTGTTTTCTGTCGCTTTGCCTCCTTGGCAGTCGGTTGTTCTGAACTCTGATCTTGCTAGCCTAAATACAAACTCCTGCTGAGGGATGTGTTTATCCCCGCAGTGAGACTAAGCTGCTGAAGGCTGACCCTCCATCCCTCTGTACTTCCGTCCATTCCTCCCTCGCTTCATCCTCCCATCCTGGTGTGGAGCTTTGTAGCACAGCAGCGTGGGAAAGCTACTGATAACAAGCGGCCTTGTGTGTGTGTGTGTGTGTGTATCTGTGTGCTTGCAGAGCAACTGATTGCACAGGAAAAACAAGATGTTCCCTCTCCCATGCTTACTTGCAACCCCTCTCTCTCTCTCTCTCTCTCTCTCTCTCTCTCTCTCTCTCTCTCTCTCTCTCTCTCTCTCTCTCTCTCTCTCTCTCTCATATATATACATGGCACATATAAGGTGCCATGTACCTTGTACCCACTCCACAAAGCTTTGCTGTACTGGGAATCATCTCTATTGCTGGTTTGGTGTGCATCACACACACATTTAAACGCACACATACATAGCCACATGGAGTTCCACCATCGGTTCACTGCAGCTCTGCCGAGGGATTTCCCATGATCAAAGCCAGTCTTTTGTTAGTCCAGGTGTTAAAAAAGTTAAAACAGAAAGGAGGAGGAGGAGGCTTGAGGGGAATGTGGTCGGATTCAAAGCTTACAAGCTCTTCGTGTCAAAGCAGAATGGCTCCAGAAAGAAAAAAAAGATAGCTGTGATGCTGTTTTTTGCATGGGTTAACCAGTATATTTGGGAAGATTTTGGTTCCAAATAAAAAATTACGATGGGTTAAGACTCTTATCCGATGTGCAGACTTAGTAGTTTAACAGGTAGAAGTTCAGTCATTAAACAAGGCAGTCTTTTGACCATGTATGTATGCAAAACCGAAAAGGAAGTTGTAGAGACTACAAACAGTAAGCATTCTGTCAGTGTCCGATAGAAATTAGGAAGGTGAGGATTGACCCATACTATAATAACACTGATGGCTGAGCAGCGAGCGAAGGGAGGTGGAGGCAAAGAAACACAAATTCTTTATTATATTCTTTAGAACATTTAAGCATTCAAATTGGGGCTGCAACAACAAATCGATAAAATAGATAAAAATCAACAAATGAAAGCGCTGGCAACAAATTTCATCATCGATTTGTTCTGTCGCGTGATTAAAGCGTCGCTCGACATGACGCTTACATCACCTGCAGTTAGAACGTCTGTCAATGCTGGCTGACTGGATGCATAGCAAACGAAGTAAGGCAGAGGCGGTATTTTCAAATACTGTTTTTTTGTAGGAAATTTTACAAATGACGACACAGAGAACAAGGCTCAAAGTCCTCAAAAGATAGGGAGCACTTTGCGCTTCACAAAAAAAAAAAAGAAAGTAACGTGAGATTCGATAGGACCTGAGATACCAAGCAGTCATTGATGAGGGTGAAGGGAGCTCAACAGCAGGGTAAGTCACTACAATATCTGACGTTTGTTACGTTTCAAGGGCTGTGAGTGGAGTCCTCCGAGGCCAAAGTCGTGCTTCGGGGTGCCGCCTGAATGTAAGGCTGATAGCTCATTTAATGCGGCTGTTAGCTTGTTAGCTGGTTAATGACAGGAGCTATGTTTACATGTGCAACGTTTATATGGGCTCAAAATCATATAATCCAATCATGATGTGCGTTTACTTGATCCAAGCTTTATTCAAAGTACAAACTCTCTGACATTAGCAGAGTTTTGAATTTCCATAAAACAACCGCAGAAGTTTTGTACTTCATGCGGAAAACAACACCGACCAATGCGGAGGTGTGTTGGTGCTGACTATTCTGAGCGCATAGAATGGACCCACACCAGGGTCTGAGAGTGGTTGAGAACTCATGCTGTTGCTGTTGAGAGAGCAGGAGGAAATTATGATCATCCCACAATGTTCTGTGCTGCACAGTGCTGCGGCCCCATCCTCCACATACAGGCACAGTAAGTTCCTGAGTTAGTCGGAACAAGTATTTAGATGGACGCTGATCGTATTATGGGGCGGCATAAAACACCCCTCTCAATCGGAATACAATTTCATTCTGATGCTAATAATTTGTTGATTAAGTTTTAATATGCTGACAAAGTCTGAGTGAAGGTACTGTATGGAAGAGAGGAGCAGGGCTCTAAACTAACTTTTCAAGAATCAATAGTCTTTATTGTTGTTATGTAGCCATAATGATACACAGAATGATAAGAAGCAGACCCAAATTAAAAAGACTTACAGAAGAACGAGACATAAGCATTCCTAAAGGACATCCTAAAAAATGTAAAACCCTCACAAGGGTGAGGTTCAACCACACTGCATTTGATACCTTAGTTTTACAGCTTCACTTTTGTTGTGTTAAATCGGCGTTCATATAGACAACACTGACATGATTGACACATTGTTAAAATAATTGTTAGTTGCAGCCCTAATTTAGATATACAGGAATTTTGTGGCTGATTTTTGAAGACTTCTTTTTAAAGTTTTGACCCGACTATATCGATTTTAACCAATTCTGAATTCCCTGAAAGAGCTATAATAAAAGAAAATGTAGGAAAAATGTACGAGAGTGCAATCATCTGTGTCTGTGTTTTTCTACCTTTACTATGTTGGGGGGGAGAGGTGTAGGTGTTAGAGGTATGTACATCAACACAGAAACTTTAAGGAATCATGGTGTCTATAATAGTCCAATTTCCTTTTTTTTAAAAAACCGCTTTATTGTGCAGAGGGTCAGACTCGGTCCAGCATTATTTACAATTAATGCCTGTATTAACATACAAAGCTGGTAAGAACATAATCATACCATGTTTTAGCTGCTGAGGTTTCATGTAAAACTTCAAGGTTCCCAGGTTTTACTATTAATGGTGAACATGAATGCGTCTCCTCAGCTTTAAGGAAGATATTAATTCGAACTGAAAGCAGCACTGCTAGGCTTTACTGATCCACTTGTCTCCTAAAAGGGAGACATAGTCTAGAAAAAATGGTGGTGCAAAAACAGTTGCAGCATGTTTTATTTTTATTCCATTACATATTCAGGTTTACAAATCAGTAAAACAGTTAAAATGATCCTTTCAGGCCTAAATTCAAGAAAACTGTTATTTCACCCCAAATGACATTCGATAATAGACTAACACACTGTGGTTGCTTGGAGCTAATGGCTTCCTACTAGTTGTGATCAGACAACACGTCAACCACATCTTGCAGAGGATTCATGTTGAATAATTTTTTTTATTTTATTTATTATTTCGGCACATGGTCTATGTGTCATATGTTTTAAGGCACAGTGTTAGCCCAAAGCAAGAGGCAGAGATCAAATGTGGCTCCCATAGAGAACAGTGAGAACATAACCCCACAGGTGGATTTTACTCCACCAGCATTATCAACAGACAGCACGTTTACAACCTTAGTAGACCTCCCAGCAGGTAAAACAAATACGCAAGCTCAGCAAACATAATAGTGGATGGCATTTTTTACTCAACTATTTATATGTGCCAGGCAGAATATAACATAATGTGAAGCATTTAAAGCGATGTGCTCTTCAGATTTGTCTCATCAATGATGTTCAAAAGAAACTCTGATAGATAAAAAAAATTACTTTGACAAATAAACTTCCAAATATAAAATTTTATTTTATTATTTTGTGGGTTAATACAAACTTCCTCTGAGTTAGAAATTGTTTCAATTCAGTTTCAGAGATTAACCACTATGACATTATCATACATTATGTCTTTAGATAGCCTATAGTAATCTTGATCAGAGCCCAGTTTTTCATTTTGTTCCAGGAGTTGGGAGCAGTGCAGTTAAGTTAAAATACATCCTACCTAAACATTTTCACACAGTTTGGAGTGGTAGTCTGTGGATTTTTAAATCATAACTGCTCTGAAACATCAAGGATTAAAGATGGATTTGTCATATTTCTCTGTTTTTAATTACGATCTGGACTCTGCCAACTCAATGGGTGGAGATCTGTAACCCCAGACCAAAGCATTTGTCCGGCCGGATTAGGACCTGCTCAGTGTCAGGGGACATAATCTACATAAAGGCCTGGGTTTCAGACAGAAATAATACAAGATGGATAAAAACCTTCTGGGATGTTCTCGAGAAAAAAATATTTAGGTACCCGTAGTCAAAATGGGCTACTAGAAACTTTTTTTTTCACTTTTCATCTTATATATATTCAGCTGTATAGATATCTCACTACCTCACCATGCTCTTACCTGGTACCACTTAATGTAAAACGTCATTCCATTTGTATATAAGTCACCTGAGTGTACATAAGTCACCCTAAATATCTGCTTAATTTCCCCTGTACTTTTATTTTATTTTTTATTTTTTGATACACTGTACATATGTGGAAACACTGTATATACCTTATACCTTATGCACCTCTCCTCCTTTTGGCACCTTCTTTTTGTTTATTAAGCCGATGTGTGACAAGTAAATTTCTCCAATGTGAGATCAATAAAGCCCTATCTTATCTTATCTTATATATTGTTTTAAAGAAGGTGTTCACTTTTGTTGAAATTTTTGGACCATTGTACATGCTATCCTTTTGTAGAAAAAAAATCCAGATTTTATAAGTATAAGGGGTGTTTGAAAGGTTAATGTTCCTCCCCAATATGACCTCTGAGCCATTTTTTTAAAAGCACAAAATAAATATCTAGTACAGTTTTGAGAAATATTCTCCACCTTTTAGTTGAGAGCTCTTTCCACCAACCATTGGCCAACTATTAACAAGCGTTTTGTTGCCCAAGAATAAAAAAATAAATAACTGTTTGTGTGTGTGTATGCATGAGTGTGTGATATATATATATATATATATATATATAGCTTTTCAAGTGCTATTTACACAGAATATTATACCCTTAGCCCCAGATTGCTCCACAGGGGCTGTTAAAAAGGCTGTCCACTGCTCTCTAAGGGATGAATCAAAAATGCAGAGGATGAATGCAATTGAAATGACAACTAAAGATTTCTCTCTTTCTTTCAAGTCACTTGTAGCTTGCCAACTGGAGAAGCCTTGCCTTAAGAAACTTGGATCGGTGGCACTTATTTAGTTTATACACCTTGATTGTCTTTGGTTTCCATGGCTTCCCAGATTTTTCTCCCTTGTAAGTGAGACATGTAGATGTGTAGATGCTTTGTTTCACCACCAGCAATATGTGGGGGAGGGTTGGGACAATGTTACTCCATGCCCAAACAAAAGCAAGAGAAAATTCTCCCACTTTCTGTGACATCTTACTCTATGGAACTTCAACTGTAGGAATAGTATGGAAGTGTCTTTTTTATGGATTTTGAAACCACAACATCTTAAAATCTTGATGTACCTTTATACTGGTAACTGGATCATTCCGAAGCCACAGTTTTAGGTAGTAAAAAGAGAACTTGTATGAACTGGAGAAGTTATCTGGAAGATCAATTATTGCATGGGATGGTTAAACATGGCCTTTTCCTCTTTCTACCTAAATCCTGAACAAAACAAACAAAAAAATACATGCATTGGAGGCAGCTTCTTGTTGTAATTTAGGGTGCCAAAACATTTTCCTTTGTCGCTGTGTGTGGTGCAACGGTGCCTATGGATACAGATCCATGCATATGTGATGTCTGCATTAGCTTTGAATTCCAAAAGGATTAGAGAGTGGCTAATCTTAAACTCCAGTCTTTGACAAGCCATGTGTCACTAATCTCAAACACTCTTTAAGAAAAAGACACAAACACAATCAAGGTTTGGATTAAAACTTTCTGTAAACTGAGGGATGTAATCCTTTAACACTGGTAGGCAAAAATGTTTGAATTTACGTGACAGTAAGTGAAGAAATAGAAAAACAAGACAGAATTTAGCAGATGTAAAAATACTGTAGTGTATGATCAGATTTTTTTCAGAATCAGAAGGTTTATTTGATGTCCTATTAAGTGGAGCTAATTTATTTCCAGATTCCAGGTTCCTTGTCTTAACAACCTCTTGCCCAGACAAAGTTCTTTTCATACCTTGCACCTTTTCATCTCAAGGCTTCTTTTCATACATCTCCCTGAGGCTGGACTTTGGAGACTTGGCCGTACATGTTCAATCATTCTTTTGCAACAGAAATAAAGATATGGACAGCGGTGACTTTGCCTGCTCTGGTCCTTAGCCCCAGCTCTGTTATTGTTTGGGGACTTTGCGTCTCTGCTTGATAGAAATGAATTCATTCAAAGGAAAGTGTGTCCTCATTATGTACATAGACATTCCTGTTCACAGAATCCTTTTGTGTGTACAGCTACAGTAAAAAAGAAGAAATACCCTGGCAGAAGAACACTCTAGCCAAAAAGTGCAGAGAAAAACAAATATTTTGTTTTATGCTTTTGTTGGTGTTTTGTTGACCCAGATAGAAAGATGGTGTCCTCTGTCCACACTCAAAAGGAAAACATACTTTACCCTTTAAAAGAACCCCTGAAAGGGAGAGTTTATACTCAGTTTAATGAAAAAAGGGCAAGGACATGGGGAGAAAACAAAATGAATATGGAGGCTCTAAAACTCTAGATGATCCTCTAAATTTGCCCTATTTTTTCATCTTATAAGTTTTAACAGAGATTATTAACCAATACCTGCAACAAATACAAAAAAAACGTTACCTTTATTCAATGAAGTTGCCAAAAAGCATCTTCTGTAAAGTAAGACAATAAAATAGAGAAAAAAACAACTACCAGCCAGTTAGCTTTTTTCTTGCTCTGCATTGACTCATAACTGGCAATTCAAATGCTGAATTTTTTTCCCTGTTAGATCAATCCCCACAATTTCCAATTAATTTTGCCTGTAGACAAATTAACAAATAGGATGCTGCCTGCCTGCATTATATGTAAGTTTAAAAAAAAACAAAAGAACGATTTGCATTTTGTTCACTCTCATAAATGGCGTAAATGGAGAAAACGTGTCATTTATTAATTTTCTGTTTGATTAAAATTAATTTTAACCTGTCTTCTTCCATCCATCCATCCATCCATTTTCTGACCCGCTTAATAACTCATTTGGTCGCAGGGGGTGCTGGTGCCTATCTCCAGCATTCAGTGGGCGAGAGGCGGGGTACACCCTGGACAGGTCACCAGTCTGTCACAGTAACCTGTCTTCTTTTACTTTTAAATCATATTTGTTACATTGAATGAAAACCCAAAAATTTCACAGGAAATTTGAATTTTACATCAGACCAATGAAAACAGTCTTAAGACAAAAATGTTGTCATTATCTAGATATCCATGTGTATAAGACTGCTAACCTAACAGCTGTCTAGTAGACAGTCATCCAAACCCTCCACATGGAGTGTACGCCAAAAAGACCATCTTCAAAGAAGCTCACTGCTTACAGAGTGCCTTGTCCAAGCATATTAATGTAAGATATGCTTAAATGTAGAAAACAAAGCTCACAAGCAACAGGGATAATTGCAGTCTTGAGAGGAAGCAAAGCCCCTTTAAGAGTGTGGAGCAGATTCACTGGGCATTACCTGCAACTGGAGTCAGAGTTTTAAGGGTCATCACACAGATGCTTCCAGGTCATGGGACACAACCGGGACACATGTTAAGCCACTTCTAACCAAGAGAATACATCAGAAAGTCTTACTTGGGCTAAAAGACTGGTCCAAAGTCCTCTTCTCACATGAAAATATTTTTTTACATTTGCTTTGGAGATCACGTTCCTAGGGTCTGGAGGAAGAGTGGAGAGAAGTCCACTGCCCCAGTTATGAGGTGGGAAGTCATATCATCTGCTGGTTGACAGTGTTTTACTAAATTACTGCAGCCATCTACAAGGAAATGTTAGAGCACTTCTTGTTTACCTCTACAAAAAAGCTTAATGGAGACCTGTCTACACTGTCAAAAAGTACCAATAACTGGTTTAATGGCCATGGTACTCTGCTTGGTATGCCAGCAATAAGGGCTGATCTAAACCCTGTAGAGAATCTGATTTATTGTGAGGAGGAAGATGAGAGGTACCAGTCTAAACAATTCAGATGAGGTGAAGGCCACTATGCATGGGCGTAGGTTTGCATAGGGACCATAGGGACATGTCCCTGCCAAAATTTTGGACCGACCTAATTGTCCCTACCAATAATTTGATGTGAATAACATTATAATATTTATTTTAATTTACAATACAACGTCGCTGCTGCAGCAGTGCTGCATCGCTTCTTCTCCTCTCTCAGCTCCGCTGCCTGGCTGCTGCGGCTGCCGCTCCAGCCCGGTCTTTTCTGTCCCTTTTAAATCTGCAGCACACGTGACTGTGCGCTGTGCTTTTTTTTAACTCCACTCTCATTGGTTGTGCTGCCTTAAATTCCGCCTTCCCTCTTTCTGATTGGCTGTTTTCTAGTGCGTGTGTGCGTGCGTCTGCGTGCTCGCTTGGGGCACAAGAATTAAGTTTTGATTCATACTGGGATACTGCGGTTACTACGATTAATACTAGGCTACGAAACTGGTCCGAATTAAGAAACTAAATATTATCAGCACTAAAATAGGTGAGAACTGCTGAACGCAGTTCTGAACAGAAGCAGGAGAGAGTTTTGATTTGTTGAACTGGAGAAATGTAAATAACCAACATTAGCATCTCAAAATAGCATTTAACTCTGAAGTATAATACATTTTATCAACAAAAACCTAATCTCTTTTGTAAAACTAAATATTCTGTGCCAGGCAGGAGTTCTGAAGACTACGGGAAAGATGGAAAAGCAAAGATTGTAGGCTATTAAAAATTCAGATTCTTAGCCACAGCCGTCTGAAAAAGAAAAGGTGAGGGTTTCCCTTTTACCAATATTTCGTTGCTATTATTGCTTTCATTTATTTTCGACCATTTGAGGCAGTTCAGGTATAAATAGCAGGTGTTATTTCTTTTACATGATATACAGCACAAAAACACTAGATGCCGCCTAAACAACTGCTGTATTTTGTTTAGACTTTTGCTTATTTATAATAGCGTAATTAGGATTCCACAAAATGATAATGCTATTTATTCCACTATTTCTACTTCTAGAATTAGAATAAAGAGAAATAAAACAGAGGAACACCATTTACATTAGTTTTATTGTACAAAGATTTCCACACTGTCCATTAGTAAATTAGTACAAACCAGAGCCGGAGCTAGACATTTCATCATCAGGGGCTTAGCCCATTAAATATTACATCCTTACGAGGGTAATTTGGTACACCAAAAAAGTAAGAAATTATTGAATCTGTTGATGTGGTTGGAAAATTTATTTAATATAGGCCTTTACATATCTTAAAGTTTAATCTGCTGTTCCTTAGTAGTCGTACTAGTATATTCAATTCAATTAAATTTTATTTATATAGCGCCAAATCATGAAACATGTCATCTCAAGGCACTTTACAAAGTCAAGTTCAATCATATACAGATTGGTCAAAAAAAAATCCTATATAAGGGAACCCAGTTGATTGCATCAAAGTCCTGACAAGCAGCATTCACTCCTGAAGAAGCGTAGAGCCACAGGGAGAGTCGTCTGCATTGTATATACCAATAGTATATTAATATGTTCTCATTTCAATGATGAAATGGACAACCACTCAGTTTACAATTCAGTTTTGGTGTTACCAATCTTACTCAAAGTACAGTATTGGGTCCTCCATGCTGCTTATGTATAAAGGTTTACTGCACATTTAAACATTGACAACTCACTATTGTTTTGGAAATAATTAGTTGTCTGAGAGGATGTGGATAAGGATAAGCTATTATCTACACTTCAGATATATGATGTAAGAAATGTGTTTGGAATGTTAAGATAAATTACATGAAATGGCCTACACAGAGCAACTACAACCCAGTTGTACATTTGTTGAAGTTTGGATTTAATATTTGAAATGCTGTCAGTGTCAGTGACACTTCTACTTCCAGTGCAGAGTAAATACAAGACATTTATTTGTTGTCCTTTGTTGAGTGTATAATTTTACTGTGTTTTATGATGCAGACAGAGTATCTTAGATAAAAAATTTAAAAAAATAAGGGTGGGGTTTATCTCTGCGCATTTCCATATCTTCAAAAGAAAATACAGGATAAATCTAGACAACAGACATATTTTCACTATATTTGATTTAATAGGCACGCATTTACTGGCTGTCTCTGTTGCTGGTAAGTTCAAATGCAAACTTTTTCAAAGTGGGGAAAAAAGTCCCAATTCGACATTCATCAGATCCGGTGATGCTTTAAAGATTAACAAACAGCATCTAGTGTGTGTCGTGCTTATGAAATTCGTATAAATGTAGCAAATAATGCTGCCTTTTCTCTTTAGACAGGCGAAACGCGTCCTGATGCTCAAATCAAGCATCAAAAAATAGGAGCATGCATATTGCGTAGGTTTGGACCAATAGTGTCCCTACCAAAGTTCAAATCAAAGCTACGCCCTTGCCACTATTAATGCAGCCTAAGTTCTGTTTTTTTTTTGTGTGCAAAAAAAAAAAAATATTATTGAATATTATTATAGGGCTTTAACGAGCTTTATTTGAAGTAGAAAGTCTCTGACTTCAGCAGAGTTGTTGATTTTCCATAAAACAAGCACAGAAGTTTTGTACTTTTTCATGTGGAAAAAACAACAACAAACACGGAGGTGTGTACGTTTTGACTGTTCTGAGCACATAGAATGGACCCGCACCATTCTATGGGATGCTAAGAGACCAGTGTAGTCCATTAACTATTGACAGTGCAGTATGTGTGTTGATTAATATGATTAATAAAATATTTGGATAGGAATAAACTATAACAGCAGTTTTCTCAACAGCAGTAATATTACTAATAATGTTAATAAATATAAATAACAATTTCAAACGTTTCATCAGAAAGTATGAGTAATAAAAATAAATAAAAAGTAAATCGGCAGGCAAATAAGTTAATTGGTAAAAAGGGAGGGCTGCTTTTATTAAGTCGTGTCTTTTTTTAACCACTTGAAACTCCATTCCAGAGCAAGCCACCAAAGGCAGGGAGGGTGCAGCACAGATACCCCAGCGAACACCCCAACAATCCCCCCATCCATAAAATAAAACCTATACAAGGCATCAATTCAATCAAATCATACAGACTGATTGGTCAAAAGGTTTCCTATCTAAGTTAACCCAGCAGATTGCATCAAGTCTTTTACAAGTAGTATTCACTCCTCCATACAAGGGCTCATTGTATGTTGCTCTGGGCAAAATAACAACAATACTAATGCTACTACTACTATTATTACTACTGACGATAATAAAAATGAAAAACTAGTGGAAATGTTGATGATAAATACATACTATGCAAGTGCACCTGTTTAGAGAAATTACTGGATGTGTCTGTGTGCTAAGGCAATAGTCTATATGTCTTCCTAAATTTGTCTTTGGATACTGTCTACACATAATAAAGTAAGTTAATTAATTTATAACAATAACAGCAGAAGATAAATGAGTATGGCATTATTTTATCAATGCAAACTCATTAATTTTACTGTATAGGAATGTGCAGCATTGCCTCCAGGAGTCACATTTAGTTTAAGGGTTTCTAAAAATGGGTTCCGAATAGTGATCAATACGAGTATGTTGTTTCTTTGTATGAATGTGATGCTTTCCATATGCAAATATTCAGTGAGGTTTGTCCAGATGGTAATATGTAACAATAATATGATTTCCAGTTAAGATCTATTGTTCTCCTTGCGAGAGATGGAGAAATAAGGTGTGGTATTTGTTTGGGAAATTTTCCACGTCAACATGAGAGGCATGCGAACAATGGGTTGGTGGAGCAGTCACTCTGCAGTTCAAAACGGTAGAGAGTTTTTCAGCTATTGATATCCAGAACAGGTGCACAGGTGTGCAGGTCCAGGTGGCAGGAAAATAATCATTGGTGCTACCCAACATACATTGTCTGCATCCTCCCCTGATTTATGGAGCCACCATAAACCCTTCATTAAGTCAAGCTAAAGGCTGATCACCTCCATTCTATGTTAAATTGATGCAGAAAATCAAGCACAAGGAGACCTGTACAGTTTATGTGCATTTTTAAAAAGGAAGACATTTCTATATTAAAAATCCCATTTTTTTTGTTTTATGTGATACTCAGAATTTCTTAAGTCAAGTTAGTGTTTTTGTGAGCTGTAAGCTATAAACGGCAAATAACACAATTAAGATATTAAAAATATATTTGTCCTATAAAATATAAAGTATGAGTTTTAGTTTTTTAACTAAATTACTGAAACAAATAAAATTTTCTATGATATTTTGTGATTCGACCTATAATCCTCAGAATAAAAGTAAGCATCATCTAAAACTGAAACCCTCAGATTGCAAATATTTCTACTAAAAACTCCCCTTTATCCTTCTCTCGCTGCTATACTTTGGCTTTATATCGGCTTTGCAATACAGCTGCATGTAATAAGGTTGAATACCCTGTTTGTTTATTTTTTCTTACAATGCCATAGCTCTTTATATCATCCAAACTATTGATTTAGTGCTTAACTGCTTTAGTTGCATTTATACAGTAACAAATACAGACTTACAGCATTACACTAATTGAAAAGCAGGATTTATTGCTTTCACAAATACACAAGTACTCACATGTTTTAGCTTTACGGTCTCAAAGGAAAGCTAAAGCTAATTGAAATATAATTCCCCAAAGACTCATGCTCATGTGTAATTGACTGTGTGTGGTTGTGTTTGTGTGTGCACATAAGTGTGTGTGTGCTATTTTTGTTCATACTATTGCCCGAAGTCAGTTTCTTGTCCCTTGTCTAATCATCAGCTGCAGGGTACCCCACTCTTCACAACTTAATTTGGTCTCTGAAACCTATTATAGACGGTTTTCAATGAGCATCATTTCTAAATACATCTTATTTGGTAAAGTTATGTAACTAGAATCTATTGATGTGGACTTGGATTCAAAGTAAAGTAAAGGTTTATTTACAGTAGTAGGTGCACCACATGTATCAAATGGCATTTAATGCTGTGTACCTTGTGACGAAGGTAAATGGAGGATTAAGAGGTGTGTGTGTGTGTGTGTGTGTGTGTGTGAAACTTAAGATGTCATCATTTCTAGGGGACTATAATTTCTGATTACTTTTACAAAGACCAAAGGGTGAAATTTCACCCATTTGAAACACTAAGTCCATATTAAAACACACAAGACAATTATCTGTGTTGTGAAAGTTGTAGAAACTGAGCTGACAATGTTGGCCTTGTTTTTTCACTGGCTGTACCTTCTTTTCAATCCACAGACATTCGTTGATTTTATGGGCTCAATCCGATTTTCCTATTTGCCTCTCTAACCTTTAGCTGTACTTCTGTTTTTTTTTCGACAGTCACACTAAGGGATAGGCTACACTATTCTTTTTTTTATGTAGGGCGAAGGCAAAGTGGTAAAGCTGTTTGCCAATACAAGTATATTTTTTGAATGGCACACTTAAGTGTTACAAGGTGTACTCAAAAGGAACTTGTGAATGTCTGGGATGTACAGAGAAATTGTCTGTTTAGTGGAATTGGTATTTTTTCAGCTTGACTGTCCCTAACCAGTGACCAGCCAGTCAGAAAATGAAAAATCCGATATTATTTGGTAACAAATGCACCATACCTACATGTATATGCTACCAGGTTTGTGATGACAATAGCACTCTTTGGTGTGGACACTGTTACTGAGGGATGAAGACACAACATATTGTCAGTTTTAAGTCTTTAAAAATAAAGTCAGAGAAACCTTGAGAATTTACACAGCTACTTAAACCAAATTATTTTCATTCATTCAGGCTATAAAGGTGTGAGGGAGTGCAAGAAAACAGGCTGAACAGAGTACAGCCAAGGAGCACTGTTTTGTCCTTTTTAGTTTTCAGCCTCTATCTTTCATGGAACAGGCAAGTTTTGAAAATGTAGGACACCTTTTAGAAATCTCAGTTTTGGTGATGAGCTACAACTTATAGGGAACACATACAAGATACATTCTGTTTTAATAATTTTAGATCTGGTAACCATGCTAATCACTAATATAGATGCTAAGGGAAATGTATAAAATCAGCTCCTTTAACCATCTTGAATTTGTTTTAAAATATTAAAGACTCATTTTAGACTGACCTTTCCTCTCACATATGGTTCAAAGTCTACTCTTTTTGAAATCCAACAAAAGTATTGGATCCTCTGGGTGTAGAATTTCTTTTTTCTGAATGTTTGATTGGCTTATTTCTAATGTTTGCACTTCTTTCATTAACAATTGTTACACAACCATCAGAATCTTAACAAGCATAATGGGTAGTATTGTATGAGTGTGCCTGGTTCAAGCTCAATAATGTGACCCAGCTTATTCAGCCTTTGACAAAAACACAACACATCATGTCAGAGAAATTCTGACAAATGAGATTAGAGTTTATGGTGCTATACTTATCAACATAGTATTATATCCAATATGCCTTGTGAATTTAGCCTGAGGACCAAGCAGTCTAGTTATCGGAATGTAGCTCATTTTTGGAAATTGGGGCAAAATCATATACATACTTGAGGTGTGTTAAATGAAAAAGGCTTTTCTATTGAAATCCCTTATATTAAGTTTTGTAGCTCAGCTCTTGCATGGTATGATAGCCCCTTTTATATTCAAATACCCAGATGAAGTTGACTGACTTCAGAAACCTGGATTGGTTCTAAGTTTGGTGTCTGGACTCAGTTGGTGCTCAGATTGCTCCAGGCCTGTTGTAGAGGGAAGGGAAGATGGAGTCAAGTGAGACAATTTATAACAGTTAAAAACCAAATGAACTGAGACCCTTGGCTTGGGTGAATGAGCGGCAGTATACATAATGCGCCTAAGGGATTTCTTCTACACACACACTGTGCATTGTGTGTGTGTTGAGGTGTGTATGGGTCGTGCATGTGGCAAACACTTAGGAGACACAAACACATATCTCTCTTCACCATCTGTCTCTGTTTGCCACATTGCAAATCCATTATATGCTACACCACATTATTCCCCCAATCCTAAGTAGAACACACCCCTAAGCTTACTTCCACTATTGCTACTCAGTGGAACGGTGACAAATTGCCACTGCATGCACATCTTTGTTACAGATGCCGTGGCATGTTTCCAGCTGGATTTTAATACATATTTTCATGCTCCATTTGAATTTTTTTGTAAGTTGGTGTTTAGCGTTGATGCTCTGAAATTTTACAAGCCTGTTTGCTTGTTCCTGCTGTTTCACGAGGAAATTGGTGTGATAAGATATTTTCATCTGGTCCCCACTGAATCGACAATGGGCTTTAATAATCCTACCTCATCCAGAATTATTAATTTTTACATTCTGGCAGAGAAATTTAACACAAGTACAAACACACACACACACACGCACACAACCCATACAGAGACTGTGTGAATCTGGCTAGGGCTTGGCTCAGTAGTTTTATGGCTAACTCATCTTCAGTTCTAATCAAAAAGATTCCCCGGTTCCTAATCTCCTGCTGTGGAAACAGAGTTATTATGTTTTTAAATGGTCTCCAATTACTGGTAATTCCAGTGCCTATCTTAAAGCTATTTGCTTTTCTCTCACTTTGCTCTGCATGGGTAGAGTGGGCATTGTCCTTTGTGAAAACAACTAGCAGATACGTTAGACATAGAGCAGATGCATTTTTTGGAAAGCAAATTAGTTGGCCTTTTTCTGCTCTTTTATCCTGTCCCTCCTTGTCTCTTATCATTAAAAAATGCAAACAAAAGTTCCGTCAATTTCTTTATTTATCTTCCTCATTAGTGTGTGTCTCTCAGAGCTCTTATTCACCCTGTTTATCAGCTTACTTCAAAGTTTATACTGGTGGACAGTAAATATTCTTTGCATGATTAGAATTTGTAAGCCATGCCAGCTTTTCCTTCTAATAAACATTCTCAATCTCTAGAATCACTCCCACAGCGCTTGAAAAATATGTTTCTGGTTTGTAAACTGGATGCTGGATTTTTATGCTTCCATATCTTTAACATTTCCATCCAGAGCATTTTTGCAATGGCATTTTATAATTATGAGAGTTAGTCTTTGGTCCACCTGGGAAGTGAATCAGTTGGATTAGTTTTGATGACTTGGATTTCAGCTGTAACCTTGACTTTATGTTCTGGCGTTTGGCAGCAATCATTTATTTTTAGTTTTTATGACATTTCAGTGTAGTGCATAGCTTTTTGACTGTAGACTTTTAAAACCCTTGAGGTTTTTCATTTTCTAAATAGTGATTCAAAAATACACATTCAGTACTCCATAATGTTAGGTATTATTAGTGTCTTGATAATGATTGGGAAGAAAACACTGAAATGCTTGGTTTCTATAAGTATTCATGCTTTGGCATGACTCTCACAGTTGAGCTGAGGTGCATTGTGCTTCCATCAGACGTCCTTGAGATGCCTGAGTCCATAACTAAAGTACACTGAAGGGTTATAGAATTCTTCAGACATAACTAGTCAAGTTTCTATAGGATCTAGCTGTCACTTATGTATGTCAGGGTAAAAACAAAGGCACAAGTTCAAAAAAGAGGTAAGTTTGGAAATGGAAAGATTAAAGACATTTGACAATTCTTGACACCAGTAATCACAGTGGCCTCTATCATTCTCAAATAAAAAAGGGTTAGAGACTCTAAGCTGATCTGACACAATTTTAACACAGAGAACATTGATCACTGAAGTGATTTACTAGCTTATACTCCCTAGAGATGTGATAGGTTTTTCAGGACATTGGGTAGTCATTTATCAGAACAACCATGACATTTGCATCCAATCATAAATGGGCTTATGAGGCTTGATGGATCATGGCTGACTCTCAAGCCTGCAAAGCCCAAACATTTTGTTGTAATAAAACAAAATTTGACCATTTATTCTAGTGGATTATGTGACCATGCTCTGATGCTTCTCATTAAAACTTCGAAGAGCTAAAATAAATTGAGTAAAGCCAGAAAAATATTCAGAAAATCAAATGCAAAGCATCACTTCACTAACGAGTAAAGATCTGAAAACATTAATATATACTTTTAGCGGTCAGCGTACTTGGGACACATGTTCAGTTGCTTACTATCACAAATAGCAAACTAGTCAATCACATGGCATAAACTCAAAGTATTTAGGAGTCTAAATGTAGTGAATCTGGTGAAATTTCAAATCGAGGATCAAAATGGAAAGGAAAGGGGGTATAAGTAACTTTGAACTTGCCCTGGTTGATGGTGCCAAACGGGCTTCTGATCTACAGGTATTTTCATTTACAATGATATTTCAGCTTATAGAGGAATGTCTAAAAACAATAAATAAATAGAAATATATCAGAGAACGGCAGTGTATGGATAAAAAATGGCCTTATCATATGTCAGAGACAAATGAGCAGATTAGTTTGAGATGATAGAAAGGCAACAGTAGGTCAAACAACTATTCACAAAATGAATATGAGGAATACCATCTCTGAACAAGCAACATGTCAAGACTTGAGACACATAGTTTACAGCAGCAGAAAACCATACCAGGTGCCACTCATGTGGGTTAATAATAATATACGGAGGCTACAATTTACAAATACTCACTAAAATAGGATAGTAACAAAAACCATTGCCTGGATCCACACATTTTTATTACAGTTGCAACATTCAGATCACAGGGTCAGAATTTGGCATAAACAACATGAAAGCATGAATCTATCCTGCCCTGCATCAACAGTTCAAGCTGCTGGTGGTTTAATGATGTGGGACAGTGTGGTGCTGTTTGCCCTCCTTAGTATAATTTGAGTTGAGGTGCCAAAACCTTGTTCTTGACCAAGTCCACATTTTTGTGAACACAGTGTCCTCAAATTCTGATGGTTACTTCTAGCAGGATAATGTCCCATGTTAACAATAATCAAACATTCTAAAATTAGTTTTTTGAACATTAAAATTAGTTCACTGCACTCCAGTGGCTTTCAGAGTCACCAAGATGTCAATTCAATATAGCACCTTTGGGATGTGCTGTAAAATGTGAAGTGCATAAATGCATAACTGTCGTGGAGAAATCTGCAGCCACTGTGGAAAGATGTAGTCCAACCCAGTACTAGCTATGTATAACTAAAAAGTGTCTGACAAATGTACAAAGAATTTTTTAAATAGTGGGGTTTTTTTTCATATATGTTATGGTACATGGTAACATGCATGTAACAACGTAAAATTCAAGTAATATATTTCCAAGTAAAAACATCCATTGCCACCAATTATTACTATCATTTATCAGTAACTATGTTTTTTAAATGCAAGTTTTTTTTTCTTGGCTATATACATTTATAGCCAGATGTCTCAAAAGACCTTGTTTCACCTCACATTTGAAATTCGTGCTGTGCCTACATTTCCACAAAGACTGCCAAAATGCAAATGCTTTTGAATGTGTATGTAGTTGAAATGGACCAGCTAATGCTAATCTCTGCTAATCCTCTGGGAAGCACCCTTGGAGCTACATTATCATGCTGCTCTGTTTCTGAGATAGAGTGGAGGAGAAGGGACAAAAACGATGACTGGAGACATAAGTGCAGTAAATACTAAATCAGATGGGAATTACACAAAAATCTCTCACCCCTGATTACTTTCCAGTGTACGCATCTGTAAACACACATGCACGTGCACAGGCAAAGCTGCAGATGTGAGCTGAAGTAAAAGCTACAGACCTCAAACCTCTAGGAAGAGCAGTAAGAATAGACAGTGTAAGCCACAGTTTCATTGGAGTGGTATGTGGTATCTTACTGTTCAGGAGCAACCATTGATCCTAAGACGTTGCCTTGGCTCCCCTAATGCATTGGTTGCCTTAATCCTAATCTCATTACAAACTGGTTCCATAAGAAAAGGATCCATATCTGGAAGTCCATTAATATAGCTGATCACAGAATTGCCTGTTTAGGATTTAGTAACCCTCATAGTCTGTGATCTTCAAACCATCTTTTACCCTGATAGGCATAGTGATAACTGAGTTTCCCTTTAATTTAACACTGAAATCCATTGGATTTTATTAGCTAAGCAAATTCTCTCTCATTCGGTGTGAGGGACTAAATAAAAAGAGGAAGACTTGTTTGTTGATGGATTGTTTTTTATACTCTAGTGTGTGCACCAAAGCCCTATGACACAGTAATGTCACACAGTATCATATTTTGCATGTCAACATGGCCAAAGACGATGCAGTGGCCTGTCTCGCTCTAGGGTATGCATGTTTATTACTGGCTCACTGCACATGATGCAAGGTTTTTCTGGTTTTTAACAGTGATAAGGCTAACCTTTGATGATGTATGGTAGGCCAAAGACAGCGGGTTCTGGAAGAGTACCTGTGTGACCAGTTCCCGAGGAGGCTTCACAGCCGACCAAACTGAGTGATGAGGCACAGATGTCTTGAAAGAGAAGGGATGGGCAACAGAACTATTGTGTGTGCTCTTGTGTTCATTTAGAAATGGGACATGTTTTGTAATGTGTTCATTATATTGTGTATTGCGTATGATGTTGTTCTTTATAAAATGCATTTGAAAAGGCTGACTGTTTGGTCAATAAACGTTTAAAATGTATTTGTTATTGATAAACTTTGACATAGACTTATTTTCAGTAATGTTGTTTTATTAGTCTTAAAAGGCATTTGATTACCTTAATGCTCACTCATATCTCATACAGCTGATGTAATTTTAGGTTGAAGGGAAATTCATGAACAAAACATAACAGCTCTTATCACAGCTCATATATGCTCTTGGAGTAAGCTTCTGATTACTTTCTTTACCATCGGCATATTTACGTTCATTATGACTGCTAGAGATATTGCTGTACACGCAGTATTTCAAACAGAAAGTGACATTTTAAATAGGTTTTTGGATTACAAAAGCAAGATCATAAAAATTAGTTAAATGAGTTAGCTTGAACCAGCTTGGACATCAACCTACTAATTTGTATTCCATCAGGCTTTTAAAAGTCTAATATTTTCAAACGGAAATATTGCTTGAACAACTTGTAGTGCTCTTATGCCCCGGCAGCTTGATTTGCCTAACTTAAAGGCAAATTCTTTGAAGTTGCAGTTCTCCTGAAAATTAGTGGGTGCTTGTCATTCAGACCTTTATTGTAGCGATTGTAGGGACACAAAAAGGTGGGAGGAAGTCACAAACAACAAAAGACAGCAGACAGACGATGGGTTGTTTATGAGATGCGCGCAAGTATATGTTATGCCTGTGGCTTGCTTAGTCTCCTGAATGACATGTTACTGGCCACTGCTGTGGCACAGCTCTCTTAAAGCCTTGCTGTGATAAGATGAGATGAGACAGGGATGATGGTTACAGCAAAACACTCTAAGTCCGTGTGTCATAAAAGGGTTGAAGGTGAGGGAATTAGAGATTTAGAGGTATATGAGGAGTAGCAGAATGAATGGCAGTGAATTGAAGTGGTCCCCAGTGTGAAGCAAAAAAATAAAACACACCAAAAAAAAAAAAAAAAAAAAGAATAGCAACCATGCATGACATATCCTGGAAATGAGCTCTGACACAGCTTTATCGTGGTCCTCAAACACAAACTCACACACACAATCTAACAATTGCAATTATCCTGAAGCGTGATGAACCATTTCAGTATTTAGCCTATGTGGGTGCAATCACCGAGATAGGAGACAGTGCTTTTAAAGGCCTATTCTTTTTTATCCATGTAAATTAACATGGATGCAATAAATGGTGCATCACAAAATTTTCACAAAAAGAAAAAAAACATTTTGGGAGAATTTTCAGCAAATAGAAAAGCATGAGGCAAGTCCCACCATTGGATTATTTGTAGCATATAATGCAGTTGCTGAGGGTGTTTTAAGCTAAAAGAAATACATAATTGTGAAATCAGTTTTCTTTCAGACATGTCAAACTGAGTGACTTACTCTTTGCAAGTGCATGAAGAGGGCATTGCATAAATAGTAAGTAAATGGTAAATTATATTAACTCCTATAGCAATTTTCTAGTCATACTGGCAACTAAAAGCACTTTTTACACTAGAGCCACATTCACCGAGCTGCACTTACAAATACGTACACAAAGGTCAGTTTTCTGGGATACTCATCATAATATTTCAATAGTTTGGACCAGTTTTGATTGGTTAATTCCATCCATTAGCCCATTTTGTCTAGAACTGGCTGGTGTTTGCTGAGTTTTGTGCTATTTTGTCTTCTTGGAGTTTGCATGTTCTCCCTTTGCTCCCTTTGCATGTTCTACCCTGCCTCTCACCCAATGACCGCTGGAGATAGGGACCACCCACTGTGACCCTACATGGATAAGAGGGTATAGATAATGGACGGATGGATATATCAGTGACGTACAGTGAGGTTTGTGACTGGTGAGGCACTGATGCCTCTGAAGTTGGATCTGCAAATACAAAAACCTAAATTAGACATTTTAATGTTGACTTTAATTTAAACAGTTGTTTTAAAAGCTTTTAATTATCCTTTAAATACTGTTCAAGTATACAATAGCAAGAAAAACAAAAGATTTTTAATATATGACCTATATTAAATATAACAATATTTAATATAGGTCAAATTTGATCTTTTAAACTTTAAATCTTTAGGGGAGCTGATCTCTTTTTTTTAATTAAAATTGTATATGTCTTATCTTTCTGTGTATAAAGTACATCCTCCTTCTCCATAAATATCTCCGTCACCAGGTTGTAAAAATCGTCCTTATTTGCCTTAAAAAAGTGGCTGCTTCAGTGGGAAAAAATCACCAAAGAGAAGAGTCATCCTGGTTCAGTCTTTTCAGCTATGAGGAAATAAGGGAAAATTAAATATGAAAATAAAAGCAATTCAAAGCAGAAAAAGGTGGTGTCTTGTAGCACAGCCAGTCTTTTCAGGTGTACTAATACTATTATAATTAGCAGGTTATCTTTCTCCCACGTGTTGGAGGCAGATCTTTCTGCTCAGGTGTTGGCCATCCTTTATCTAATACCTCCTGTTTCCACAGAAAATCCATCTTAGAAAAATCTTTTATTTTGGAGATAAAAAAAAAAAAAAAAAAAAAAAACTGGACTTCTATTCTGAAGCTGAAAACTTTTCACTTCCCATCCCGGAAGGTTTTTCAATTCAAAATGTCTGGAGTAGTGTGGAGTTCCAAGCTTTATAGACCTGCTAGTGAGGCCTCATTAGAGCTCAGATTTGCATGCAGATTCACCTGGAATTGATCGCCCCTCTCAATGGAGAGTCCTTAGGCTCATCGTTTGCCTGGCTCACAGCAGAAATGTTGTGATCAAATGCATGGAGGTATGAATTGGGGTGAAACTTCGCAGGAATCAAACCTATTTCTGTGTTGTAAGTTTTTGAAAGTTGAAACCTGAGCCCTCCTCCTCTGTTTAAGGTTGGTCTCTAAAACCATCTGTTTTCTCTGTGCAAAATGTGAACATTTTGGTCCTCAAAAGAGTGTCCTTTGGCCTTGAGGTTCATGTGGAAGCCTGAGTCTTGTTCTGAGGAGTCAGCTCTGTGTTTAGCCATGCGTCTATGGAGAGGTTGTTTGGTTTCTCCAATATAAAGATCAGAACATTCCTCACTGCACTGAACTGCATACACCACTCCGCTCATCTTAGGAGCCCAGTTTAGAGATGTAATATCCCATTTTATTGCTATTCATGATGATGAAATATATATATTTTTTCAGCTCATAGTCTACTGTAAAAAAGTGTGTTTAATGATTCTAATTAATATTTACTGGCAGGAAGTTGCTTGCAGTTAATTTTGCTTGACCTGGCTTCATAATCTTTCCTATTATATGAGAGTAAACTAAACTCAAACGGAGATTTGAACCAAAACATACACTGAAATAGAATGTAATACAAAGTTTTCAAACATTGATTTCAAATGTAACTAAAATAATCTCATGTGCCAAGGTTTAGGTACTAGTAAACAAAATGGTTTGTTTACTAGTACAAAATGAGAAAAGAGAGACAAAATAGTAATGCATGGGTGGGAAATGGGGGTTACGAATTGGCAAAGGGGTGAAATGACCCAGAGCTGTTCTGTGACCATCTTCGTCACTAACTCATAGCAATGTATCATCTGAAATTCCCTTGTTCTGCCTCGGTTCTTTCACAGATTTAGCTTAACCACAAAGGTGTATCAGACCTGGTTTCAGAGGTGAAATTTAAAAAGTGCTACAGACTGTAAAATATTCCTGTACATCCCACTTTGTCTCGCAAGAAAGAGAGCAGATGCTTCTGTTTTTGTTGTGTGCTGTGTTTCTGTGTGTTGCACTTTGTAGATGGTCCCAGCGCATCTGTTTCACAGCTGACTGCACATAGAGGTTATGATGAAAATCAGGTTGTAGTTTGTTTTCTATTTTCTGTGGTTGGAAGAATGCACTGTTTTGTAGTTTTACCCTTGTGCTATATGTGAAGTATTAGACTTCTGAAGTTTAGATCTGCAGAACAGGTGCAATATATTTAGTGTTCCAGGGAAGAATGTAGCTTTTTTTGTGTATATTAATTTATCTATAGATGCATAAACTAAAATTTGTGATCCATTACAAGCTTTCTGTCATGTTCAGTCATGATGGAAAAGCTTAGTACAGGCAGCATGTGAGCCATGGCATAGCCTGGGCTTTTAAATTTGACTTGGGTAGAGTTGCTCAATGCTCAAGTCTGGTCAAGCTAAAAAGTGTCTCTTTTCATCATCTAACATAAAGCATAACATATGTTTTTGATTTCAACATTAATTTCTTTATTTCTTACAACGCTGCAGCTAGATTTAATGTGAATGCTGCTGTATAATTCCTAAAGGGATAACATACACAAAAGGCCTTTTCTCAAGTGCAGAAGGATAAATATTCATTCCACTTCTCCCTTTCCCATTGCATTCGTCCACCTTTCTCTTTATCCTGTCTTTCCAGTCCACTGTTCCTTCTACCTGAATGCTTCATTTCTTTCTTACTTCCCACACCTCCATCTCCAGTGTCACCCTGGGCTTTCATCTCGCCAGGGTGCTTCTATCGTTAGAAAACCCCAATTGGCAGACAAGCACCCTTGTCAAACACCATTCATTGCACTTGCACAGATATGACAAGTGTTTTAACAAGCACCACTGAGTTTTGCGTTGCATGCCAATGGCAAAACAGATCCCAGGACCACATTTAAGAAGCATTGAAATTTGGACGCCGTTATGTTGATGTTCTTGGCTGACTTTAAAATGTCTTTGCACCCTTAATGTAGTGTTGTGCCATTACGCACGTTTTAAGTTATTTAATGTTATTAAAGAACCTTAGGTCTTTGAGGTATTGTCCGGTGGATATCAGCCCAATAGTTGAAAGGGTGATTTGAGCACTGACATTCTTTTAACAGCAAACTCTGCACACGTATCACTGCATGAAAAGTGAGATTTTCGTCCCCGTAAACTACCGCAGATCTCCCTCATTTTCGGCAGTTAACGACAATTTGCAACCCGCGCTTGTTGCCGTTTTCAGTGCCACAAATTGTCGGAACCGGACTCTGACGTATGTGGAGAGCGATCAGCTGTACTAATGGCCCTAATTAGCATATGAATGCAGCGAACCCGCGCGGCTGGCCAGGTCTGGCTTGAATAACCTACTCAGTATTGGCTGAAACCACTATTTTTAAATAAGTAAAATCGCTCCTGATTGGCAGCAAAACCACACGTGGCCAAGCCAGGCTTGAATGTTCTTACTGAGTATTGGATGGAACCACTTCTTTCAAACAAGTAAAATCACTCCTGATTGGTTGGCAGATCCCCAATAACTTATTTACATATTTATATATATTTATTATATATATATATTTATTTATTCATTCATATTATGCTGTATATTCATGTTATCCTATGTAGGCTACTACACTATTATTAGGCTACCATCAAGGACATGAATGAATTTATACAGGAAATGAACATTTGCCAGGAAGATGTTTATGCAAAGAAAGAGCTTTATTAAAACAAACAACTATATACAACGCGAGGATCCAAAAATTACAACTCCGTGAACTGTCCGTTTGCCTCCTCAGGGTTGTAGGTAACTGCTGGCGGCGTTCTTTCTGAGGCAGGTCCGATGTGCAGACGTCTACTGTGCGTGGCTCTGTACTTCGGCGTCGCCTCTAACCGGGACTGCAGCTTCACACAGAGTTCAGAGAGACCCGGTGTTGTGCGCAATTCTGTTCCCCCGTGAAAATCTGTTTCCCCTGTGTCGGGAATGCGCTTTGCAGCAGGTTTTCCCGGCGCTTCTAATTGATTTCTCGGTAAAACAACTCATATAATCATGTCAAGGTTGTAACAGTCAGTTTAATCGGCAGTTGTTTACAAAATTGTAGAATACAAATAAACAAACTATGTCTTCTTACGCTGTATTGTTATAAATGGCAAGATAAACGGTCTTTTTCCAACTTTTGTCACTTTAACCTGACAAATAAAAGTAAGCCATAAAACACTATTCCAGCACCTACTGTGTATTTATGATTTTACATTGCTGAAAGAGGAGGATGGGATGGCTGATAGCAGGACACAAACATTATGGCTGTTTCTCAATTCACGAGAATGCGAGCGCGTTCTCGTGACTTAAGAAACAGCCTAAGACTTCCTGAAAACACAAGAGTGTAGACTTCCCAGTACATCCCTTTGTAATATAAAATATGACAGTTTACTGGATTAAGGAAATTTCTAGTATACTACATGCTATCACACATAATTTTTGAGAATTTAGAAACATTTGCTCTTTATTTCCCAAAGTTTTCGGGAGATGTCTGAAAGACCGTTTATTTTTATTTTACAATTTTGTAAACAGCTGCCGATTAAACTGAATGTTACAACCTTGACATGATTATAGGATTTGTTTTACCGAGAAATCAACTAGAAGCGCCGGGAAAACGGCTGCAAAGTGCGCTCCCGACACGGGGGAAACAGAATTGCGCACAACACCGGCCTACGAAATGGCGGCGGCCGTCCAATCCATCCAGACCACGCCAACAACGCCATCTTCTTCGCCAGGCTGGAAAATAATTAAATGAAAGTGGTATGAATAAAAATCAAACGCAAGTCACAATAACATTAAACAAGGAAGGAGAAGCAGTAAAAACAAGTCACTTACAGACAATGTCGTCTTTATCAACATCGTGTCAATCTGGAATTGCAGACATGGCTCCGAGCAAATAGGAGGTCACCGCCTCGCTCCGGTTCATAGCGCCTGCAATTTGTCTCCGAGTTGTGAAGACGGCATACTGCTTCCTGTAAATGAAAATACACTTTAATAAAGCTTGTTCTTTTGCAAGGCTACTAGGCTAATCTTAGATTTGGTTGTAGGCTAGGCTACTTTTAGCTTAGCTAGCAGTCACCGAACATATTCTTACCAAAGCTTGGGATTCTGCGCCCGTCTTCTCTTCTTGGAGTTAGTCTCTCCCGCACAGTTGTTCGACTGCAGAGCCGCCAACTTGTCCTCTATGGACAGCAACCTGGAGTTTACCGAATTCTGCAGTTAAGTGAACCGCTCATTCATATCGGCACTATTAGCTGACGAGACGGTCCACTTCTTCTTCTTCTTCTTCTTCTTCTTCTTTCGGTTTTTATGGCGGTTGGCAACTAACTTTAATGGTGCATTACCGCCACCAACTGGACTGGAGTGTGGTACTGGAGTCTAACCTTCCCTAATAGGTTGCAAACAAATAAAACAAACACACAAACAAACATAACGAAACAAACCAATCAAAACAAAACAAACAAAAAGATCATACTAAATTATTTTTATTAGTCCTGTATTCCTCAGGAAGCCAATTACGTAGTTTACACTCATTTCCCCTGTGTTTTTTTTGCAGAATTTCTTCTAAGTTTAGCCTCATCTGTTCTCCTTGTAATTGTAAGACTAGTCTTTGTCTTTCTTCCTGATATTTATTACAGTGTACAATAACATGCTCTATAGTCTCTGGACTACCACAGAATTCAGTTGCCATCAGCATGCTTCTTCATTATTAACAAAGTTTTATTTAGACGTGTGTGTCCATACCTCATTCTAGAAAATACATCCTCCTCCTCCTTGCTTCTGTTTGTATTTCTGCTCTTTCCCACTTTATTCTGAATGTTATAGAACTGTCTTCCAGTCTGCCCACCGTCCCATAATGTTTGCCATTTACCCTTAACTATGTTTTTGACCATACTTTTAATTTCTTCTTTGCTGTAGTGCACTTCAACATCTATATTAGAATGTCTAGCTGCTTGCTTAGCACTTTTATCTGCTAACTCGTTTCCTATTACTCCTATATGAGCTGGTACAATACCAGCTCATATTAATAGTTATATTAATTCCTGACTTTATTAGATTATTTGCAGCTTGCAGTATATCATACACAATGTCTTGCCTTGATTTTGACTGAAATGTTTTAATACTGATTAAAGCTGAGCTGGAATCTGAAGCTATTGACCTCCACCCAAAGCAAAGCTAGCCACACAGTAATCAATTCCGCTGTGTAAACTGCTAAATCATCACTCATTCTTTTTCCAACTTTAATGTTTAATTTTGGAATGACATAAGCAACACCCATTCTTTTATCAGTTAGTTTAGATGCATCTGTATATATAGTTAAATCCTCACTATACCTCTCCATTAAAGTGGGACTTATTTTTAGTTCATTAAACCCCATTTCATTTACTTTAACCTGAATGACCCAACCAAAACTTCTGACTTGAACATTTCCACGCTCTTGGCATTTCTTCAGTACCGACTGACTCATATGAGACAGTCCACTGATAGCAATCAGCAGTTTCTTCTCGTCAGTCTGCGGACTGGCTGAAAGTTGTAGATCGCGTCCAAGAGGAGTTGAAGAGGAGTTGAATGCGAGACATGGGTAAACTCCCCCTGCAACCCTGATTTGCATTTGTATAGCTCACAGCATTTTCATTTACATGTTAAAGCCTCCCCTAGAATTAGGAGGAGGGGGGGTCATGGGGGGACCACGCCAAGCAAGGCCCACGTCAATTTCTGACAATTCACGGCAGTTTTCGGTGTTGCCTGCAAATTACCGTGAACAGCCGTTAACCTGAACTTCCACGACAATCTACAGTGCCGCATAGTGACGAAAATCACACTTTTCATGCAGTGTATGGAATAAATGAGTGACAACTTCTCTTCAAGCATAAAAATATATTAACAGAAATAAATGAACATCCAGAGAACACCACTATAGAATACTGTTTATCTGAATTAACACTATATTTCAACCAACAAATCGTCTCTACTAGGCTAGTAAAACTTAAATAAACTATTAAGCAAAATTAAGATACACAGGAAAAAAATAAACAAAACAAAATAGTTGAAAACCATCATCAGAAATTTTGTGAATCTTGGTTCACTGCAGATCGAAGTTAGAGAACTAAAGGCCATCTTAAAGTATATGGAATGAGGTTAAATTACCTTAACTAATTTAGAACAACCTTTGGTCTGTGTTCAACCCATTCACAATGAAAATCTGAGTTAGGCAAATATATGGGGAAATAACATTTTAAAGAAGGATTTGCTAGATAAAAATCAGTAACCTTTAGGACACTTGATTATTTTTATTATCAATGTAATTATTTCTCTTGGAAATAATTCAGACTCAAACACCATTAAATCAACATTAATGTTCCCTATTAATGCTGTACTAACAAGAACAAACATTTTGTTTAAAATGCCGCAGTTACTTTTACTAGAGTAGTAGGAGTAAGTTATTAAGAGGCTAATAGGGCTTATGCTAGCGGACATTCGGCGCTAACTTAAAAAGGCTTTTAAGTTCTATTTGGTTGTAATGAGTCGACTGGAAAACAGAAACATTAACGACCCATCGGTGTGTAAAAAGTTTATGGAAATAAAGTTTGTTATAACCGTAAAACACAACCCAAAATACATCAGCAAAGCATTGTTTCAAGGACATTAGCAGCGGCTTAGCCCGTTAGTTCCAGGTGTAGCTTGGTCAAACCTTTAAACACAGTCAAAACACATTAAAAGTAAACCACTTTAAATGATTAATCCCATCCTGACATTCCCTATGGTTTCTCTGCCAAACCTCTGCCTCTGTGTCTGTTTGATCAACTTTGAGGCGTCCAGTTGCAAGAAGTTGCTCCAGGCTGAAGCTAGTTCAGACCGGGTCAGCAAGCAAACGGCTAGCTCAGGGGAAAACAGACATCGTTTTGGAAATCAGGCCTGGGCGAGCTTGACATGGATCTGGGGAGGCTGTGCTCGGGCTGCAGAAGCGGCAGTGTGCGGATCTCTGCGTGGCACAGGTGTGTCTTGACTCCTGGGTCAGCTTTTCTCCTGCACAGCTTGTAGGGGCAATTTTCAGATCAGCTTTTCTCTGCAAAGCTGAGGAAAGGTTATAAGCACTTGTTTCCATGGCAGTCGGCTGGTTAGGTTCCGATGTTGAAAAGCAGGCTGCACTTAGCTGCGATTCTGGACTGCGCCCATGTTTGCCTGTCTCTCCAGTATGGACACCTTCACAGTCCATGGTCAAAGAGGAAGATAAATCCTGGGAGGTTGGTATACAATGTTGGCACCGCACTGTGATGGGGGTTAGGGTTAGATTTTTGTCTTTCCTGGCTAATATCACAACATTAGTGAGCAAAACTATTTTATTTTGCTTTGCTAAGGCATGTTCAGAATGTGACTTTAGAAATTGGTGGTAACATGAACTAAGTCATTAATTGATCTTTCTTATTTTTGTGATCTTAATTTAAAAGTAAAAGTGTTTGATGGGACATATGAATTGTGATTAGCCAAACTAAAATGTAAGTTCAGTGTTAGCTTTTTTAATGTATTTACAAGGTTTAGCTGTCACTGAATTTCATTATAAGTAGTAATTTGTTAGTGTTCATTTTGAATTCAGAAAATGTTTAAAAAAAAAAAAAAGAGAAGAGCACCAAATGTACCTCATGTCTAGAATGACTCATGAATCATAATGTGGCTTTGTAGTTTACTTTCAATCCAATTCATCTACAAGTTGTTCAGGGACATGGAGGGACAGGAGCCTGTTCTAGCATTTAAAGTCAGGGTACACCATAGAAAGGTCGCTGGTCAACAGCAGGGACAACTCAGGGACACACGAGACTAATACAGTGCAGACACACAGTCTTCAATTCAATTAAGAGTCACTGATTAAACTTACATGCATGATTTTAGTTTTTGTATAGCCTTCATTAAACCAGACAAAAACATATTGAGAGTAATTAAAAATTACTTTTTCAATTTTTCCCTGGACAGCACACATGTGCACAGTAGAGATTTGCACTAAATAACTTTCATTACAGGATTTATATTTTTTGTTTGTTGCTCTTGCTGGGGATGAATCTATCTATATTTTGTGGACAGTTTTTCTGAAGCATTTATCTACTTATTTTCATTTTAGTAAATTCCCCTTTTTTTAAAAATGTACTGTTTTAAAAGATAAGACAACATTCAAAATTTGTATTTTTTAGCTGTGGGTGGGCAATGTCAACACCCTATGTGTGTAAGAGCAGGCACCATAAAACAGTTTTGCTGTTTTAAAGCAAAGACAAAGTGGCAAAGTTACAGAACGGACATTTCAAACTGTCTTTGGCGTCTTATATTTAGGACTGTCACTACCAATTATTTTAGTAATGAATTATTATATTGGTTATTGTGATGATTAATGAACTAACCAGATTTTTAAAAAATTACACTTTTGGCAGATTTTTCACTTAATTAATTACGCTCATTTTATAAGCAACAGAAATACATCAATAAATTTAAATAAACAGTTCAATTCCTTTTTCAATAAGAACATTAAAAGGATGCTTCTGCAGCTAAAAAAGGTCTAACAATTCATGCATAAACAATACTGCCTTTAAAAAATGGTGCTGTATTTAATGTTTTAGTCAAACTTTTTTATTAAAGAAATAATAAAAAATAAAAATCCACAGAACTAGAACCTAACTCTCCTCTAAATTGACAGTTCTGATAGGTCTTTGCAGGTTTATAGTGGAACCTGCCTGCAAAGTTTTCATACTGCAGTGAAGGAACTTTATTGCCAACATCTTTAAACTGCAGCCACATGCTTAGTTTTCATATATCGCGCAAAATTACACTACAGCACAACTCTACCCACAGCTGCACCACTCTCTGTTTTCACATAATGGTATGATCCTATATCCTGTTTGTGATTGGCCGCCATGCTGTCCAATGAAAAAAACAAAGTTCTGCTCGGGAGCAGCGCTTGGGCCGAGCAGCGAGAGCAGCAGCGCTAAGAGCTAAGCTGGTACAGCATTTGGAAGCTCAGTAGATGCCATCTGGCTTGCTGCACAAGTTTCTTTTCTGTTAACTTTAAAGTGATCCTAAGCCTTTAAAACTTTGATGTGTTTTTCTCTGTGCTTCTTTTTGGTTGTTGCTGTCTCCCTCCCTCCATCAATACTGAAATTAACGTTAGTCTTTTTTAGTCAGCAAAAAAGTCCACACCAAATTGTGTTTTTGTGCCCATGACCCCCCCGGGATTTTTGAGCTTCCAACTGGCTGCTCAGTGGTCAGGTCCAATCAAGCTTCAAATTAACCAGACTATTTCTCAGTTCATCTTTACTTCTTATTATGGCTTCTTATCTCCTTCACATTCACGTCCACATCTGTTTTGAGGCTTCACACACTTTCCACTCTCACTAAATATACTGCAGTCGAACAATCAGCCACTACATTTACTTGGTCAAATTAGCTGCCGCTAAATTTAAAGTGAGTCCATACTATTATAATTACTCTAATGTGGCATTTCCAGGCATGCTGTCTGTGCTTCCAGCAGAGAAGGGCATTCAGAGACTGTTAAAGAGGAAAATAATTAAAGGTTTGTTCAAAAGGTTGTTGCATTGTTCAAAAAGTGTTTTTTAAATTACTGAAAGGATCTGAGAAAAGTCTAACTTGAGCATTAGTTATATATGTATATTGCATATGAATATAATTCACATCATATAGATGAAAGCACCCTTAATACTGTGTAAACATTTTTCTCATTAATGGAAACGTCCTAACCTGGCCAGCCAGATTAATGTGTAGTTCTCTATGTTCTGCACGTTATCAATCTGGGACTGCTCCCATTGAATCCCTTTAGGGAAAGGCGGGACCTTTGGGGAAGCCAATCAGCTAGTGCCCACCTACCACAGGTTGGTTTTAGCCAATTATGGTATCAAATTAAAACGTAAGCAACAGGCGCTATGAGAAACCACAAGAAGGTAAGCTAGTCAAGGCACTTCTTCCTGTTCTACTATCAAAGAAGAAATCATAGATTCTTACAAAACAGATGTGATAGCAGCAGCTATGTGCTCGTCCTCCAGCGCTGCCATGTTTATATGGTTCAGCAGTGAGCTCAGCCGCTATTGCTTTCATCGCAATTGTGGCTGAGCTCTTGAAAAATAAAATGTTAATTCTGTATAGAAAATAGCCATAACTGCTTCCCCTACATTGGATAAATGATGTTCTGATCAATCCTTAGTATCACAGGGCAAAGTTTTTAAGATTTTAAAGACAATTCTGTTACTTCTTTTATAATTTCTGGCTTGGTTTATATACACGATTCTCATTTAAAAACTGTCCTCAAAGTCCCCACTCCTCCATTAAATGAAATGAAAGCAGGTGATGCCATCATAACAAGGGTTCTACATTCCCTGAACAATGATCTAAGCCAAAAAGGATACTGTCTCTGATACTAAAAATATATGAAGGGCATGCTTTATAGACCATGACATATAATTTCCTCTCTTCAGAAAGCTACATATGGCCCCTCCATTTCCATCAGATTGCACCCAGGCTTCAGTGATGAAACTGTTTCACTTGCAGGTTCATTCTTTTTGTTTCATTCCCTGTGTCCTTTATATTCTCCTCCCTTGTCTATGTCGCTGAATTAAGTGAGACTTCAGCTTTATATCAATGCAGTTCAGCTGCATAAAGGTTATGTGCATCTAAATGACAGTTAATATGCAGCATCTGCCAGAGGGCTCAGATAATGTCCTAGCTAAGCATTTCTGTGTCTGCTTCTGTACAGTTTGCATATACTACAGTGGCTTATAAATCTCCATAATGCAGACTTACAAGCCACTATGTTGATTTATAATCAACATGGCAATGCAGGTGAAGCAATGTGGATGTGAATTTTAGATCCTTAAGGTCAAGATGGAAAAATTAGAGGGTTTTCAGAACGTCTGTAATGATGTCATAGTGGTGGTGGTGTTGATTATTAGCATGATTTATAAGATAAAAACATGGAGAGGCAAGGTGAGGGTTCAATCCAAATGTTGCTAAAACTGAATTTTCATACTCCATTAAATGCAACATGTTCTTGATTAGAATTATTAATTCACCTCGTTAATAATAGTTTGTATAGCTACATAATATTTTACCAATACAATTTGAAATATTTTTTGCATGTTTTGCAATTGGAAAAAGGTATTTCAAAAAATTGGCATTTAAAAAAATCAAAGCCCTGGACATCTACTATGACAAATTCAACCAGCTTGTTAAATAACATGGGAAAACAATAAATTAAATGACAGTAAAATACTGTTTTTAAAACAACTTATTTCTCACACATGGTGCAATGCTGTTTCTGATCATAAGTATTTAGAGACTACTTAGAGCTGCACTCTCCAACACTGATCCACAAAAGCAACTACGTTTAGATGTGTCCTCGCTCCAACACACCTAGGATAAACAGGAATTCATTACTATGCCTCTGCACAATAAGAGTACATGCTGAGGAGTACAACATTTAAATAGGTGCATCTCTATAAGAAATATATTTAATACAGAGCATGTATAAAACTCTTTCTTACATTTCATTTTTATCATATTTTCATGTCACTGTTTTGATCATAAGAGCAACACCAACATTTCCACATGAAATTGGCCATAGTGGCTTCCTGCAGAGCCAGTAGGGTTGCAAATAAAAATGCATTAGCAAACCTGTTTTTTGGCTACTTAATTGGAATGTTAATGAACTCTGTGGCTTAACTAGCAGGGTGAAATACTTGTTTAACATTGCTGGATCAATACTGTTATAAGTAAATTAGCTTTTTGCTGGATTGCTATGTGGGAAAGCATTATGTATTTACTAAAAATATGTTAAGAAAAAATGCTTCAGTATAACATGGAGTTTATTTAACTAGAGGAGAAGAATAAGTGAGTGACATCCAAAATAAAACGCACTGCTACACTGATTAAAATAGTTGGGAAATACTTGGTATAATTAGTCTCTGTACTTTGGCTTAGAGACCTGGGGTCTTGACATTTATGCACTATAGATGTTACTTTTACTCTGCAATAAATTGTTATAATCTCCTGAGAAACAACCGTAGGAACTCTGCAAAAATCATCAGGTATTGATCTGGCCTTTGAGCCTTCCAAACCCCCAAACCAATCAAGCATGTGCAGGATGCGGCAGAACAAGCACGGCCCATGTCCC